>CM038145.1:514431199-515169103 GCA_021437245.1 Aegilops speltoides
TCAACATATTTACATGTTGGTCACTTCTTCTCTTTTTTTTTCAAAATTTAAACAACTTTGACCAACATTTAAACTAGGTGAATTTCTCATACAATTTCAAGCTTAGAAATTCCTCCATAATTCATGTCTTTCCACACAATTTCAGCATTACACCCAGTGTGATTACCATACCTACAAATGCCCAAAAGTAATTGCAAATGGGTATTGGTATTTGTGCTTGATCTTTAAGCTTCCTAACCTTCTTCTTCAACCTCCTAAGCTCAACAGCTAGCTCTCTGTCAGTGCATGCTTCCACTACAAGAAATATGTCAACTTGTGACCACCATTATTGGTCACTGAAAGGTCACAAATTTCCATTTGCGACCTTTTTATGACCAAAAACAGAAGGTCAAAAGCTGGCCGTCATAAACTGACTATAGCGACCTTTCTTCTGGAATGGTCGAAGACGTTCTGACCAAAATATTCCTCTTGTGGCGTTTTGGTCACTAGCAACCTCCCGAGCCACGTAGGCATCCAGCGTGGCAAGCGATGTGGCACAAGATTCAGCCGGTCCAATTCGGTTTCTACATGGGCCTAGCCCATTAATTCAACCTATTTGTGTTTTTTTGTCATCAATTTTTGGTTGGGTTCATGGGCCAAGCCCAATATTGCAACCTTTTATTGTTGGGTTGTGGCCTTTTTGTCTAAACAATTTAGTTTTCTTTTTTCTAAAGAAGGGTCCACTAGTCGAGATGGGTCCCGATTGTCATCATCGATTGGTGTAGACTTTTCAGCGCGCGATGCACAGAATACAATTTTGCACATATATATTGTTGAGAAATTTTCATAATTTTGCTGTCAAAGCAGCATGTACACAGAATACAATTTTGCTATCAAAGCAACATTTCAAACATACATCTTCATGACATCGTACATAAAACCAGCAATAAAAAGATTACAATATGCCATTTGGCTCAGATCTTGCATCTTGACATCTCACATTCATGTCACGGGAGAGGAGGGGCTTGAGTTGTCTGAAGGATCGCATTCTGAAGCACACAAAAAGTAGAGGTATTATTTTGGACAATAAGCTCCAAGACAACATTGTAGGCTATTAACTAAAATAAGTTATTATCAGGTTAAGCCTCCTTAGTTTAGTGATCATTTTCTCATACAATTTTATTTCAACTTAATAGTATCCAGAATCAAGCAAGGAACTATACATCAGCAGCAAAAAGGTGAGAAACATCATCAATCAACAAGATAATGGTTGTATGATACCTCCGCCAGTCTGCCGCCAAGCTCCAGCCCTTCCAGCGGCGACCACAAGGGCCTCCTGTATGACATCATGAGAATAGTCAAGGACTGCAACATCCAGGTAACAACAAAGTTCAGCACAATAAAATAGATATTATGGTCACTTGACTACAATGATTCTTCCTACTGCTGTCATTCTTAGAAGTGAAAGCTTCTACTAGCCATTCTGTTACTTCATAGTGTCATGGCATGTCAATATATTCAGCACAAACATATAGTAGTAGGTATGTAGGAGAACCTCATGCTTGACATGGGTTTCTCTAAATTTAATGGATGACAGCCCTAGCTTCTGAATTAACAAACACACCAGCAAGCACTTAACTTGCGGGAAGGAAGGAAGGAAAATGAAGGGCGGGAGATGGCGTGCACGGTGTCTACGAGACTTGTAGGCGGCAGCGACAACCTTGGTGAGCCGCCATCAACAGCGGGCATGGACCAGCCTATGCCCATCGACGCAGAGAGGCTTGCGGCGACCTGCGTGAGGAAGAAAAATATAGATCACTCTGTCCATTCACAAAAATAGGAAATAGGTGAAAGCTTCGCAATTCCAACTTCACGGAAACCTCTCGACCTAAAGGATCATGGAAATTGGAGAGGTCGCTATCTTTTCAAAAAAAATTTGGAAGTCAAAGCGTGCTCGATTAGGTAGATGCATGATGATGATGCAGTGGTCTCAGTTTTTTCCTTTTTACGAAGTAGTAAAAGTGTGTTCAGGTATTCTCCTCAAAAATTAAAAGTGTGTTCAGGTAGGCACTCGAATGAGCCATCCATCATGTATGTGATTGCAAAACCCAATTGGTATTACTAGCATTTAAGAATTCACAAGTTGAAGAAAGTTAAGAACCAGCAAATCAAACTACGGGGTTCATACATACAGAGTTTGCAGGTTGTGACTGATAGTATCTGAATCATGCTCATCACAATCATCAGCAGGGCATTCACCAAATGTTCAGCCCCGTGAGCAGACAAGACATCACAAACATGCAGATTTGCAGACAACTCTGAATTTTTTAGTTGGCGTTCATTTGGTAACGAACTAGTAAGAGTGTTGTGGAAGCACAGAGAATTAATGACAAGTTAAGCTGAAGCAACAAGCACTGAATTTCTACAAAAACATGCATATATCCTTGCACCATTTTCCTTCTTATGAACAAAGCCCTCTATTCTTCTTCTTCTTCAGCTAAGCTACTAGAAGATATAGCACATGATGGAAGGCACGATACTCAGCGTATGAAACAAGCAGAACTCCATACTCTTGTAGGAGGCAGTGGTATATGCGATAGTATATGCAGAGCCATGATTCTCTTGAGAGACAGACTAACAACTTTTTTGAGGCATACTAGTATGGAAACCACATAGTCGCGCTTCTGAACCGGTAGCTGCAGGAACCTAATTAAGCAGTTTGCAAATCACGAAGTTGCAATTGCAAACCCGCGCTACGAACCGGTAGCTGCAGGAACTCCATACTACTGTAGGACATGCATAATCCGACAGAGAAGAGAACCCCGGGATCCAACACAACAAATCCGAGCAGGAAAGGAAAGGAAAGGATCACGAGGCGCTGCTGCTACGATGGCGATGGCGGCAGCGAGGCGAGGTCTCCGAGTCGCGGGCGCGGAGAATGCGAGCCGCCATGGCGTTTGGGGGCTGGGAGTGACCAGTGGCGGAGCTCTTGTCGTCCCCATGTCTTTGCGCCCATGGTGTCCGGTGCTTGATCGAGGACGGCATCCTGGATCTGGGAGGAGAGAACACGAGGTGAGGAAGTGAGGAGGGTTGTGAGGAGGAGGAGATGGAGTGGAGGGGCGCTTTGAGTCGTCCGACCACGCCGGGCGAAATCCTAGTGACAGAAGCGGTCGCGGGGGCGCTGGAGGACGTCGAGCGAGCGGGAGAGGTCGAGGTCGAATGAGGCGAGGGTCGATGGCGATGCGGGCGACGTTGAGCTCCAAAGACGCCTGGTTGGAGAAGCCGAACTCCTCGGCGGGATGGTGGTGCGCGGTCGGCTGGATCACCGTCCACCAGATCTTGGGCCGCCGGGCGCGAGGTCGACAGGGACGGTGGGTGGCGGCGGCGATGTGTGGGTGGGGGGCGCGGTCGATGTGTGGGGCGTCTGCGCGGATCTTGTCCAAGGGAGGATGGATCGGAGGGAGGGCATCGGAGGAGGACGGATCTGGATCGGGAGAGGGGTGGCGGGGGAGGGTGCAGGTCGGGGAGAGGAAGGCGGCGGCTTGACCTAGGGTTTCTCGGGAAGGAGGGGGTCGAGGAGGAAGGGAGAGCAGCTGGATCAATAGGAGGCGGACGGCTCGGATCGAATATAGTGGGGTGATCCGTGTCTTTGCGTCTGATTGGTTCAAAAATGAGCTATTAAAATTACTCTTCTTAGTGTTAAAAACAAGGGAGGTTTGTGAGGCAGCTACCAAAAATATTTTGCAAAATGGCATCACTAAAATTTTCACTTAAGTTAGACCACCTTTCATCGATGATCATCAATTTGATTGCATTTCCGATCTTTCTAGGTATTTTGAGAAACAACTAATTCGGCAAGAAACGAGTCAAATTTGAACTATAGGTATCTTAGAGTTTGCTATTTATTTTCAAAAAAAATCATTTTTAGATACAAAAGTAGCTATTTCATCATAGACAAACCAATAGTTTTGCATTATTAACCACCTAACTAAGAAGGGTCATGCGGGCAAATTTGATCACATTTCAAATCGGCATAGGAAATTCACAAAAAATTTGAAAAACCTTCGCATGGTGTGATTATGCATCTAGAAGGATGCATCTTGGAATGGCAAACAATGTTGCCTAAGGAAGTTTTCATTTTCTTTGGACGAAAAAATCATTTTCCATTTTTTGAGTGCCCAAAAGGAGGTTTTTTGTGAAGGACCTCCCAAATAATTATTGCAAAATTGGACCAAATCATTTTTCTAAAATACTAGGCCATATTTAATGGACACTTGACCAAATGGTTGGGTGTAAAAAGTTTTGATCCACCTCTCGTGAAAAAGACAAAATCCATGGATTCAATTTGAAGCGGGTCAAATTTGAACTGTAGCTACCTCGTAGTTTGCTCTTTATTTTTTCAAAAATCATTTCTAGGTACATAAGTATCTATTTAATCAGAGAAACACCAAAAAATTCCAAGATTCAAACACTAGCTAGGAGCGGTCATTCCATTGTTTTGACCGCATTTTGAAACAGGCATAAAAATTCAAAAAAAATCAAAAAATTGGAAAACCTTCGCATTGTGTCATTATATGTGACCAAGTTTCCAGGAAAAATAACAAACTTGTAATATGGCAATTATTTTAAAAAAGCGTTCTCAGAAACGAGCTATCAAGTGTGGAGATCAATGGCTTTCAAGCCAAATGATCAATCTTATGGCCACATTCATTGCATAGTTTGTTCAAATGATCTCATATTGTGCACAAGGGTGCATATTAGAATGGCAAACAATGTTGCCTAAGGAAGTTTTAATTTTCGTTGGACGAAAAAACCATTTTCCATTTTTCGAGTGCCCGAAAGGAGGTTTTTTTGTGAAGGAACTACCATATATTTGTTGCAAAATTGGACCAAATCATTTTTATAAAATACTAGGCCATATTTAATGCACAATTGACAAAATGGTCTGGTGTAAAAATTTTGATCCACCTCTCGTGAAAAAGACAAATTTCTGCGATTCAATTTGAAGCGGGTCAAATTTGAACTGCAAATGCCTCATAGTTTGCTATTTATTTTTCCAAAAATCATTTCTAGGTACATAAGTATCTATTTAATCAGAGAAACACCAAAAAATTCCAAGATTCAACCACTAGCTAGGAACGGTCAAGCCGTCGTTTTGACCGCATTTTGAAACAGGCATAAAAATTCAAAAAATTCAAAAATTGGAAAACCTTCAAGTTGTGTCATTATATGTGACCAAGTTTCCGGAAAAATAATAAACTTGTAATCGGTAATTATTTTCAAAAGTGTTCTCGAAATGAGCTATCAAGTGTGAAGATTCACGGCTTTCAAGGCAAATGATCAATCTTATGGCCACATTCATGGCATAGTTTGTTCAAATGATCTCATATTGTGCACAAGGGTGCATATTGGAATAGCAAACAATGTTGCCTAAGGAAGTTTTCATTTTCATTGGACAAAAAAACCATTTTCCATTTTTCGAGTGCCCAAAAGGAGGTTTTTTTGTGAAGGAACTACCAAATAATTGTTGCAAAATTGGACCAAATCATTTTGATAAAATACTAGGCCATATTTAATGCACAATCGACAAAATGGTCCGTGTAAATTGTTTTGATCCACCTCTCGTGAAAAAGACAAATTCTGCGATTCATTTGAAGCGGGTCAAATTTGAACTGCAGCTGCCTCATAGTTTGCTATTTATTTTTCCAAAAATCATTTCTAGTTACATAAGGACCTATTTAATCATAAATACATGGTTTGGTGGCGATATGTCGAGGTTTGGGCGGTGGCGAGGGCCCCAACTCTAGAGCGCCAGAACTCGCATGCCGCCAAGTGGTCACCAGCGTGACCGTGGCGTTACCATGTGTTCAGGCGGCCTAGGCATGTCTAGTGGGTTGGGCACTCCCTAGGTTGGTGCTAGGAGGAAAATTACAACATGAGATTCTCACGAGGAGACCAATTGATGCTCAAACATGAATTAGCGACCAAGTGTTTGATTAGCGATGCGGAAATGTACATGGCTAATGGGTGTGAGTTTTGGTGAGGATGATCGGTTACTAAGAAAACCGTTTTCACAAATTTTGAGCTCAAAGGAGGAGCCTAGGTGGTACTTGCTTTGCAAACCACCACCTTTGGACATAAATCTGAATGTTGAAGCTCGGCTCAAAATAATGAATGGATTGAGTTGACATTTGGTGGAGGTTGGTTTTTGGGCATAGGGATACATTGTAAAAATTGATACCATTTGGACATGCCAAAGTGGTACTTCCTTCACAATGCTCTTCTATGGATGAAACTTGGGAAAACTAGTGAGAGAGATTGGATGAATGAAATGAGCTCAAAATTGGTGTAGGTAAGTTACTTAGGTAGGTCATGCTATTGGTAAATTTTCAGATCATTTCGGTAAGCCTAGCTAGTACTTACTTCACAAAGCTTCTCTCGAGGTAGAAACTATGGAAATTTCGAGAAAGATTTACTAGGAAAATTGAGCTGAATATTATCATGTGGCAATGATTTGGGTATGGAAGAGTGCCGAAAAGTTTGAGGGTAATCTGAGGAGTCTATATAACACTTGCTTTGCAACGTGCCAATTTAGCCATAAAATATAAATTGAACCTGGGCTCACATAGATGATTTGGTGAGCTGCAATTTGGAGGAGGATGATAATTTGGACATATGAAGGAACTGTATAAATTTCATGTCATTTAGAGATATAAAAAAGGTACTTCCTTCACAATGCTTCTAGGTGGACAAAAACTTTGGAAATTTGCCGAAGAAGATTTGCTAGGCAAATGGAGCTGAATTTTGTCATGCGGTAATGATTTGGATAGGAAAGAGTGCCCGAAAATTCCGGGGGCAATCAAGAATACATAAATAGCACTTCCTTCATAAAGTGTTGTTGTGAATGAATAGGAAAATGAATATTGTTGAATTAGTTTTGAACTAGGTAAGGAAGGATTTATATATATTTGATGAAGATATGCCCCAAAGAATTTATGAGATTTTTTGGGAATTTTGGGAATGATAGAAATATAGGTTGCTTCACAACCTAGGGCAAAAACGCCACATGGACATGACACATAGGCAAATCGATGAGATGGCGCCTTGTCATCACAACCCACCACAATCTACAAGGCTATGACCATCTATATTGGTCATTAACAACTAGAAATAAGGCAGCGGACTAGCACTTTGTTTGCTTTGTGACCATTTCGTAAGGAAATTCGACCTTCGACCAAAATGGTCGCAATGGTTTAGGGTTTGGAGCCCCTGAACTGCTTTTGACCAATTGGTCTAAAATGGTCATAAATTTATGACCAATTCTTCGAGGGTCACTGACAGAAGGTCATAAGTTGACATATTTCTTGTAGTGTTCGCGCTCCATCTCTTCTTCCAGAGCACGTGCTGCGGCCACTGCTGTTTGTGGCAGCATACAGAACCATTCTTCATGCTCTTCTTGTAATTCATTCATCAGAGTCTTGGCCATAGCATCAACCCAAAGAAAGAAGCATTTCACCTGCATGAACGCCAAAAAGATCAACCCATTGCTCAAAGATCCCGACCACGAAAATGGTGAAATTGCCCTGATTCTTACCCCATTCTCGCTGCACACGTAGAACGGACGATTCTGGTTCCTCGATGTGTGAGAAACCATCCGATCAACGCCCGCCCGGCTCCGTGGATAGACGAAGACAGGCATGTCCACACGCGCCCAGCTCTGCATCTGCAGGTGGCGCGGGAGCTTGAGGAAGACATGGAGCTCAGAGCCGAAGGGGATGTCAACGCTGCCGCACCCTCCACAGCTAGTTTACCACCGTGCTCTCTCTCTCTCTCTCTCGCCGTGGTCACCGCCGTGCTCTCTGTCGCCATGGTCACTGCCGATGTCTGTCGCCCACTTATATAGCACACCCGCAATGGCTCTTGCTCAACGGCTCTCTGTTGCGTCCCACAAGCCACACGTGCAATGGTCTGATCGTCTAGGGTGTCTCTGCCGCCTGGTCCCACCTATAAGGGCCGAGTCAAAAGGTTGACCTGACGGAGATGGCAGAGTTCACGGAACGAGTTGGTGCGCACGGACTAGGGGCAAAACTGAGCACGATTCACATCTGAGGGCAAAACTGAGCAGATGGACACCATTAAGGGCAAAAGGATAATTAACCCATTTTTAAAAGTACAATTTCTTTTTGATTTCCAGCTTTTTTACTACCAACATTTTGGGCCACACACTTTTCAAAGCACAAAAAGATTTTGTTCACTAGACATTTCGGCCACTTCTTGATTTGGCCCATGCCTATTTTTATCAAATAATTTTTATATCATCGACATACCACCAGTCCAGATTCAATGCCAACATATTTTCCAATTAAAATAGTATTCTAAGAATATGTACATAACTCCCGGCATTTGAATTTTGTTAGCATGCAAAATACATCAAATTCTCAGCAAAATCAACACTACATCCAAATTCCAAAGAAAATCATCATTACAATAATGGTCCTAAAGTAGAGATACGAGGGTGTGCACGGAAGCTTAGATCCTGCATGCCTTGCTTCTTCCAACTTCTTCGTCATAGTGCTCGCGAAGAAACATGCATGAAGACCATCATCTGAATGTTATAAAATAGAATGGTTAGAAACAATATAAAAGCGCATCTAAAAACATGTTCAGCTCAAAAGTCAGGCGGAAGAGAGGAAGCGATCATCATCGCATGCGCTGTCTCAAGAAGGTGACGGTGCTTGCGTTCAGACACACCATTTTGAGCATGCGCACCATGACTAGATAATAGGGTAAGAGTACCCTCGTCAACAAGAAATCCTCGCAATGCACGAGAGATATACTCACCAAGAGAACTGGGTATGAACCATGGTAGCAATTTTTTATATATAGATAGGACCTCACTACTAGAAGGCATGAAATAAATCCACCTATAGCAAGTAAAATCGTCTATAAAAATAATATTGGAACGATGACCCCGGACTCTATGATAGTTGCTACACATTTTTCCAATATGTAATGAAAAGAGTGGGTAATAGGCAAAATATTAGATTTTAGGAAAACTGGTGGGTGGATTATAAACCTTTAAACCAATCATACCCCGAACTCTATGATATGTGCTTTAAAAAAATCAAATTTGCTGAGTTAATTTGTGAAGAGTGGGACAAGTTTCAATTTAGGAGGTCTCTGTGGGGGGACAATTTAACACAATGGGATGAGTGTCGGTGTCAAAACCGGCGGATCTCGGGTAGGGGATCCCGATCTGTGCATCTAAGGCTGATGGTAACAGGAGACAAGGGACACAATGTTTACCCAGGTTCGGGCCCTCTCGATGGAGGTAAAACCCTACTTCCTGCTTGATTGATATTGATGATATGAGTAGTACAAGAGTTGATCTAGCACGAGATCGTAGAGGCTAAACCCTAGGAGCTAGCCTATGATGATTATGATTGTGATCATCCCTCTAAGGACTAAACTCTCTGGTTTATATAGACACCTGAGAGGGCTAGGGTTTACTCGGAGTCGGCTACAAAGAAGGAAATATAATATCCGGATCGCCAAGCTTGTCTTCCACGCAAAGGAGAGTCCCATCTGGACACGGGACAAAGTCTTGAGTCTTGTATCTTCACGGTCCAACAGTACGGCCAAAGTATATATAGTCTGGCTGTCCGGATACCCCCTAATCCAGGACTCCCTCAGTAGCCCCTGAACCAGGCTTGAATGACGATGAGTCCGACGCGCAGTTTGTCTTCGGCATTGCAAGGAGGGTTCCTTCTCCGAATACTCCAAAATAATTATCCAACACTTGGATCGTCACTACTAGGAAAAGGCATGCTAGTGGCGCACCAGTTTAGTGCGCCATTAGAGTTCCTCCTAGGGTAATGGCGCACCACATAGGAGTGTGCCATTAGTAACAATTTTTTTTTTTTAAAAAAAAATCCAAAAGTTTTTTTAATTTTTTTTCATTTTTTTCTTAATCTCAGTTCACTATGGCTTAATCTCGGGTCAATATGCTTAATCTCAGGTCAAATCGCACTCCGTGGTCAAGCTTCCCGAAAGGTCACCCATATGCTTAATCTCAGGTCAAATCGCACTCCGTTGTCAAGCTTCCCGAAAGGTCACCCATCCTCACAGTACTCCAGCCCAAGCACGCTTAACATCAGAGTTCTATCCTACCCCAGCAACAGCTCACTTCACACACACTTGTTGATATATCTAGCATATCAATCCTACTATACCTTGTTGATGTCTAGGACTTTGTTCATGTTCATGACTATGATGAAATTTTGAAAAATACTTCCCGGTCATATTACGTATCATATTTTGAAAAACAATTCAAAAAAAATTTCAAAACCAATTTTTTTGTAATTTTTTGAATTTTTTTTTGCCTCTAGATCTTGAAAGCCCCGTAACTTTTTTCTGTTAGGTTTTTGGGGATTCTGAAAATGTTTAACGAGGTTCCCCTGGTTAAATTCGGATGTAACTTTTTGAGTAGATGCTTTTTCATATATAAAACTTTTTAATCCGAGTTCGTATGCAAAAGTTATGCCAATTTTACAAATTTCCAGAGAGATTTTGCAAATAAAGAAGAAATTCATATTTCTAAATTTTCCCAACAACTAGACCACATATTACATGGGAAACTTATTTTCTTTTATTTTTTTGACATTTCCATCATTTTCTTTTATTTTTTTAACTGAAAAGGCGGCCTAGGGGGGTGCATTCGGTGTTGGGCCAAGTTAGTAATGGCGCACCGTGGGGTGGTGCGCCATTACTAGTTTAACTAGTAATGGCGCACCACACTCACGGTGCGCCATTACTAGTTTAGAAAAAATTAAAAAAATTGAATTTTTTTTATTTTTTTTGAAAAAAACTTAGTAATGGCGCACCAGTGGACAGTACGCCATTGCTAGTTAAAACTAGTAATGGCGCACTATCCACTGGTGCGCCATTACTAACAATTTTTTTTAAACTTCTAATGGCGCGCCGTGGGTGTGGTGCGCCATTACTATGTCAAACTAGTAATGGCGCACCACCCCCACGGTGCACCATTAGTAGTTTTGAAAAAAATTTAATTTTTTTTTACTAATGGCGCACCGTGGGACGTGGTGCGCCATTAGTATTTACACACTAATGGCGCACCAACACATGGTGCGCCATTAGTATTTAGTAATGGCGCACCACATGTACAGTGCGCCATTAGTGTCCATCCTATCTATAGCCCTTTTCCTAGTAGTGTGTGTCCGGATCTGTAAGATGATCTTCATACACTACCGTAGAGAGAATGATATTTCACAAATATAATCTACTGACAACTTTAGACAAAGTGACATGACACTACGGTCGAGTCATTATTCGAACCGTTTTCCCACAACCAGCCATAGCGCATATTGCGAGGTGGTTTCCTTGGCACGTCTTATCACAGCAGAGATCATGTCCCCTTATTACGGGATTTCCATCAATACGGGTATGGGTAACCCAACCGCGCAATCAATCGCGGCGCTTAGGAAATAAGCGATTCTCAACGGGAAAGTGGGGAGGCGTACCGTTCTCGTCGCCTCTATAAAGGGATAAGGATTCCCCATTTTCACCCACACCTTCTTCCTCCTCTGCTTATCCATTCCCACACCCTCGAGCTCCAGCGCCCTGGTTCACGCTTTCTCCGCACAGCCAAACATGTCCGGAGCAGGAGGCAAGTGGGTGGCCTCCACCGTGAAGGAGGAGCATATTGAGAAGCTCTGGGTGGCCGGATACTTGTCCGCAGACATTGCGCACCGGCTACCGGACGAAGGGCAGGTCACTCCAACTCCGGAACCCCGTGAGAGGGTCGTATTTCTCGCCCACTTCATCCGTGGACTGGGATTTCCACTTCATCCCTTCGTCCGCGGGCTCATGTTCTACTACAGGCTAGATTTCCATGATCTAGCCCCAAATTTCTTCCTCAACATCTCGGCGTTTATCGTCGTGTGCGAGGCCTTCCTCCGCATCAGGCCTCACTTCGGCATGTGGCTACAAATCTTCTGCGTGAAGCCGAAGATCATGAGCGGCCAGCAAGCGGAGTGCGGAGGCGCCATGGTGGGCAAGATGCCCAACGTCACCTGGCTTGACGGCTCCTTCGCAGAGACCATGAAAGGGTGGCAATCGGGGTGGTTCTACATCACCGAGCCGCGCGACACCAACTGGGCGGCGGCCCCCGAATTCCGATCCGGAATCCCCATGCGGCTCACCTCCTGGGAAAAGAAGGGCCTGGCCTGGGGCGAACCTGCAGAGCTAACCGGACTTCAGAACTGCATCAAGAATATGAAGGACAAGAAAAATCAAACTTGTCAACGTGGTCCAGGTCATGCTTGTCCGCCAGATTCTTCCGTGCCAAAGACGGGCTTTTAATCTGTGGGAGTTCATTCCGGCCGAACACCAGACGCTCCAAAAGCTCTACGGCATGACGCACAAGGGCGCATGGAAGGCGCTGTTCAAGGCCTCCGAAGTACCTCCTCCCACATCCGAGGACCGCGGACTTCACGCCACACGGCTCCCCCATCCAGTAAGTTTTCTGACTACAACCGGATGCGGTTTTTCCCAATGTACTCATGGGGGAATCTTAATTCATTGTGTATATTTGATTAGGAATATGTGGAGACAGTGGAGCGGATTGACTGTCCGGCTCCACTGCCAGAAGGTCCAGTAGATGCTCTCCTAACGGAGATGCTAGTCCTGGCGCCATACAAGGCGCCGGAAAAGAAGGCCGAAAAGAAGGCCCCGGGGACCAGGAAGGGTCTCCGGCGTAAGGTCGTACCGGACGCCTCGTCCGAAGACGATGAGGCACACTCCTTCCCCGAAGAGGAGGAGGAAGAGGAAAGGGCCGCCCCATCCGGGGAGGATGAGGGGCCTAGGAAGGCAGCCCAGGGGACCGGGAAGGGTCCCCGGCGCAAGGCCATCATACCCTAGTCATCCGAAGACGACGAGGCAGATTCCTCCAGCGGAGGCGGGGAGAAACATGAAGAAACTCTGCCTCACCGCACTGGGGAGGAGAATAAGAGGAAAGCCGCCCCGGAGGGGGAAGCTAGGACGCCCAAGAAGAGAAAGGCGTCCCTTCCGGATTACTCCACCACTGCCGCCTATAGCGAGGAGGAGTGGCTGCCTAGGGGGAAGCCCCTAGTAAGATCGTAAGTATCCGCACTCTATTGTACTTTAGTGCGACTTCGCTTCATAGTCTTGTTATAACGCCGAACATATATGCAGTCCGGCCAGGGTCCATCCCGAGGTATCATCTTCAGATGGGTCCTTGAGTGATTCAGCGATGAACTCGCTCCCGACGGCCACTATTCCTCGGACTGCGGATGACACGGAGGTGTTGTCCCAAAGGCTCCCAGAGCAGGGGGAGGTGACTCTGGAGACGCCCCAAGGCGGAATTCCAGACGTCAGGCACACGGGGTATAAGATCCCCATGGTTCCAGATACTGTACTGGAACCTACCATGGTTCCAGACTCGGGTAGGCGGCCCCTTGCTAGGGAGAGCGCGCCGTGTGTGCCGATTACTTTCGTTGCGCCAGGGGCGTCGGATAGTCTGCTGGAAGCGCTTCGCGACGCTTCCATGGATGAAGAGCACCATACTCTTATGAGTGCGGTGATTCAAAAGGTTCTATCTACCAAGAGCAAACTAGCCGAAGCCTGCAATAGCCTCCTGACGGGCTTTGAGGTAAGTAATCAAAAATGTGTGAAATTATCACCCGATAGGTAGTAGCCCCTGATACTCTGTTTGGTGTTCAGAACGAAAAGCCAAACGGAGGGTCGATTATAATCCGCAGGAGTCTAATAGTAGGTTTGCATGTGAATAAGCAGGCGGTGCTGCTTGCCGCTGCTTCCCGCACGGTCGAGGTCGCCGGACTTAAACGGGACCTGGAGCAGGTACAAGGAGAGCTCGGCCTCACGAAGAGGCAGCTCGAAGAGAACAAAGGTGAGTGATACCCTGTTCGCATATTATAAAGAATAGACAAAAATTGGTGATTCTAACGACAAAGCATCGTGACATTGTGATAGGGGCCACCATCGAAGTGGTGTCTCTGAAGAAAGCGTTGTCCGAGGCCGAAGACAAGGCGGCCCTGGAGCGCAATGAGCGCGAAAAGCAAGATGCTAGAGTGGGCGATGTACAGCAAGAGCTCCTGGAGCTCGGCAAGAAGTTCAAGTCCTTGGAGCATGATCTTAAGCTGAAAGAGACTAAACTTGCGAAGGCCCTTGCGAGTGTGAAAGACGCCAAGGCCGAAGCCGAAAAGGCACAGCAGGAAATCTAGGTGGCCAAGAAGATAGCGGCGGGTAAGACATTCTTTATGCAAAGCAAGCATGTGGAGGAGACATTTCTTTTACTTACCCGGATTCGGAGCTCTCCAGGGGCATTCGTAGATCTGCCACGCAGCGTATCTGATGCTGCTGAGTTCTACCATGCCGAGGAGGGGAGCTCGACGGAGAAGCTGTTCTGGTCCCAGTATGCTGGAGCCGAACACCCAGTGCCTCTGAGTGACCAACTGAAGCAGTTGGTTGAACTCCACAGGGCGGCCGAAGTGGCTATGAAAGATTTCATAGTCCGGATGTGGCCTGGTGAGCCCTTGCCTGCCAGCTACTTCAGCCTGATAAAGCGGATGGTAAACGCCTGCCCGTGGCTTGAGGTGATCAAGTGATCCGTTTGCATTGAGGGTGCCCGCCGGGCCTTTGCCCGTGCGAAGGTGCACTGGGGCAAGCTGGATGCGGAGAAGCTGGTGAAAGACGGGCCGCCGAAGGGCAAGGCGCATCGCTGTCCCGAAAAATATTATGATGGCGTTATGAAAGGCGTTCGTCTCGTGGCCGATGAATGTACCAAGGACACAATCCTTGATTAAATGTACTTCTGTCGTTGTTGTAATATAAATACAAAGTTACTTGCGCTATATAGCGCTTTTTTGATTTAAAATATTACCTTCTGTGCGGCTGTTTATAGAATTTTGAAAGTAGGTCAGTCGTCGGCTTCCGCCCCCACGTAACTAGTACCGGGGTGTTCCTGGAAAAACCCAGACACTCTTTATCCAAATTTTTGGTCCCTTAAGGAGGTGTCCGGCGCAGCGAACAAGGCAATCAGACTAAGCGGCTTTATAACTTTCACTTAGTCATAGAAATCTACAATTTTAAATTTCGGTGAAGCCCCTAGAATTCGGAAAGCCGACTTGGGGCGCTATATACGCCTAAATCGAACAAAGCCGATTCCTCGCCTAAAGCGGAAAAAATCTTTAAGGGTTTTCATACCTCTCGAACAGCGACCGGCTCTCGCCGCATCATGCCGGTCAGTTTTCGGCTTTCTCTGCTGAGGTGCTCGTCCGGAAGAACCGGGACACAATCGCAGTAGTTCTCCCTGCGCTACCTTAGCCGATATAACGAAACGTAAGGTACCAAAACAAGGGAGCCGGGCAAACCCAACTATTGACCCAAGACATGATTCGGAGCTGATGCATATAGTGCTTTAAGTTCGTGGTGCCGCACTGTTCAAAGTGTTCGGACTTGTCTTGCCGTATTATGGGGCGCCATAAGAAGCCCCTGGCAAACTGAACATACCAAGGTGTACGGATGCAATATTAAATAAATATTTATAGGAAAATGTGCAAATAGGAATAATAAGCTGATGCTATATATTATCTCCCATTGATGAGTAATACGTTTAAGCGTATGTTTACAATGAGTGCGGTTAAGCAGAAGTAAATAGGACTATTTAACATGTCCTATCCAAAGGCGGGCTGCATGTAGGTGTATAAAACAGGTATAATGATCGTGAACAGATTCCACCTGGGTATTTCCTTTGTGCGCAAAGCCTGTTACCTCCTTGGTTTTCTCTCCTGTGTAAGTTCGACAATCCAGCTCTTCTGAAGAGGCTGCCCTAAAGCAGTGTCCTGAAAGATAAAGCGGGTTATTAAAGTATGTTGCGGTTATACCGCACTGTTCACTGAGTCACGGTTGCACCTCCGCCTATGCCCATGGTATTTTGAGTGCGTAATTGTGTACGTGCGGCACGAATGCTTCTTTGATGGGGCTTGAGCAGAGGCCGAACTGCTAGTCGCGCTCTTGGCATGCCTGCCGATCCTATTGCGGGGTGCTCCGGACTCGCTTGACGGTGTTTGAGGTTGTCGTCGTCGGAGTGGTGGTTTGTCGGAGAAGGCCGCATTGTACTTCCGCCGCGAGGGCTGCAGTATGTTCTTCTGTACGGAGAGAGCGGTCCATGTTTCCGTTGACTGTTATGACCCCGCGAGGTCCTGGCATCTTGAGCTTGAGGTATGCATAGTGTGGTACCGCATTGAATCTAGCGAATGCGGTTCGTCCAAGCAGTGTGTGGTAACCACTACGGAAAGGGACGATATCGAAGATTAACTCTTCGCTTCGGAAGTTATCCGGAGATCTGAAGACCACTTCCAATGTTATAGATCCCATGCAACGGGCCTCTACTCCTGGAATTAGACCTTTGAAGGTGGTTTTGGTGGGCTTGATCCTTTAAGGGTTGATGCCCATTTTGCGCACCGTGTCCTGATAAAGCAGGTTCAGGCTGTTGCCTCCATCTATGAGGACTCGCGTGAGGTGGAATCCGTCGATGATTGGGTCTAGGACCAATGCGGCTGAACCACCGTGATGGATGCTGGTAGGGTGATCCCTACGATCAAAGGTGATCGAACAGGCTGACCATGGGTTGAATTTTGGGGCGACTGGCTCCATTGCATAGACGTCCCGTAGTGCTCGCTTTCGTTCCCGTTTGGGAAGGTGGTTGGCGTAGATCATGTTGACCATTTTCACTTGGGGAGGAAATTTCTTCCCCCCGTGTTTGGACGCCGGGGCTCCTCGTCATCGTCGCTGTGCAGCCCCTTGTCCTTGTTTTCGGCGTTTATTTTACCGGCCTATTTGAACACCCAGCAGTCTCTATTAGTGTGGTTTGCTGGCTTGTTCGGGGTGCCATGAATTTGGCACAAGCGTTCAAGTATGCGGTCCAGACTGGATGGTCCCTGATTGTTTCTTTTGAACGGCTTTTTCCGCTGACCGGATTTGGATCCGCTGAATTTAGCGTTGACTGCCGTGTCTTCAGTGTTGTCGCAGTTGTTCCGTCGCTTATGTTTGTTGCGCCGTGGCTTGCCGTTATTATCACGGACATTTGAGGTGCCGGAATGTGGCGTGGTGCCGGAATTCCTCGCCTACGCAAAAGCGGGTCATCAGTGTCGTGAGGGCCGCCATGGACTTGGGTTTTTCCTGGCTGAGGTGTCGGGCGAGCCACTCGTCACGGATATTATGCTTAAAGGCCGCCAGGGCTTCGGCGTCCGGATAGTCGACTATTTGGTTCTTTTTAGTTAGGAACCGAGTCCAGAATTTCCTGGCCGACTCTCTGGGCTGTTGAGTAATGTGGCTCAAGTCATCGGCGTCCGGTGGTCGCACGTATGTGCCCTGGAAGTTGTCGAGGAACGCGTCTTCCAGGTTTTCCCATCTGCCAATGGAATTTGCTAGCAGGCTGTTTAGCCAGTGCCGGGCAGGTCCTTTGAGCTTAAGGGGGAGATATTTGATGGCGTGTAGATCGTCTCCGCGGGCCATGTGAATGTGGAGATGGAAATCTTCAATCCATACTGCGGGGTCTGTTGTGCCATCGTATGATTCGATGTTTATGGGTTTGAACCCTTTTGGGAATTCATGATCCATCACTTCGTCAGTGAAGCAGAGGGGGTGTGCGGCGCCTCTATGCCGGGCGATGTGGCTACGCAGTTCGAGTGAGTTTGGGTGGCTGTATTCGGCCCGGCCAGACTTGTTCATAGTGTATCCGGCGTGACGATCATCGTCGCGTGTTGGGGCGCGCCCCCGCGATTCGTGATCGATCTTGGCTATCCTGCTTTGTTTTCCAGTATATCTTGCAGGTCTTGCCTATTGCCCCGGGCCTTAGTGTATTGGCGTGGGGGTGCGGGCTGGTATTCGGGCTGATATGCAATTTTATCCGGGCCACGAGGTGGCCGGTCAGCCGTGTGGCGCTCGAATCCATATTCCTCAGCTGTCAGGACTTCAGTCCATCTGTATGTGAGCAGGTCTTGATCAGCTTGGAGTTGTTGCTACTTCTTTTTCAGGCTCCTCGCAGTGGCCATGAGCCGGCGCTTAAAGTGCTCCTGCTCCACGAGGTCCTTGGGCACGCCGAACTCGTCGTCGCCGAGGCTAATCTCGTCTTCAGAGTGGGGCATGTAGTTGTCCTCCTCCGGATATCCGTCCGTTGCCTGTTCGTTTGGGTCGACGTGCCCGTCTTCCTGCTCGGCCTGCTCGAAGGCAGGCTGGTCAGGGTTGTATTCATCTTCGGCACCATCCGGATTGTTTTCGTCTCCTGTGTCGATATTGCTGTGGCGGGGCTTGGAGTGGCGCCGACGACGCCCATGCTTTGCTTTCTTCCCTGAGGGGTTATCCTTCGTTGCCTCATCGCCATTGGTTTCCTTTGGAGTGTCCACCATATATATATATATATCGTATGAGGAGGTGGCTGTCCACCGCCCCGTGAGCGGTGGTTCCTGTTCTTCTCCTGCATTGTCGTCCATACCGTCAATGTCTTCGGAGTCGAAGTCAAGCACGTTGGTTAAATCATTGACCGTGGCAATGAAGTGGGAGGTGGGCGGGCAACGAATTCCTTCGTCGCCTGTTTCCCACTCGAGCCGGACATAGTTCGGCCAAGAGTCTCCTGACAAAGAGAGAGATTTTAACGAGTTCAGCACGTCGCCAAAGGGCGAGTGCTGGAAGATATCCGCAGCGGTGAACTCCATCACCGGAGCCCAATCAAGTTCGGCGGGCTCGGAAGCGCGCAGACTGGAACCTACAGCCGGATACGAGTCCGGGGGTCCGATGTCACAGGCTTCTTTGGGGGTGAGGCCTGTGTTCGGCTCTACCGCTGATGAGTGTGCGTCCTGCGGGGCGGGGTCCATCCACCCGTCCTTGGGCAATGCAATTTGCTTCGGCTTTAGGTCCGTGGCTCCTGTAGGGGCGATATCCCGAGCATTGTCCGATAGCAGGTCTAAGCCGTGCTCATTGTGATTGTCCGGCACTCCTGGCGCAGGCCCGAACCCGTTGAAGATCAAGTCTCCGCGGACATCGGTCGTGTAGTTCAGGTTTCCGAACCTGACCTGGAGACCAGGGGCGTAGCTGTCGATCTGCTCTAGTTGGCCAAGCGAATTGGCCCGCAGCGCAAAGCCTCCGAACATGAAGATCTGTCCGGGGAGAAAAGTCTCACCCTGGACCGTGTTGTTGACGACTGAAGGGGCCATCAACCCTTGCAGCGACGACACAGAGGAACTCTGAATGAAAGCACCAATGTCGGTGTCAAAACCGGCGGATCCTGAGTAGGGGGTACCGATCTGTGCGTCTAAGGCTAATGGTAACAGGAGACAAGGGACACAATGTTTACCCAGGTTCGGGCCCTCTCGATGGAGGTAAAACCCTACTTCCTGCTTGATTGATATTGATGATATGAGTAGTAGAAGAGTTGATCTACCACGAGATCGTAGAGGCTAAACCCTAGGAGCTAGCCTATGATGATTATGATTGTGATCGTCCCTCTAAGGACTAAACTCTCCGGTTTATATAGACACCGGAAAGGGCTAGGGTTTACACGGAGTCGGTTACAAAGAAGGAAATATAATATCCGGATCGCCAAGCTTGTCTTCCACGCAAAGGAGAGTCCCATCCGGACACGGGAGGAAGTCTTGAGTCTTGTATCTTCACGGTTCAATAGTCCGGCCAAAGTATATAGTCCAGCTGTCCGGATACAACCTAATACAGGACTCCCTCAATGAGATTAAAAGACTGCGTGCTGAAGTGTATCTTTCTGATGGGACACTTTAACATACTTTGTCTCTAAGTGCTGGTGGAAAATTCTCTGTTAATATTTTTATAACCATTGATTATAAAATATTATGAATTTCTCCTTTATGTTTATTTGGAAAATTAAACTGCCTCCAAAAATCAAAGTGTTTGTCCGACTTTTATGCAGAAAAATGTGTGCTTACTAAAGACAACCTTCTGAAGAGTGGTTGGTCTAGAAATCCAAAGGGTGCAGTGGTTTTTCATTGGTCAAGCGGATGTCTGGACTCATGCAAACCGTTCCCATGTTTGGTTCTTATTCACGAGAATTTAGACAAGCGGATGCGTTCATAGACAAATACGGGTTCGCGTTGGATGAAAAACTATGTTCTAAAAGATCGACCTTCATGTATGCGGGTGTTCTGTGGGTCGACATCGAGGATGCCCTAAAATGGAGTAATATCTACTAAATAGGCTAAAATTTGTCACAAACCTAAAACATAGGAATATTTTTTTATAAATGGAGGAGGACCCCCGGCCTCTGCATCTGGATGATGCATGCAGCCATTTTATTAATTATTCACAAAAGACATTACAAAGTCATACAACAGTAAGACTAAAGCCACCGTCTAGGCGACAAACTGTCGCTACTCCTATCCAATTAATGAAGGGATGTTGATAGTCTGGGCCTAATAGCAAACGGACTTTGCAGCCAAACCAACATCTAGGACCTGAGGTCCCAACCAGGACGTCTGCCGGGTATGGGCACCCACCAGTCCGGCGTGCTCCTCAACAAGGACGCCTGCCGGGTATGAGGCCGCTGCAACCACCTGCCAAAAATCCATCTTCAGAGTTGTACTGCTGCATCTACCTTGCTCGGTCTAGCTGCTGCCGACGCCACCACGACGTCAGACAGCGTCGACCTCCTGCGCGTGTCCATCGCCACACATCTGACGCCAAACCTCCGCTGCTCCATGCCGCCAAGAACCTCCGCCATGAATATGTAGAAAGAAACACCGCTCCATCGAAGAAGCCAACCGTTGGTCCCTCGAGCCAGAGTGCATCTCCAAGAATGTCGCCCCCAAGGACGTAAAGACACATGAATGCCGCCGTCATCCGATCAACTGATCTAGGGTTTCCCCCGGAGGTATTGGGTGGGGTTGGGAGTTTCACCTTGATGATGCCTTCATGAAGGAAACGATGATAAGGGCATCGTCAACACCGGCTCCGGCCAACGACTGAATACCAGGTTTTCACCCGGATCCGCCCCAAGGAATCCACCCGACAACCTGTGCACCGTCTCAACCGCCTTCAAAGCCCCAGATCTAGCCACCTAAATCCGGTGACCAACCGCAACAGCAGTACCACCGTAGGAGCCCTGCCGCACCGGCCACTGCAAGAATGTGCCACCACTGGAGCCTGGGAGGAGGGCTCCCGCCCCCACCTCGCTGAACCGCTAGAGCCGCCGAGATGGATCCCGCGAGCTCGTCACCGTCTCTGATCGGAACCAATCCGCAATCAGATAGCCGTCACAAATCCGACTTCGACAGGGACTGCACCACGCCATGCCGCCGCAGGAAGCCCGGCTTCACCCGCCGCTACCATCTAGGGCCGCTGCCCTGGGATCCAGACAGAACATCGCCGCTGCCACCGGCCTTGTTCCGCAGCCGCTGACCGGTCGAGCCGCCGGCCACTGCGACCTCCGCCGCCATGGCCATGCAAGCCCTCCGAGCGATCGACACCACCAGATCTTCCACGAAGCCCACAGCTCCGCCGCCTCCACCCCTCACCACCCGCCACCTTGCGCCGTCGCCGGAGGAAACGACCGCGCCGCTGCGTTGCAGATCAGGGCGGAGCGCCCTGGCGCCGCGGGAGACCCGCCTCACCCGATGCGACGCAGGAGGGAAGAGGGCCTCCGCCGCCGCTGTCAGCCGCCTGGCACTTCCCCTGACGGCCACCTCCAACGGCGGCGGAGGGGAGGGGGAAGATGGAGGCGCCCGACAGCAGTGGGGGCTAGGGTTTCCACCCAAGCCGCCTAGGCGGGGGGCGACTGAAATGGAATTACCTCTTACTCGTAAAATGTAATCAAATAAGAGACACACAATGTGTTTTAATAAAGGGTTGATTTTATTGATTTAAAATGAAGCATCAAGTTGATACAGATAGAATGATGACATATCCGGCCTTTGCATAAGTAGGGTGCACACAGCGAAGACTAACACACACAAAAATCCTGCCGGCAAATAGCCAAGTCATATAAGATCGAAACTATAACTAACAAAGGAAAGAACCCGGAGCGAACAAATCCATGATAGAAAAACTATAACAATAACCATATCCGCACCAACCATCTCATGGCACCATAAGGACAACGAGGTTCTTCAACAACAATGTTTTGAGAAAGGGATTGATGCTCGACCGCCACTGTCACCAGATCCAACCACCAAAGGTCAAACTCTTGGTATTCACCCTGGAGAACCAGTCTAAGCATATCCATGAAATGCCTTCAACAAAAGAATGATACAAAAACATCACAATTGCCATGTATGACCACTCATGTCAGACATAGGTTTTCACCTTGGAGCTCGAGACTGAGTACTCAAGAAGACCCACAATCGGAGACATATGTTGTCGCCACCGCTTTTCCATGATCGGAGTAACGGCAGGCGATGAACAAGAAAACCGACCGCCGTCACTGTTCAACCATATGCCCTGCTTAAAGTCGTCGTCCCTAAATTGCATCTCATCATCGAAGAAAAACACCATATCTGAAGAGAGTAATACTCGCGGAGAACTTTTCGTGGCCATTGCAAACCACAGCCAGGACCCCGCTTTAGAACAGAGTGATCACCAATAGGACCAACACATTAGGTAGAGCACATCACCGTTGACTACCACCTTGCCAAAGAGAACCTTATCCAGGCTTATCGACCCAAGTATCTTAATAGAAGTTCGGTCTACATATAAACACTTTTGGTCCCTTAATTACAAACTTGACAACATAATCCCTCAACTAATGACGACCATCGACTCGACGTGCCCTTTTAAGTATGCGGCCCTGCCTACTTTCGGCAGTGAAATTGATAGCCCGGCCGACATCCCCTAGTTCTTTGTGGGCCATGAGCAGCCAAGCAAAGGTAAGAAGCTCCCCTCCTCTGCTTAGCTGAGCCGCATGCATCTCTGCACTGGACTTGCCAGCGCAGTAGATGAGAAGCCGTATCCACAGGTCTCTCATTTCCTTCAATATTTCTGTGCTTGTTACATCGACTTCAAGTAAGTCCAACTCTGCCAGCAACATTGTGAGCATAGGAAAAATGTCCGCACTCTGACCGTTGTAAGAAAGGTGTTGAATAGCTTTCACTAGAAAGAATAACAAGGTTGGTTCTGTACTACCACTGATGGGCAACAACTGAGGGTTTGTGACTAGAAGGTAGAGCATGTAGTTGGACAACTTCCGGCAAGAACTAGCCAAAATTTTATCTTGACCCAGAAAGATACGATCTCTTAGGTGTGCCTCTGTGAATATATGGAAGCACACAATAGCATAACCAAAACTTGCACCGATGTCCGGTAGTAACTTATGCAGCAACGGACCAAGCATTGGCCAATCCTTGGCATCCATTGGTGATTCATCTGGACTGTATTGGCAGACCATAAGTATAAGAGAGTCCATGATCTCCTTATCCACCTCAACGTATTTTGTGTCCAATAACTTGCTCATCCACAACAGTGGCTTTATTTCTTTTTCGTTGTTGTCTAGGCTCACTAGGCTTGTTATCTTTCTAGTCACTTTCTTCACCAACTTGGATAGCCTTGATTGCTGATCACAACCCAAGTAACACAGGAAGTTGTACTGTCCCATGGAATTCGACCACAACGGCATTCTCTTGGGTCGTCCAATGTTGCTGGACAGAAGGAAAGAGGAGATGCGAGTGAGCCCGCGATAGTTTCGAGCCTCCAACCATGCCCAAGTCCATGGTGACATCCACAAGATAAATACTGCACAAACTTCAAGACAGAACCCTCCTGTGAATAGCAGATATGTGATTGCAAGGTCGGCTCTACTATATGTGTGCTTGTTCTTCACTGTTCCTACACTGAAGAGCACAAAAGCAACCCCCATAGATACTTGAGATAGACACCGGAGTATAATGCCACTCCTCGTCCGAAGCACCATGGCCTTGGTGTAGATGTCATCATACATCAAGTCAAGCTCAACCTCCAGCAACTTGGGCAAATGATTCATATCAAATCGGATGTCAGTACATATCGGTGGTGAGGTTCCATCTGGTGCAAGGTGTGTCCAGCAAAGAGCTCGCGGATACTTGGTGCAGACTTCAAAACAGAAGCAAAAATGCCAGTATAGCTTTGATGTGCAAGCCTATCCAAGACTTCATTATTTATATTCCCAATGGTATTGTGGCCAGTATTCTTTAGGTCCCCATACATAAGCGCCAATGTCCTCTCCCCATACTTGATAATTCCAGAAATAAACACAAATGTACCTGGAAGAAGCACACCATAGTGATGGCGACCTGCCGTGGACTCCCAGAACACGTACAAGGCCACACCAACCTGGACCACTAGATTCAACAGATGCCTTAACCACAAGTTGTTATCCTCAATAGCAAATGCAGTGATGGTGTCCTGCCCACCTAGATGCATGAGGAGGAAAGGGGCCCAAAGGAAAGCAAGTGGATGTGCTTCTGTTAATGAATAATTTCCGCAGATGTCATCCTTGTGCCTTGACAGGAACCCCAAGGCATAAATTGCTACCAAATCTGCCCCTAGATATGCAACCCACATAGAAAACCTAAGGAGTGCATTGGTGCGACGTCGCCGAAGACCACCAGTAAAGAAGAGGAACACTTGTAGTGCAAAACTGAGGAGCACAAGCAGCTGGATTTCCCATTCATTAAGTACTTGGACCAACCTTCCCATGTCTGCTGACTAGATTTATTCTATAGCTCCGAAGCCCTGTCGATATCAACAGTCCATAATTCGGTAAAGTTATCCAATGGCAACGAGAACAAAGTCATGTTCACATGTTTATAAAATGATTATCATATTTTTTTCAAAAAGGGAAAAGCGCAGCCATTGCATCGGTTGATGCGCACAGCCATATGAACATTTATCATACAACTTCCTACTTCTTATCAGCTAGTCATTACGCATTCAATCCTATGAAAAAAATACGCATGGAGAAATTACCCCCTCTACATTTTACAATATGTCACTACTGGAATTTGCTTATACGCCGAGTGCCGGGCCCTTTGGCGAGAGCCAAACCACGGACACTTGGCAAACACATATACGCCGAGCATAGTACTCAGAAACACAAGTTCACGGCAACGAGGTGATGTTGCCGAGAGGAAGACATGGCAAAGAAGACATGTGGCAATTTCCTACTCGTTTGCTTTACCGAGAATAACTCTCGATAAATGACGAGCTCGGCTTATGATGTGGAACCCGCCTTTAGGTTGTTGACACATGGCGGTTTCCTACTCGTTTACTTTGCCTAGAATAGCTCTCAGGAAATCACATGCTCGGCGTCGGACGTGGGACCAGCTTGTCAGGTCGTGGACACGCGGCAGTTTGCAATTCGTTTGCGTTGCCGAGTATGCCTCTCGGCAAAGCAGGACTCGGCGTAGGCCATGGGGTCCGTATATCAAGTGGTGGACACGTGGCAGTTTCCTATTTGATCGCTTTGCCGAGCAAGCTCTCGGCAAAGTCTGGGCTTAGCTTAGTCCATGGGCCCGACGGACACGTGGCAGCAATGTGCTTATTGTTGTTGCCGAGAGGTGTTCCTTAGCTCTCGGAAAAGTTGCGCCACATGGCAAATGCCATCTCCGTCTGTTGTCCGTGAATCAGCTTTATTTTGCTAAGAGGCATTGTTTGACTCTCGAAAAACTGTTTGCTGAGTGCCTGATGTGTGGCTCTCGGTAAAATTCTTTTTGCCTGAGATGTGTATGCTGGGTACTTTTTGCCGAGTATTTATGGCACTAGACGTAGGTTGTAATTTCAGTAGTGTGTAAGTACAAACTCAACATGGGATTTAAACAAAACAAAAAGAGAAAAGGTTGACAAAGATCGACTAAAGCAACTATTTTGTAATTGACACAGGTGGCGAACACAACTTTGGGTGCTAAGCTTCTTCGAAACTACATTGGTGGCGCATTCACCACTATTGTTTGAAAAGAAGAGATGAAAAACTAATGTACAAATCAAACGAGTATATATACATACAAGATGGAAGGGTATTGTACGGTAAACGTATATTACTGAATTTAATACAATTGCCGCATGCATCGTTCTGATGCAGAGGCGGGGCGGGGTCTTCCTCCTTTTCAAAAAAAGCCGTATATTACTGAATGGGTAAAATCCTTTTTTTTTGCGTGTTTGAATGGGTAAAATCCAATGACTTCCTTATCCAATACATGTTTAGAGAGGAGCTACTTGTAAGATATTATTTCGTCTTCTTTCAAGGGATTTTTCTTCTTCTTCAAAGACGTTGTTCGGAATGAGTGTAAAATTAGCGTGGTAACTGCCATTTAGCTCAAATTTTGAACTAAAACATACGGCCACACTAATTTTACCATTCCAAAAGTAGCATCAGCCATCAGGTGAGTGCTTCCATAAAAAGGACATGTCTTAGTTTTTGCAAAAAAAAAAGGAAATGTCTTATGCGACATAGAGCTTAAACCAAGGACACCTAGTGCTCTATGTTTACGAGAAACAAGAGGCGCTGGGGCGGGGGATTGATCATTACCTGCTGGTTCACGGATGGTTGTGTACTTGGCTTTTTGGATCGCTTATTGATGAGCTTGATTCAGCTGATAATTAAGGTGCCACTGATCATACTATCCTCCTTGGAAGCATTCCTAAAAGAAATGGCAGACACTTGATTAACTTATCTACCGTAAGCAGAGATGCAAGCCTCGCTCGGAAACCAATTATGGAAGTTACTGAGGTTAAATAATCGATAACATTGATGCATACCTTAATTAGAACGGAAAGCTGTGCACTAGGATAACTTGCAGCCAAATGCACGAGGATGTGTTTTCCTCCAACTGGGCTGTAGGATGGGTGGCCAAACTGTTTCTGCTTCTGCTTCGTAATAGCTCTAACTCTCCAGTACTAGCTTCTCTTGTTGGAGCTGAAAGAAGAACAAGATCCCTAGGTACACTACTTTTGTTTGTACGTTCCTTACAGGTAGAGCAAGGGACGACAGATCTTGTAGGAGCTAGCTTATGTTCTGAATCACTTGTATATTTTGAGATACTGTACCACCTCATACAGTACATTGCTTGGAAGAAGAGCAAGCGTACGTAAGAGGATTCCTTTCTTGTAGGAACTAAAAAGATGGAATAGAGGATGGTCTGTCGGTGACCTTAATTAGCAGTATGCTTTGAGAGAAGCTATGCCAGCACGCAACACCTTAAGCAATTTACCCATCCATCAAGCTATGCACCAAAAGAAACCAACTGAACCGTTCTCCTCATCCTTGTCGCCAGTGTCCACATACACCTGCACCATCATCGCTGCCGCCGTGCTTGGCCGGACGCTGGACAGCACCCTCTCGCCAAGGACTTTGTGAACTTGATTGTAGCCAGGGCCATTGCCCACCAAGATGCACGAGGAGGAAAGGTAAAGCAACTGGATGTGCTTCCCTCAATGTATCCTTTCCACATGTGTCATCCTTATGCTGTGAGAGGAACCCCAAGGAACAAATTGCTACCAAATCGGCCTCAGACATGCTACCCACATAGAAAACCTAAACGTGACATTGGTGCTACATCGCCGAAGGCCACCGGTAAAGAAGTGGAACACCTGCAGCGTAAAACGGAGGAGCACTAGAAACTGCGTTTCCCATTCATTAAGTACTGGGAGCAAGTATTCTATGTGTAAAGATTGGATTAATTATGTAGCTCCAAAACACTGTCGATATCAACAATCCATGATGCAATGAAGTTTTCCAATAGTAATGAAACAGAGTCATGTTCACATTTGCATAGAATGTTTATCATCTTCTTTTCTGAATGGGAAAAGGCTCAGTCTTTGCATTGGTGGATGCACGTAACCACATGGAATGTTTGTCATACTAGTTCCCACTTCTTTTCAGCAAGCTATTGTGCACAATCTGTTGTAAGAAATTGTAGAAATTTACCTCCTCTCTACATTTGACAGTATGTGAGTTCAAACTCAGGATGGGAACTAAATGTAATAATAAGAGAAGAGTTTGACAAAGATCGACTAAGGCAACCATTTTATCGATTAATCAGGATCCTACCACACTAGGCGATTTATCTATTATAGGTAATGTTAAATAGCGTAAAGTGTTTCATAAAAAATATTTAGAGTCTTGCTTCACTAAATGCTAGTTTTCCACAAGTAGCAAAAGATGTGTTGTTTGCAAAAAGACATATTTATGCAATATACATAGAGCCAAATACACCTACTGCTCCATGTTTCGGAGACATGGGAGGGACAAAATTCATTCTCAGAAACACTTTACAAGCATAAATATCACGAATGATTGTGTACTTGGCTCCTTGGGTCGCTCATTGATGAACTTGATCCAGCTGGTAATTAAGACTATTAATTCAATGCAGAGCCCAGGGATTTACCATTTTCATAAAAAATAGAGCCGATAAATAAGGCACCAAAGATCATACTAGTCCTTGGAAAGCATTGTATTACTATAATAAATGGAATATACACTTATCTAAAATCAGAGAGGCGCACAAGGATGTATACGTGTCTGAGATTAAATAATCGTTTTAGAAAAAGGGTGTATTTTATTGGCTCAAAATGGAGTATTAAGTAGATCCAAAACATAATAAGCACATATCCGGTCTCAGCATAGTTAGGAATAGGATGCACATAGCCAACACCAACTCCCACATAAAAAACACGCAGACAATTAGGAAAGTCATAGAAGATCAAAACTATGCACACGCAGACAACAGCAACCATTTCATGGCACCTTCGATTACTACCAGCCAAAGCCAAATGCACAAGGAAGTGTTTCCTATTAACTTTGCTACTTTGTTGTACCGTGGGAGCCCAAACTGCTTCTGCTAATGCTTAGAAAGAAGATCTCGAGATATTGAACATTTGTTTACGAAAAAACTAACGCCCACACGTGTGGGCGTTTGCAGATCGCCCACACGCCTCCTTCACCACTCATTTTGCCACGCATGAATAGATGACATCAGCAGATTTTTTTTTGGTTTTCGTCTTAAAAATATTTTATCTCCTAAATAAAAAAGCAAACTAAAAGTCCGTTTTCACCATTAAATCCGTCTCAAAGAGATCTTCAAAACTAGACCCCATGTTGATATGTTTCGACGAAATATTTTTTTTGCCCAGAAGTTGCCATGATGTTTACACTATAGTTGCCATAGTGCTTAAACTAAAGTTGCCATGTGGCAATTTTAGTTTGTAGATCATGGCAATTTTAGTTTTTTGATGATGGCAATTCCAGTAATTTGACCATGAAAATATTTTTTTATTGAACCATGGCATTTTAAGTGCTTGTATCATGCCAATTTTAGTTTATGGTGCATGGCAAGTCTAGTTTCTTAATTCTCCGTATTATAATATGTTAAAATTTACTTTTAAATGTAAAAGAAAATAGTTGAAACATATCATGGCAACTTCAGTGTAAATATCATGGCAATTCATGTGCAATAGACATGACAACTTTTAATCAAAAAAAAAATTTCGCCGAAATATATCGATATGAGATCTAGTTTTGAAGATCTTGTCGCGAGGGATTTAATGATGAAAACGGATTTTCAATCGGATTTTTCATTAAGAGATAAAACATTTTAAAAACTGAAAATCCAAAAAAATTCTTGCATGCATGCATGCGATGACGTGGCAATCTATTTGCATTAGAGATGTGTGATGCGTCTTCTTTTCGGCCACACGTGTGGCAGTTATCTACGTCCTTTGTGTGGCAGTTATCTACGTCCTTTGTTTAATTACGTTCCTTGCGAGAAGAGCAAAGGCGGGAAGATTCCTTTCTTCTACGAGCTGGCTGAAGAATCTCTATATTTTGAGATACCGTAGTGAGTGCTACTTTATATGTATTGCTTGGAAGAAGAGCAAGACTACATAAAAAGGATTCCTTTCGAGCAATTTACCCATCTACCCTGTGCTGCTACGCACCAAAAGAAATCAACTGAACCATCATCCCCGCAGTGTCCGGCTGTATACACCTGCGCCATCATCGCCGACGCCACGCCAGACGCGGGAAAGCTCCACGACGATGTTGCGAGCTCCGCGGCGTCCGTCTATTCGGTAGCACCCTCTCGGCGAGGACTTCTCAAACGTGACCGTATATTAAGTTATTAAACCATGAACCTAGACACCATTTCTGTCGATTTTGGATTCCACAACGTGATGTGGTAGATTTCCATGGTTTCCTGGGTGGTAATCACCGGAAAGGCAGAGCTCACGCAGGCTCAGGTGACGGAGCAGCAGCAAACGCGAGCGTCCCACTCTCCGCCAGTGCCATGACTACCTTCCACATACATGGGCCAAAACAATGTCCCAACTCAAACCCGGACGTACAACCAGCCCACAACTCAAGATGGAAACGCGGATGAAAACCGCCGGATTTGGTGAGCGCTTGCCCAAACCGGTCCCCGCTAGAAAACCGCAAGTCCGTCCCTCTCCCCGTCCCTGCGCATGGGGCCCTTTTTTTACCCATCGCCTAAACCTATCGGGTTTTCTGAACCCGTGGAAAACCCGTCCCTATCCCTGCCAGCAGTAAGCGAAAGCAACAACTTTTAATAGAAAAACAGGAACATATTATAACAATAGCAGCAGCAAAAATCATCAAATTTAAGCAGCAAAAAACATGAGATAAATAGTAGCCACAATGAATAGTATTTCACCAGCAAACATAGTATATTTCAGCAATAACAGCAGCAAAAAGGAGCTTATTTCAAAACTGCAGCATATTTCAACATATAATACAATAAAACTTGAGCATATTTCAGCACACATAGTATTTTGAAGGGTATGGCGGGTTTCGGGTTCGGGCACTGCCGAAACGGGTTTGAACCAACTAAACATACCGGGTTTTATAATTACCTAGCAGCAGCCCCGCAGGGTTAGAAAGACGTCCGTCCCCGTCCACTAATAGGGTAAATACCCGCGGGGACGCGGGTTTCGGAGCCCCATTGCCATCTTTGGAGACGACACATCCTTCAAAAGCACATACAACCGAAAAACCCTCGTCTGAGACGTTCACGAACCGGAAGCGACACGACACGGTATGAAGCTGGCGGCGCGCGCTTCCGACTGTGGCGGCGGCAAAGTGCCATCGGGCCCGGGAGCTGCCCATGTCATCAGCATAGCAGCATACCCGAAAAGGTCCTAGGCATCATCGTCTCCCGCCTCTCAGCCAGGAACGGCTGCCGCACGCAGGCTGGCACGACGCGCTCCTCAACTCGAAGAGGTCAACCTGGACCAGGACGTCTCCATCGTGTCGGAGATTTTTCTTCACCAAGGGCGTGTTTGGTTGCAGTAGTGAACAGTAGTTGCATTGCATACACATCTCAACCCAGCCTGGTTGAGCAAAAACAGTCCCAAATGCGTCATCTGCAAGTTGTTTTGTTGCCTACATCTAGGATCGCTCCATTAGGTAATACGCAAGTGCACTTTGTTTGGTTGCCTGCATTGGCCCAAACGGCACATGAACATGGTGTTTGGTTGCACGCATGAGGTATGATTAAGAGCTAGCACTTGCACTTAGCACACAGGATTAAGAGGTAGCAGAGGGAGGGGGAGAAGAAATGCAGTGTGTGCAGGACAATGGCGACTGCGGTGGATAGTGGTCGTGGCGCCGTGTCCGACATGACGAGCATGGAGTTGTGGACGAGCGACCCCGTCGGCGGCACGGCGAGCGATACCATCGGCGAACTAGTTATGGTGCTCGCGCAAAGACAGTCAACAGAGAAGGAGAATGCGGTGCTCGCGCAAAGACAGTCGACAGAGGAGGAGAATGTAGTGCTCGCGCCATGGTATCGTCAGTGTAGTGGACGAGAGAGGAGTCGGAGATGATCGACGCCAGAAACGACTCCAGTGTACTAGGGCGAGAGAGAGGAGGCCAAGATGATCGACCCCGTCGGCGGCGCGGCGAACTGCAGTGTGCACGGAGGCAGAGGACACAAGAAAGCAGTGTGCGCGCCATTGCAGCGTCAGTGCAGTATGAGGACGACAGAGAGTAGGCCGAGATGAGCGACACCGGAAACGACTCTAGTGTAGTACGACAGAAAAAGGAGATCAAGGAGAAGGGCGTCGGCATCGAGAGCAATGAATAGGAGGGCTCTGAGCAGAGGACCGAGGAGCTCGACATGGCGGCGGCCGTGCAATAGGCTGCTCTTCAAAGAGAGATGAAGCTACGATCGTCGAAACCAAAAATTTACAACACAAATCTTGTGCGAAACTGCGGGATTAGGCTGCTGGTCAAAGGAAATTTGAAATGATTGATCGTGCGCGACGAATCTGACAAAATTCGTCCAGAATAGCTTCAAACGAGAAGACGAAATTAAGAACTTACGGCCGACAAAACTATGAACCAATCACCTGAATGGAACCGTAGCATCGAGGTGCATCTTTTTCGTGTAGCATCGGGGTAACGCACAGGGCATCCAGCGACCGTTGCACTTGGGCCGGCCCGTATAGTGTTTTTAGGATTCTCGTTTTTCGGAAACTTGTAGGACGTTCCAGCTGATTCTTTTCGATTTTGAGAATATTCCAGCATGTTTCTGAACCATTTTTTTCCCATTTACGTTTCCTTTCCGCTTTCTCGTTTTTATTTGCTGTTTTTCTTCTTTTATCTCTTATTTCTTTTTCTTTGCATTTCTTTTCTTATTTCCCGTTCTTCTTTTTTTCCAGTTTATTTTTCTTTTTCAACCTAGGTTCAGACATTAGATAAATGTTCGAATTTCTTCAATTTTGTTCACATATGGGAAAAATGTTCTTGTTTTTAAATTTTGTTCAGCAATTGCAAAAAAGTTTAAAATTTGAAAAATTGTTCGCTTTTATCAAGAAATGTTCGAACATTGTAAAGACTTTAAAACTTCAAAATTTTGAAAAAATATATGTATTTTTAATTTTTGTTCAGAAATATGATTTTTTTTGTTAATTTTTAAAAAATTCACCTTTTCCAATTTGTCTGCACATTTAAAAAATGTTCTTGTTTTCTAAATTTGTTCACAAATTCAAAAAATGTTGGCGTTTTGAAAAAATGTACGTGGTTCCAATTTTGTTCCTATTGTCTAAAAAAGCTCGCTTTTTCTAGAAATGTTCTCATTTTACTTTTTTTTTTCAAAAATGTACACATTATCATATTTTTCAAGAGTTTCGAAAATGTGCTAGTTTTCATTTTTTTCAGGTGTTTCGAAATGGTTCTGTTTCAAATTTTTGTTCAAAAATTTCAAAAAATGTTTGGGCAGTTCAAAACATGTTCCTTTTTTAAAAATTGCTCACAAATTTAAAAAATGTGCATGTTATCATTTTTTCAGGAGATTCGACATTGTTCAGTTTCAAATTTTGTTCACAAATTTTGAAAAATGTTATTTTTTTCACATTTTTCAAAATATGTTTGCGTTTTAAAATTCTTTCTTTGCATTTTAAAAAATGTTCCTGTTTCAAACAAAATGTTCCTGATTTTCGGAAATATTTCAGTTTTAAAATTTTGTTTGTAAAGTTAACGGTTTGTTTGTGTTTCACAGGTCCCTTCGTTTTTTCAACAAAAAATACTTTTAAAATTCAAGATATACTTTGGATCTGCGTTGCGTGTTTGTTCTTTAAGCTTATCGCTGCTATGTAAACTGCAACGACTGGTAGCCCAATTGGTTGTGGCACGTTAGGTATATCAAGAGGTCTTGGTTTCGAATTCCCAAAGAGGCGACTTTTTCTTGCTACAGCGCGCTGTTATTCGCTCTATTCATGGGCCGGCCCAGTTGGCAACCCGCATGTGCGAAACCGCCCCTGTTTGCCGCAGCGAGCGAGGAAGTGTGCTGCATCGCGATGGGATGGCCGACTGTCGCCCGGCTCCCACCCCAGACGACTCCAAGGACAAGATATCTGCAGGTGATGGCGATCTCATCACCTAGAGCAACTCCGATCCATCTTGATATTCGAAAGCAACTCGGATCGTACACCGCCCACGCAAATATATTATTAGAGGAACGCACGGCACAGAGAAGCACACAGGCAAAAGCCCTCGCAAGTTCACCTGTCATTGGTGAGATCATCAGACCACGCACATGGCGACGGATGATTTCATCAGCAACCTCCCCGACGAGGTCATCGACACCATCGTGTCCCTCCTCCCGACCCAGGAACGTTGCCGCACGCAGGCGCTCTCCCGCAGGACGGCTGGTTCTGCTCCCGGGGCCTCACCTACGTACAGGAGCTCCTGCTCGTCTACAATAGTAACAGCAACGGCAGCGATGTGCTTCCGCTGTCCGTGTTCCGCCGCGCGCCCGCGCTTCGTGTGGCCGGGTTTGGCCGCTGCCGTCTCCCGCCCAACCTACCGGTGGACTTCCCGCTCCTCCAGCAGCTCACCATGTACAGGGTCATCCTGACGGACGAGACTCTCGTCGCCGTGCTCGCCGGCTGCCAGGCGTTGGAGAGCCTTCTGCTGTGGGAGATCGTGGGCTCTGCCCGCCTCCGCATCAGTTCCCCTACTCTCCGGAGCATCGGCTTCTATGCCCTTACATGTAGACGAGTGGATGCATATTCTCGCTTTGTCAAAGTCCAAGAGCTCGTAATTGATGACGCCCCCTGCCTCGAGAGATTGCTTCCACTCAACTATGGTCCGGCAACCATCCGGGTAATTCAGGCTCCTAAACTGGAGGTACTGGGTCCATTGAGCACAGGAATATCAGAACTCCACCTTGGAACAACAGTATTTCAGGTACGTGTAGCTAGCTTGAAATTTTCGAGCCACGCACACACATATATTACTGACAACTCACATACAGGCTGATATGTGTATTTTTTGTTTTGGGTAGAAAATGATCGCCACTAGCTTTTTCGATAAAGGGCGACTTTATTATCTCAAAATGTAGCATCAAGCGGATACAAAGCATTATGAGTAACGCCCGGCCTCTGCATAACTAAGATGCACACAGCCAAATCCAGAAGTCTGACAAAATTCATGAAATAAAAATCGACACACCGGCAACAGTAGAGTCTTTTAGACCGACACTATGCCTATGTCGAAGAAGGTGGTGGCTCGATCCGTAGGTTATGCTGCCACCCATGTTGGGAAAAAACCTCCGTAGCCACCTGCTCCAATCGCGACACACCGCCATGAACAGCGGTTGGTACTCCGCCGTTAGTATAGACCACGACGTAGCGAAAAGCGCATAACGGAAAATAACCTGTAGAGGAGAAGCATTTTTGTCATTAAAAACCAAATCATTTCTACATAGCCAAAACGACCAAATTAAGGCATACGCTCCCACCCTTATTAGCGTTTTGAACCTATTTGTAATACCAATGACCAAAAATATTGGCAACACTTGTGGGCGGATACAAATTTGACGCTATTTGGATGACTGACCACGTAGAACGTGCAAACTTGCATTGGAAAAAGAGGTGTTTGATTGTCTCGTCATGAGTACAAAAGGAACACTTCTTACTCCCTCGCCAGTTGCGCCGTGCGAGGTTGTCTTTGGTTAACACAACTCCCCTACGGAGATACCACATGAAGATTTTCACTTTTAGTGGAATTTTAGACTTCCAAATTTTTTTATTATTACTCGTTGGTACCTCAGAATGCGTGAGTGCACGGTACATAGAGTCCACTGTGAAAGACCCTGATGTAGTAAGGTTCCAGCGAAACACATCCCGACCTTGTGTCAGGTTAATCGAATCCAGCCGGGATAAAAGATTATGCCATGACACAAGCCGGGGGCCAATCAAATCCCGCCTGAACGAAATATTCGGCGGGGAAGAACCGAGCACGTGCGTAATAGTATTATTCTTATCGCGAGCTATGTTATATAAGGCTGGATATTGTTCTCTGAGACTGGCATTGCCTAGCCAGATGTCTTCCCAGAAACGAATCTCTTACCCGTCCTTTATCACGAAAGACCCAAAGCGAAAAAGAGAACCACAATTCACACGGTGAAGCTTTTGTCCCTTGATCACGTGGGCTCGGGTTTGGATGTTGTTCTTGGCTTCCTCAAGTGCTTCCCCTATTTGAAGAGGCTATATCTCGTCGTGAGTGCTCATATTTGCTAGCTTTATTAAAGTGTCAATATATCTTGTTCTCAAGCTATAAGTAATTGTTTTTATTCCTATATCCAGCTAGACCCACTGGAGAAAATAAAAACTGGGAGCAACTATGCTTCACTCGCAGATCCAATTGAATGTCTTGAGCACCATCTAAAAAAAGTCGCATTGAAGTTCTACCAGGGCAATCCTCTACAGGCTGATTTTGCCAGGTTCATTATTATGAATGCCAAAGTGCTAGAGAGAATGGAATTCGGACTCGTTGAGAGGTCATTCAATGGTTGCGACTTGCGACGAGGACAACTGGAGGGTGAGTCAAAACAAGCTGCTACAATTCGAAGACAGAGCTTCTCGTGATGCTCGATTTGTATTCAAGAAGTTTGATAGTACTACTTGGATAGATAACAATGATCTCCATGATCTATCATTGGTTTTGACCTGTTCGACGCCTCCTTCTTGGATGGATATGGTACCTTTTGATAAGGTAACCTTGTGCCTTGTTCAGAGACCTCTACGAGGTGATCTACTTCATGCAGGTATAGAATGGAAAATGTGTATCCCAACTAGAACCATATGCGGAAGGTCGTACTTATGCTCAAGCTTCGGATATGGTTAGACTTCCAAAATTTCCGAGAATGTACAGGGTAATTCCCTAAAGTGTACCTGCTGTTCTTTTTGCACTTGACTACAATCTGCTAGGCTTGGTCCTTTTTTTAGTCAATATTGGTTCTTTATTTGCTCCTTTTTTTAGTAAGTATTGGTTGTTTATTTGCAAAAGAAAAAATAAACCACACAGATAAATAAACCAGAGCTAGTATCCAAAGATAATTGAAGTACTTTAGACCTTAAACTATCGAAACGGCAAATAATCAAAAAAATCCATTAGGAAAGAAACGTAATGTGAAAGGAAAACCAAAGATAATTGTAGTACTTTTAACCTTAAAATATTGAAACGGCAAAGAATAAAAAAATCCAACAGGAAAGAAAAGTAAAATTAATGTGAAAAAAACAACCAGAAAACAATCAAAGATAGAGTTACATAAGACAAGAGTGGAAAAAGACACAACAAAAAATCAATTGGATGCTTGCCCACTTCTAGGTATGGCTTTCGTATTCTCGGCTAAAAGTGGAGAATAGGAGCACTTCACAGGTGTCACCATCATCATTTTATTAATTATTCACAAAGACCTTATAAGATAATACATCAGTAAGTCTGAAGCCACCATCTTGGCAACACTTGTCGCTACTTCTATCCCCTTGATGAAGGGGTGCCGAATGTCCGAGCCTAATACCAAACAGACAGTGCACCAAAGCTTAACATCTAAAGTCAGATATCCCAACCAAGCGACAATACCTGGACTGGGGCACACACGGTCTGACGCACTCTCGGTGGGCACACCACATGCGCTCACTTCAAGGGCCGTCACCTCCGTCTTCCATGATCCATCCTCAAAGCAGATACCTACGCATCGACCTTGCCAGGCCTCTCTGCCATCGACGTCACCACGACGCCAGACAAAGTCGTCCCCCTGCGTGAGTCCATTGCCACACATCGGACACCAAGTCTCCATTGTGCCACGCCGCTGAGATCCGACACCCTCAATGTGTAGGATGAAGCACTGCTCCACCACCTGTGCACTCGAGTCGGCAACTGCTCCACAACGATGCCTCCAACAAGGAGCGCGGCACGAGACGTCGCCATTGTCCGATCCGATAATGATCTAGGGTTTCCCCCGGAGCCGGCCGAAAGGAGCGACGCGATATGCTAGGACGATGCCTTCAACAAGGTAACGACGCCACAAGGGACGCCGCCATCGTCCGCCATGACCATAGTCGAGGCTCGGTCTTCACCGGCTGTCTAGTCACTCCAAAGTCGCCACCGGACAGATCTGAGAACAGACACGCTGCCACCTCTTCACCGGCCACCACGACCACGCGAACGCGCGGCCTAGGTGACCGCCGCCTCCGCACCGCCCTCCTGGCCGCACCTGACCTGGAAGCCCGACCCAGGGCCAAAGATCGGAGAAGGGATCCCCAAATCCAGGAGACTGAGCGAAGGCCGCCGAGTTGGGAATGCCCAGGCCACAGCCGGGTCACGCACCACGATTCGGAGCGCCGCCGTGCCCAACCCACATTGGTGGCTGCTGCCGCGCCGAGTGTCCCGCAAGCCCGCGCCACTATAGGGACAATTGCCTCGCCGCCACCCTCCTCGGGGCTGGGCCGGCCTTTGCTAGGAAGTCCCCTCTGGCGGAGGCGAGAGTAGAAGGTGTTGAGTATATTATGTACGTGTATATGTGTGTGTAGGGCCCACCTCCTGTTTTCCCTGTATAGTTGAGGTTGTGGCCCACCTCTGTACTTATATATACGTGCCTGGTGCACCGATCAATACATCGCGATTGCACAGCCCATATTCTGTCTCTCTACATGGTATATATCGCACTAAGATCCTAACCTAGCCTAGCTGCCACACACACACACTGCACACACCGCCGCCGCCCGTCACCAGCCGCCGCCGCCGCCCACCTTCCCTCGGCGCCGCCGCACACTGTCCGCGCCGCTACCCACCGCCCGCCACCGCCGCCGCGCCGCAGATCCGAAGCCGCCGCCGCCGCTCCCCGCTTCCGCCCCATCTCTCTCCAAGCCAAGCCACCACCGCTCCCACCTCGCTGCACCACCACGCCGCCCACCACGCCAGCACCAGCGCCACGCCCTCACCACGCCGCACTCCGCCACAAGATCTCACCCGATCCCGCCGTCACCATGAGTTCCTCCTCCTCCACCGTCTCCAACCCGTTCGCCGGTCCCGATGTCACCCTCGTCCGCGATCTCAACATCCATGAGCGCGTCCCGGTCAAGCTTGATCACACCACCGCCTCCTACTCCGCGTGGAAGCGGTATTTTTCGCTCGTGTTCCGCGAGTACCTCCTTCACGGTCACGTGGACGGCACCGTGGACTCCGCGCTCATGATCCATGACGAGGAGTGGATGATCCTCGACGCCACCATCATCCGCTGGTTCTACCTCACCATCTCCAGCGACATCTTCCACACCGTGGTGAACGACGAGGACGACGCCCACGCGGTCTGGACCAAGCTCAACGGCCTCTTCACCGACAACCGGCTGCAGCGCAAGGTCCTCCTCTATGGTGAGTTTTACGGGTGCCAGCAACTTGACTCGTCCATCGATGATTTTTGCATGCGCCTCAAGAAACTCGCCGATGAGCTCCGCGATCTGGGGGAGAAGATTGGCGACGAGCTCCTCATCAGCACCCTCTCCGGCGGCCTCAACGAGGATTTCGGGAATGCCGCCTCCAACCTCACCCTCATCCCAGAGCCCACCTTTGGCAAGGTGGTCGCGTACCTCAAGCTGGAGGAACGCCGGATGCGGGCGGCTCGGACGCGCGCTACCCACACGGCCCTTGTTGCGGCACCTGGGGGTTCGGCCCGCCCGATCGCGCCAGACGCCACCCCAAGGCGGCGCCCGCTTCCCGCCAGCTTCCGCCCGCCCCACCAGCCCCTTCCGCCGCCCAGCCGGGCGGCCAATGGAGGAGGCCGTCGCGGCGGCCGCCGGGGTGGCCGCAAGCAGGGGGGCGGAGGTGGTGGTGGCGGTGCTCAGGGAGGAGCGCCTCGCCAGCAGCAGCCGGCTCCTCAGCCGGCGGCCCCGTGGTACGCCGGTCAGAACCCGTGGACCGGCGTCGTCCACGCCTATTCCATGCCGGTTCCACGGGCTCCTACTCCGGGTCTTCTTGGCCCCCGGCCTCCGTCACACCAGGCGTACTACGCCGCGCCGCAGCCCTATGCGGCGCCCTACGGGCAGCAGCCGCCGCCAGGCGGGCCGCCGCTGCTGCCCCTGACGTCTGCGCCGTCCCTCCCACCGGCGCCGTGGGATCCGGCTCTCCTGGCGGCTCTCCACACCGCCCCCTCTCCGTCCACCTACACCGGCGGCGGCGATTGGTACATGGACACTGGCGCCACCGCTCATATGGCGGCGTACCCCGGTAACCTCCATACTGCTCATCCTGTCCACACCTCCAACCGCATCACCGTCGGTGACGGCTCTTCTCTTCCTATCACCCATATTGGACATGCATTTTTTCCATCTAACTCTACTCCTATATCCATGTCTAATATTCTTGTTTCTCCTGATCTTATTAAAAATCTTGTTTCCGTTCGTTCTCTTACACGTGAAAATCCGGTGACCGTTGAATTTGACGATTGTGGTTTTTCTGTTAAGGACGCTCGCACGCGGATGGTGCTCCACCGATGTGACAGCCCCGATGAGCTCTACCCGGTTCACTCCGCCGCCTCCACCACTTCCGCCGCCCCTGTCGCTCTCGCCACCGTAGTGGATCTCGCACGCCGCTGGGTCATCCTAATCATGCCACCTTCGCCACATACTTCGGAGTTTTTCTTTCACATGTAATAAGAACGAGGATCACTCGTGTCATGCATGCCGCCTTGGCAAACATGCTCGTCTTCCGTTTAGGCCTTCTTCCTTTGTTGCATCATACCCGTTTGAGTTAATTCATAGCGATGTTTGGACATCTCCTGTTGCAAGTAACACGGGCTTTCTTTATTATCTTGTTATCCTTGATGATTTTTCGCATTATGTGTGGACCTTCCCGTTGCGCCGCAAGTCGGACGTCATCTCCACTCTTGTCGGTTTCTACTCTTATGTCCGCACGCAGTTTGGCGGCCCATTCTTGCGCTGCGCATGCACAACGGAAGGAGTTTGACAACACCGCTGTCCGCGATCTTCTCGCCACACATGGCACGATTTTTCGTCTCACTTGCCCTTACACCTCGCAGCAGAACGGTCGTGCTGAGCGCATCCTTCGCACTCTTAATGACTGCGTTCGAACTCTTCCCTTTCACGCCAATGTGCCTCCGCGCTTTTGGCCTGACGCTCTTGCCACCACTTCTCTCCTCATAAACATCCGTCCATGTCGCACTCGCGGGAACTTTACACCTCACCATCTTCTCTTCGTGCACCCCTCTTATGATGGGCTTCGATCTTCGCCGCTGTGCTACCCTAGCATCGCTGCCATCGCGCCTCATAAGCTCGCACCCGCTCCGTCGCTCGCATCTTTCTCGGCTACCCACCTAACACTAAGGGCTACCGCTGCTACGATCCAGTCTCTCACCGTGTTTTCACCTCCCGACATGTTTACTTTGATGAGATGGTCTTCCCGTTTCAGCAGCAGGCACCCCTCGTCGTCTCATCACCGCCGGCCACCGGCGGCTCATCGACGACCTCGTCAGGTAGACGAGCCCGCCTGGTTCGTGGACCGCCTCCGGGCTTTGGCGGTCCACGGGCCCTATTGCAGGCGCCCTCCACGGCCGGTGCCCCGCCTTCACCCGCCGCTTCGACTTCGGGCGCCCGGGTCGGCGCCTCTTCGCGGCGCTGCGCCGCCGCCGGACGCCTCGCCGCTCGCCGCCGCCGCCTCGCCCGCTTGGTGCTGCGGGTCGGCCGCCTCCTCGCCGCCGCCGCGGCCCCACCCCGCCGCCTCGCCGGCTGCCTCGCTGCCTCGGCGCCACGGGTCGGCCTCGACGCCGCCTCCTCGCCGGTGGTCTCCTCGCCGCCGCCTCGCCGGCCGCCTCGCCGCCCGCTTCACCAGCCCCGGTGGCCCCGTCTGGCCCCGTTACCCGAGCTCGTGCTGGCATTCACTGCCCGAGCCTCCGGTACTCGCGTGATGAGTACGTGCTCGCCGCCTCTGCCGCGGAGCCGCCACCCATTCTGCGTCGCCCGCGCCGCCCTCGTGATCCTCACGGCTTGCGGCGATGCAGAAGAGTTCGACGCTTCCAGCCGAACCGCACTGACTCTGTTGCCCGGCCCCTCGCGCCAACGCTATCACCGGCAAGTGGGTCTTCCGTCATAAGACCCGCTCCGACGGTTCCTTGAGCGCCATAAGGCTCGCTGGTGGTCCGCGGTTTCGCCAAGGCGCTGGAGTCGACTTCACGGAGACGCTTGCCCGGTTGTCAAACCGGCACGATCTGCACCGTCCTCCAGCTCGCCGCTTTCACGGCTGGCCCGCTCACCGATGGATGTCTCCAACGCCTTCCTCCACGGCCATCTTGAGGAGCAGGTGTTTTGTGAGCAACCCACCGGTTTCGCCGACGCCTCATTGCCCGCCACGTGTGCTCGCTTTCGCTCTCTTTACGGGCTCAGCAGGCACCCCGCTACCGTACCAGCAGATCGCCGGGTTTCTTCGAGACACGGGCTTCAGCGCCACTCGCCGGACGCCTCACCGTTTGTCTATCGCCACGGTGACACGACGCATATTTGCTGCTCTACGTCGACGACATCATTCTGACAGCCTCCTCCGCAGTCGTTCTTCAGCAGATCACTCTGCGGCTGCGTGACGAGTTCGCTATCAAGGACTTGGGTGCTCTCCATTACTTCCTTGGCATTGAGGTCGTTCGCGCCGGACGGCTTTTTTCTTCATCAATGTAAGTATGCCCATGAGCTTTTGAGCGCGCAGCATGCTCAACTGCCATCCGTTGCTACTCCTGTTGACACGAAGGCCAAGGTTTCTGCTCTTGAGGGTTCGCCTGCGTCGGATGCTCCATTCTACCGGTCTATTGTCGGCGCCCTTCAGTACTTGACTCTCACCAGACCGGATCTTCAGTATGCTGTTCAGCAGGTGTGTCTCCACATGCACGCCCCTCGTGACTCTCACTGGACTCTCGTGAAGCGGATTCTTCGCTACATCCGCGGCACGATGTCTCTTGGGTTGACACTCACGGCGTCCGCTTCTTTGGAGATGGTGGCCTACTCCGATGCAGATTGGGCCGGCTGCCCCGACACTCGCCGGTCCACCTCTGGCTACTGCGTATACCTCGGTCCTTCTCTCGTCTCGTGGTCGTCCAAGCGACAACCCACGGTTTCGCGCTCTAGCGCCGAGGCTGAGTACCGAGTTGTGGCCAACGCTGTCGCCGAGTGCACCTGGCTTCGGCAGCCATTTCAGAGCTACATCACGATGTCTCCTGTGCTACGGTTGTCTCATGCGACAACGCCTCTGCGGTGTACCTCTCCGCCAACCCGTTCATCATCGCCGGACGAAACACATCGAGCTGGATATTCGCCGTGCGCGAGCAGGTGGCTCTTGGACGCATGCGGGTACTCCATGTGCCCACCGCCAGCAGTTCGCTAATGTGATGACGAAGGGACTGCCGACTTCCACCTTTGAGGAGTTTCGTTCAGTCTCTGCGTCACCGGCGCCGCTTCGACTGCGGGGGGGTGTTGAGTATATTATGTACGTGTATATGTGTGTGTAGGGCCCACCTCCTGTTTTCCCTGTATAGTTGAGGTTGTGGCCCACCTCTGTACTTATATATACGTGCCTGGTGCACCGATCAATACATCGCGATTGCACAGCCCATATTCTGTCTCTCTACAGAAGGGAAGGGGGATGAACTGCAGCGGCCAGTGGTTTTCCTCCCGAGCCGCCAGGGAGGCGATCGCGCGGGTTGTGAGCTATGTTCTATTTGCTATATTTCTTAAAATGTTAGGATATCACATTGCCAAATCCTTGGCAACTCCAAATTGTTAGCAACTGTCACATTTTTTTCTGATTTTTTCGAATTTACCGTTCATGAGAGATGTGGTGTGTACACCCGGGAGTAAAAAAAGCACTAAGCAGTCTGATTCAACGTGCTTGAGTCGGAAGAGGAACCATCTCGCGGTTCGAAAGCAACTCGGATGTCCACCCAGGCAGCCCAGCCCACGGCGGTCCCCTATAAGAATCCACCGCACGTAGGCGAAAGCCCACGTCCGACACCTTCACCTGTTCGTTCCCGGCGTCGGCGATCACACCGCGCACATGGCGACGGATCTCATCAGCAAGCTCCCAGACGCCTGGCTCCGCGCCATCGTGTCCCTCCTCCCCGCCAAGGACGGCTGCCGCACCCAGGCGCTATCCCGCCGGTGGCGCCACATCTGGCGCTCCGCGCCGCTCAACCTCGACGACGGCATACCCGAGAAGACCGTCTCCGGCGTCCTCTCCGGCCACCTTGGCCCCGTCCGCCGCGTCTGTTTTACCAGCATCGCACACCGCCCATACCGCTACCACCACCGCACGGGGCACCAGATCATCGACAAGAACGGCGATCCAAGACTAGACGACTGGTTCCGCCGCTCCAGGGGCATCGCTTACGTCGAGGAGCTCCAGCTCGTCTATAGCTACCGTAGCTATGGCAGCGACGTCCTGCCACTGTCAGTGTTCCGCCGCGCGCCCGCGCTCCGCGTGGCCACGTTCGGCTGCTGCCGTCTGCCTCAGGGTGGACACGGTCCGGGCCGGTCCGGGCCCTGACCGAGCCGCTGTTTTGACCGGCCGCCGGCGAGCCGGACCGGACCGGACCGACCAGCTGGCCGGTCTTGATTTCAGGGACCGGACCGCTGGCGCTCAAGCCCGGGCCGGACCGAGAGGACCGGCCGTGGTCACCACCGTTGAGGTTAGAGCACGGACGGGGACTTGCCGGACGGACCAGGAAGAGGGACAGAGGACTCCGTGGTCGAGATCGGCGATGATGCGCACCGGCAGAGACGAGATGTGGCGGCTCGCACGACTGTTAGCCATGAACCTGTGCATTTTCTTCCTTGGCAGTTTTTTCTCTTCCATGCAAGTAATGTAATGGGTGCATGAGCCCACGATTGGCTGTCTGCGGGCCTTGCCGTGATTGTTGGAACAAATTTGACGTGGAGTTAATCATGGGATGGCGCCATAATTATCGGATCGAACCATGTTTCCCACTTTCCCTCGTTCTTTCTGTTTTAAGCAGTGCTATATATATATTTCAACGAACAATTTTGATGTAAACTTTATGGACGTAGTTGAATTTGATTGCAGTTCCCTAAAATCATGTGGCTGTCACAATCCAAACAGAACTTGCACGTACAGATTTGGTAAAGCCTCTTAAGTAGGAATAGATGTTTCCTTCAGTTTTCTGTTCGACTGAATAAAAAGGGAAACATCAGCGTGGGATGGCGCGAGATAATCGGATCAAACTGTTGAGTCGCGAATAAAAGGAAACGGCAGCGTGAGTAAATCGTGGGATAGTGCCGTGATTATCGGATCTAATCCCATTTCTCTCGTTCTTTCTTTTTCGCTTAACTGAATAACAGCGCGTGACCTGAGTCTTCTTCTACCTCTTGCCCTCTCTTTGTGTCAATTGACTGAGTTACACTTGACTCCGTGAACAAGCGCCGGGCATGGCGGGCGTCGCCGGCGGCTGCGACGCCGAGGAACAATCTGCAGCCTCGTCCGCTCGGTCGGACGGTTAAAGACCGGACCGGACCGAGTAAATTTCGGGCTGAAATTTGGTAACCGGACCGGCCAATTTCTTCATCGGGCCAGGACCGATCGGTCCGGTCCAGAACGGGCCACGAGCGGGCCTAAAAGCCCGCTCGCTCCGTCCAGGCTGACGTCTGCCGCCCAATCTCGCCGTGGATTTCCCGCTCCTCCAGCAGCTCACCCTTTGCAATGTCACCCTAACGGAGGAGGCTCTGAGCGCGATGCTCGCCGGCTGCCCTGCGTTAAAGAGCCTTCTGCTGGACAACACTGTGGGCTCTACCAGACTGCGCATCAACTCCCCTGCTCTCAGGAGCATCGGCTTCTGTGCTCGTCAGGACACAGAAGATCACCCTTACTCTCGCATTGTCAAAGTCCAAGAGCTGGTCATCGAGGACGCCCCTTGTCTCGAGAGGTTGCTGCTACTCAATCCACTCTATGGTCCGACGACCATCCGGGTAATCACGGCCCCTAAGCTGGAGATGTTGGGTCCTGTGAGCAAAGCCCTATCACAGCTCCACCTTGGGACAACTATTTTTCAGGTACTTGCAGCCTTGCTCTTAGAATTAAAACGTGCATGCTATAAATTGTTCTTGATAAGAGTTTGCTTTGTTCTTTTTTTTTAGGAAATGATCGCTGTTAGCTTGACAACCACAATGCACACTGTGAAGGTTTTGGCTCTTGATCATGTCGGTCCAAATTTAGATGCAGTTCTTGACTTACTGAAGTGCTTCCCCTGCTTGCAGAGCCTTTACATCGTGGTGAGTGCTTTTCCTAGATTCCTTGAAATGTCAAAATATCATGTTGGCATAACTGTTAGCAACTGTTTTAATTATAACATTTTTATTTCTCTACAGTTGGATAATTCATGGCGGCTCCCCCATGGGTTACATAAAAACGAGCTGTACCCAGCAGAGAACATAAAAAATGTGAGGAAGTATGCCTCATTGGGCGATCCAATTGAATGCCTTGAGCACCACCTAAAGAAAATGGCGATGAAGGTCTACTATGGCAAAGGTCTAGAAATTGACTTTGCAAGGTTCTTTGTTTTGAATGCCAAAGTGCTAGATAGAATGGAATTTGGAATCGTTGAGAAATCAATTTTCGGCAGCAACAAAGAAGAATGGGTGGCCAACCAATATAAGCAACTACGAGCTGAAGACAGAGCTTCTCATGATGCTCGATTTGCATTCAAAAGGTTTTCTTGGAATACATGGAACTATAACAATCGTATCCATGATCTATCAATGGCTGATCCGTTTGATGCCTCCTTCTTGGATGGGTATCTTGCCCTTTGAGAAGGTATTCTTGTCTCATATTCAGATCCTAAATGGATGTCTTATTTGTGTGTAAACTGTAAACTCTAGAGTTGTCTCGTCATGTTAATGCTTTGTTGATATCCTATTTGTGGCTTAAACTCTAGAGTTACCAAACTGTTTTTAATGCCCTGCCTCTATATATGATAGGATCGACTTCATCCAGCTGTATAATGGAAGCTCATTCAGAAGCATATTTAGAACGTCGTGTCCATGCTCAATCTTTGAATATGAGATTTTCCAAAGTGTACATGATATATGGTGCTTGCAGCAGCGGATGTACAAGCAGTTTCTTGGAAAGTTCAATTTATTGTTTTGTTGCACTTGAGTGTAATTTGCTAGGCTTAGAAGGTTTTTCTGATTTTATAGTTGGTGTTGGTTGTTTTTCTACTTATTGGTATTGTAAACTGCCGCCAACTTATTACAACACTTTCTCCAATGAATAGTTGTATGAAAAACAATTGTTTTCCTAATTCTCAACTGTGTGGATTTTTTGTAAAATCCTACATACATACTGCAATATTCTACTCAATGTGTGAAACTTACACAAATTTTGGTCCATATGTGAAGCGATGTTTAAGATAGTGATCGGGCATTGACGAAAGTTTTTGGAATATGATTTAGATTTTAGAAGAAATAAGACAACTCAAAAAAAAGTAGCTAAACAAAGTAGTCGGGCCCAACCATATTTTCAGGTTGCTGGCCGTTCGAAGATTTGGTTCGTCACCGAAAGCATAATGCAACCAGCATAAACCTGGAAGCAGCCACACATATTGGCGAGTGCTCTCAGAGATGTTGGCAGTGCACATTGGATGATGCGAGGAGGAAACTATTCACAGCACCATCTTCCCGAACGGTGAATGCACATATCGAGCTAAGAAACTTTATTTGCTAGAAAATTTTGGTTTTAAACGGTTGATCCGTAGGTAAATACACACTACTAAGCTGCAACGTAGTGGTAGGACGTTGCCCTCCTCATCAACACTTTGGGAGTTGGAGACAACATACTAACTTCACAAAAATATGAAAAAAAATAATGCGGCCAACAACATCCTATTACATCCACTGTTTAGCAATAATCAAGGTTTCGGTTACAGGCGGCAAATGGTAAGCACATTTATGGCTACCCCACGAGCATACTAAGTAATAGTGTAGTGGTAGAACCATCCCCTGATCGGCACGTTGGCAGTTTGAGTCCAAACATACTAATTTCACATAATGTGAAGAAAGGGGTCCAGTGATATTTTGTATAGGAAAAGAATTCCAATCACGCACTCGTGTCGGTCGCATTGACAGCTGTTCACGAGACTCTATGAGGCCATGTGTGGTCCTCCCCCTCCCATTAGCCTTGCTAGAAGCCAAACAGCTTATGAACAACATGTTTTATGAATGATTAGGTTAACATTCTATGAACAGCACGTGTTAACATATCTACAACCAACATGTGTCAATAGAAGACCAACTGTATGTGTTATGAATAGCATGTATTGTTAACAAATCCTCCTCGATTGCCGATGTTAACTTATGAGATATCGGACGACAACATGATGTTAACTCAAGAGGCGAGCTATTGGAAGGACCGTTAGGAGAACATACAATAAAGACGTATGCTTTTATATATTAACACCAGCGCCATTCGGTCGGTACACAAGGTGTTGCATTGGTCTTCAGGTCATGCAAGACCACACCATGTGAACACGCCAGCAGGTCGGGCACTGTTGTGGCGCAGGCTAACGTCACCGGACCATCACCGATGTTGACTATTGCCATTAGGCAACCCAAGGAGCCAGCCGCCTCTGTTGGGCTGTCGCTGGAGCCGGCGACAACCATTGTGACAACTCTCAACTTGGACCCAGCGTTGCCCAACATCGAGCATCGAGTATGCATCATAAATTATTCATCGCATACGGGCATGAACATCGCCAAAGGGGATGTGTTCAACACATGCAACCGAACGGTGGCGCCCTATCCTATTATGTGGGAAAAGGGACAATTATGGGCAATACATCCAATAAATGTTTTCTCTATGAATTATCCTCAGTGGGCATATGCACATGGAGGAGATAGTTCATCTATCCATGAAGTAAGCTCTTTAGACCCCGCAACAGTCTCAAAACTCACACGAGTATCGAGGGCTGCATATCTTATCCGCTCCAAGGTCAGTGGAGCGATTGCCCCCCTCCCCACCCCCCCCCCCCACCCCCATGTCCTTAATCGCTAGCACTGGACGCTTTTCTTCAGCTTCATTCCTAAAACCAAATTTTCTATGTCGAACAGGGATGTTGTTGGTTTGTTACAAATATGATTTGGAATAGGAATCCGCTTAGATTGATGGTGCCTTTTGAGATCAAGTTTGTATCCCCGCAACACATCTATGTGCTTGCTAATCGCCACTCAACATAAGAATATATCCACAAAAGAAAGGAATTTGTTAGCTGGCCTGGTATTCTGGAACTGTTGCGATCCCCTATACTTGTGGGTTATCAAGCGTCTCGACTTGAAGCCTTTCACTTCGCTCGGGGACTTCCTCCCTGATTTGGAAGGATGGCACGACATGTTAGAGTGATTGACGATATATAACAATGTGTCCGTTTAGTCACTAATTTCTCTATGACGAAACTTTGAATTTATGCACGACGAAACTGTGTGATGTAATTAAACCGTCCTCCTCAAATAGCAAAGATCACTCTAGTTAGGGCAGTTTGGGTATATGATAAACTTTGTTATTTATGCTTATGATATGTTGCTTCTACTTTTGCAAACTCTGTCTCTTTCTGTTTCTCAACTATATATGTTGCATATTATCTACTCATGTGACGATGCCGGTACATAGATCATCGATGGCGAAGAAGTGTATGACGAGTGGCCTAAGTGTCAGGCCCGCGGCAGCCACAGAGAGTTCGATAGCAGAGCCGAAGCGGCAGATAGTTACTTGAGGTTGACGCTAGCACGAGAGAGTATGTCATGCAGTTGCTTGTATTCGAGACATGCCAGTTTACTTGTATCGCTAAATCGTTATTATGATTAGACGACATGATTTGTGTTGGATGATATGATGAAACTACTATGTGTATGATATGATGAGCATATTGCATATTTATGGTATGATTATAATACTTTATAAAACCAGTTCAAAAACATCGCAAATACATTGCAGAAAAAAATTATGTGAAAATATAGCAGTAGCGTTGTTCTGTAGGAAGCAGTAGCGCCGCACCCAAGCACTACAGCTAATTAGTAGTAGCGGTGGATGGACGAACGTTACTGCTAATCTACTTAGCAGTAGCGCTTATTTGGACAATGCTAGTGCTATAAGTAGGTATAACAGTAGCATGGGACAAACAATGTGACTGCTGCAAGTTAGATGTAGAGCCTTATTCATAGCGCCGGTGCCCGCGCTACTACTAGGCCTAAGGCCCGCATTGTTGTAGGCTTTTTTCTAGTAGTGGCTGGCTGCTGCACCAGGATCCTTGATGGTGGTTGTGAACCATCTCCCCGGCTAGCCATGCTCGCCGCCGGGACTCGCCCATCCCTACCACAACGTGCAAGGAAGCCAGGCACCGCGCCCCGACGAACGCTAACCTCGATAGATGATCGATCAAAACGAATAGAAGCCTCGATCGAAGACGACGTCGCGATCGAAACCAACTCGCCTGGCTCAGACCGGGCCGTATACCCGGTTGCCTCCAGCCCACCCCGCGGTGACTCGTACAGGGCCACATACCCCGCCGGTGCCGACCCAACTTCTTTTGCTGGCCCATCCGGCCCCATGAGGCAATTCAAACAAATCGCTTTTTCCTTCCTGATACCGATCGCCTTGAAATGCAGCATGATCGCCGCCAGTTCCGTCATCACCAAGGTTTTGGCTACCGAGGGGCACTTTTTTCTCGTGGGTCACCGAGAAACTCGGTTACCATGGTTACCGAGAAATTCCGAGCAAATTTCGGACGAATTTTTTTGAATCCGAACAAAATTCGTCAAAAATCCATTCAAAATTCATTCGAATTCAAAATTTTGGATTTTTTTCGCTTGGGAAGTTGATTTCTCGTGGGGTACTGGGAAACGCGGTAACCGCCCGGTAACCGGTTTTCTCGGGCGGTACCCAAAACCATGGTCATCACACGCCCGACCGCCGTCCGTCGCCCTTTCTTCCTCCGAACAACCAACGTCCAAGACTCCGGCCGAACCATATCGAGAAGAGTGATTTTCGGCAAACATACCTTGGGGATGCGGCCCTTCCATTGCCCGATCGCCATTGCCGCCGTCCTCCAATAGACGACCTGCTGGGCCATTTCTGTCTTCGCCCCCGAACCGAATCCTTGCCTTGTTGGATCGTCCGCAGGTAGCACGTCCTCTAGGATCGCAGCCACCTCCTCCTCGTCGTAGCTGGAGTTTAGGAGCTCGCAGACCATGTCGGACGGGGTCGGAGAGTGCATCTCCGGCTGTTGGCCACCGCCTCCCCATCATCCTCATCGTCTTCGTCATCGGCCAGCGTCCAGAAGCGCCCACCGACTTGCCGCCGCCTGCTAGGGTTGAGGGCCGGAGCATGGGCATGGGCGTTGGTCGCCCCTACGGTCGCCCCCATTGTCTCCTCTCCCATCTCCGTGGGCGGTGTGTGGGACGAGTTTGCTATCTGCCAGCGTGTTTTCTATATGTGTGTGGTTATTGGCTGTGTACATCCTATCTAAGCAGAAGTTGGGTATGTGCTCATTGTGTTGTATCCTCTTGATACTTCATTTTGAGTAAATAAAATTCAACCTTTATAAAAAACAACGATTAGGATCTATCATAAATAGCCTGCAAACTGGGATTACAACAACCACACCAACCTTTTTTTTGGGGGGGAATTTAGGGAGCTTTATCAGATAAAGGCATTCGCTGGGTGTCAGCCAGAAGGCTATTGATCAGGAAGCTAGGGGTGGAGTCCAGCCAGCTTTCAGTCACATTCAGCATACAGGTTTCTAACAGGTTTTGCGCCCTGGATTTAGGCTGGAATCCTGAGAGGATTTGCTGCAACCAAATGAGCCCTAATTGGTCTCGTAATGCACGTCGGCAATTCTATGCTTGCTCGGAACTCAAAAGGTCTCTGATTCACCTGAGGAAGCCTAAAGTCTCGCAGTTGGAAAGCAACTCTGACGTCCACCCAACCCAGCCCACGACGCTACCCTAGCAGAAGATATCACCCCTCAAAAAAAAAAAAGGAAAAGCTAGAGGATATAAGATCTCACGGCCAAAGGCCTCCTCCGCTACATTCCACGTTCACGAATTCTCGGCGATCACTAGCACATGGCGACGGGCCAGGCCGATCTCATCAGCAACCTCCCCGACGACGTGCTTGGCACCATCGTCTCCCTTCTTCACACGAGGGACGGCTGCCGCACGCAGGCGCTCTCCCGCCGATGGCGCAACATCTGGCGATCTGCCCCGCTCAACCTCGACGCCGGCGGCCATCACTTTCTGTTGGGATTTCGCCCTCGGGATCGATCACATCAAATCACGACAGAGACGCGCACACGAAAACTTTTGCCAAAGGCACGTGTCGTGCCTCTCCTCTCTTTATTTTTTTTTCTGCTTTTCTCCACACGTTGTTACAATCTCACGACCCTAGCTGCGTATATATATTGGTAGCAGCCGACTTGACTCAGAACTCCTAGACCTACACACGGACGTAGCTTGAATCCAAACCGGACTCAACCAAACCAATACGTCAAAGACCAATACTAGTACTGCTACTACTTGCCCACGGACTCACAATTAACCTAAACCTAGTCTACTATAGACTCCAACTCAACCAGCTAGCTAGACTAGTCAGATGTCTACTAAACTATCAAGATTACTGCTAACAATCTCTCCCTAATCTTGACATGTCGTCTCCTTGTGTTTTCTTTGGTCTTGACTCGCTGAAGGTCCGCATCTTGTCGACTCATCGACTCAACCGTCATATCCATACACCGAGTATGACCCGCTTGGAAACATGCAGAACCTCCTTGCTCTACAATGTTGTGCCACCGCCATTGCTTGGCCGCTGCCTTGCACTCGGTCCGCACCATACTCCGTGTACTTGCTTGCAATAGATCCACTCTCCACTGCTTGCACACCTCCTCGCTTTACGATGGCTTCGCCTACCATCGTCCGCCTTCGGCATCACACCGAATCCACACTGGCCGCAACCAGGACGCTCCACGAGGACGTGGACATGACTCACGGAACACCGTGCACACCGCTTCCACTTGCAACGAATCATCACCAAGACGAGCACTTGGACACGATGACGACTCACAGACGCAACGACGACTGGACGTGCAAACTCGCACGCCTCCTTGTTCATCCGACTCCCCCGGACGACTATCTTGATGAGCCCCAGCACCGCACCTCGGCACCACCTCTCCCATCAACGACCATCTTCCATCACTATGCCGACGACAGCCTGCCGCCTTCCTCCTTGTCGCTCCGTCGAACGACGATCGCTTGATCCTCTGGGTCGCTACACCACCCAGCGACTTCATTGCCCGCCCCGAGGCGCTAGTCGGGTCGCAACCCCAGGGCAAGCGCTCGGCCCCCGAACCTTGCTCTAGATACCAATTGTTGGGATTTCGCCCTCGGGATCGATCACATCAAATCACGACAGAGACGCGCACACGAAAACTTTTGCCAAAGGCACGTGTCGTGCCTCTCCTCTCTTTATTTTTTTTTCTGCTTTTCTCCACACGTTGTTACAATCTCACGACCCTAGCTGCGTATATATATTGGTAGCAGCCGACTTGACTCAGAACTCCTAGACCTACACACGGACGTAGCTTGAATCCAAACCGGACTCAACCAAACCAATACGTCAAAGACCAATACTAGTACTGCTACTACTTGCCCACGGACTCACAATTAACCTAAACCTAGTCTACTATAGACTCCAACTCAACCAGCTAGCTAGACTAGTCAGATGTCTACTAAACTATCAAGATTACTGCTAACACTTTCCCGAGCAGACTGTCTCCGACATCCTGTCCGGCCACCCCGGTCCTGTACGCCGCATCTCCATCTTTATGATGAAATCCCTCCCCAGCCGCTACGACCTCCGCACGGGGCACCCGATCGTCGACGACGCTGGCGATGGCAGGGTCGACCTTTGGGTCAGCTCCCGGGGCCTCGCCCACCTCGAGGAGCTCCAGCTCAGCTACGACTACAAAACTCACAACAGTACCCTGCCACCATCCGTGTTCTGCGCCGCGCCCGCACTCCGCGTGGCCTCTTTCGGCCGCTGCCATCTGCCGCCCAACCTGGCCGTGGACTTCCCGCTCCTCCAGCAGCTCACCCTGTGGATGGTCACCCTAACGCAGGAGGCTCTGAACACCGTGCTCTCCGGATGCCATGCGTTGGAGAGCCTTGGGATGACCGAGATTAGCGGTGTTCTCTGCCTCCACATCAGGTCCCGGACTCTCAGGAGCATCTGCTTCCGTCACTCTATCTATGTACCTCCCCAAGAGCTGGTCATCGAGGACGCCCCTTGCCTTGAGAGGGCAATGTTGCAGCCATTTGGCACAGATAATAGTGTGGTGAGCTTCCGGGTAATCCATGCTCCTAAATTGGAGATATTTTCTCAGGTATAGCTGCAATCTTAATTTTCTTTAACGCCACGTGGATTAATTAATATATACATATTATTAATCCCTAAATAAGTTTGGTCTATATTCTGTCTTTTTTTAGCTAATGAACACAGTTAGGTTGACAACCACAATGCACACGGTGAAGATTTTAGAACTTGAAGGCGTCGGTCATGATTTGGACCCGGTGCTTGACTTAAGCTTCCTCAAATTCTTCCCCTGGTTGGAGAGGCTTTATATTTATGTGAGTTTTCAGATTTAATATCTTTCTTAAAATGTTAATATGTCATGTTTCCAAATTATTAGCAATTGTCTTTATATATTTTTTATTCCTATCGCCAGTTAAACTCAGAGAGATGGTTCTCTCATCCATTATCTAAAAATGTGAGGACGTATGTCTCACTAGATGATCCAATTGAATGTCTTGAGCACCGATTAAAAAAAGTGGCGTTGAAGATCTACAATGGGAAAGGCCCAATAGTTGACTTTGCGAGATTCTTAATTTTGAACGCCAAAGTGCTAGAGAGAATGCAGATTGGACTTGATGGCAACCACGACGATGAATGGATGGCTAATGAAAAAAGAAAGCTACGAGTTGAAGATAGAGCTTCCCAGCATGCTCAGTTTGAATTCAAAAGGTCTTCTTCGATTTACTTGGCGCATTTGGGAATAAGTCTCCATGATATGTCAAAGACGGATCCATTTTACGCATTCTTTAACTGATATGTTACGCTTTGAGAAGGTATAATTTCTCTTCCTTAAAGCTCATATCTTATTTATAGTCTATAAATACTAAAGTTGTCTTACCATTTTAATGCTTTGTCACTATAGTGTAATCTACCCTCATGCAACAAAGAAAAGGAAGATTTTGTAGAACACTCATCAGAATGTGTAGAAGGAGCGCAAGCTTTGAATCAAGAATTTGCAAAGGTGTTGTGTAGAGAGGACACATAAAGGGTTTCCATATTTTACTTTGCACTTGAATGCAATTCCAATGTTTATTTGGTTTTGCAAGTCTTAATGGGTTGGTTTTCCAGGTCTTAATGGTCGAAAGTGCTCCCACCACGAGTTTAATATTTCATTGTTTTGAAGAATGATCCTATGCACCAAAACAGTGGTATGGTGTATCAGAGACATTCACATGGACCACACATACAAGTATGGGAATAATACGACCCTCCCTGCCTCCCTACGCACCCCTCCATCAACATGGGCCCCGGAAGGAGTGTTCTATTTTGTTTCTTAAGACTTTTGTTGTCGTGTGAGCCTGTTTTTCCCTTGTGCCATTACCTTTGCTTCGTGATACTTTACAAAACTCGAAGTGAGATTTATTGGTATCCCCGTGAATCAACTTTTGATCACTATACCTATTATCCTCGTTCCCAATTTCCTTCTCATTCCTCGTTCCCATGTTCTGGCATCCCCGTGAACAAGTCACATTCTGTCTGTCTAAACGATGATGGATAACTTCACAGTGAGAGGGACCAAAGAATATCACTCCATTATTGGAGTAACAAATCTCTGTCTCAAGCTATCAAGTCCTTGTCACATGAGGTCGTATTCTTTTGCAAGATTTTCCCATTATCGGACCCCTCCCCAGCTTCTCCTAAATCATGAGCCCCCATTTGTTTTACAACTCTAACTAATTAGACTCTAGCCATTATAACCACCCTGTTACGCGTGACGTTTGACGAACCCCAAAGTACATCATCCGGCACGAAGGGACATGATACTCTCATGGTATAAGGCAATATGCATATGTTAACATTTGGATGATTATACTTATAACTATATGACGATTTGATCTTGTAGTATATCAATCGATTTGTTCTATTCAACACAATTGTTGTTCCAACAATGTGTTTCCATTGCTGCTTGATTTTCCACTCATGACTGAGATGTTTATCCACCTATTCCTTTCATGTAAATATTTTTTGCTTCATTTCTGACGTATTTTCCAACACATAATTACATCATACAAATTTCTTTGACAAGAAAACTATGATCGTAGTCATATGGCTGGTGGCCGGAAGACCACCACCATAGACTCAAAAAGTAAATAAATGGCTCCATGGAGGGCATACCTCGAACGTCTAGGAACGGCGGCCTATCAGGATGGGGGTTCAGAAATGTTGTCGTCAGGTGGAGCCCGTGACAGTCCTCGGCGGCTCCCAACATGTAGCGTTAAGGGCAACAACAGTAGTAAGCTCTCCCATCTCCTAGCTGACCAGCGTCAGTGCTGCTACCATACAGCGATGTGATGTCCATTAAGTGAACAACATCATGGTCGTGATAGAGATCCCATGAAGACAACGAGGACATGTAAGCATGACACACAGTTGGGTTGATGTCATCGCATAAAATTCCTAGATTGGCTCTTCCCCATACATATGGTGGTGACACAACCTCGAGCACTGCATGATGGATCTAGGAGGAATTATGGAGGCGCTCACCATGGTGGAAAGGTCGGGCGCTACGACAACCGACATGCGATTAGACCCCTATCTTCCAACGATCAGACCAACATCGTCAGCCAAAAATATCTTTATTAATAAGTTCAAAAGCCACCCACGACCGATGATAGGGTTGGAGGGATACCCCTATCTGCCAACGATCAGACCACCCTCGTCAGCCGAAACTCATGACTCAGCCAACGATCATACCCTTATCTCACAACAAGTAACTATGGCTTGATAAAAAGCAAAGAATAATGCTAGATTCACGATCAAGGATTTATAGAGTCTGCGGATTGATGCTAGTTGTATTGTGCTAATTTTATTAGGGAGGATGGAGGGGCCCATACCTATGAAATTTTGGGGGAGAGAGTTAATTACCGTGAAGGGGGGGGCATAAAGGCCTATTGTTTTATGTGGATGTAGAATTATCGAGAAGCAAATTATCATGTCTGAAATCGCTGTTGCCGCTGCCATCTGAGAAATTTAGGCCCCCTTGCCTCGACCTGTCATCTTGACGATAAGATGTGGGGGGATCTTGGATCTTCAAGACCTCTCTGTTCTTCTTCAACGTCTAGTAATTATCAAACTTTTTTGAGAATAAATTTCCTCTCGTTCTTTTGGTGGTGCAATGAGATTAGAGAGATTTATGTCCTCGCATATTCGATTATTCAGATCTTATGAGTTTTCGTTGTTGTGTCAAGCCACTACAAGAAATATGTTAACTTGTGACCTTGACTATTGGTCACTGAATGGTCATTGTTTTTCATTTGTGACGTTTTTGTGACCAAAAACAGATGGTCAAAAGCTGGCAGTCGTAAACTGAAATTAACGACCTTCTCTGTGAGAAGGTCGTAGATGTTTACGACCAAAATATGCCTACTATTTTGTTTTGGTCACTAGCAGTCTCCCCAAGCCACGTAGGCATCCAATGTGGCAATCTGATGTGGCACAAGAATCAACCAGGTCCAATTCAGTGTTTTACATGGGCCAAGCCCATTAATTCAGCCCATTAATATTTTTTCCTATGATTTTTTGTTAGCTTCATGGACCAAGCCCAACAACCATTTATTCTTTTGGGCCAGCCATTTACAGTATACATTTTTTTGGGTCTCGGCGTTTTTCCAGCCCACTTGTTAGTTTTCTTTTATTTCTTTCTCATTTTAAAGTAGGTCGCCATGATCACTCTTTCTGTATCACACGATTAGTTCTATATTTGTGCAATTAGATAACTTGATTCAAAAAGAGCCAATAAGGCATAATATCTATCTATTATATAATTAAAACAAGAGTCAAACAAGCCATCACGTTCATCCACACAGTTATAATTATCTCGACCGTAAAGATTTAGATATAAACGGCCAAGATTTAAAGATATAAAAAAAGAAAAAGAAAACTGCCACGGTCATTGTATCTACAAAGGAAAAGTGCATGCGTGCATGAGAAGGACACAGTCAAAGTCACGTATACTATATTAATTTAAGGTGCAACTGCTACAACCTTTGTGAAAAGCAAAAGTAACTTTCCTGACACAAGGACAAGCCGGCAGTTTCCTTATCAGACCGAACAGTTTTTTAGTCTACATTCAGAGTACCGATCGGATTCACCTGCAAAAAAGAGAGCGCCGAACAGATTATGTTTTTGAAGGAAGTGCCAAACGGATTCTAAAGTCCATATATTTCATCAGCTGTTAAAAGAAAAAATATGTCCATATTTCAACCTGCAAAAAATAAGTACATATTTGTCTTGCTATAAACAAGACGTGTAAGCCTTCGACTCCAGAAAAAATAGGAAATTAATTACCCCAAGAAAGAAACAAAGTAAATGTAAGAAATCATGTACAACAAGAACAGATGTACCAACTAAAAAAAGGACACACCTGCAGTTTTAGATTTCGGTGACACTGCTTAGTACAGAAGTTGCAAATATGTATGAGTTACATCTTTATTTTTATGTACATTTTTCTACATATGAACAACTTATAAACTTTGGTTGAGAAAATAAAATGAGATGCATACCAGGCATGCATGCTATTGTTTAGGGAAAATATGTGGATTAACAACATCGTCCTATTATTTTGAGTGAGATGATGATACCTCATACAACTTATAGTCTGGACGAAATACATCATTTAAAGAAGACAAAATTTAACAAAAAGAATAACTCCGCGACACATGACAACAACTATGTCCCGTAGTGACAACTAACACTGAGACAACTAACACTGAGATGTATCCTTCAGGAGTTGAGGGAGGATAGTCAAAGCCTGCTAGCAAAATACTAGGAAGAGTAACAAGCATGAGGAAGCAGAATGATGGTAGATTTTCCAGAACAAAGCCGCGAACCTGATGATCGAGCATAGAAAATATTGTGGTCGAGCGTGGTGGAGTTTGCACAACCGGTCATGGAATAGAAAAAACTAGCCGCACCCACATGTAAAGTTTATGCAAATGGGCAAATAGCCGGCATGTAATTATTGATGTGAACTGCTATAAAAAACAAATATATGTGATAAGAGTCCGGAAAATTACAATGTATATATGTTATGCTAATCTAACTACAAAGACAAACACCAATGTATTTTTCAAACACGTCTTAATTGTAAAACATGTTGTCAAACAATATAAGTAATAGTAATATTGCCGGTGAAATACACTTGACACAAGCTAACAATTTTTGTTCTCTAATGAAGTAAAAATAATAATTCTAAATAGTATAGATTATGCTATTCGGAATAATGAATGAATATAAATTAGCAGTTTAAATATTATGAAAAATATGTAATGGTGTGTCTGTGTATCAAATCTAATATAATATACATGAATAAATGTAACAAAAGGAATGAAAATCTAAGGTGTGCGGATGCACGGGTCACCCAACTAATTATTTAAAAAAGCTATGCACGCTCGGTATGTTTTGGTTTACAAGAAAATAATTCAAAGATGAAAATTAGTTCTATTGGAAAAGGTTGATCAACTAGATCGCCACCATTAAGGCCAAGGTTTAACCTCTATCTATGGAAATTTATAAATAGTTGCTTTCAAAAAAATATAAGTAAAAAAGTGTCAGCAAAAGGTATAAATTAGTTCTGTTGAAAAAGTTTGATCAACGGCATTGGGGCGAGGTTCCGGCTTTATCTGCCCACAATTATGAATAGTCATTTCTCAAATATAGATGCAAATAACTGTAATGTCCGTATAGTTAGCACAAGATATTAACATATTGGTTCACTAGAAACGGAGGAAAGACTTATGCTTCTTATTTGGTTAGGACTAAACTATGTATATTAAATGTATATATGTCCAACTCAGAAACAAATGTAGAATATTGTAATTTTTCTGTAATGATGCTCTTATTAAAAAGAGAATACATCTCACACGTAAAACAAATAGTAGTTGTCTAATATTTCTTAAATGTCAATCACTTTTGTAGACATGGATACCTTTATCTAATGTAATAAAAATTGTTTCTCTAAATTCAAACACTTACTATTGGCCCACTTGCCCATTTAGGTGATGGAGACCTAATAATCTTAATGCAATCGAGAATTAGAAAAACAATTCCAAAATTGCATAACCACCGAGCCGACACAACGACTACTCTAGCCGCGCAATTGCGCGGGACACTCCGCTAGTTTCATACAACATACAAGCAAAGTAAATTACAATGATATAGATAACTAGTCCAGTGAGCTAAAACACATTGCTGGTAACAGTACAAATCTGGTTTTCAGCTAAAATACAAATCTGGTAATAGTGAAATAACAGTACAAATCTGTTATTTAGCTAAAATACAACTAAATAAACAGATAACTAATCCAATGAGCTAAACGCATTGCTGGGTGTGGATTTTCTTCAGGATTCTTCTTCCTAGAGCTCCAACTTCTGAAGACTAAAGGCCAGCATCTACAAATAATAAATTATGATAAGTTAGAAACATAATCAAGTGAATCCGTGAATATAAAATTCTCATAACGATGAAAAATTGCTGAAAACTTTAGATTTAACAGGAAACAATGCATATCACATCTATATATCTATCTATTATATAATTAAAACAAGAGTCAAACAAGACATCACGTTTGTCCACATATATTAAATTATCTTGATCGTCAATTTTAGATATTAACGGTCAAGATTAAATAGATGTAGCGTTACATACAAATATATCTACGGACAAATAATGTGGCCTGTCACGTAACAATAGTTTGGCACATCTTTCGGCAAGTCATATGTATTTTCTATTAAAAATATCAGTCCAGAACATTAGAAGTAGACATACGGTGGCATTGTAAAGCAAAGCTGACAGCTGCCAAACCAGCTAGACGGGGCACGTCATGTCAATTAAAAAAGGAGGCCTGCCAAATATGAAGAGTCCGAGAGTCCACATAAAACAAGAGTTCGATCACAATACTACTGTGTACATCTGATTATAATAGGATATAATTTTATCAAATCAATAAATACGGACTGCTATACTAGCGCTTCACGTGGGATAAGAAACTTCGTGCACCGGTTACAAAAAAAGAAGAAACTTCCGGCACCCATGATCCATGGGCAAAACTAACCCTGATAAAAAGTGTACATGTGTACGTACATGGCATAGAACGTGGGGCAAACTTATCCTTGATATACTTTTTTTCAGAATATAAATAAAGTATGTCTACAATATAATAGAACATTAGTGGCAACAAATATTAAATGGACAGTTACATCTAATTCCAAGACTAATATTCTTATTCTTGCAATTTTTTACTCGCGGCATGCGTTCTAATCAAAATGGTTGATAGTATAAATTAAGTACTTTTCTTAAAAAAAATAGTCATGAGAAGACCGAGAAAGCATACACAATATACATGCAAACGAAAAATGCATCATCCTTTTTAAAATATAAGGCATGTAATTAAACACACAGTCAAGGTTTTAAATTCTTTACACTAATACTACAGGAAAAAACGCATGGTTTGGGCATGCAAGAATAACATTATATTGACTGCAATATACATTTTTTGTATATGTCATTCAGTTTTTGACATATTATAAATGAAATATAAAATTGCAAAATAATTAAGTGTAATTAAATTGCCAGAAAGACATGGTTCGTAAAAGGATGAGTAGAGACTAAGGATGGCAATGGGTAGGGTATGGGCAGGGTAGAGCAATACCATACCCATACCCGTATAGTCGATGGGTACAAAATTCTACCCATACCCGTACCCACGGGTATAAAACTTTACCCATACCCATACCCGACGGGTACCCATACCCATTGGGTACCCAACGGATAGAACAAATAGTACACAAGTTGTTCACAATTTTACACTCATTCATAACACATTTGACAAAAAATCAAATATCTTAGCTCAATAACAAGTAGATGGGTACAAGACTACTATCAAAATTTAGAAATCACAACATACTCATAAGTCAATAGGAGTATACGAGTCACATGACAAATTAATGATTAATTGACAACAACTTAACATTATTTTTACAAGCGGGCAGGGTATGGGTATACCCGCGGGTACAAGGCTATACCCGTACCCTACCCATGACTTAACGGGTAGGGTATGGGTACTACCCATGGGTATAAAAGTGTGCCCATACCCTACCCATGCGGGTACGGTACCTGTGGGTACCCGTACCCATGGGTAAAATTGCCATCCTTAGTAGAGACTCAATTGATTTTGCTAAGTATATTAAGTGAAAATGATTCTATCAAGATAAGTACCATGTTTCCTTGGAATTCAATTTTGTATAGCCATTTTTATCTATATTTTTACATATGAAAAGGCCAATATATATATAGATGAACATAATCGAATCAGAATTATCATCAAAGGAAAAATTAATAACAAAACATCTACATTAGATTATGTAATAAATCTACAGCCACGAATGCACGAGCCACCATACCGATAATGATGATGATTGTGGAGGGATGTACGACAATAATAGTGTACAAATAAACTATTGTCGCGTTCCTATAGGGAAAAAAGCTATCCATGTTGCAAACGTAGGAGCAGTTCGTGGAACGCACAAGGAAACTTTCCCTAGGCCATGTAAAAATAGGATTTCCCTGACGCGCGCACAAGAAAGCTTTTCCTAAGCCATGTCAAAAGAACGCTTTCCCTAGGCGCACACATATTCTTCACCGTGTCGTTCTCCACATAACCTGAGTGAGGCAAACAAATATGGAGAGAGGATAACTTCTCCTTCTGATCCAGTGCCGAGTCGACGAGTTCCAGGATGATGGACAGCCTGTTCGCCATCTAAGAAACACGAGCCAAGATCTCTCTCCGAGTGGTGCGCATTAAGCACCACAGCCGCGGCAAGCACTCAAATTTTCTTTGTCTCCAACACGAAGCTGATGCAGGAATCCACTACAGCGCAGTCCAGGCTGTGTACTTGACTTTGATACCGAAGTCTGCCAGCCAGCCAGAACGTCCTCCCGTCTAAGTGCTTGCAGATTTCAAACTAGGTGCTTACAAATGTCTTCTCCTTCTCATATATAAACTTAATCCCATGCTGTTTGACCTTACTACTTTGATCTTGGAGACCACAATCTATTGGCCGTTGATCACAGGCTATCTCCTTCGCCTAGATGTGAAAGGCTTGACTCTAGAAAGCAGGGATTGTAATTATCCATCCATACAATTGAAGGAACACGTCTGATCAAACAACATGGTGTTTGACCTTACTAGATTGATCTCAGTGACCACCATCTACTGGCCGTTGGTCACAGGCTATCTCCTTCGTCTTGATGAGAAAAGGTTGACTGTAAAAAGCATGAATTGTAATTAGCCATCCATACAATTGAAGGAACACATCTGATCAAACAACAGAAGGGGGATCTTGGGGGGAAAGCAGCCGTATATACCCCACATCTGCTCTTCATCCTTTTAGGTAATTTGCTATCTCCCTGCAATCTATATGAGCTGTCGTTAACAAGGCACTATGTTAACATTGTTTTGAAAAATAATTTGAGACAACGTGGATGTCAGATTTCTTCTCTATCAAAGATGTAGTTGTTAGAGATTTTGATTATGGTAGTAATATCATGCCTTCGCCAAATAAAAAGTTACACACGCATGATTGTTGCTTTCCTATTTGTGATTCAGATATTTTCAAACCTCACAATCTGTACTACTGAATTCTGTTCTTCTATTGGTCATCGGATTTTTTTTTTTCGATAAAGGGCGACTTTATTATCTCAAAATGTAGCATCAAGCGGATACAAAGCATTATGAGTAACACCTAACTAAGATGCACACAGCCAAATCCAGAAGTCTGACAAAATTCATGAAATAAAAATTGACACACCGGCAACAGTAGAGTCTTTTAGACCGACACTATGCCTATGTCGAAGAAGGTGGTGGCTCGATCCGTAGGTTATGCTGCCACCCATGTTGGGAAAAAACCTCCGTAGCCACATGCTCGGATATGTTCGTGGAGGCTTTAGCTAGCATCTTTGATTTGTTATATCAAATTCTGTTTGCAAGATTTGTTATATCTCTGTTAGTTGCAGGCCACAGATGATAACTCGCCTTGCTGCAACCCAAAGGATCTTCGGTTACACATATCAAGAAGAGCTCATCACAACATCCTTTGATGGTCTCACCCATGTTTCCCTTGACGATAGAGATGTCATGGGGTAGACACTGGAGCATCCGAACACGTCCGTGTTGAATTCAATTTGTTGCGACAGAACAAAAAGCCATTATTCGTCGGTCCGGCTATTTCTTCTGGAGCCAGAATAATTATTCGGAATTGCTATTTTTCATCCGGATGAAAATAATTGGCTTTCATCCGTTTTCTGAGCCGTTCGATCTCTGTCCTGAGATTCCGTCGCTACCGTGGCCTTTGTCCCTTTCCCCTCCCTCGTTCCCTTTCCCACACGCAGCCGAACAGAGTCGACAGAGAGAGAGAGAGAGAGAGAGGGATCCATGGCGACTTGGAGCTCTCCTATCCGCTTAGTTCACTAGGGTGGTGGTCAGGCGTCCGGCGTTCCTGTTCTTCCTCCAGCTGCCGGAAGTCTGCAGCATCTCTCGGGCACCGCACCCACCTGGCCCCCAATTTTTCCCGGCCGGCATTTCTGGTCTGATCCTGTGATTTGGTATGTTCGTCAGTTTTGGCATGATCCTCCTTCCTGTTGTTAGTTGCGTGTACTGTTTTATGGTTAGATCTATCCCTTTTCGTCTGTTGAGTGTGGTATTTCACCTGCAGCTAGTTTAGATGTATGTGGTTTGCGTTGTTTACTGGCATTGAATCTGGTGAATTCGGCTGGTTGATGTGCGCCTGGATTTTCCCTTGCAGCTAGGTATTTCAATTTGGACACGCTGAAATCATGTTCAGTGAGTTCAATCCCCTGGAACACGCTGGATTCTCTAGTGTTTTATATCCCCTGTGCCGTTTGCTGATGTAGGTTTGTATGTATTGTTTCATTGCCTATCTATCACTATGAGATTGCTATAGATTGTCCATGTCATGATTGCCTGGTTTAATGGGGGATTGCTTTCGCTATTTGTTAGTGTAATTTTAGTGTTTTGTAAGTCAATTTACACTGCATTTTGTACTGTAATTCTTTGCTGATTTACATTGGATTAGTGGATTTACACCGTAATCCTTAGTGGATTTCCATTGTAATCCTTAGTGGAATTACAGTGTATTTTCTTAGTGGATTTACACTGAATTCTATTTTGGATTTACAGTGTAATTCTTACTGGATTTTTAGTGGTTTTACAGTGTAATTCTTAGTGGATTTACAAAATGTAATAGTTGTTTTTACAGCGTAATTTTCAGTGGATCGGCACTGTAATTCTTGAGTGATCTTGTAATTCGTTAATGGAGTTACAGTGTAAGTCTCAGTTTCATTTACAGTGTAATTCCTAGTGCTTTTTCGACTGTATTTAGTTGATTTTTACAGCGTAATTTTTCAGTGGATTTACACTGTAGTTTCTAGTGCATTTTCTTAGTGGATTCACAAATATAATACTGCATTTGCTAGTGGTTTTTACAGCGTAATCTTCAGTGGACTGACACTAATTCTTGGGTGCTCTTGTAATGCAATTCTTTATTGGATTTACAGTGTAAGTCTCACTTGATTTACAGTGTATTTCCTAGTGTTTTTGGACTGTATTTAGATGATTTTTACAGCGTAATTCGTCAGTGGATTTACACTGTAATTCTTAGTGCATTTTGCAATGTATTTAGTTGATTCCTAGTGGATTTTTACAGTGTAAATCTCAGTGTAGTCACGCCATAATTCTTTTGTGGTTTTACTCTGTAAATCTTACTGCCATGGTACTGTATTTACTTATCTTATCGGTGATTTTTACACTGGTTAGTATTGGATTTTTTGTGTGATATGTACTGGAAGCGTTAGCTTTTTGGTGGCTCTCGCTCGCCTTTCTGGCTCTGAAATAAGATGATGACTGATATGAGCCTATGTCTACATGCCCAGACCTTGCCAATGGGTGTGTCAAGTGTGGCTTGCATCCACGTGGCCGCTTGCTTGTGTGGATGGATGTGTGCTTGCAATGGGTTTTGAAACACTAGTAGTACTTCCAAGCAGCTTTTGTCTATGTGGCTGCAGTGTAAATGTGATCCTCTCCTCTTACGAGTGTTTGGCATGTAGTATCTTGAACTAAGAAGCACTTGTCTCTGCCTGTGAGCTTGTTAAGTATAGCAGGCAACCCTTTACATTCCGTATTTTCTAGGTGGTTGTCTATGCTTTTCAGTTTTGTGTTCTTTCAGTTATTGGTTAAGCTAGTGCTTGTTTATGTTGTTTGGGAGGAGGAGTTGTTGAAATTCTCAGTGCCATTTACAGAGGAATTACAGCAGTTTTCAATGTTGGTTCACTGTAGATCACATTGTAATTCAACTTCAAAGTTTACTGTAGTTGTTCCTTTTTTCCTGTAATTGTTACTGGACTAACATGATTTACTGTTTCCGTTTTACTTTGCTTACAGTCCAACTATGTGATAGTTTCCTGTACTGAGGTCTTATATTTCTGCTAAATTTATCAGTATAATTTCTGCTTCTCTATGCCATTCCTGTTTGAAAGTTCTAATGTATATATGATTTGCAGTTCTTTAGTAGTTTTATTTTCCATGTAATCTTAGTTTAATATGTTTCCTGATGTACACTTGTCTTTGTTCCTTTCTTTCAAATTGGAGAAGCATTTCATGTCTTCTCTTTCTACGTTCATAAATGAGGGTAGTTGTTTTTCACTATAGTCTTTTGCATGAGTTACAAGATCTGGTAGTCACATGCACATGGCTAGATATGGTATACAATACTCATTTTTTCTTTAAAGTTCAATGCAATTATGATCTAGATGTGCTTCTAGTGTCTACTAGCTGTTAGAAGTGCTTCCATTATCTACTGGCTGCAGTCTCTAACTATTTTATGTTCTTCTTTTTTTGTAAATTGTAACAGAAAATTAAGGATTCATAAACATCATGTTGATATGAGGGAATGCTGCAGTTGGTTTGATGTACTTGACAGAAGCATCAGGGAGAGAGGTGATTTAGGGAGGGCACCTGACATGTGATTATTCCATAGTGTAAACTAATTAGACTGGTCGTTTCAGTAACTTCATTTTTTACATGTGAGAATAGTGTCAGTGGCTGCACTTCCTAGTTTAGTTCAGGTGTTCGCTTTTACTGTAGTCTTCCTTTCGCTTTTGTATTTTGGGCCTCATGACGTTGTTATAAGGAAGAGACTTGATATTGTTACTGATGGAGACAACGTACATACATTCAGCAGAGTGGTGTACAGTGGACAGGAACTCTTGTCAAGTTGTAGTTGGTTGAAAAAAGCGACTGAACCCCAATTAGTTTTCATCCGGCTATAAAGTAGACAGTCCCTAATTATTTCACTAATTAGCTCTGCCATCTGTAGGTCTGGCATAGGGCTGGACGTAACGAGCGGGCTTTTCGGCCCGCTCGTGGCCCGCTCGGTCTTGGCCCGCTCGGTCCAGGCCCGCTAGAGAAAAGGGTCGGTCCGGTCTGCCAACACGGCCCGAAAATTGTCGGTCCGTCCGGTCTTTAACCGTCCGACCGAGAGGACCGAGGAAAAAAATGGCAGCGCCGCCGTTGTTCGTCGTTATCGCGGCCACCGGCAGATCCCGGGCGAACCACCATGTCCCCAAGCTTCCCCACTCCTTCCACCCAGACTCTGGCAGGTCCACATTTGTATGAACAAAATATTTCAGCTTTGGCTGCAAAGACTGCAGGTGTATCTCGGTGTGCACAACCGGCTTTTCGTGTGAGTTTCTTCAGAATTTGTTATGATAGACGTATTAAGAAAACTGAGGCATAAACAACTCTTTATTAGCTTATATTTTTATGGAAAATACAAAGATGTTAAGCAAGGACTACACCGTGGTTGAGCAGATGGCATATTATGTGATATTCTTCAGTGATATGGGTAGTGCAATCTTAATTATTATGTGAAGATAATAAGTTATTGCTGACTGATCAACATGTCCCGAGATAATATAATTTCGCAATAAAAAGTCTCAGATATATCACACAAAAGATCTATGCACAAAGTTCTCTCTTGATTGCTACCACTAATGACCCAATCCTGCTCACACATTTCTAAATTATATATGTGTTTATAGTGTCCTATAGTAGTTTAATTGTCATTGGATGTAGAGGTAAAAAAATGATGTCGGTGTGCGTACTAGGTCATAATTGTGACTTTTCAGCAATTTTTCCGTTACCAACGTCCAAATTGTATACATGGAAACAACATCATTTTTACACATTTATTTTGGATGATAGATCTGCCAATTTTGTCTATCATGTCATGAGATACTCTAAGAAATGCCAGAAAGATATATTTTCATAACCTCATATATTTATGAGGGATTGTCTCTGGATTGCATTTACTCCTTCTCTAAATTATTCTTTCGTCTTTCTTAGTCCCCATACTTATTCGTAAGAGAAATTTAACCATTAACCCCCCCCCCCCCCTAATTCATATTTAGTGCATAATCTAACAAGGATATCTATAGACTCATTTTTGAAAAACAAATCTACATGCCATTTGCTCTACCGTGCTTGAACCTCGCCTGCCAATAACATGATAATCAAGAAAAAATCTACTTTCTTACATAAGTAGCATTACCATTTATGGGGAACTTAGAAACAGTGCAAGAGGAAAAGTTGGAGACCTACATAAAAGTCCATGGTCTTACATGCCAGGCCACGACTTCAATGACATTTGTAATCTGTTGTCGACATTTACCAAACGAAAACATTTCTCCAATTGCAACTCATGTTTTCACAAGACTTATACCTTAGTTATAATAGATAACAATCAGTCAAATATTGTAAGGGTAACAATATAGTTTAATACTAGGAATCTAGCTGCGCAAATGCGCGGGTCACACTACTAGTTCTCATAATAGCAACACGGAGATATATTTTGCAAATGATGGACAGTACAAGTACAACCTACAAGCAAATGATTTTCCACTTTAGAACAGGGCACATGCATCAATGTTTATAGTCAGGAACAAAGAAGACAGTGCTGGAAGAGGCCAAAGAGATGAAATACCCTGGGTTGGCCGAAGATGGTGAAATGATGGTCTGCTTGTTCTTAAACAGCTCAAGGAGCACCTGATATCAAAAATTAAGCGTTTGAAGGAAAAAATTGCCCGATTGTAGGCTCCAATCAGCCTGCATACAACAAGTAATAAAACTATTAGGAGAGAGCATACAGTTACCAGCAGCATGCATAAAACAACTTTGATGATGTAATATTTACTAAAAATGACAGGCCAGGTGTCGGTGTCAAAACTGGCGGATCTCGGGTAGGGGGTCCCGAACTGTGCGTCTAGGCGGATGGTAACAAGAGACGAGGGACATGATGTTTTTACCCAGGTTCGGGCCCTCTCGATGGAGGTAAAACCCTACGTCCTGCTTGATTAATATTGATGATATGGGTAGTACAAGAGTGGATCTACCATGAGATCAAGGAGGCTAAACCCTAAAAGGTAGCCTATGGTATGATTGTTGTAATGTATGTTTTCCTACGGACTAAAGCCCTCCGGTTTATATAGACACCGGAGGAGTCTAGGGTTACATAGAGTCGGTTACAATGGTAGGAGATCTACATATCCGTATTGCCAAGCTTGCCTTCCACGCCAAGGAAAGTCCCATCCGGACACGGGACGGAGTCTTCAATCTTGTATCTTCGTAGTCTTGGAGTCCGGCGGATAATGATAGTCCGGCTGTCCGGACACTGTTGGAAATATGCCCTAGAGGCAATAATAAAAGTATTATTATATTTCAATATTCATGATAATTGTCTTTTGTTCATGCTATAACTGTATTATCCGGAAATCGTAATACACGTGTGAGCACAAAGACCACAATATGTCCCTAGTGAGCCTCTAGTTGACTAGCTCGTTGTGATCAATAGATAGTCATGGTTTCCTGACTATGGACATTGGATGTCGTTGATAACGGGATCACATCATTAGGAGAATGATGTGATGGACAAGACCCAATCATAAGCATAGCATAAAAGATCGTATAGTTCGCTTGCTAGAAGCTTTGCCAATGTCAAGTATCTCTTCCTTCGACCATGAGATCGTAACTCCGGTTACCATAGGAGTGCCTTGGGTGTATCAAACGTCACAACGTAATCGGGTGACTATAAAGGTGCATTACGGTATCTCCGAAAGTATCTGCGGGTTGACATGGATCGAGATCGATTTGTCACTCCGTATGACGGAGAGGTATCTCTGGCCCACTCGGTAATGCATCATCACAATGAGCTCAAAGGTGACCAAGGTGTTGGCCACGGATCATGCATTACGATGAGTAAAGTGACTTGCGGTAACGAGACCGAACAAGGTATTGGGATACCGACGATCGAGTCTCGCAAGTAACGCATCGATTGACAAAGGGAATTGCATACGTGGTTTGATCGAATCCTCAACATCGTGGTTCAACCGATGAAATCATCGAGGAGCATGTGGGAGCCAACATGGGTATCCAGACCCGCTGTTGGTTATTTCCCGAGAGTCGCCTCGGTCATGTTCAAGTCTCCCGAACCCGTAGGGTCTACACACTTAAGGTTCGGTGGCGCTAGGGTTAGTAGGAAGACTAGTATGTGAATACCGAATGTTGTTCGAGTCCCGGATGAGATCCCGGACGTCACGAGGAGTTCGGAAGGGTCCGGAGGTAAAGAATAATATATAGGAAGTGGTGTTTCGCCATCGGAAAGTTTCGGGTCTCCGTAGAAATCACCGACCACGGAGGGGTCCCGGGTCCACCGGTGGGGCCACCTATCCCGGAGGGCCCCATGGGCCAAAGGGGAAGGAACCAGCCCACAGGGGCTGGTGCGCCCCTAGGCCCACCCCGCGCCTAGGGTTGAAACCCTAGGGGGGGCGCCCACCGGCTTGGGGCACTCCACCCCTTGGCCGCCCCCGAGATTGGATCTCGAGGGCGGACACTCTGTGGGGCCTATATAAAGGGGGAGGGAGGGGATGCTGTACCAATTCCCAAGGCGCAGCCCTCCCCCCAACACTTCTCCTCCTCCGTAAGAGCTCGGCGAAGCCACAGCCGAGATCTCGCTTCTCCACCATCACCACGCCGTCGTCTGCTGCCGGTGGAGCTGTCTTCCACAACCTCTCCTTCCCCTAGCTGGATCAAGAAGGAGGAGACGCTCATCCCGCACGTGTGTTGAACGTGGAGGTGCTGTCCGCTCAAAGACTTGGACATTGGTGATCTGAATCACGCTCGAGCACGACTCCATCATCACCTTGCAAGCTTCCGCACGCGATCTACAAGTGGTATGTAGATGCAAACTCTCTCCCGTTACTCATTGCTTAGATGAACTCATAGATGGATCTTGGTGAAGCCGTAGGAAAAATTTTAATTTTCTCGCAATGTTCCCCAACAGGGTATCGAGCTAGGTCTATGCGTAGTTCTCTAATGCACGAGTAGAACACAATTTGTTGTGGGCGTTGATCTTGTCATCTTACTTGCCTCTACTAGTCTTTTCTTGCTCAACGGTATTGTGGGATGAAGCGGCCCGACCAACCTTACACGTGCGCTTACGTGAGACCGGTTCCACCGATCGACATGCACTAGTTGCATAAGGTGGCTGGCGGGTCTCTGTCTCTCCCACTTTAGTTGGAGCGGATTCGATGAACGAGGCCCTTATGAAGGGTAAATAGAAGTTGACAAAATCACGTTGTGGTGATTCGTAGGTAAGAAAAACGTTCTTGCTAGAACCCAATCGCAGCCACGTAAAAGATGCAACAACAATTAGAGGACGTCTAACTTGTTTTTGCAGCGATTGATCATGTGATGTGATATGGCCAGAAGTTGTGATGAATGATGAATTGTGATGTATGAGATCATGTTCTTGTAATAGGATTCATGACTTGCATGTCGATGAGTATGACAACCGGCAGGAGCCATAGGAGTTGTCTTTATTTTTTGTATGACCTGCGTGTCATTGAAGAACGCCATGTAAACTACTTTACTTCATTACTAAACGCGTTAGTCATAGAAGTAGAAGTAGTCGTTGGCGTGACAACTTCATGAAGACACGATGATGGAGATCATGATGATGGAGATCATGGTGTCAAGCCGGTGACAAGATGATCATGGAGCCCAAAGATGGAGATCAATGGAGCTTGATGATATTGGCCATATCATGTCACAACTATATAATTGCATGTGATGTTTATTATGTTTATGCATCTTGTTTACTTAGGACGACGGTAGTAAATAAGATGATCCTTAAAAATTTCAAGAAGTGTTCCCCCTAACGTGCACCGTTGCTACAGTTCGTCGCTTCTAAGCACCACATGATGATCGGGTGTGATGGATCCTTACGCTCACATACAACGGGTGTAAGACAGTTTTACACAAAAAAACACTTAGGGTTAACTTGACGAGCCTAGCATGTGCGGACATGGCCTCGAACACGGAGACCGAAAGGTCGAACACGAGTCGTATGGAAGATACGATCAACATGAAGATGTTCACCGACGATGACTAGTCCGTCTCACGTGATGATCGGACACGGGCTAGTCGACTCGGATCGTGTAACACTTAGATGACTAGAGGATGTCTAATCTAAGTGGGAGTTCATAATTTTGATTAGAACTTTATTATCATGAACTTAGTCTAAAACCTTTGCAAATATGTCTTGTAGATCAATGGCCAACGCTAATGTCAACATGAACTTCAACGCGTTCCTAGAGAAAACCAAGCTGAAAGATGATGGCAGCAACTATACGGACGGGTCCGAACCCGAGGATCATCCTCATAGCTGCCAAGAAACAAGATGTCCTAGAAGCACCGTTAGGTGACCCACTGTTCTCCCAAAGACTGCAAAGACGATTTGAACGCTCTAGCGACTCGCTCGATGATTACTCCCTCGTTCAAAGGCGGCATGCTCTACAGCTTAGAACCGGGCTCCAAAAGCGTTTTGAGCATCACGGAGCATATGAGATGTTCAAGAGCTGAAACTAGTTTTCCAAGCTCATGCCCGGTCGAGAGATATGATGTCTCGACAAGTTCTACAGTTGTAAGATGGAGGAAAACAGTTCACAAGGAGCACATCCTCAAGATGTCCGGGTTGCACAACCGTATGACCCAGCTAAACATTAACCTCCCGATGAGGCGGTCATTGAGAATCCTCCGCCGCTTCCACCAAGCTACAAGAGCTTTGTGATGAACTACAACATGCAAGGGATGGTGAAGACCATTCTGAAGTGTACTCACGTCAAGTCAGCAGAGGCTGAAATCAAGAAAGAACATCAAGTGTTGATGGTCAATAAGACAACTAAGTTCAAGAAGGGCAAGGGAAGAAGAACTTCAAGAAGGACGGCAAGGATGTTGCCGCGCCCGTAAGCCTGCTGCGGGAAGAAGTCAAAGAATGGACCCAAGCCGAGACTGAGTGCTTTTATTGCAAGGGAAGGGTCACCGAAGCGGAACTGCCCCAAATACTTAGCGGATAAGAAGGCCGCAACACCAAAGGTATATTTGATATACATGTAATTGATGTGTACCTTACCAAGACTCGTAGTAACTCCCGGTATTTGATACCGGTGCCGTTGCTCATATTTGTAACTCACAGCAGGAGCTGCGGAATAAACGGAGACCGCAAAGGACGAGGTGACGATCGCGTCGGGAATGGTTCCAGAGTTGATGTGATCGCCGTCGACACGCTGCCTCTACATTTACCTACGGATTAGTTTTGAACCTTAATAATTGTTATTTAGTGCCAAGTTTGAGCATGAACATTGTATCTGGATCTCGTTTGATACGAGATGGCTACTCATTTAAGTCCGAGAATAATGGTTGTTCGATTTATATGAGAGATATGTTTTATGGTCATGCTCCGATGGTCAATGGTTTATTCTTAATGAATCTCGAGCGTAATATTACACATGTTCATAGTGTGGATGCCAAAAGATGTAGAGTTGATAACGATAGTCCCACATACTTGTGGCATCGCCGCCTTGGTCACATTGGTGTCAAGCGCATGAAGAAGCTCCATGCTGATGGACTTTTAGAGTCTCTTGATTATGAATCGCTTGACACATGCGAACCATGCCTCTTAGGCAAAATGACCAAGACTCCGTTCTCGGAACAATGGAGCGAGCAACCAACTTGTTGGAAATCATACATACCGATGTGTGCGGTCCAATGAGCGTTGAGGCTCGCGGAGGATATCGTTATGTTCTCACTCTCACTGATGACTTGAGTAGATATGGGTATGTCTACTTAATGAAACACAAGTCTGAGACCTTTGAAAAGTTCAAGGAATTTCAGAATGAGATGGAGAATCAACGTGACCGAAAGATAAAGTTCCTACGATCAGATCGTGGAGGAGAATACTTAAGTCACGAATTTGGCACACACTTAAAGAAATGTGGAATCGTTTCACAACTCACGCCGCCTGGAACACCTCAGTGAAACAGTGTGTCTGAACGTCGTAATCGCACTCTATTGGATATGGTGCGGTCTATGATGTCTCTTACCGATTTACCGCTGTCATTTTGGGGATACGCTCTAGAGACAGCTACATTCACTTTAAATAGGGCACCGTCTAAATCCGTTGAGACGACACCGTATGAATTATGGTTTGGGAAGAAACCTAAGCTGTCGTTTCTAAAAGTTTGGGGATGCGATGCTTATGTCAAGAAACTTCAACCTGAAAAGCTCGAACCCAAGTCGGAAAAATGCGTATTCATAGGATACCCTAAGGAAACTGTCGGGTATACCTTCTACTTAAGATCTGAAGGCAAGGTCTTTGTTGCCAAGAACGGATGCTTTCTGGAGAAAGAGTTTCTCTCGAAAGAAGTAAGTGGGAGGAAAGTAGAACTCGATGAAGTACTACCTCTCGAACGGGAAGGTGGTGCAGCGCAGAGACCGTTCCTGTGATGCCCACACCAACCGAAGAGGAAAACAATGATGATGATCAAGGTACTTCGGATCAAGTTGCTCTTGAACTCGAAGGTCCACGAGGACACGCTCCGCACTGCAGTGGTACGGCAACCCTGTCATGGAAATCATGTTGTTAGACAACAATGAACCTTCGAACTATGAAGAAGCGATGGCGGGCCCAGATTCCAACAAATGGCTTGGAGCCATGAAATCCGAGATAGAATCCATGTATGAAAACAAAGTATGGACTTTGACAGACTTGCCCAATGATCGGCGAGCGATAGAAAACAAATGGATTTTTAAGAAGAAGACGGACGCGGATGGTAATGTTACCGTCTATAAAGCTCGACTTGTCGCTAAGGGTTATCGACAAGTTCAAGGAATTGACTACGACGAGACATTCTCTCCCGTAGCGAAGCTTAAGTCCGTTCGATTCATGTTAGCAATTGCCGCATACTATGATTATGAGATATGGCAGATGGACGTCAAAACGGCATTCCTTAACGGACATCTTAAGGAAGAGCTGTATATGATGCAGCCGGAAGGTTTTGTCGACCCTCAGAACGCTAACAAAGTATGCAAGCTCCAGCGATCCATTTATGGACTGGTGCAAGCATCTCGGAGTTGGAACATTCGCTTTGTTGAGATGATCAAAGCGTTTGGGTTTATGCAGACTTATGGAGAAGCCTGCGTTTACAAGAAAGTGAGTGGGAGCTCTGTAGCATTTCTCCTATTATATGTAGATGACATACTCTTGATGGGAAATGATACAAAACTTCTGGATAGCATTAAGGCCTACTTGAACAAGTGTTTCTCAATGAAGGACCTTGGAGAAGCTGCTTATATATTAGGCATCAAGATCTATAGGGATAGATCGAGACGCCTCATAGGTCTTTCACAAAGCACATACCTTGATAAGATTTTGAAGACGTTCAAAATGGATCAGTCCAAGAAAGGGTTCTTGCCTATGTTACAAGGTGTGAGATTGAGCTCAGCTCGATCACCGACCACCACAAAAGATAAAGAAGAGATGAGTGTCATCCCTATGCATCAGCCATAGGATCTATTATGTATGCCATGCTGTGTACTGCACCGATGTAAACCTTGCCGTAAGTTTGGTTGCAAGATACCAAAGTAATCCCGCAAGGAACACCGGACAGCGGTCAAGAATATCCTGAAGTACCGAAAAGGACAAAGGACATGTTTCGTTTATGGAGGAGACGAAGAGCTCGTCGTAAGGGTTACGCCGACGCTTAGCTTCGACTCAGATCTGATGACTCTAAGTCACAAACCGGATACGTGTATATGTTGAATGGTGGAGCAAGAAGTGGTGCAGCTGCAAGCGAGCGTCGTGGCGGGATCTACGTGTGAAGCGGAGTACATGGCAGCCTCGGAGGCAGCGCATGAAGCGATTTGGGTGAAGGAGTTCATCACCGACCTAGGAGTCATACCCAATGCGTCGGGCCGATCAAACTCTTCTCGTGACAACACCGGAGCTATTGCCCTTGCCAAGGAGCCCAGGTTTCACAAGAAGACCAGCACATCAAGCGTCGCTTCAACTCCATCCGTGAAAATGTTCAAGATGGAGACATAGAGATTTGCAAAGTGCACACGGATCTGAATGTCGCAGATCCGCTGACTAAACCTCTCTCGCGTGCAAACATGATCAACACCGAACTCTATGGGTGTTCGATTCATCACAATGTAACTAGATTAGTGACTCTAGTGCAAGTGGGAGACTGTTGGAAATATGCCCTAGAGGCAATAATAAAAGTATTATTATATTTCAATATTCATGATAATTGTATTTTGTTCATGCTATAAGCGTATTATCCGGAAATCGTAATACACGTGTGAGCACAAAGACCACAATATGTCCCTAGTGAGCCTCTAGTTGACTAGCTCGTTGATCAATAGATAGTCATGGTTTCGACTATGGACATTGGATGTCGTTGATAACGGATCACATCATTAGGAGAATGATGTGATGGACAAGACCCAATCATAAGCATAGCATAAAAGATCGTATAGTTCGCTTTGCTAGAAGCTTTGCCAATGTCAAGTATCTCTTCCTTCGACCATGAGATCGTGTAACTCCGGTTACCGTAGGAGTGCCTTGGGTGTATCAAACGTCACAACGTAATCGGGTGACTATAAAGGTGCATTACAGGTATCTCCGAAAGTATCTGTTGGGTTGACATGGATCGAGATCGGGATTTGTCACTCCGTATGACGGAGAGGTATCTCTGGGCCCACTCGGTAATGCATCATCACAATGAGCTCAAAGGTGACCAAGGTGTTGGCCACGGATCATGCATTACGGATGAGTAAAGTGACTTGCGATGTGAGACCGAACAAGGTATTGGGATACCGACGATCGAGTCTCGGGCAAGTAACGCATCGATTGACAAAAGGAATTGCATACGGGTTTGATCGAATCCTCGACATCGTGGTTCAACCGATGAAATCATCGAGGAGCATGTGGAGCCAACATGGGTATCCGGACCCGCTGTTGGTTATTGCCCGAGAGTCATCTCGGTCATGTCTCAAGTGTCTCCCGAACCCGTAGGGTCCACACACTTAAGGTTCGGTGACGCTAGGGTTAGTAGGAAGACTAGTATGTGAATACCAAATGTTGTTCGAGTCCGGATGAGATCCCTGACGTCACGAGGAGTTCCTAAGGGTTCGGAGGTAAAGAATAATATATAGGAAGTGGTGTTTCGCCATCGGGAAAGTTTCGGGTCTCCGGTAAAAGCACGGACCACCGGAGGGGTCCTGGGTCCACCGGTGGGGCCACCTATCCTGGAGGGCCCCATGGGCCAAAGGGGAAGGAACCAGCCCACAGGGGCTGGTGCGCCTCTAGGCCCACCCCGCGCCTAGGGTTGAAACCCTAGGGGTGGGGCGCCCACCGGCTTGGGGCACTCCACCCCTTGGCCGCCGCCCCGGAGATTGGATCTCCAGGGCCACCCTGAGGGGCCTATATAAAGGGGGAGGAGGAGGGGCTGCTGTACCAATTCCCAAGGCGCAGCCCTCCCTCCCCAACACTTCTCCTCCTCCGTAAGAGCTCGGCGAAGCCTCGCCGAGATCGCTTCTCCACCATCACCACGCCGTCGTGCTGCCGGTGGAGTTGTCTTCCTCAACCTCTCCTTCCCCCTTGCTGGATCAAGAAGGAGGAGACGTTGCTCGTCCCGTACGTGTGTTGAACGCGGAGGTGCTGTCCGTTCAGCACTTGGACATCGGTGATCTGAATCACGTTCGAGTACGACTCCATCATCACCTTGCAAGCTTCCGCACGCGATCTACAAGTGGTATGTAGATGCAAACTCTCTCCCGTTACTCGTTGCTTAGATGAACTCATAGATGGATCTTGGTGAAGCCGTAGGAAAAATTTTAATTTTCTGCAACGTTCCCCAACAGACACCCCCTAGTCCAGGACTCCCTCAGTAGCCCTTGAACCAGGCTTCAATGACGATAAGTCCGGCGCGCATAATGTTCGGCATTGCAAGGCGGGTTCCTCCCTTGAATAATCCAGAGAAGATCATAAACACCAGGATAGTGTCCGGCTCTGCAAAATAAATTCCACATTCCACCATAGAGAGAATAAAATGTACACTTAATTCAATCTGCTGACGTATTACGCGGCATGACATCACACCGCTACCAAGCTTTTGTTTGAATCGTTTTTTACTATACCACCTCAGCACGTTTAGCGAAGCGGTTTCCTTGGCACGTCTTGTCGAAGCAGAGATCGTGTTCCCCTTATTCCGGGATTCTCATCAATACGTGCGTGGGTAACCCAACCGTTCCCGTCGCCACGCCTCCTCTATCGAAGGTGAATCCCAAATGGTCACGGAGACGGCTCTTGGTATTTTTTCCCCTTTATAAGAGGACCAAGGCTTGTCCTTGTTCTTCAATCTCGCATCGAATCTCCTCCTCGCTCCCAGTTCCAACACCCAGAGCCTCAGATTCGAGCGCTTCGGATCCTTAACCATGTCCGGCTCCGACCTCCAGGGCCGGTGGATGCCCTCCTCCGTTACAGAGGAGGACATATCGAAGTTACGTGAGGCCAAGTACCTGGCTTACGAGGTTTCACACAGGTTGCCCGCCCAAGGGCAGGCCGTGCCCGCCCCCGAGCCCGGTGAGTTCGTTGTCTTCGTATCCCACCTCCGTCGGGGTCTAGGCTTCCCGACGGACCCCTTCGTGAGAGGACTCATGTTCTATTATGGGCTGGACTTTCACGACTTGGCTCCGGAGTCCATCCTCCACATCTCCGCATTCATTATCGTCTGCGAAGCCTTCCTCCGTGTCAGTCCCCACTTCGGCCTGTGGCTGAAGACCTTCAAGGTGGAGCCGAAGATGATCGGGGGGCGTCAAGCGGAGTGCGGCGGGGCGGCCATAAGCAAAAAGGCCGATGCCCCGTGGCCCAAAGGTTCCTTCCAAGAGGAACTCGGACTGTGGCAGCAGGAGTGGTTCTATATCACCGCTCCGAAGGGTAGCAGGCAAAAGCCGCCGCCTTCATTCCGCCCGGGACCTCCACGCCAGCTGGTGTCGTGTGTCAACCAAGGGCTCAATTGGGGGCCGTCCGAAGACGTGCCCTCACTGCAGGGCCGGATTCGAGACCTCCAAGCGAGGGAGATCGACCTGATCGTGGTGATGCAGGTTATGTTGATCAGGCATCTTCTGCCCTGGAAACGCCGTCCTCTCCGTCTATGGGAGTTCAACCCGGAGGGACCTCGGATTCTCCAACACTTTATGGGTGCGACACCCGTGGAGATGTACAAGTTGTTCTTCGGAACATGTGACAACAACATACGTGATGGCGTCTCTCCCACCTCCCCCCACCTCAGGCGACTCCCATGGCGATCCTAGGGTTTAGCCCCACGATCTCCTCCCGTCGACCCCAATGGACGGTCTCCTCCACTGGGATTTCTCCCCCGGCCTCAAGGTTGAGGCACAGGTGCGTGCAAGGTTTGGATCTACGGTCCACTTCGTCCACAACCCCGGCTCCAAGGAATTCTTCCTTGAAGTCTCCTTCTCCTCAGCCTCTTTTCCCCTCTCGGTGGATTCGGTGGGTTTGGCACTTCAATCATGTATTGGTGGTCTTGCTGCTGGTTTCAATGTCTTGCGATTGGGTGATCGGCGCTTTAGGTTCTCAGTGGCTTCGAATCGTGTGGGACATTTCATCTTTGGATTGAGAGACCGCATTTGGCCGGACTTTATATGCCATTTTCATCTTCATCGTTCTGGTACTGCTCGTTCATTACCTCCATCATGGCACGCTGACTCAGAGCTAACTGGTCTGGCTTCTTCCCCTGGTCCGGCGATCAAATCTAGGTGGCTCTCTAATCAGAGTAAATTTTCATTGGATCCTGCCTCCATACCAGTTCTGCAAAATTTTGGGTTGATTTCACCGCCGACGGACTTGCATTCCGGCGGACCCTCTGATCGGATCTGTTTTGGTAGTTTTTCATCTCCGGTTTTCAAGGATTCTTTTCGGATTGGTTCCATATCTCTACCTATTTCTCACGATAATACAGGAAGGTTGCCATCTTTTCGTGGAAAGGGATATGCGATAGGTTTATGGGATTCAATTTCGGAGGAAAAATTACTTGTTATTCTCGATGGCTGGTAGGCAGGTTATGATAATGATAGCGTTATGCTCATGGCGCAGATTACTTCGGTCCCCACCAAGGAATACATCTGCAAAAGACTTTTGCATTGTTCGATCTGTGATCGTCTTGGCCACATTAATGATTCGTGCACTGGCATCTTTTGTCAAGGATGTGGGGATGTCTCTGGGAACTGCGCCTGCAAGTTTGCACGTAACGACGTTCACAAGCATGAGCCATGCAAAGTGGGCCCGGACCCCTTGGGCTTTCCGTGTAATGCGTGTTCCGCTGTTAATCACATGACCAGGCTCTGTCCTGGGCTTTGCCGCTGCCCGCTCTGTCACCAGTTGGGCCACAAGTCACGTAAACCTTTGGCTTGTGCTACTGCTCCCCGATGGGCTTGGAAAGAGAAAAATCTACCACAACCGGAGAGGATCTTGCCTCGGGCTGCCGCGGATGCTACTATGGTTGGTAACTCTGTAGTTGTTGGTATGGCCCGTGCTATTCGGGATCCGCATGGTGGTTGCCTATCGAAACAGACACAGATAATCCCACACCCCTCGGACGTGGCTAACCCCCATTGCTTGACGATACGCCTACCCGGTCAGGCTGTAGTCAATTCAGCCTGCCAAAAACCCCAATCGGGTGCTACTACGCTCGCCTCGAGTTCTACACCCACGCCTCCGCCATCTCGATCCTTCTCACCTACGGCTCTGAGCAAGAAACCTCCATCGCCCTCTCCGCGACATCTCTCAAGCAGCCTCGCCACCATCCATGGCGAACTTCCTCGGAGCCCGTTTCGCCTCGCTCGATGGATCCTCCTTCGATCGCGGGCTGGCTCATCGGGTCCGAGGCATGTCATGGTGGTAGATGATCCGCCTCTGAATCATGATAGGTACGCTATTGTCTCCGTCAATCCCCCAGTACCTGATCATCAGAAGGAGTTTTGGCTAGCCGAGGTCTGTCGCATCATTGTTGGAGATTTGGAGTATGAACTGCTAGATGACTTTGTTTACCCGTTGGGGATCGGGTGTGTTGTGTTTGTTGATATGGAGAGTCGAGATGCTGCTATTAGAGAAGGACCGCATGCTCTGACTGATGATTCTACTTTTTCCCTCGTTCCGCATGATGAGAGCATCAATATGCGTATGCCTGCATTTGAATATGAAGTTTGGGTCATGTTTCTTGCTTTTCCTATGGACTATCAAACTGAACATTATGTTCATAAGGTAGTTTCACATTTTGGTAAATTGCTTGCCTGGCCACGCCCGGGGCAGAACAAAGCCAGAGTCCTAGTTAAATGCCATATCAAAGATGTTGCAGAGGTGCCGCATAGTCTGGTTCTCACTAGGGTTGGTTTACTGCCGGGCCTTGCTCGTTCTTGGTCAGTACCTGTTTATGTTCTGAATGGTAGGAACACCATACCAAACCTAGTTGGAAATGAGGATGCTCCACCACTTTTGAATGCTTCTCCACACCCATACCAGCTCCCTTACTATACACTCATGCAACAAGCAAGAATTGATGAGATGGCTGCTCAAGATGCTCTGAATGCAGCTGCATGGAATGCTGCTGAACCGGCCAATGAGGTTCAGAACAACGGGTGGGGTGTATGGCCGGTGGTGCCCCCATCGTACACTGGCTTCATCTTTCGGTCCTTCTTTCAGTATGATGGTCCGTCCCTCATGGATGGTGTGGACCAGGAGCATAATGTGCAGGATAATTTGTCTGATGTTTGGTCCTCGACTCGGAGTTTCGGCGGTTGAAGCCTTGGCTGATGGTTTTGTGAACGGCAATCAGCAGCCGTGAGAGAGTTTGTCGTATGGAGGTACATCTGTCATTCTTCGTAGCGCTTGATTATGAGTTTCGCTTGGGTGGGGGAATGCTTAAACGCATCTATACGCCACTATCACCCCGCAGCACAACTCTCCCGTGATGATGCCCTCAACCCCTTTCAAATAATTCAGAATCATCTTAATGCAGTAGCTACAGCTTGGATTGAGTGCATGGTACCTGAACCTGACTTCTTCTCGAGGATCTTTGCTTCTGCAATCCAATGGGGTGCAGTTACCGTCCCATCTGCTATACTGTCTCCTGAGCCTAGGACGCGATCCACTGCTGCTACCTGGGATCTGCCTGAACATTCTCCTGGTCTCAAGGCAATTACACAGCTCGTCTCAGCGGACGAGGTTACTCAGATGGTGTTCCCTTCAGACCAACCTACTGCGCTCCAGGTGATTGCGTTCTCCTCTATGTTTAATGCTAATCAACACCGTAATGTGCTCGTGCCCTTGGACACAACTACTGTCAGACAGAGCAACCGATCAAATAAGTATGATGGCTTCAAAATCAATCATGCCCCGGATGCTAGGCGCTCCAAATCTAGGGTGAAGCCCAGGGATATTCCTTTTGTCAATGCAGTTTCTTTGGCTGCTGCTCCCCGCAGTGATTATCGCTGATTGCCCCCCACCAACACCGATCGAGGATCTTCAGCAAATGGGGAGCAAATGCGGGATTGCCCCGGAAGCCCTCTCTCGTGATAAGCTGCTGGATGATCAGAGCTCCTCGGGAGATGCTGATCGCCGAAGCCTTCTCGCTTGATGAATAAATCGTGGAATGTGTTGTCCTGGAACATCAGAGGCATAAACTCTGATGAAAAACTTTTGGCTATTAGGAATGCGATTGATACTAGTGGTTGTTCTGTGCTATGTATCCAGGAAACCAAACGTGAATCCTTCGATCTTGCGTTTATTAAAACCTTCTGCCCTAAGCGCTTTGATAAATTTGTTTTTGCTCCGTCAGTGGGGGCTTCTGGGGGCCTCATTGTTATCTGGAATAGTGCTGTTTTCACTGGCACTTCTTGGTTTGTGGATTCTTTTGCCATTGGGATCTCTTTTGTGTCCACGCAGTCAAATGATTCGTGGAATCTAATCAATGTTTATGGCCCATGCACTGGCCAGCGTCATCTGGACTTTACAAACTGGCTTTTTGATCTGATTATACCTGATGACGACAACTGGTTAATTCTTGGCGATTTTAACTTTATTCGATCCACGAACAATCAAAACAAGCCAGGTGGCGTCGCTGCGGACATGCTGCTCTTCAATGAGATCATCCGCGACAATCTCTAATGGAACTTCCGTGAAAGGACGAGCATACACTGAGTAACATGCAGGATGACCCACTGCTCGAACAGCTTGACTGGTTCTTCACGTCATCTACTTGGACCACCAAGTACCCCAATACAATGGTCCTGCCCCTGGGAAAGCCAGTGTCTGATCATATCCCATGCGTGGTCACGATTGAATCAAGCATACCTCGTTCCAAGCTGTTTAGGTTTGAGAACTTTTGGACAGATCGTGAGGGTTTCATGGAGGTTGTTGCTGCGTCATGGTCCAAGCCATGCCATGCACCCAATGCTGCGGCTCGTATTTGCAAAAAACTAAAAACCCTTCGATATGACCTCAAACGTTGGAGTAAGGGTGTCTCGAAGCTTAAGGTTCTGATTCAAAATAGTAATGAGGTGCTGGCCCCCATGGATACACTCGAGGACAGGAGACCCTTATATGTTCAAGAATCGAACTTCAGGAAAATACTGAAAATCCATTTGCAGCACCGCTATACCGTAATGAGTATTTGGAGAAAAGGTGTACGATCAGGTATTTTCGTTTTGCTGATGAAAACACAAAGCTCTTTCAGTCTTTGGCCACTGAGAGGTATAGGCACAACGCCATTGCCATGCTCAGAGTTGGTGATGTTGAAATACATGATCATGTTGGCAAGGAGGGGTGCTGTTCAATACATATAAGGATCGTTTGGGTTCTTGCAAACCCACCAATATGAAGTTTGACCTCTCTAGGATCATTCGCAGAGTTGATGGGCTGGATCACCTGAGTGCTCCTTTCACTAATGAAGAAATAGATGCTGTTGTTAAGGAAATGCCGAATGACAGAGCACCAGGCCCGGATGGTTTTAATGGCTGTTTTCTCAAGAAATGCTGGCCGATTGTCAAGGAAGAGTTCTATGATCTCTGCCATGCATTTCATGCAGGTGATTTGGATATATCTAGCATTAGTGAGGGTTACATCACCTTGATCCCAAAGATTTCCTCACCGGAGACGGCTAATGACTTCAGACCAATTACCTTGCTCAATTGCTGTCTGAAAGTTATTACCAAGATCTTGGCAAATCGATTGCAGAAAATCATTCTAAAAATCATTCACAGGAACCAGTATGGGTTTATCAAAGGTAGGACCATCCAGGATTGCCTTGCGTGGTCGTACGAGTACATCCACCAATGCCACTCGTCAGGGAGGGAGATTATATTGCTTAAGCTTGATTTTGCCAAGGCCTTCGACACGATCGAGCATGCCCCCATGTTGGAAATCATGAAACACATGGGCTTTGATGATCGATGGTTGGGTTGGATGGAAACGATTTTTGGATCCAGGGTTTCGTCAGTCTTATTAAATGGCGTTCCTGGCCGAAAATTCAAATGTAAATGTGGGGTGCGTCAGGGTGACCCTCTCTCTTCCCTGATTTTTGTTCTTGCAGCTGATCTGCTACAGGCCGCGATCAATGATGCTTATGCCCAGGGACTGCTAGAGCTTCCCATTCCTCGTGAAAGTGCAGGTGACTTCCCGGTGGTTCAATACGCTGATGACACGATCTTGGTGATGCAAGCGTGTCCTTCACAGGCAGCCCGCATGAAATTGATCTTGGAGGATTATGCGGCCTCGGTGGGGCTCAAAATTAACTTCCATAAATCGACCCTCATACCCATCAATGTCGATCGCCAGAGTGCAGATGGGTTGGCGGAAGTGTTTGGATGCTCGGTTGGATCGCTACCATTTACATATCTTGGACTGCCCATGGGGACAACGAGGCCGACTGTTCGTGAGCTTATGCCATTAGTCCATTCGGTGGAGAGAAAAACCTCCACTGCCCTTTCACTGATGTCGTCGGGGGCCAAGTTGACGCTGGTCAATTCGGTGGTCACCTCCATGCTGATATATGCAATGTGTACGATCAAACTCCACCCCAGAATTGTTGAACACCTGGACAAACTCCGCAGATATTGTCTGTGGGCAAAAAACTCTGATGACGGGATCAAAACAAACTCCCTTGCTGCCTGGGAGCTTGTCTGCAGGCCCAAACGATGTGGTGGCCTCGGTGTCATTGATATCATAGTACAGAATACCGCGCTTCTCCTTAAATACCTGTTCAAATTCTATAATCGTGAGGATGTGCCACAGGTGCACTGATCCGGGAGGCGATTATCGTAATAGGGTGCCGCATGCAGCTGAGCCGATGGGTTCCTTCTGGTGGAAAGATGTGATGCAGCTCAGTGGAACCTTCCGTGGGATCACCAGGGTCATTCCGGGGGATGGTCGCAGCTCTCTGTTCTGGAAGGATGTTTGGTTTGGAGACCATAGCTCAGCACTCATGGACACGCACCCGCGGGCGTTCTCGTATGCCCTGAGTGAGGATGACTCTGTCGCCAAGATCCTCAACACCATTGATCCTGCTGCGATTTTCAGTCTGCCGCTCTCGGTCCAAGCCAGGGAGGAGATCAGAGATATACAGCAAGGGTCTGCCCATGCCAGTCTAGACAGCGGTTCGGTTGATTCCTGGGTCTGTGACCCGGGAAGATATTCATCAAAAAATACTACATCCACTGCTTTGAGCAGTAGTGGTGACAAGGCCTTTGGGTGGCTATGGAGATCCAAATGCCCGATCAAGTTCAAGATGTTTGGGTGGCTGCTCATGGTTGATCGCTTGAATACCAGGAATATCCTGAAGCGGAGACACTATAATGTGGCTGGAAATAACTATGCTTGCATGCTTTGCCAAAACCCACCTGAGGAAACTGTGGAACATCTCTTCTTCACGTGCCCTTTTGCCCACCAATGCTGGAGTAGGATCGGTTTAACGTGGCCGGGAGGAGCCAACAGGCTTGCAATCCTGCATGGTGGTAGAGACGGCTGGCGTCGGCCATTGTTCATGGACATTTTCCTGCTTGCGGCTTGGAGTCTGTGGATGGAAAGGAATAACCAACACTTCAGGGGGATCCCACATTCTTTCGGCGCATGGTTAGCTAGGTTCAAAAATCTGCTGACCTTGGTGGCCCATAGTTGTCCTGAGAAAGTTCTTCCCTTTCTCTCTGATTTCATTATTAGATTAGGGAGCTAGTCTCTGTTATTATATCCATCATGGCCAAGGGGGCCTAAAACCCTTTGTAACATACATGTAACAGCCCAGTTGTGAGTAATACAAAAAGTCAGTGGGAGCCTCTCCCACTGTCATTGATTTTTCAAAAAAAAAGTTGTTCTTCGGACAGCAGGTGGCGTGTCTGGAATTAGGCGAGGATGCGGGCCTAAGCCGCAATCGCCCGGATACTCCGGTAAATAGCTCAGAGTCCGGACTTTCTGTTTATACACCTTTCTAGAGTTCGTCTCCTGACCCATCACTCTTCACAGGAATGGGTGGCGCGATCAAGGCTGATAAGGTGTCCGCCCTCCTCCGAGACCGTGACTGAGCCCGTGGCTGGTCGAATGTTGGAGGTCGCACCCACGTAAGGGCGAAGGGGAAAACAGAGGAGCTAATATTTCGCCCAAAGGCGCTCAAGAGGGGGGGAATCAAGAACCCTCCTCCAGGGGAGAAGAGGACCGCCGAAGATCCGGAGGCCAAAGCCCCTAAGCGCGGGAAGAGATCTTCACCGGGGGGTCCGGCGTCCGGAGAGAATCCGGACGCACAATCATTGCCAAAGGATCAGCCCTCCAGTGAGCCGTGAGTATGAAAAAGGGAATTAATTAGTAAGGAAATGCCTTCATTTGTGCTTCTGAGGGTGACCGAAATATTTATATTGTAGTTTGGATCTGCAGCCTTCTCAGATGAGTTCGTCGTCGGGAGACCTTCTTCCGGAGATGATGGAGAGTGAAACGCCTCCGTCTGCAGCGCCGTTAGATAAGGCGGGCAAGCCTGAAGTATCGTCACGGAGGGTATCCCCGAGTCCGGAGGGGCCAGAGAGTTCGGCACCCACTAATATCCGGCCGGGAGAACTAAAGAATCTGCTTGAGAGGGCGTCCATTTTAGAAGATCACCGTGCGTTGATGCGTATGGTGATTGGAAGGATTTCGTCCGCTGAGAGCGGATTGCGCAATGCCACCATGAGTTTGCTGGCGGGATTTGAGGTATGCGAGAATGACGCACCCTTTTGTCTTTTAAGAGTTTTGCATATAAAAATGTGCCCTGTATAGATAGTAGCCCCTGGGACTCGGTAGGTTGTCGGGAACGACAGCGTGCCGAGGATCGAAATCGCAAATACTGAATGCCGCCGTTCCTATGCAGGTGGCGGATAGTCCGAGGGCTAGCCGGACTAGTGAGTTTGCCGAGTTGAGTCGGCAACTTGACATGGCGGATGCGGACATCGCACTTGTCAACCGGCGACTTGACGAGTCGCAAGGTAAATGAGTTCTCCGCAGTCGCTTTATTTAAGGGGGTCGAAGCCCTCCTCTGATGAATTATATGCTGTTGTACAGACGGTGCTGTTGTTGTGGAGAGCCTTCGGCTGAACTTGCTCAAGCTAAGGAGCAAGCCCGGCGAGTGACGCGCTGCCTCGAGGGCGGCCGAGGAGTTGAAAGTCAAACGCAATTGCGCCTTTGCGCCTAGCTAGGGAGGAGGTGGCCGAATTGGCCATGAAAGTAAAGGATGCTGCCGACCGCAATGAGGCTCTTGAAAAGGAGCGCTTATCGGAGTGGGAAGACCTGAAGAAGGCCACCGCCGAAGCCAAGGATGCCCACTCTGCAATGCGGGTTATGAGGGAGGAACTGCGCCAAGCCGGAGATATCGTGGCTAGCAAGCCTTTTCTGCTGCGTCGCCGGTTTATGGATGGAAAGTATGCTCAATTTGAGCGGCTGTGGAGTCCGGAGGATCCGTATATGGAGTTAGCTGCAAGTGCGGCTGATGCCGTTGAGCACTTCCGGAGCCAGAAGGATCACAAGACGGAAGAGCTATACTGGTCTCAATTCCATAGTCCGGGCCGCTCACTTTCGTTGACAGACCGGTTGGCCGAATGGGCCGAACTAAATAGATTGTCCGGACTTGCCATGACTGACATCGTGGCTCATGTCTAGCCGGAGAGGCCCAAGGCGACGAGCTACTTCGGCTTACTGCAGTCCTTGGAGCGGTGCCGCATATAAAGGAGATGAAGCGGTCGGCCTGCATCGAGGGCGCGCGGATGGCTCTTGCCCGTATGAAGGCGCACTGTCCGGAGATGGATGCCACCGCTGTTGCTGCCCAGGAGTCGGATGAAAACCGGCTCCCCGCCGAGCACTATTTCGGGAAAGTGATGCGTGGCGCTCGTGTAATAGAGTCGCAGTGCTCGAAAAATATCACGTTCAAATGAACGTATTAGCTTGTAAGACGATGATTATGTTATAACTGCTTTTTATACTTGTGCGTCCCAAGTAGTAAAACTTCTCCTGTGCAGCCTTTTACGTATACATTTGTATAACTTGAAAGATTGCAGTCTTCGGCTTCAGCCCCCACGCACAGGGTGCGGGGGTGTTCGCAAAAATAGCGCGTTTCCACACTTAATCCGACGTCTCGGTCCTGTTTAAGGAGGTGGTAGCGTAGCGAACGAGGCAATCCGGACTATGATGCTTTATCATTTTCACTTAGCCAGTGGAGCTCGAGGGTGGGGCTATGATATAGCCCCTGGTGGCACCGCACATCTCCGAGTTCGGGGTGCGTATGTGCCTGACTGGGAAACGGTCCTTCGTCAAAGCGGGCAATTCTAAACATTCCGGTAGTCGATCGAGTGGTTGACCAGTCTCTCATTTGTATCATGATGATCAGTTTTCGGCTTTCATCGAGGTGCTCGCCAAATTAACTGGGGCACAATCGCAGAGTTCTCCGGTGCCGCGTTAGCGGTGATACCGAACGTAAGGCAGCAAAACAAAGGAGCCGGGCAAACCCAACATTTGACCAAAGACATGATTCGGAGCTGATGCATATAATGCCTAACTCGAGACGCCGAACACTCCCTAAGGTGTTCGGTCTTTATAATAATGGGCGAGATGCCCTAAGCCCTAGTGTCCGTGTACGGGCATGGTCTTCGACGCGCCGATGCCAAACGCCAGCTTCGCTTTGGCTATAGGAAGAAACCAAGGAGAATAACAACAAGAGACAGTAAAAAAGGTTTACGCGGGGTCTTAATCTGAAAAGAATCCTCACAACGGGTCCCTACTGCACGTCTGCGCCTGTGTGTCCATTGTGCTGTTTATCCTGGACGGGTATGCACGTTGTTCATCTGTAAAAAGAGGGGAACTTTTAGTTTGAAAATAAATCGTGCGAAAAATATGTGTAAAAGAAGAAATATAAATAATAAAAGCGGGGTTTGTATGAACCCGCGGTTGTTTGTGTGCGCAGCCCCCTGTGAAGTGGTATGCGGCTAGGGAGCCCCTAGCCTGCTGAAGCCGGATTCGTCTATCCGAGTCCGGGGTCTTTGAGGGACCCTCGCACTAAAATGATGCCACGCGGACCGGGCATCTTGAGTGTAAGAGACGCGTAATGCGGTATGGCGTTGAAGCAGACAAAAGCCTTTCGTCCCAAGAGTGCTTGATATTCACTTTCAAATGGGACGATGTTAAAAATTAATTTTTCGCGTCGAAAATTGTTCGCGATCCAACACGACTTCTAGTAATATAGAGCCTGCACTTGGCGTAAGGGCCTGGCATCACTCCTTTGAAGGAAGTGCGGCTGTGTCGGATTTTGGTAGGGTCTATCCCCATCCTACGGATTGTGTTAGAATATAGCAGGTTTAAGTCGCTGCCTCCGTCCATTAGGACGTTAGTAAATTGTAATCCGTCTATTATGGGATTCAATATCAGGGGAGTCCGTCCCGCGTTTCGAACGCTTCTGGAGTAGTCCAGGTGGTCGAAAGTGATTGGCTTTGATATCCAATCTCTATGGTTTGCTGGGTTGGACCGCGCGAAGCTCTTTTTAGGAATTGCCGCATTGTTTTTCCGTATTATCACATGAAGTGAGTTTACTGTTTTGTTTTCCGGTGCTCTACTGGTGGGGTTTGTCTTCCTCGCTTGACGCGTCGAGCCCCTTGTGTTCGGCATTTAGTCGGCCGGACTGTTTAAAAACCCAACAATCCCTGTGGGTGTGATTTGCAGGCCTTCCGGGGGTACTGTGGATTTGACATATCCGACCCAATTTTTTTTTTAATTTGGACAATTCGTCACTGTCATCCTTGAGAGGCTGTGTTTTGTTGTTGGGCCGCGAGCTTTTGAATCAGCGCCGATCGCCGTGTTTTTGGGCTTTTCTCTTTATTTATTGCTTTTTCTCGCTGCCGTGATTTTCCGTTTCCATCTCTTATCTCGGATGCTGCATCTTGCTAGCCAGCTATCTTCTCCCGCACAGAAGCGGGTCATGAGGCTTGTTAGTGCAGACATTGTCCTCGGTTTCTCTTGACCGAGGTGCCTGGCAAGCCATTCGTCTCGGACATTATGCTTGAAAGCTGCTAAGGCTTCGGCGTCCGGACAGTCGACTATTTGGTTCTTTTTGGTAAGGAACCTGTTCCAGAATTTCCGCGCTGACTCTCCAGGCTGTTGAATTATATGACTTAGATCATGTGCATCCGGAGGGCAGACGAAGTCCCTTGAAATTTGCTCTAAACGCATCCTCAAGCTCTTCCCAACTTCCAACAATGTTTTCGGGAGGCTTTAAGCCCATGACGGCTGGCCCTTTGAGCTTGAGGGTAGGTATTTTATGGCATGGAGATCGCTCCTCGCCATGTGTATGTGCAGTATATAATCTTCTATCCAGACTCCAGGGTCTGTTGTTCCATCGTAGGCCTCTATGTTTATGGGTTTAAATCCTGCTGGGAATTCATGGTCCAGCACCTCATCGGTGAAACATAGTGGGTGTGCGGCGCCCCTGTATTTGTGTGTGCCGCTATCATCGGGCACTTGACGTGTTGCCTTGCTTCTTGGGGCCTTCTCCTTTGGCCCGTAGATGGACCTGGCTGGGCCATCTATCCTTCCAAGTTCGTTGGTTGGTTTATGTGTGGCGCCGCTGTCAGAATTTTGCTTGTCATCTGGTCGTCTATCCAACCAGGCAGCCCCTTTATTTTTGGACGGTGGAGGCTCTATGGCCTCCTCGTCGAATTCTGGTAGCAGCTTGCGCTTCGGGTAGCTCTTTGATTGGTGGCCATTGCCGTACTTATCTGCGGTTTTGAGCACTTTGCTCCATCTCATTCTGAGTGTGTCTTCCGCTATATTGAGCCTCTGTTTTTCCTTCTTCTAGCTTCTTGCAGTACTGACGAGTCTTTTCCGAAGGTTCTTGCTCTCCGGCGGCGTGTCCGGCATGAGGTCGTCCGGGCTGTTGTTTTTGCCAGGACTGGACTGATTATCTGACTCGTCATGTTCGGACGGTTGCTTATCTGCATGTTCGTCGTCCGCTTGTGAGCCCTGCCATATTGCGGGCTCCTTGGGAGCGTTGTTGTCATCAAGGCGGGACTTAGGGCGGCGTCTGCGCCACCGTTTTGGTCGTTTATCGGCGGGGTCATCTTCTGCCGCGGCCCGTTGGCCCTCGTTATCGCTCTCCTTTGGGGTGTCCACCATATATATGTCATGCGCGACGAGGTGGTCTGTCGTGCTGTATAAGCTCTTTTTTTCGTCTCCGCCATCGCCGCCCATAGCATCGATGTCTTCGAGTCGTAGTCAGCATGTCGGTTAGATCGCCGACAATGGCTACAAAGTGGGTGGTGGGTGGGCTCAACCCAACTATCCCGCCATAGTCCGCCAGACTCTCCGATAATGAGAGATGCTTTAGTGAATGCAGGATATCGCCAAAAGGCGTAGTCTTCGAAGATGTCCGCGGCGGTGAATTCCATAACCGGCGCCCAATCCGGGTCGATTGGTAGGGGCGCGGGAGATTTGGAGTCCGGAAGGAGTCCGCGCCGGAATCACGAAGTTTCGCAGGGACGAGATTAGTGTTCGGCTCCATCGTCGTGGATGTTGAAGCCCCCAGGGCGGCGTCTATCCACCGGCCCTTGATCTGGGCGACCGGCTCCGGGCTAATGGCCAAAGCGGATCCGTGTGCAGCCACCAAGGCACTGCTCGGTGGCAGAGCTAGATCATGCCCGTCGGCACAGTGCGGCGCGCTTGGCTGTGGCTCGAGTCCGTCGAAGATCAAGTCTCCGCGGACATTGGCCGTGAAGTTTAAGCTTCCAAATCTGACCTGACGGCCAGGGGCGTAGCTTTTGATCTGCTCCAGATGGCCAAGTGAATTGGCCCACAGTGCGAAGCCGCCGAATACGAAGATCTGTCCGGGGAGAAAAGTCTCACCCTGGACAGCGTTGTTGGTTGAGGATGCCATCAAGCCTATCGGTGACGACACAGAGGAACTCTCAATGAAAGCACCAATGTCGGTGTCAAAACCGGCGGATCTCGGGTAGGTGGTCCCGAACTGTGTGTCTAGGCGGATGGTAACAAGAGACGAGGGACACGATGTTTTTACCCAGGTTCGGGCCCTCTCGATGGAGGTAAAACCCTACGTCCTACTTGATTAATATTGATGATATGGGTAGTACAAGAGTGGATCTACCACGAGATCAAGGAGGCTAAACCCTAGAAGCTAGCCTATGGTATGATTGTTGCAATGTATGTTTTCCTACGGACTAAAGCCCTCCGGTTTATATAGACACTGGAGGAGGCTAGGGTTACACAGAGTCGGTTACAATGGTAGGAGATCTACATATCCGTATTGCCAAGCTTGCCTTCCACGTCAAGGAAAGTCCCATCCAGACACGGGACGGAGTCTTCAATCTTGTATCTTCATAGTCTTGGAGTCCGGCGGATAATGATAGTCTGGCTGTCCGGACACCCCCTAGTCCAGGACTCCCTCACCAGGTTTCAAGTATAAACGACTAATGGAGCATGCAACAAATGTATTTGATACCAACTTAACTAATTCCACATGAGTCTTGTACGTTCCAATATACACGATCACTCCAAGGTCAAGCTTATTCAGCCAATAAAATAAAGAGGATTTAATGGACCAATGGGTACAAATCGACCCAAAAAATCCCAGCAAAAGCTAATGCACAAAAATAATCAACATTCCTCATAAGAAAGTTGAATTAATCATTTAATCCCAACATTTAGGTACCACAGTACATAACATCACACAATTAAAGAAGAATGTTCGACAGTTCAAGACATTCAAGAAAATAAAAAATAAGAAAGGGATTGCACAGTCGAACTAGTACTATGCATAAATGGCAATATAACTCGGAACAAGAACAAATTTTCCCCATGCATGTCCCTCTACAGCCTATACAGCAATTCTACATATGCTTCAAGAGGGCGGACAAACCCAGCTTGATTTGGTACATCAACCCATATAGACACATATCATGTTGAATAAGAAAAGCATGCATGGTACACTCATCCTAATCAACGTGGTAGTAGCACATCCTCATATGAATGGAACAAGCAGTCTATCTTGTGGTAGTAGCACAGCTTGATGAATGCCTGATGTCATTCTTTGCACATTAAAACTGAGACGTTTAATTATTTGCAGAATTGAAATGGTTCAAAACATGCAGTTGTACTATCAGAAGTGTATCTGCATCAGACCTTCGCAATCACAAATGATAAATGCAAAAGTAAAATGAAAGTAATATTCTTGGTCAACATCTTAATTTTAATGAACAACATATTATATTCATATGAAATCACGTAGATAAAGAAGAAGCAAAGCCATACAACTTCATTTATTAACTAGCACTGCCCTTTCTATTAGCAGAAAAGAGAATTCATGAATGAAAGATAACCAACAACAAACAAAAACTCTACAGCTTAAGTGACATCAGATGACACATCGCTAAACACTCAAAGTTGAAACACATTCAATATAGTCGACCATAAGACATAAAGCATCAGATAGCGGAGGAGGAATTCAATATGAACTCCCTTCCCAGTTAGGGAATCCTTAGCAGCAATAATGTGGGACTGCTATAGATTGCAACGATATTTACTTGATAGTGTTTTTGCCCAGGGCGTGCGGTCAAAACTGCCTAGTTTTCCTGTTGGCAGGAGTAACATATCAAGTATGAAAGCTTGGATTTGGATCAAGATATTAACTATTCTTTCATGCATATGCAGGTGCATACTACAGACTATACAGCACCATTTTGACACCCGAGTAGTCCAACTTGATAGATGGGAGTAACATTTACATTATCAAGCTTGGACTTGCATCCCACATGTCAATTCTTCTACTACCTAGAAGCTAGAGCATGCACATGCAGGTGGTATAACATAACATAAAGAGCAACAACTTTATAAGTCTTCCCCAATATTCCAAGTCGTGGAAAACAACGTACGACAACCCTAAGAAATCTACTTGCTTGCTCAACAAACGTCGAACAATAGTAGGAACGCGCTATATGCTTCGTCTCCACGTACCACCGTACGTACCATGTTCCTCCTACACCCAGCAGCACGGACTGGATAGGAACATTTACAGTAAATCCAGCTTGGATTAGCTCAAGCATGAAATAGAAGCCGACTGAACCAGACCAGCCCAGCACAAGAAACTGAACTCTAGCTTCTACTCAATTCCTCATCATTTATACTCTGTGACACCATGACATGTATGCAAGCACCGAATAATCAGATCCAACTCATAGCCTAACGCCTACGCAACAAACAAAAGCATCAAATCAAAGCAACCTAAGGCAGACCGAGCACACTACCAGCAGGATGCATGACCTTCATGTGTGGGTTAATGCCGCATAACAAACAATGATTTTACTTCAGGAACAATGATTCTAGTGAATGATGCAAGAGAGAAAAGGGCTCCATCCGTCACAATTAACACAAACAACTACTACTTCACCATAAGCTAGCGAATTCCAGGATGGACTCGCGGAGAAAGCAGTACTAGGAACGCGTGGAAGGGGAGAGGAGGTGAGGTGGGGTGTGGTACCGCGGCGGTGAAGAAGGTCTTGTCGCCGACCTCGGAGAGCACGGTCATGGCCAGCGACTTGGTGAGCCCCTGCAGCAGGAAAGAGCCAAGCGAAAAAACAAGGTCAATTCAGCAACCTCCACCTGCGCCGCGCAATGAGAAAGACAGGAGAGAGGGTGAGGGAGGGGAGCTGACCCCGAGCAGAGACGGCGACATGGCGGCCGACGGTGGAGGGAGGCGTCGATTCCGATCTTGGGGGGTGAGGAGAGGATGTGCAGGGACCTTGACGAAGAACTCGGAGATGGCGGGGACCTTGACGATGAACCTCATGGCAGGATCCTGCACTGTGGGCGGGGATGGCCTTGGCGCTAAGCGCCGGGCGGAGCGATGGATGGAGCAGCGCCGGAGTTGGTGCGGGCGCGGTAGCAGGTCGCGGTGCGGCCTCATGAGCAAGACCCTCCGCAGCGCCTTGAGTTAGTCTTGGTGCGGCGGGGTAGCAGGTCGCGGATGTAGCCCCGCTGAGCGAGACCCTCCTGGCCGCGACTGCGCGGCCCTCGGCGCCACGGAGGTGAACGCCAAGAAGGGCAACCCCGCCGAGGAGGCAATGCCGAGGGCAGGGGAGGCGGAGGCCTTGAGCGCGAACGTTGACGGCGAAGAAAGGGGACGGTGGATGAAGGGGGCTTGGATTGGATCTTGGAGTGGGGATGGGGATGGGTGCGGCGGAGGAGGGGGGAGTCTTGATTTGGGCATGGCGTTGTGGCTGGGTGGGGTGGGGAATCGCCGCGGCCCGATATCCGCCCGCTCCGACGAGATCGAGGGGAGCACTATTGCAGAACCGGGCTTTAGTGCCGGTTCGTAACGGCCTTTAGTGCCGGTTTGCCAACCGGCACTAAAGAGTGTGGACTAAAGGCCCCCCTCCTTTAGTACCGGTTCGTCACGAATCGGCGCTAAAGTGCCACCACATGGCACGAGCCAGGCCCGGGGTGCGCGTAGGGCATTAGTACCGGTTGGTAACACCAACCGGTACTAAATATTTGGGGGGGGGGGGTTGATTTATTTTCCATTCAATTTTTTTGTTTGCTATTATTTCACGATACTACAAATTGTACATGTTATGCATATATATAAGATTTTCTCAGACGTAGAACCATATATATATATATATATATATATATATATATATATATATATATATATATATATATATATATATCATCGAATGTCTCACAAACCAACACCATTAATTATTCACACATACACATGTATATACATATACAATTTCTCCTACATATGTTGCCTTTGGTGCCTTCGGAGCATGATGACAAGTGGTTAATGGGGGCGGTAGTGGGTAATAGTATTCTCCTTTGGGATCTATGACCTGGTCGAGCAAAAATCTGGCTATTTCCTCTTGAAGTGGTTGTATGCGGTCCGATGGTAGGAGCTTATCCCGCACCGATCTGAACTGTTAAGAAGAAGATCAATATGCATGTGTGTTAGTTGTGTGACTAGATATCGATAATGGTGTGAATAGTGTTCTGACAAACGTACCCAGTCCGGTCTATCATATCTGCTCCTTTCACACGTCATCATGCGAATGTTCTCACAAACGTAGTATGCACACAGATTATTCCCCGGCGCCTGCCTCCGGGCCTTTACGAGAATGGAGTTGAATTAGATAATGATTAATCAAGCATGATAATTAATTAATAATATTGAAACAAGAATTAAAGAGATGGTAGCTAGCTAGTACTACTTAATTACTTACCAAGAGTCGATGCGAAAACAACTTTTTTGGCCACGTGCCTGGAGTCACCTTGATGAACTTTGCCCATGCCCTGCCCGCCAGCAAAGAAAATTAATAAATGGGTTACTAAATAGTTCATATCAGGAAATGACGAACTAATAATTAATAGGCCGAGATATAGTTAATAATGATTGAAATTACCTGTTGACTATCCCCTTCACGATGGTGTAGTCTTTATCTTCTTTAGTTAGTGAGTCCAGTAATTCAACTTTTCCTTCCTCAACTTTAATGCCTAACAAGATCCAGTGCCAACTGCATATGCACACGTTTGCATGTCTTAATTAAGTGGGCATGTGCATAAAATTAATCAACTACCATAAACCATATACACTTAATTATTAACATCTAGCTAGCTAGTAAGCAAAAACAGAATTTGAAGTACAAGACAGTGTGACTCACGGGAAGTTGTAAGGAAGTAGTATATCTTCATTGGTATTGAGGCACTTCAAGAACTCTAGCATGCTTTCCTCTACAGTAGCTTGACAATGTTCAATCTGCCATATGTCCTGATTAATGGTATTTGGGTCAATGAACCCAACGCCATAGCGTCCAGCTTTTTTCATTTCATACATCATCCTGCATATAATACCACAGAAAAAGAATATAGTGAGGATAATTACATGTAATGATTGATCAAACTTATCACTACATAACTAGCTTGAGACTTAAATTACGAAAGAAATCACTTACGCATAATAGCAACCCATTTATAGACTTGTCGAAAAGCGTCTTGATTGTATAACTGAAATAGTTCTGGATACTCAATGGTCAGAGCTTTCTCATGGTAATAATGCTCATGCTTGACATTCACCATGAGGGACTCTCGATTGAAAATCTTGGTAATGTTCATGTACCATTGATGCAATTGATGCATTCTCGTTGGAGGTCCTTGACCTTGTCTTGATGGACCAAAGGTTTGCCCCGGACATATTGCCATGCTATTTCCGATTCTTTAAGCGTAGGCATGGGCTCGATTTCGAGGAGTTGTCCAATAGAGATATTGAGCATTTGAGCCTGCATTATATGATCCTCTGTTATTACCACATCGCCATTCTGGGGAACGCTAACGGATTTCCCACAATAATATTTGGCGCGCGTACTACTCCTCTCATATGTTGTTGGCACAACAAGCGGGGGGATCGCTTGCGCCGCCTGTTCTCCCAACTGGGGAACGGTTTTCCCGCATTTTTTGCCAGCTGCTTGTTGGATCGAGCTTGATCCTCTTCCTTCTGTAGTCATGCTCGATGTGCCTTCCTGATTTGGCGCTCATAGTCCGAGTCAACAGGCTTGGGAGCTGGTTCTCTAGCCATACGAATGAAGTGGTCAATTGATTTCTCACGCACTTTCTCCTTTGGCGGCGGTGCCGGTTTCGGTCCAAAATGGGCGTCCAATTGGGCTTGCACTATGGCTGTGTTTTGCTCCTTAGTCATGTCGTAAGGCCTCTGAGGAAGAGGAGCGAGGCTTGGACCATATTTATATCGCTTGCCTCCACCTGTACTTCCTGAACTACCTCGACTCGTACCGCTACGCACCAAAGCTGCGGCATGTCTCTTCTGCGATTGCTGAGACGGTGGAGACGGCTGACGTGGAGTTGGACTAGGAGAAGTGGCCTGACGATGTGCCGGACTTGAAGCAGGAGGTGTGGCCTGACACGGTGCCGGACTTGAAACTGGAGAAGTGGCATGACGCTGTGCCGGACTTGAAATCGGAGGAGTCAGCTCACGCGTTCGGGGACTTGGAGGAGGTGTCGGACTTCGAGGAGGACTCGGCTCACGCGTTCGTGGACTTGGAGGAGCGGGAGTCTGCTGACTCGGTGGCGTACTTCGAGGAGGAGTCGGTAGACAACGCGGTGTCGGTGGACTTCGAAAGATGATGCAATCCTTTCTCCATAGGATGATATGATGTATGGCCACTCCCAGTGTGCGCTCGTCTTCACCTCCAGGAATGTCAAGCGTTAGCCCCGAATATGGGTTCACCACTTCATCAACCATGACACGAGCATAGCCCTCTGGAATCGGGATGCAATGGTAGGTTGCTTCGGGGGTAACTGGAAAAGCAACGCCGTCCGCCACCTTCATGTATATGTTCTTCATTTTGGAGTGTAGCTCACAGTTAGTGTTCTCTATGATGTCATCCACAGGGTATGTATCCAGTAGTGTGTCGCCCGGGGCAGAACCAATGCTACTTCTCGGCATGGATGGGACAGTGCTATCCAATGCTGGACGATCATCCGCTTGCTGCTGCCGCTGCTGAGACCCCCTTTCCTGGTTTAGTGAGTTGATCTGCTGCTGCTGCTGGAATTTGAGTGCCAGGTCCGTGTGCCTTGCTTCTAGGCCTTGAAGGCGTTCTGCGTCCTGCTTCCTCTGCTCCTCCTCCAGCTTCCTTTTCTTCTCCTCCTCCATCTTCCTTCTTGCACGGGACCTGTAGTCCTCGTTCCATTCTGAAAAGCCCTCATACCAGGGAATAACACCCTTGCCTCGTGTTCTTCCCGGGTGTTCAGGATTTCCCAGGGCACGCGTAAGCTCGTCGTTCTCTCTGTTGGGCATGAACACTCCCCTTCGAGCTTCTTCTATTGCTTCAATTATCTTTTGTTCGTCTCCTTTTAGACTTGCCTTCCGTGAAACTTCGCCTGTCTTCGGGTCCAACGCTCCCCCATGCGCATAGAACCAAGTTCTGCAACTGGGGGCCAGTTCCTAGTAACCATAGTGACCCCTGCATCCTCCATCTCTTGCTCAGATTTATCCCACTTAGGCAATCCCACCGCGTAGCCACCTGGGCCCAGCCTATGGAACTGTGTCTTTCTTGCAGCATTTGCCTTGTTTTTCATCGACCGTTCCTTAGATAATTCTTAATCCTTGAAGGTCACGAAATCGTCCCAGTGCTCTCTTTGCTTCTCTAGTGTTCTGTTGGGGATATTACCACTAGGCGTAAACCGGCAGCCTGGGCCGGGTTAACTTCATTAGTGGTATAAGCAGAGAAAGCCCCAAGGCCTGTAGTCGGTTTAGAACTTGTAGCCGTAAACCGGCCTGATGTATAACTTGTATTGTAAGTTAGGAATAGAGAGATACCCACCGGGATACGAGTATGAACCGGTTGGGACTCTGTGAACCGACGGGCGTCACCCGTGTATATAAGGGGACGACCCGGCGATGGTTCAAGGACAGTCAACCACAACTCGAGCCTAGGCGAAGCTTGTTTGCTCCCTAGCCATCGAGACCACATCAATTCCATCACAACTAGTTGTAGGCTTTTACCTTCATTGAAGGGGCCGAACTAGTATAAAAACCCTCGTGTCCTTGTGTCCGCTTTAACCCCTTCAAGTAAACCCGTAGTGATGGCTCCACGACTAAGTCCTTTCGCTAGGACATCTGCCGTGACAAATCCACGACAGTTGGCGCCCACCGTGGGGCTATCGCACGATGGTTTGACAATCTTGGAGGGCAAGCTCAAGGGACTCGAAGGCTACGTCGTGGGCCGGATGACCAAGAGTCGCCGCGGCCGGATCTACATCGACGATGCAGGATGGGGTCCCGAGGCCGATTCGATCGAGTACGGGTACCGGGTCCCCTTTGGTGGCATACATGTTTTCATCGGCAAGATCGGTGAGCCTGGGCCTGAGCCGGACATCTGCACCGACCTCGTCGAGACGGCTCAGCGTGCGAGACCTACCCAGGTTAAACCGGCCATGAAGCGTGTCTTCGTTGGAGTCGTCCATGGGGAAGAACGCGAGGACGGTTCAGAACACGGTAGTGAGACCGTCGTCTATTCCGGCGACGAATCTTCAACAGGAGAGACTGAGTCATTGTACCAGTTATAGGACGATATGATCCGGGGCTGTTCCGATGGCGACAGTATTCCGGACCCCCCAGGCCAGATCAACCGGATTGGAATATTCATGGCCGGTACGCAGGCGGCAAATCATTCTTCAACCGCCGCAGCGATGCTTTCCTGATCAGCAGCGGCAGCGGCAGCAGGGGCAGGAGGCCTTGAGCGCTCGCCGGTTCAAGTTCTATCAGATCTATTTGATGCACTAGCTGCGCTTATGGCAGAGGACAATCCAGCGGATCAGGAGGCCCATAATGCAGAGATTGCGAAAGTGAAAGAGCAGATCACGCAGGCCAAAGCGGATCTCGCGGCAGAAAAGGAGCGGATGGCTGCAGAGCGGGCCGCTCTGGATGCCCAGGCCTACAAACTCATGCTTGACCAGAGTGCGTCGCAGGAGGTGTTGAAGCGGAAGTATAGATCACGCCTGCCATTAGGGTTTGACCCCAGAAACCTCTTCGCACCGGGGCTGGACCCGATGTCTGCCGCAGCACCGGGACGCAAACCGGATTGAGGCACCAGGGCCAGGGGCGACGGTCCAACCGCGCCTGATGGAGCCTCCTCAGCAGAACATTGTGGTTACTCCACCAGTTCAGACACCCCCAGGTCATTATTCTAACCCTATGGACAACCTTGTTGCAGCCGCCGCGCGATTGGAGGCTATCCCGGACGAAGGGGACTCCCCGCAAGCGGTAGAGACGCGCCGGGTTAAGGAGCTTCTCCGGACTGCACTGATTCAGCAGGAAGCATATTCGTATAGCCGTGATCGGATTCATTCTATGCCCCGTCCAGGCCGGAGCTATAGCAGGCGCGTGGATGAACCGGCCATATCAAGCAATGCTCGGGACCGTGAAGCGGCCCGTGGCAATAACCCGACAGGTGGCGTCCGCGATGCTCAGGAGGTGGTGGACGGACCGCACGCGAAGGAGGCGAATTAGCAGCGCAGGATGACGCAGGTCAACTTACACCAGTCCGCCCTACCACCTTCGCCGGGCCAGGAGTCACATCCGCTTTAGGGGTGCCTTGTTTGATCCCCACTTTACGCAATGTGCGCCTGCCTAAAGATTTCAAGGGTCCGCGCAAAGTACCAAATTACACCGCCGATTTGTCCCCTGAAGCGTGGGTAGAAAGTTATGAGATGGCCATGGAGATGCTAGACGTAGATGAGGCTGCGTGTGCAAAATACTTCACCATGATGCTTGAAGGCACAGCTCGTACCTGGTTGAAGAGCCTACCGCCCAACACTATCAGCTCATGGGCCCGATTCTTGGGCCGGTTTATCCAAATTTCAAGGATACATGTAAGCAGCGAAATCTATAGTAGACACAGGCGGCTTGTGTCCGGAGGAAGGAGAATCAACGACCCATTGGATGCGCCTGCGTTTGGAGATTTTGCACTCATCGGCGGGATTAAAGCCGACTCGCAATATTAACCTGGAAGGCAATTGCGGTTTGAGCCTTTGAAATTGAAATTGGGGCGCATGAAGCGGTTACGTAATGACATGGGAACCCTCATGGCGCTTTAGTGAAGTATGCTGATTCGGACAGTACCAAGGATCCCGAGGCTGATGATGATGAAGCAGGGAAGGGAAAGAAGAATGGCAACTCCAAGGGGCAACAGTACAAACCGGCGGGTCATGGAAACGGAGGCAAGCGTAAAGCGGATGGCAACTTGGACTTTGTGGCCAATACTAATGCACAGGACAGGGGGCAGCGGCGCAGAGGTAAAGCGGCAAATCGTAATGAGGGTCCCAATCCTAACGCAAGCCGTTTGAATTAATTATTGAATCAGCCTTGCCCGAAGCACGGGACGAAGGAGTCACCGGCTAATCACCTTTGGAAGGATTGTTATATTATGCAGGAGTTCAAAAACTCTAACGCCTTCCGATATGACGAGGGGTCAGGTGGCGGTTCAGGATCCGGTTTCCACGGGCCGGGTCACGATGGAGCTTCTGGTTCAGGTCTTAATCAGGGCGGTCACAAATAATCAGAATAATCAGAACGGCCAGCAGCAGCAGCAACCAAAGCAGTTGAACAATGGGCAATATCATGTTTTCACGACTAGCTTGGATAAGCGCGACCGAAAACTCCACAAGCGAGCAGTGAACTCTGTTGAACCGGCCTTGCCACGTTATTTACGCTGGTCGGAGCAGCCTATTGTGTGGAGCAGAGAGGATCATCCTCCCCGGGTTGATAATCCGGGCCAGCTAGCATTAGTGGTAGACCCCCAGGTGGGGGGTTATAAATTCACTAAAGTGCTTATGGATGGAGGAAGCAGTATTAACATACTATACTACGAGACGTTCCGCCGCATGGGTCTAACAGACAAGGATCTCAGACCGTCTAATACGGTGTTCCATGGTGTGGTACCGGGCAAATCTGCCTATCCTGTGGGTAAGATAGCCCTAGATGTGGCTTTTGGGGACGAGCACGATTCCCGGTCTGAAAAACTAACCTTTGAGGTGGTGAAGATCCGGAGCCCGTATCATGCCTTGTTTGGGCGGTCGGCTTATGCTAAGTTCATCGCGCGACCTTGTTATATCTACTTATAGCTCAAAATGTCGGGTTACAAAGGCACGATAACGGTTCATGGGAGCCGCAGAGTCGCTTTGGAGTGCGAGGAAGGTGATGCAGCTTATGCAGAATCGGTCTGTGCCACGGAGGAGTTGAAGTTCTATAAGGACAATGTTGATCCGGCAGATATAACCCCTTTGAAGAAGCCGACTACTGAGCATGACTCGGTTTAAAGTTTAAATCGGCGGTAGAGACTAAGCTTGTTGACTTCTGCGGGCGATTTGTCCAAGCAGTTCCTTTCGGTGCCAACTGGATCGCAAATAGGAAAGCGCGCTCATCGAGTTCATCCGTGAGAATCGGGACATCTTTGCATGGAAGCCATCGACATGCGGTGTGTCGAGGAACTCACCGAGCACACTCTTAGCGTGGATCCTAAGTATAAACCGGTGAAACAATTCCTCCACGGTTTAACGAAGAAAGCGTAAAGCCATTGGAGGAAGTGGCGAGGCTTTTGGCAGTGGCTTTATCATTGAGTGTTTCATCGGTGGCTTGCTAATCCGGTGCTGGTCCTTAAGAAAACGGCACTTGGCGTATGTGTGTGGATTACAGATCTTAACAAGGCTGTCCGATGGATCCTTTGCGCTCCCCACATTGATCGGATCATTGATGCCACGGCAGGTTGTGGCGTTTGAGTTTTTGGATGCATATTCGGATATCATCGGATCAAAATGGCAGTTAAGGACCAGGAGAAAACAGCATTTATCACTCCCTTTGGAGCCTTCTGCTATGTATCTATGCCCTTCGGGCTCAAAAGTGCTCAGGCTACCTATCAGCGGTGCGTACAGAATTGCCTGCACAAATAGATCGGCCGCAATGTGCATGCCTATGTGGATGATATTGTAGTCAAATCAAGGCAGAAGGAGACGCTGGTGGATGATTTGAAGGAAACCTTTGACAACTTGCGCATTTACAAGATGATGCTTAATCCGGCCAAGTGTGCTTTTGGTGTTCCGGCGGGCAAGTTATTGGGATTTCTGGTGTCTAACAGAGGAATTGAGGCTAATCCGGAGAAAATTAAGGCTATTACTTCCCTGGCTAAACCGAAGTGTATCAATGATGTTCAGCGTTTGGCGGGCAGAATCGCCGCACTGAGCCGGTTTATCAGCCGCCTCGGAGAAGGCCATCCTTTGTACCAAATCTTTGAGAAGGCAGATAATTTAAATGCAGAGTCCAAATTGCTGATAAACATTCGAGGATCTAAAGCGGCGATTAGCCAACCCGCTTGTTCTTGCAGCTCCGGTTGACAAGGAGCCACTAATGTTATATGTAGCAGCTAATGCTCGGCGATTAAGCGTGGCTATTGTGGTGGAACGCATAAGGCGGGCAAGGAGTATCGGTTCAGCGGCGGTTTATTATATCAGCGAGGTGCTCATTGAGTCCAAGCAAAGGTATCCGCATTGGCGAAACTAGTATATGGTGTTTTCATCGCCAGCCGGAAATTGAAGTAGTATTTTCAAGGGCACCCCATCACGATGGTCGATTCAGCTCCCTTGGGTGATATCATCTGAACCGGAGGCGGCGGCGGATTATAAGTGGGCTATAGAGCTTGGACCACATGGACTGAAGTATGTACCTCGGGCGGCGGTGAAGTCTCAAGCACTCGTCGATTTCATTAATGATTGGGCCGGAGTTACAAGCGCCAGAGGAAGGCGGATCACACATATTGGACTATTCATTTCGATGGATCCAGGCAGTTGGAAGGCTCGGGGGCTGGAGTCGTCTTAACTTCCCCACGAGGTGATAAGTTTTGTTATGTTCTCCGCTTAATGTTCCCTTGTACTAATAATGCAGCTGAGTACGAAGCGTTGCTCCATGGTCTCCGGATGGCTAAAGAGATGAGCTTAAGCCGGGTTAAGTGCTTTGGTGACTCGGACCTTGTGGCTCAGCAGGTGTATGGCACTTGGGATTCTAAAGACCCGCTCATGGCCGCCTATCGTCGAGAAGTGGATAATATTGCGGGTTGCTTCAAGGGTTATCAGGTGGATCATGTGGACCGCCGGAAGAATGAAGCGGCGGACGCTTTAAGCCGGTTGGGATCTCAGCGCAAACCGGTCCCGCCTAATGTCTTTTTGGACGTATTGCACAACCCGTCAGTCCAGCTCCCAGGAGAAGCGGATTTGGCTATTCCTGGTCCGGAGGCTCAGTTAGTAGCAGCATTACATGCTATTCCGGATTGGACGGTTCCTTTTCTTGCATACATGACTCGAGGGGAGTTGCCAGAAGATGAGATTCTGGCCTGACAGATAGTCCGGCGGTCCAAGTCTATGACAATTCTCAATGGTGAGTTACATCATTGTAGTGTCTCAGGGGCGTTTCAACGTTGTGTTTCTCCTGAGGAAGGCTGTGAAATCTTAAGAGAAATCCATGAAGGGGATTGTGGACACCACGCCGGTTCAAAGTCTCTGGTGGCAAAGGCGTTTCGTCACGGGTTTTATTGGTTGGCAGCGCACGCTGATGCGGAGGACTTGGTTAAACGGTGTGATGGATGTCAGAAATTTTCAAGACGTGCTCATGTACCGGCACAAGAGTTGAGGATGATCCCAATAACGTGGCCGTTTGCAACTTGGGGGCTGGATATGGTTGGACCCTTTAAACGATCCAAGGATAAGAAAACCCACCTTTTGGTGGCAGTAGACAAATTTACTAAGTGGGTTGAAGCGGAGCCTGTCAGCAAGTGTGATGCAGCAACAGCAGTGCAGTTCATCAAAAAGGTGATCTTCCGGTTTGGCTTTCCACACAGTATCATTACGGACAATGGTACCAATTTATCCAAGGGTGCTATGAAAGAGTTCTGTGAACATGAGCACATCCGGCTTGACGTATCATCAGTGGCTCACCCCTAGTCCAACGGACAGGCAGAACGAGCTAATCAAGAGATCTTACGAGGCATCAAACCCCGGCTTATGGTCCCATTACAGAGGACACCAGGATGCTGGGTTGAAGAGCTACCATCTGTGCTATGGAGTATCAACACTACGCCAAACCGGTCCACTAGATACACACCGTTTTTTATGGTCTATGGAGCAGAGGCAGTTCTCCCCAGTGATATCCGGCATGATTCGCCTCGTGTGGCGGCTTATGTTGAATCGGACAACGAGATGGCACGGCAAGACGCTTTGGACCTATTGGATGAAGAGCATGATATGGCAGCTGCCCGTTCGGCGATTTACCAGCAAGATCTTCATCGTTATCACAGTCGCCGGGTTAAAACCAGAACCTTTCAAGAAGGCGATTTGGTGCTTCGACTTATCCAAGACCAGACAGATATGCACAAGTTATCCCCACCTTGGGAAGGACCTTTCATGGTCAGCAAGAATCTACACAACGGATCATACTATCTGATTGATATTCGAGAGCATCAAGACTCACGCACATCAGAGGAGGAGACCAACAGGCCGTGGAACATAGCTCATCTTCGGCCTTATTACACTTGAGCCATCGGCTCTATTTATGTACATATCATGACAATGTATATGTTATCTTCGATATAATAAAACCGGAGCCTCAGCTAAAGCGGGGTCTCTGTCTTTCTCATCATGCGTGGTTACATGGAGTGACTCTGTTTTGAAAGCGGCCTCTGGTTTACCCCTTGACATTTGCTTTTTATATATCACTAGGGGCCTTGGTCGAGTCCGAACCAACGCACACCTTTTGATAGGCGACAGCCACCAGATCACTTGGGGACATGGTCAAGTCTGAACCAGTCATGCCTCTTGGTCGGCCTAAGGCCATCAAATCACTTGGGGGAATGGTCGAACCCGAACCATTACCATGCCTCTTGATCTGGCATATATGCCACGAGTCATTTGGGGACCTGGCTGACTTGAATCATTGTCACACCTATTGGGGACTTGATCCTGTCCGACCATGGTAATACCATCTGAACAGCTCAGTATAGCGTATGTTGGTAAAACGTTTTTATCACTGCCTTGGTTTCCATGTTATTTTCATGGTTTCTTTGATCTTTTGTTTTTGTTGGATTTCTTTTATATCAACAAAACACCTTTTTTCCGGTCCAGCCGATGGATTTGATTTCCCTTTAAACCGGAGACATATGCCCAGTTTACCTTTTCTTGTTACCCTCATCGAGTAACAAGGGGGCTTGTATTGATTCAGCACGGTTCATATGGGAGCTGTTCTCTCCCCGCTTTATTGATGGTAATGGTTTATAAAACCTCCGTTTCAAGCTTGGCTAAGCCAGCTTCATGCCCAGACATGGCAGGTATTTGCGTCACCTATTTGTTGTATTACTGATACATATATTCAAGATCATAAACGGGCTGGAGGTATAACCGCCGCCAAAGTTCAAATTTTTCTGATTGCAGGAAATACGAGTCGAGGTTTTTTCAAACAAAAAGCTTCAGTACTTATGCACGAAGGCATACTCAAGATGGAAGTATTAACTATCCTATTACAAGGCAACATGGTGCCCAAATAAGATCATTGTTCTTTTGGACAGCTACCCACGACAGCTATTCAAACCGGCCTCCGGTTCAAGCCTGCTCCTCATCCTCCGCCGCTTCAGCTTCCTCGTCTCTACCCATTGGCTGGAAATCAACAGTGGTCTAGTCGATTCCCATTAAAGCTTGGAAAACAGCTTCTTCATGGATCAGGGAAGACGGTTCAATATCAGGAGCGTAAGTATGCTTACGGATTGGAGGGATCAGATTTTCCGCTTCAAAAGTTTGGGCAGGCACTCGCTTGTTCTGGTCATTGTACTGTGCTTGATAATGCGTCAAGTCTGCTTCTTCAGCCAGCTGACAAGCCAGAGGGCGCACTGCACGGTTTATCGCCTGTAAATCCTCTTCATTAAATTCAGAACCATCTTCCTTCACACTGGGGTAGCCTTGAGCTGCTTCCACAGGGTCAAAATCTGGTACCCATGCCTTGGCTCGGATCAAAGCATTAATAGCTCCGGTTTGGGCAGCAGATTTTTTCACCTCCTCAATCCGGGCCGGAAGCATGGACAACCTGTTCAGAGTATCCTGGAGTAAGGAAGGTGTCGGGTTGTTATGAGAGGCTGTGGTAATGATCCACTGGGCTCCGGTATATAGCTGTTCTACTAAGGTGTAGACAGCCTTCAGTTTCTTCCGCACATCGTTTCCTAAATGCCCGATGCGTGTGCCTACAACAATAAAGAGATAGTATCAAACCGGATTTATACTACAGCAGGTTTCAAGCATCACAAATGTTCAAAGGTGCTTACCAAAGATCGCCGCGGTCATGGAGTGTACTTGTCGCTTTACGGCTGTAAGATCATCTACCACCGGTTTAAGGGCAGCTTCGGCATTTTCCGCTCGTTTGATTAAAGTGGCCTTCTCAGTGGCCCAGTCAGCCTGCTCTTTCTTGAAGCCTTCCTTCAGCTGTTCAGTGCTGTTCAAAGCAATGGTTAATTCTTTCTTGGCCTTGTCTGTTTTAGCCTGTTGGGTTTTCAGTGCCTCCTGTAAATCGGCAATCCGTTCCTCTTTGATCTTCACCTCAGCCTGCATACAGACAGTATTTTCAACATGAGGTTCAAGAAATTGAACTATCAACCACATAACAAAGTTATATGCCTGATACTTGGGGGCTAATGCACCTTCAATTTTTTCTACATGTTACTACGTGGCAAAGTGCCAAGCTCAATACAAGTATTCAACTTGGCACTTGGGGGCTAATGGCTATTTGATCTACGTATGTTTCCAAGAACAGTTTTTATTGAAGCCCCGGTTTAAGTATGCTAAGTTAAACCGGCCCTTGAAACTATCTGGTGGATTTCAAAATTGTTAAGGAATGTATTCAAGTCCCGGTTTGATCAAGATTACAAACCGGCCCTTGGGGGCTAGAAGGACTGATATAATGGCAGTAAGTAAAGGAGTGGGTTACCTCAAACTTATCCCTCATCATCTTGACCAGGCCAGCTTCACAGTCATGGCTAGTATAAAGCCGGTTTAAGTAGCCAGAATGAAGGTCTTGGGCGCTCAGAGCAGCATATGTCTACAGTTCAACATCCCATTTTCCTTTATTAAAAGCGGAAAAATCTTCTTTCACAGTATGCCTGGTTAAAGTTGCAGGATTCCCCGGTTCAGAGCGGCCCATACTAGTAATCACAACATCATCATCTTTGGACTCGACGGATTGTGTGGGCACATCCGTTTTGTCAGCAGGATTGTGGGATTTATCAAACCGGACGGAGCTGACAGGCGGATCGGCAGAGATTGAAGCGTTAACAGGCCTCTCTTCGGGAATAACATCATCTTGTAGCGGAGGATCATTGGGAATATCTTCAGAGGCAAAATTTTCAAGATTTGGCGCTCTCTCATGATCTGAGGCGGCATCTTCTTCAGCCGTTTTATCCAAACGGGCCTTCTTGCTTGGTTTCGGTTTGGTTCTAAGAGAAAAAGCAAAGAGTCAGGGAAAAGCATAAGCCATTACACAATATACTAGAAGCATATGCTCGGTTTGGCTTATCCGGCAGCTATCTTCAATGGTGGTAACTGAGTGGCCGATGATTCACCAGAGGATGAATCGGAAGTGACCTGATAATCGAAGTCGGACGGATTAAGAGGTTGACGGAAGAAACCCGCTTTAGAATTTAAATCAATAAAAAGGTCTGAGACCTCGGAGCGGCGCTTTCGAACCGGGCTGTTTGGTAAACCGGCTGAGGTAACTACCTGACCACGGTGCCGGGTTGTGCGGCGAGCTTCATGTTGCTGCATCTTCATAAGAAATTTGGAATCCAAATAAGCGGAGGTGAGAAAATTAACTTTCGGTTTGCTGGCGAAATTTTGGCAAAGGCAAATTTTACGAATCGGAAGAGAATAGTTACCTCGGCGAATCCTGCATTGCTGGCCTCAGCGTCGTCCTGACAAGCATCATCATCAATAAGGCGTGTAAAAAGTAAGCCAAGAGAATCAAGTTCTACTTCAAGATCCGGATTACCCACATCATCGTCAATGGCTGGGTCAGATGAAGCGGTGGTTTTTCTCTTGTGAGCTGGTTTCCTAATAAGTTTGGTCTTGGGCCGGGTTGGCCGCCCTGCTTTCTCCACTTTATCTTGTGAAACCTTCTTGCTCCAAAACGGATTATCACCCTAGATCAGAAATAATCAAATGTCAGACACATAAAGCAGTAACAGGCTTAATAATGGAGCAATTAAAAGCTCACCGCTGGCGGTTTGTTGGTGGTGCAGTAAGGAGGCAGACCGGTTTGAGCACAAAGATGCTCCGGTTCATTCAACATCTTTTTTACCGAGTCTGTAACTTCATCATCACAGAGTTGGATTTTGGTGTGTCGGAGTGGGTCGTCGACACTATCAGTGTACTGGCACATTAAACCGGAGTGCCGGCTCAGAGGGAGTATGCTCCATGATATCCAGCAGCGTGCAAGGTCTATTCCCGTCAAACCGTTGGCCATAAAGGCTCGAAGCTTGGATAGTTGCGGGGCATATTTGCTTCTATCCTTGGCACTCAGCCTTTGTGGAAAAGGATGAGTGTTGCTCAGCCGCTCTGGACGGAAGCCAGGTAAGGGATTTTCATCCTCAGGAGAAGTATCTTTGCAATAAAACCAAGTCGCAATCCACTCCTTGGGGTCAGTATGGAGTTTGACGTGGGGATAAGTGATCTCCTTCCTCTTTTGAATAGCCATGCCACCCAATTCAGTATTGGGGGCGTCGGTGAATTCAAAGGACGGTTTAAATGAAAGAGGTCTCTGAGCAGTTCAACGAAGGTTCCTCTTGAAGATATACTTGAGATAGTACTTGAAAGTGGCATAAATTGGTGACGGAGTTGGGGCCAATATCACGGGGCGGAGCTGAAAATTGGCTAACACGTCCGTAAAATTTAGAGCAGGCGGTTTGAAGCCCGGCGGTGATCTGCGAAGACCACAACCTCTCCTTCCCAGGGTGTAGGAGGACATTCCTCTCGAGGACCCTCCGATGGATTGTATCTTTATCATCTAAAGCGCCAATCGAGACTAGATCATCCAGATTGTGATTCGGTGGCGAGAAGGAACCCAGATTGCATTCATACACTTGTTTGGCCATGGTATGATCTACAAGAAATAGTTTATCGGTTCAAGAGCATGCTTGGTACAAGGTGCTGATCTAAATTATGATAAACCGGGCGGCATCTATAAACGGTTTTCCGTGTCTGATATCATGTGGATTCTGGCGGTTCAACCAGGGGACTAATGATATATATATGCCGGTTTAGCGACTATTTCTATGGTGAGTTAAACCGCCTGACCTAAGCATTGGAAGCGATTGAAGCTATGGATAACTAAGTATGCAGAAACAAGTTTCGCAAGATCATATTACAGCTGCGGATCAAACGCGAAGCTTACTGAAAACAGAAAATGTTCGAGAAGTAATGCAAAAACAGAAGTGAACTATGGAGCAGGTATATGCGAAAGATATATGGGCTTAGATGAGAGACTACAGCGGATGCGCAGGGATCACTACTAAATACAGCACAGATTCATGGATTCATTCAAAGCCAAAAGAACAGATATGAACGCGCGAAGAACACATCATGAAACTGGAACCCTAAAGAAGAGATCTAGGTCAAGAAGGGGAGGAAGCTTACCGGGAACGGAGAAGACGCGGAAAGAGGCCGCAATACTCTGGTACGTTCAGGTCGATCAGCGCCCAGACGAGGCGAAAGTCGGCACGGTGGCGGAGCTCCAAAACCAGCGGCGCGAGGAAGACAAAGAAGAGGGGGCGAAGGGAAAGGAAAGAAATGACCCTTCGGTCCTATTTATAAAGCAACCGAGCTAGGTCAAGCGCGCGGATCCAAGAGCTGCTGTTAAAAGAGGGCGTTATAAATGACAAAATATCAGGATGACGTCATGCCGATTTACAGTAACCAGAAGTGATGACGCAACGGCAGTTTACCAATCACTAGACGATGTCCAAGATGCAAGTTTTTGTGAAGGATTGACATGAACCAGTTCAAATCAATCTGGGGCCTAATGTTGGGGATATTACCACTAGGCGTAAACCGGCAGCCTGGGCCGGGTTAACTTCATTAGTGGTATAAGCAGAGAAAGGCCCAAGGCCTGTAGTCGGTTTAGAACTTGTAGCCGTAAACCGGCCTGATGTATAACTTGTATTGTAAGTTAGGAATAGAGATACCTTTGGGATACAGTATGAACGGTTGGGACTCTGTGAACCGGCAGGCGTCACCCGTGTATATAAGGGGCGACCGGCGATGGTTCAAGACGAACAACCACAACTCGAGCCTAGGCGAAGCTTGTTTGCTCCCTAGCCATCGAGACCACATCAATTCCATCACAACTAGACGTAGGCTTTTACCTTCATTGAAGGGGCCGAACTAGTATAAAAACCCTCGTGTCCTTGTGTCCGCTTTAACCCCTTCAAGTAAACCCGTAGCGATGGCTCCACGACTAAGTCTTTTCGCTAGGACATCTGCCGTGACAAATCCACGACATGTTCCCTTGAAATCTGGAGTCTTCCTTTCATTAGCGAGGTAGTTGGCCCATAAAGTTTTCTTGTGGGTGTTGAATGCAATTGCCATCTTCTTAAGAGCAGCGGCCTTGACTTTCTCCACATCTGCTTCAGTGAAATGATCTGGTAGGGTGAAATGTTCCATCAGAGATTTCAAAAGGTCTTTTTTGGCTCTGTCGTCGACCCAAGTAACACCTGGACGTTTAGTCTTTGGCTCTTTCCATTCTTGAATGGAGATCGGGAGTTTGTCCTTCACAAGAACTCCGCACTGACGAGTCCACTTGTCCGCAACATTCTTAGGCGTGAGGGGATCGCCACTAAGTTTGATGGATTTGATGTGGTACTTTACACCATCCTTCAACAATTTGCCCGGGCCTCGCTTTGTCTTGCTGTCTGTAGAAGCAGATTTGCTCGATCCGGAGGGCTGAAAGAAGAAAGATCGATTCGTTAATATATCTTCAATAAAAAACATGTGATGATCACCATGATGCATGCTTATATAAATATACCTCGCCGGTAGTCTTCGTTATTTGAAGATCAGCATTGTCTGTGTCATCACAAACATTATGCATGTCATCATAATCATAATCATAGTTCATGACTTCATCAGCTCGGTCGTCGAGATCGAATATCTTTTCATCACCCTCTCCGGTATTGTTCAGATATTGGGAGCCGTCATCTACTTCATTCAGATCATCTAGCCTGTGAGGGCTGCGTATGATGTCGAACAATTCCTCTTCTCTCTCTCTGCCGGTATTGTCCGCCATAACTTTTACTTTACTAGTACAGAAGAAATATAAAATAATTTAGTATTCAAATTACAATGCATGGATGCAATTAATCAATAAGGAAAAACTGAATCTCGAATACATCTTCTCGAATATATAATCTCGAATACATCATCGTCTTAATATATATAATCTTGAATACATCGTCTCGAATATTATATATCGAATACATCACTGGCTAGGTACCTAATAAAGATCGAGTACTACAGAAGAATCTAGGGCGCCACTCGCGGTTCTTGGGGCGCGAGCGATGCACATCCAAAGAGAAGGAACCATCACAGGATCATATCTCCGGTCATCTGCCCAAAGAACCCGCCAAGTAGTGGAGAACCTGACGTCGTCCATAGCAGCCATGTAGCGATGGGCGTGCTCATCTTCCTCCCCGACACGGCGACGCACCACCTCCGGCGGGGCGGCTGCCTCTGCACGAATGTGGCCCACGAGCGCCCGACAAAGAAGAAGATCGAGGTCGACGACGGGACCCGAGGTCGGGTTCCTCACCAAGCGGCACGCCCTCCGAGTAGCACCTCCCAAGCCAGGCCAGTGAGCCAGTCCGGACATGGGTCCCTGAAGCGGGGCGTCGTCGCGAGCGGGTCGACGGCGAGGATGCGGGCCAGGCATATCATCGAGAACAAATACTATATGCCCGCAAAAAGTAACATTTTTTAAATGATTGGATTGTGATAAATAAAATTCTATATATATGCAAATTCTAACAATTTGACATTAATCTAATTCATCTAACTAAAACTAATTCTAAAATTTCCTGATTATATAACTAACATTTCCAACAATTCTAATATTTATATAACTAAAAACAGAAAATTTGCTAACATTTCTATAAATATTTCTATAACTAAAAAAACAGAAAACATTTATAACATTTCTATATAACTAACATTTCTAATATTTATATAACTAAAAAACAGAATAATTTCTAACATTTCTATAACTAAAAAACAGAAAAATTTATAACAAACAAACTAATGTGTGTGTGTGTGTGTGTGTGTGTGTGTGTGTGTGTGTGTGTGTGTGTGTGTGGACATGGCGGCCGGGGCGAGCTCACCGGCGAGGCGACGACGGGGCGGCGACGACGGGCGACGGACGGGCGGCGGCAGACGGGCGACGGACGGCGGCGGCGACGAGCGGGCGGGCGGTGGCGACGGACGGCGGCGGCGACGACGGGAAGGCGCGCCGTTGAAGCAGGCGGCAGGGCATGGGACGACGGGAGGACGGGGGGACGGCGGGCGGCGGCGTCGATGGAAGCGGCGACGAGGGCGGGGGCGGCGGGGTCGGCGACGAGGCGAAGCGGCGGCGTCGGCAGACGGCAGCGTCGATCGGGGCAGGGCGGCGCGATGGAGGGAGGAAACAGAGGGGAACTGAATTTTTTTCAAGTGTTGTATATATAGGATGGACCTTTAGTACCGGTTGGAGCCACCAACCGGTACTAAAGGTCTGTTTTGGCCAGGCCAAGCGGCGGGAAGCTCACCCCTTTAGTACCGGGTCATGGCACCAACCGGTACTAATGGGTGGGGGGTCTTTAGTACCAGTTGGAGCCACGACCCAGTACTAAAGGGGGTGCGCTGACTCCAGGCGGTGCGCAAGTTTAGTCCCACCTCGCTAGTCGAGGGGCTACCGCACTGATTTATAAGCCCCAGTGCGGTAGCTCTCTCGAGCTCCTCTCCTAAGCAGGCCTACTGGGCCTACCTATCCTCTTTGCCCAGCGGGCCTACTGCGCCTTTGCGGGCCTGCGTCCTGGCCCAACTAAAGGTTGTGTTCATAGTCGTATGCAGGCCGCTTTGGCCCAGTAGGCGGGCTTTTTTATTTTCTTAATTCTTTTCTCTTTATTTATTTTTGTTTTATTTATTTTTGAGTAGTTTTTTGCTATATTTAGAGTTTCTTTGTGAATATTTTTGCTTTAGGTACAAAAAATTACAAACTTTCTGTTAGTGCCGGTAGTTTTCAAATTTGAATAGTTTAAATTTTGAATTATTTGAAATTTGTGTGAATCACTAGTTTGTGAATAACTTAACTTTGAAAAAAGTTTTTTCAGTGAGTCTTTTTTCTTATGTTTAATATTAGTGTGTTTTATCATCATATTCAATTTGGTAGTGCTTAGGTTATTTAAAAAATGAAATGCCTTTGTAACAGTTCAGTTTTCGTCGGAAACCCTGATACTTCGAAAGAGATTGTCGATTTTGTACACGAAGTGCATCTAGTTTTTGCCGTAACCCTCTCTACTTTTTAGCACATGCTATTTGTATGAAATTATGATACCATGCCAACTTTCGACCTTTTCTGAGTTCATTTGAAATGCTTTTCAATTTCAGGTTCATTTAGCTGGAAAAAATCAGTAAGTGCATCAAAAGAATTTGTTTGCACATAAAATTTCTTCGCGTTTCAAATGCCAAAACACATAACTACCCTAACTATTACAGACATTCCCTCCTGGGTGTGAAACACAGAAGAAAGTGATGATAATGAAGCCGATCACATCCCAGATCTTTGGGTGTGAAACTTTTTCTTCACGTGTGTCCCTTTGCACCGTAGCCATGGAAAATCTTCATCATTTAACTGGATGCTCGGGTCAATATTCACTGTGAATGGAGCAATTTCATCAAACTTTTCATAATCTTCTGACATTTCTGTCTTGTCATCCACTCCCACGATGTTTCTTTTTCCTGAAAGAACTATGTGGCGCTTTGGCTCGTCGTATGATCCATTCGCTTCCTTATCTATTCTTTTTCTCGGCCTGGTAGACATGTCTTTCACATAAAAAACCTGTGCCACATCATTGGCTAAGACGAATGGTTAAATGCGCATACATAAGATTGTTGAGATCCACTGTTGTCATTCCGTCTCGCGGGTCTTCCGTTACCCGCCTCGTGTCATATTGACCCATTTGCACGAAACAAAGGGACCCTCAAATCACGATCCATAGTTAAGTTCCCATATGTCCTCTATGTAACCATAATATGTTTCCTTTCCGTGTTGGTTGTTGCATCAAAGCGGACACCACTATTTTGGTTGGTGCTCTTCTTATCTTGGGTGATCGTGTAAAATGTATTCCCATTTATCTGGTACCCTTTGAAAGTCATTATATTCGAAGATGTAACTGATACAATGAGTACAGGTCATTTTGAATATCGCCATCATTCAGAACGCGTTTACGCAACCAACGGCAAAAGTCCTCGTTTGTTCGCGTGTAATCCAAATGTCCGACTTCTCCGGTGTTTGGATCAGTAGAAAATTCTTGTGTCCCTCCATATCTGAGCCACCAAGGCAGAATTCAGAGAAGCTGTAGTGTGCTTCAAAGAGAGAATGCCCATCCATACATATTATTTGATGCCCTCCTAGCGTGCCTTTTCCTTCGATCTGCCCTTATACCGCGATTCAGGAACACCAATCGGCTTAAGGTCGAATGAAGTCAATACAAAACTCAATGACCTCCTCATTTTCATGGCCCTTGAGATGCTTCCTTCGGCCTAGCACGTTATGAACATATTTCTTCAAGACTCCCATGAACCTTTCAAAGGGGAACATATTGTGTAGAAATGCAGGACCCAAAACGTTAATCTCTTCGCAAAGGTGAACTAGGAAGTGCGTCATGATGTTGAAGAAGTATGGTGGGAACACCAACTCGAAACTGACAAGACATTGCACCAAATCATTTTGTAACCTAGGTATGATTTCTGGATCGATTACCTTATGAGAGATTGCATTGAGGAATGCACATAGCTTCACAATGTCTAATTGAACGTTTTCCAGTAGAAGCCCCCTCAATGAAACCTGAAGGAGTTGCGTCATAATCACATGGCAGTCATGAGACTTTAGGTTCTGGAACTTTTTCTCTGCCATATTTATTATTCCCTTCATATTCGACGAGAAGCCAGATGGTACCTTCATGCTGAGCAGGCATTCAAAGAAGATTTCCTTCTCTTCTTTGGTAAGAGCGTAGCTGGCCTGACCCTGATGTATGCCGTCTTTTCCGTGCATACGTTGCTGGTCCTCCCGTGCCTCTGGTGTATCTTTTGTCTTCCCATACACGCCCAAAAAGCCAAGAAGGGTCACGCAAAGATTCTTCGTCACGTGCATCACGTCGATTGCGGAGCGTACCTCTATGTCTTTCCAATATGGCGGGTCCCAAAATATAGAATTCTTCTTCCACATGGGTGTGCGTCCGTCAGCGTCCTTCGGAATAGGTTTTCCGCTAGGACCCTTTCCAAAGATTTCCTCCAAATCCTTGACCATATCATTTACATCAGCACCAGTACAGTGGCGAGGCTTCGTCCGGTGATCCGCCTCACCTTTGAAATGCTTGCCTTTCTTTCTTACGGGATGCCTTGTCGGAAGAAATCGACGATGTCCCAGGTACACATTCTTCCTACAACTATCCAAATATATACTATCGGTATCATCCAAACAGTGCGTGCATCCGCGGTATCCCTTGTTTGTATGTCCTGAAAGGTTATTGAGAGCAGGCCAATCATTGATGGTCACGAACAGCAACGCCTTTAGGTCAAATTCTTCCTGTCCGTGCTCATCCCACGCACGTACACCTGTTCCATTCCACAGCTGTAATAGTTCTTCAACTAATGGCCTTAGGTACACATCAATGTCGTTGCCGGGTTGCTTAGGACCTTGGATGAGCACTGGCATCATAATGAACTTCCACTTCATGCATAACCAAGGAGGAAGGTTATACAAACATAGAGTCACAGGCCACGTGCTATGGTTGCTGCTCTGCTCCCCAAAAGGATTAATGCCATCTGCGCTTAGACCAAACCATACGTTCCTTGGGTCACCTGCAAACTCCACCCAGTACTTTCTCTCGATTTTTTTCCACTGCGAACCGTCAACGGGTACTCTCAACTTTCCGTCTTTCTTACGGTCTTCTGCGTGCCACCGCATCGCCTTCGCATGCTCTTTGTTTTGGAACAAACATTTCAACCGTGGTATTATAGGAGCATACCACATCACCTTGGCAGGAATCTTCTTCTGGGCGCTCGCCCTCGACATCACCAGGTCATCGCGATGATCTTATAGCGCAATGCACCGCATACCGACAGCGTTCAAATACTCGTACTCACTGCGGTAGAGGATGCAGTCATTAGGTCATGCATGTATCTTTTGCGCCTCTAACCCTAGAGGGCAGACAGCCTTCTTTGCTTCATACGTACTCTCGGGCAATTCGCTGTCCTTTGGAAGCATATTCTTTATCATTACCAGCAACTTTCCAAATCCTTGTCGGATACACCATTCTCGCCTTCCATTGCAGCAATTCAAGTGTGGTGCCCAACTTTTTTTGTCAACCGCGAATTGGGTACAACAATTTCTTGTGATCCTCTAACATATGCGCTGCAACTTCGTTCTCTCCAGATCACTTGCGCAGTTTCTCTTTGCATCGGCAATGGCCCGACCTAGATCATCAGCGGGCTCATCTGATGCCTCTTCTTCAGCTTCTTCCCGCATTGCCGGCTCAGCTCTTCCCCTATTGTTGTATCGTTGTATTCAGGGAACCCATGGCCAGGATAGCCGTCGTCGTCCTCTTCTTCTTCATTGTCTTCCATCATAACCCCTATTTCTCCGTGCTTGGTGTTGGGGAACGTAGTAATTTCAAAAAAAATCCTACGCACACGCAAGATCATGGTGATGATATAGCAACGAGGGGAGAGTGTTGTCTATGTACCCTCGTAGACCGAAGCGGAAGCGTTGACACAACGTAGAGGAAGTAGTCATACGTCTTCCCGGTCCGACCGATCCAAGCACCGTTACTCCGGCACCTCCGAGTTCTTGACACGCGTACAGCTCGATGGCGCACCCTCGATCTCAATCCATGAGAGGCTCGAGGAGAGTTCCGTCGGCCTGACGGCGTGGTGGCGATCTTGATGTTCTCTGTCGTCAGAGGGCTTTGCCTAAGCACCGCTACAATATAACCGAGGTGTAATATCGTGGAGGGGGGCACCGCACACGGCTAAGGAACGATCAATGATCAACTTGTGTGCTCTAGGGTGCCCCTCTACCCCCGTATATAAAGTAGGGAGGGAGGAGGTGGCCGGCCCAAGGGGGGGCGCGCCATAGGGAGGGGGAAACCTACTCCAAGTAGGTTTCCCCTCCTTTTCCTAATCCAACATGGAGGGGGAAGGAAGGAGTAGTACTAGTAGGAAGGAGAAGGGGGAAGGAGAAAAGGAAGGGGCGGCCCCCACCCAGTCGGATTGGGCTTGGGGGCGGCCTCTCTTGCTCCTTCTCCCTCCCTTCTACTAGGGCCCAATAAGGCCCATATACTTACCGGGGGGTTCCGGTAACCTCCCGGAGCTCCGGTATATTCCCAAACTCTCGCGGAACCTTTCCGGTGTCCAAATATATCCGTCCAATATATCAATCTTTATGTCTCGACCATTTCGAGACTCCTCTTCATGTCCGTGATCACATCCGGGACCCCGAACAACCTTCGGTACATCAAAATACATAAACTCATAATATAAGCATCATCGAAACCTTAAGCGTCACGGACCCTACGGTTCGAGAACAATGTAGACATGACCGAGACATGTCTACGGTCAATAACCAATAGCGGGACCTGGATGTCCATATTGGTTCCTACATATTCTCGAAGATCTTTATCGGTCGAACCGCATAACAACATCGTTGTTCCTTTGTCATCGGTATGTTACTTGCCCGAGATTTGATCGTCGGTATCCAATACCTAGTTCAATCTCGTTACCGGCAAGTCTCTTTACTCGATTACATGTCGTCATCTCATAACTAACTCATTAGTTACATGCTTGCAAGGCTTAGGTGATGAGTATTACCGAGAGGGCCCGAGATACCTCTCCGACAATCGAGTGACAAATCCTTATCTCGAATTATGCCAACTCAACATGTACCTTCGGAAACACCTGTAGTACTACTTTATAATCACCCGATTCGTTGTGACGTTTGGTAGTACCAAAGTGTTCCTCCGTAAACAGGAGTTACACAATTCTCATAGTTACTGAGAACATTTATAAGTCATGAAGGAAGCAATAGCAGAATACTAAGCGATCAAGTGCTAAGCTAGCGGGATGGGTCATGTCAATCACATCATTCTCCTAATGATGTGATCCCATTTAATCAAATGACAACACATGTCTATGGTTAGGAAACATAACCATCTTTGATTAATGAGCTAGTCAAGTAGAGGCATACTAGTGACTATATGTTTGTCTATGTATTCACACATGTATCATGTTTCCGGTTAATACAATTCTAGCATGAATAATAAACATTTATCATGATACGAGGAAATAAATAATAACTTTATTATTGCCTCTAGGGCATATTTCCTTCACTTGGTCCAAACATTATAGTGGGGCATGAAACCGGACTTAAATAGGTGGACGTGAATGGTTTTTGACGTAGAGTAACTGTGACCATTCTTACAGCTAGCACATGGACCAGGCATAAAACCATCCGCCCGCTTGTTTGCCTCAGTGGCCCGCAGAAAAGTATGCACGCCATTAATGAACTCGGGAGAGCATCGGTAATCATACATCCATTGTCGGCTCATCTTCATTACACAACACCGAATATACCAAATTAATACAAGTTCATACATAAAGTTCATACATAAAGTTCAACAAATGCGATGAAGATCGCAACTAAGGTAACAATTGATCCAACAGCATAATGATACCACACTACTAGGGAAAAGCCTATACACAGAGTCTTAGCAGCAGCGCGGTTCAAAATAGAGCGCTGCTGCTAAGTAGTTGTAGCGCGTGTTACGTGAACTCGCTGCTGATAAATATTTAGCGATGGCGGCTTTCGGCGAAACAGCGCTGCTACAAATATCGACGGCGGTGTTCCCCAACTCTAAATAGCAAGCGATGGCGATCGCGAAAACAGCGCTCTTGCTAAATCACGTAATAGTAGCGCGGTTTCCTCGAGATCGCTGCTAGTAAGTTTCAAATTGCCGCAATTTTTGTCCCGATTAGCGTGGCGCCTTACCTAAAAGCGCGTTGCTGCTAAGTTCTTAGCAGCAGCGCAGTTTCTCACCAGCGCCATCTGCTAACCCCACCAACCCCAACCCGTCCCTCCCTCCCCTTGCTTTTTCCTTCCCCTACCTCCCCTCTCCTCTCTTCCCTCCACCACATGCTCCCACTCTCACTTTTTCCCTTCCCCTACCTCCCCTCTCCTCTCTTCCCTCCACCACATGCTCCCACTCTCACTCTTCTTCTTCTCAATACTTCTCCCCATTACTCTCTCTCTTCTCTATCCATCTTCTCTCTCTTCATTACTCCTACATAACTACACCACCTCCATTAATGCATCTCCTTTCTCTTTTCCTTCCCCTCCACTAGTTGAAGTTGTCTCCTTCCAAATTAGGTAGCTAGGTAGATGTAGGATTTAGTTAAGTGACCTATTTGCCCCTAACTAGATCTATCTTTGTCAAGAAGAGCTTAATTTGTGCACTTTTGATCTCCCTACAACATCATCTTGACCATCAAGATAGAGGTGATGAAACTTTCATGCTTTTGCAAAATGGAAATGTGTTTATGTGTGTGTGATATGTTTGTGGAAATTGTGTGTGTGGCATGAGTTGGCGCTTGTAATTGTGCTTTTGAGTTGCCTATGTTTTGCGAAATGTCGATTTATTTCCGTTTGGCGAATTCGAGCAAACTCTAGATCCATATATGTCCTATTTTAGGGAAGGTCATGCCAAATTTTTTATGACTTTGATGCATGCATGCATTTTTACAATCAATTTTTTATTATTACCGTGCGAGTTGGCGATGGTCGGTGGAGCGATGGTGGACAGGTGGTTGCGATCGGCGGTGCAAGACATGAAAGAAAATAACCGGACAGAGGTTTTATGTCCGTGTCGAAAATGCAAAGGAATAGTTTGGCTCGACCCCCATGGCGATGGTGGTGTCGAGCGCACCTGCTCATGACTGGTTTCATGGATGGCTATACTAGGTGATAATTGAAGATGAGGATGCGATGTTGAGGATGCCGACGGGCAGGAAATGATGACACGGGCAAGACGAAGAGATGATCGATAATGGCGGCGGGAAGAGGTCGGACATGGCGGCGGAGAAGGGGCGGACATGGTGGAGGAGAAGGGGCGGACATGGCGGCGGAGAGAGCGACATGGACTCCACGCAGCAGAGTTAAATCGGTACTAAGTTCAATTGTCGGGACCCTCATGTTCAAGCATTGCTTCGCAAGGAGGCAATCTTGAGAGAGCTACTTCTAGAGAGGAGGCTAAGATGGAGCCACTGGTGGTAGACTCGAACACTCCATTGTATGATGGTTGCAATCTGAGGTGACCGGTTGAGTTTCACGCTCCAACTCCACGAAGGCGAAGGCTAAAAACAAATGGACCGACACTATCCTCGATGAGCATCTCAAGTACCGAAGGATGTTCTTCCCGCGGGTAATCTATGTCCTACTAGTGTTGATGAGGCCAAGAAGATCGTGTGCCCTCTTGATCTGCCACACGTTAGATACCATGCATGCATCAGCGATTGCATAATTTATCGGAAGAAGCACGCGGAAAAAACAAGTTGTCCGGTGTGCAATGCTTCTCGATACAAGAAGGCCGGAAGAAATGTCCCGAGAAAGTTGTATGGTACTTACCGATCACTCCCGTCTCGGAGGTATTTTGTAGATCCCAAGGAAGAAAAGCTAATCTTGTTGCACGCGGAGAGGAAGAAGCCCGGCGATGGAGATGATCCGAAGCTGAGACACGTGAAGGATGGAAGCGATGGAGAGCGTTGAACAGCTTCTATCGGTATTTTGAATGTGATGCAAGGAACATCGTGCTCGGCGCGTGTACCGATGGCATGAATCCGTTTGGCAACCAGAACACCAACTATAGTACATGGCCCGTGTTTGTATGGATGTACAACCTCCCCCCTGGTTGTGCATGAAATCGAAGTACATTCACGTGAGCATGCTTATTCAAGGGCCAAAACAACCAGGAAATAATATTAATTTGTATCTGGGGCTACTTCAAGAGGAGTTAGACACGTTATGGAAAACACCGGCCAAGACATGGGATGCCAGCAAAGGTGAGTATTTCAACATGAGAGTCGCGCTGATCACGACAGTGCAGGACTATCTCGGTTACGGATATGTGGCAGGCCAGGTGTGCCATGGATATTGCGGATGCACGCGGTGCATGGATGATACAACGTCTCAGCAGCTAACGTCAAGGAAAGATGGCGGTGCAGGAAAATCGTGTACATGGGGCATCGAAGATGGCTTGAACAGACGACCCGTGGAGAAACCGTGGAGATCTATTCAATGGTCACGCTGAGCATCGAGGACCTCCACGTAAGCGGGCGGTGCGAAATCGATGAGCTGTTGAAAAGCTGGAATGAGTGCCCAGCGCCGAAAGACGATGAGAAAGGCGCGGAGCCGCTGCTGAAGGTATGGAAGGCGAGGTCGTGTTGCGGGACTTGAGTCTCGCACAAACTCGATACACCTCATTGCCTAGATCAAATGCATATCTGTAAGAATGTCCTTGAGAGCTTGCTCGCAACACGATGAACATGCGGATAAGACCAAGGATGGGCGAAGGCAAGAAAAGACTTGCAAGATTTGAAAATCAGGAAGATCTGCACATGCCGCCCGTAAAATGTCGATGAGACAGAGACGGAGACAGAGGCACGGAGAAGAAGGGCAAGAAATTAAAGAAAGAAGATTATTGCCCCCTCTTGCTTCACCTTAAGTCGGTGAGATCAATCAATTCTTTAAGTGCCTTACGGGAGTGAAAGTTAGTTCGATTCTTGTGGCAAGATAAGCGGATATCTAGACACGGACAAGAAAAGGTTCAGCGAGATGAAGTCTCATGACTGTCATGTGATGATGGCGCAGATACTACTGTTGCCCTTAGAGGGATAATGGACAAGCACGTCCGTGACACGCTTATTGGTCTCTGCAACTTTTTGGCGTCATCTCTCGAAAGTCGATCGGTGTGAAGCAGCTCAAAGGCTACAGGAAGAGATCGTTGTGATCTTGAATGAGCTTGAGATGTACTTCCGCCCGCGTTCTTGACGTGATGGTGCATCTGTGTGTCCATATTGTGGATGACATAATAGACTGGGGCCGTCATTCCTGCACAACATGATGCCATTTGAGAGGATGAATGGGATCATCAAAGGATTCGTTAAGTAACATGTCCCGTCCGGATGGAAGCATCGTCGAGGGCTATTTGGCACAAGAGTGCATCTCTTTACGTGAGAATTTTCTATATGGCGCAGACCAGCTGCACGGTGTTAGTGTTGGTTTGCCGTTAACAAGCACGATGGGAGGCTCGAAGGAGATGGTCATTTATGTATGCGGTCGCGAGGAACTGCGTGGCATACTCGGATCGACGCAGCGATTTTGACAGAGCAAATTGGTAGTGCTACAACACCTAGGCGAGGTAGATCCTTTCGTGGCACTGCACAAAGAAATTATCGCAAAGAAGTATCGTGACGGGGGTATGCAGGACGGACGCCGAAGTTACTAGAGAGCACAACTCCACTTTCTGCATTGGTTCAAAGAGCATATTATTGCTAATCCCGGAGGAGGGCTCTAAGGACGGATTGCTCATATCGCCTTAGCACATGGCCCTCGCCCAACCTCGTAACCTATCGGGCATATGATATCAACGGATACACGTTCTACGGAGGCAAAAGATATGGACGGTGATGATCGAACTCGGGGTGACGATGGAATGCATGACCGCAGCGACAACGGCACAACCGAGCGATTTTATGGAAGGTCGAGGAGATCCGGAGCTTGACTACTCGGACTGCACAACACGGCGATGTTCCGTGTCAGATGGGCTAAGAATGTCGAAAGACAAAGCCGGATGTTCACTACCATGACTATACCCGACGCCAAGAGTGCTACCGTGAACGCTATCGCAAAAAATGAGCCATGGTTACACGCTAAGCACGTGACACAATGCTTCTTCATAACTGACCCGCACAATCCCAGCCGTGTTGTCGTGAGGAGAGGCAAAAGGAACATCATTGGAATGGATGGAGTCGCCAACGAGGAAGACTATGATCAGTACGGCAACCCAATGAGGGAAGATGACGATGATGATGAAGTATACGTCAAAAGAAGAATCAATACTACATTACCTAAGAAAAATCGTACTCCATGGAAAAGGCAAAGTCACAATGAGGGGCTCAATTATTCTTGACGAACAAGAAGGAAAAGAAGCTGACTCAAAAGCGAAAATGTCAAGACCGAGGAAACGTATGTTATGGGTCCAATGATGTGTAATATATATATGTTCCTATTTTTATACACACTTAGCCATATGATGTGTAATATATATGTTCCTATTTTGCATACATATTTAACCGTCAAATGATGCAATATATATCGCCTCCCTTCGTTCACTGCCCTCGGGAAATAAAAGTGGGATAAAATAAAGGAAAAGAAAAATGAAACCTGGCGATGGCGGCGGCGATGTGGCAGCGTTTCCACAAAACCGCTGCTGCTACAGACCATAGTAGTAGCGCGTTTCTTATAAACCGCTGCCGCTACGCACCATAGTAGTAGCGTGTTTCCCATAAAGCGCTGCAGCTAAAGATCATAGTAGTAGCGCATTTCGACATAAGGCGCTACTGCTACGACCACTTAACCCAAAATTCTCACTCGCCCAGCTTCATCCCGCCACATTTCCCCCCAAATCCCCTCTCTCTGCGGCCCCGTCGGTCCGCCCGCGCCGACCCGCCCCGCCTTCGCCCGACTCCGCCCGGCGCGGCGATAGCCCAGCGCTTCGCCCCGTCGACCCTCGACCCGACTCCAGCACGCTCGCCCCGACCACGCCGCTCGCCCCGACTCGGGCGCTTCGCCCCCACCCAACCGCTCGCCCCGACTCGGCGCCGGCGCTTCGCCCTGACCCGCACGCTCGCCCCCGACCCGTCGGCCCTCGCCTCTCTCCTCGCCCCTGCACTCTCTGTAAACCCCCCCCTCTCTGCTAGGGTTCTTCATATTAATTAATTAGGTTATCTATTTAGTTATGAATTTAGCTAGGTTTCAAAATTAGCTAAATTTATATGGAAATTTGAACTGGACATATGATATGTGCATATGTCATGTTTTGGACATGTCATGTTTGGAAAATGATCCGAGTGGCCTATATTACGCGAAATGTTGATTCATTTCCGTTTCGGTGAATTCAGCGCCGATATGTCCATTTTTAGCAAAGGTCATGCCCAAATTTCCCGTGAATAAAGGCATGATTTGTGCTACATAGTTGGCATATCGAGTCTGGCACATAGATTTCTTTTCGTCATTTCTCATTTATTCATACTTTTAGAAATAAATGAGGCCACTTAATCATAGGAAACATGTCGAACAACGAAGAAACTGGGCCTTGACCAAGATGCGAGCGAGATGGATTATGATGGTGAACAAGAGTACCTCGACTATTTGATGCTAAGCAAGGTTTGCGGTCGGCCTCGATGATGGTCTTGACGCCGACATCGACACCGACGGCGCCCGGCATCGACGCCCGGCACCGATAATGGCGCCGAGACCGTGGGGAAGGTACCGGCGGGGAAGGTACCGGCCCGATGCCGATACCGAAAAGAGGAAGCATAAGAAGCGAGAGGATACGAAAACCTAACAAACTAGGGATTGGACGACTTGTGATCACAAAGATGGCACTGCAAGTTTGAGCCGTTAGAGCGGAAGAACCTCGCAAGTGCTATGGGAACCAAGTAGGATGCATCCTATGGGAATCTTGTGAGCATCAACGACGATGACTTAAGGAGTAAAGAACATTTGGCGCACTTGCTCCTAACGAAGTTGCACAAGAGATTCAAGTTCCCGACCGGGATGATAACATAGAACAACCGTGGGATGATCCGAAGATGAAAAAGATTAACAATCACGCCATGGGCATGTTCAGCAATGATTTGGCCTCCGGAAAGGGAGGGTGAAACGAGCTATTGAGGCTGATGAACCCCGTCCAAGATTACGGAGGAAAATCCGACACTTACGGAAGAGGAGTTCGAAAAGTTCAAGGACACTTGCGCTACCGAGGCAGCCAAGGCTAAGGCTGCGAAATTCAAAAGCCTTCAGCTCGGAACACGGAAGCATCGCCTCGGAAGCCGTGGCTACCTCGGTAAAAGGCCCATATGGGATAAGGAGGGCGCGGGCGTGAAGCCGCGGGTCTCCCAGACCCCTTCGCGAAGTTCACCAACCCCTTGGAGCATGACTTCATCAGGGCCCGCTACAAGTGGGACAAGGAGAAAAAGGTTTTTTACACGGACAAGATCACGAGGAAATTGATTAGACTACTGGAGAAGCAACACCGGCTTGCAGCCAAAAGCCCTACTTCTCCGATGAGGCCCAAGTGGGACACCCCTCTCAACCGGGCCTTGAACGAACTTAAGGGACTCCCGTTGGACCAGCGGCATAATATGGTCATGTGCACGGCGCTGGAGACGGCGCCACGTGGAAGGTGTTTTACAACGACGCCCGAGGCCAAGAAGCGAAAAAGAAGTTTAGTCGAGCGGACATCGGCGCAAAGGTGAAGCTTGCGGTCGAGAAAAAGCAGTGAGGGCGCGAAAAAGCAGCCGAGGACAAATATGAGTTGCTACAAGAGGCGATCAATGCAGCTGTAATCGCTGCGAAATGATTTCGCTACTAACTTTGTTCGATTATCATCAATCGGGCGAAGGAAAATCGAACAAGGCGGTACATGATTTCCCGATGCCCAGTTTAAATCGCGAACAACTCCATGAACAACAACACCATCGCACCATCACTTGCTCAAGCAACCGAGCCTCCTCTCGCAGCCGCTCCCGCTCATAGCAGCCCGTCCTCAGTCTCAGGCGCGCTAGGTGGGCCTTCGTCTTTGGCTGAGCTCGACGCCGTCACGGTAATTACATGTCGCACCAACATATATATATATAGATAATATTCCATTTTGTTGCCTTTCGGTTGTTTTACACCACAGACATATGTGTTTGCGGTGAAAAAAACCCCATGCACCATACTCTACTTGATCAAAGGCGGAAGGTGGGCGTGGGAAAGGGGATGATAATGGACCCCTCTCAGCGCACATTCCACAACCACCCGATCCCGCTGGGCACTTGAGGTTAGCTTGACCAGTGTGAAATTGGGGCACGAGTTTGCCTCCTCGATGCAGCATGTGGGAGCGGACGACGAGACCCGCTTGCGGATTGGACGATGCAAGGGTTGGGTGCTGCTATGGCGAAGAATCTTATTAAATGCAGCCGGCCGAGAGCACACCAATAACTACCACACATCAAAAAGCATGTGTGGAGACCACCACCCCACCTACGCAATTACCAGCTCTGTAGTAGTGCGGGTGAGGCGGCGGACGACATGATGAAGGGGTGCAATAATCTTGGCTGATGTACCAGTAGAGCAGAGAATGGATGATGAGGCGGAGGTCGACCCTATGGATTACCTCAATACAAGCGCGTATGGTGTGACATAGATATGATGAGTCAACCATATGACGAATCGGGCTATCAGCTTGCTAATGAGGATATGGATGATATGCCCGGGCAGGGCCGTACCATGGAATGCAAAAAGTCTCTCTTCATGAAATCCTCACAGGACACGCCTGAAGATGCCGCCTCAACACAGGCTCAACTAGCCGGGCGCGAGGGTCGTACAGTACTTAGCCCGGGAACACTTGGGCAGGGGTTAAGGAAGGGTCTGGAAGGTGTGCCCAAGAAAAAGGAGAGGAAGAGATCGGGAAGGTAATCGCCTCCAAACAAGCGAGCACACAGCAGCGACGATGCATTCGAAGGCGTGTACCCGTGAAAGGTGCGGTCATGTTTCATCTCACAGGCGAGCCGATGCTACCGCCAAACCGCTGGAGGCACTATCGAGGATCTCGGAGACTGCACGACCATGTCTTTGTCGACCGAGAAAAGCCTCTAGCCTCAAAGGATCCGGGATATCCGACATCTGCGGCTCGTGTGCACGAGGAAGTGCTATGTCGACACACGGCCCGCGGAGGTGTTCTTCCTGCGGTTTGACCATATCTTTGAGATGTTTCTAACAAAGGCGACTTGATTTTACTATTGTCCGCCTTTTTGCGCTACATATGAGCTCCGTCGTGAAGAGTGAAGAAGTCTCGCAAATCTGTGTGGCGGATCCGTACTACATGCACGAGTCTTTCTTGAGTCTCGGCGACTTTGGCGTGAAACTGCTAGGGAGTACCTCCAAAACTTCATGGTACAGAATAAGGACCGGAAATTGTCCTCGTGCCTTATCATCCAAAGTAAGTCAGTTCGGACAACCCTTTCGTACATTTCAATCATTCCTTCTCTCTCATATGGGGAATAATTTGAGGTGTCTTTTCCCTTGCAGCAGCGGGCGCCCGTTCTTATCGTTCTTTACCCGCAAGTCTCCCACGCCGTGTATTTTGACCCTTCGAGAGACTACGAGAAAAAGGACTACACCCACATAATGAATATTCTAGGTGATGCTCTCCAAGGCTTCAGCTATAGAGGTGGCCACGTGCATATCAGGAAACAAAGGAACAAGAAGATGGGTTTTGCGCATAAAACTAACTTCTCCTGCATCCATGTCCCAAAACCAAGCAAGAAGGATGGATTCTACATCGTCCATCTCATGATTCAGTTCAACACGGATCACCAAAAGCTTCGTATTAACAGCAGAAATGATGATCATATCCACAAGTGGCTAGAATCTCATGGAGAAGCGAATTATAAACTTAGAGATGACTTCTTTCACATCCAAAGCGACATTGCGGCGATCATCATGAAAGAAGTCGATGAAAGGGATGTTCCACCACGCCCTATATCGCGGTGACGTCCGAACTCGCATAGGCATGCAACGTCTAGACCTCACGCCGTTCAAGCAGCTAGGGTTCGTCCTCGATGATATGGAAGGATGGAACTTCTAGTGATTTATGATGCCGATGATGATGACATGTGTCGGTTGAACTTGTATACTTTTTGTAGCGATGAAACTTTGTGATGTCCACGGTCCTGCCGAACTTGCGTAACACTACTTTGTTAGTTGGCGTCACGATGACCTGCGTACCTCTAGTTAATTAATTTGCGTCTTGTATATGTTGCATCTAGTTGCTAACCTTTCTTTTTGGTGTTGCTCTAGTATATTTTTTGCATATATATGATTGTACATCCTCTTCATGAACATGCATCTCTAACGGTACCTAGTTTCTTGATGGCGAGATGGAAATGCTATATCGTGTACAAAGGGAAGGTTCGGGGTGTACAACGAGTGGCATGAGTGTCGGCGCAAGTGAATGGGTTCACGGGCGCCAGCCATAAAACTTCAAAAGCAGACAAGAAGGAGAAGCTAGTTACTTGAGGTTCACGCTAAGCGAGAGAGGACTCGTAATCGCCACCTCATGTCTTGCATGGTTCGCTCTCACTCATAGTGATAGCACTTCTTGCGTATGCCTTTGTTTAGATGGATAGCGTTGTTGTAGTTGCAAGTATTGAGACTTGCATGTATTGCTATTTTCGAGATGATAACAAGATATCACTTTGTGTTGGATGATGATTATGAAGAGACTATTTGTATGTACATGCTATGATTACATTTGTGGTCTCGCAGGCATTTGTATGTGTATCATGATGAAATTTCTATGTGCTAAAGATTCTTCTACAAAGCCGGTTCAAATACAAAACAAATATGCCAAAAAAAACTACTTAATTAGTAGTAGCGAGTGTACAAAAGTTAGCAGCAGCGCCGCAATAGCAGTAGCGCTTCCCGCCAAAGAGCGCTAGCGCTAATAGCGGTAGCGAGCTTCCCACAACCGCGCTGCTGCTAGACTTGTATAGCAGTAGCGCGGGTGGGCACGCGCTACTGCTATGAGTTAGCTGTAGCGCCGTATTAGTAGCGCAGGTACCCGCGCTACTGATACATCTAAAACCCGCGCTGCTGCTAGCCTTTTCCCTAGTAGTGCCAAGCCACACTATCAATGGCATATTTTCTAATCTTTCTAATCTTCAACCTCATTTTCTCCATTTTGATCTTGTGGTCATCGACGACATCGGCAACATGCAACTCCAATTCCATCTTCTACCCCTCAATTCTTTTCAATTTTTCTTTCAAATACTAGTTTTCTCTTTCAACTAAATTTAACCTCTCGACAATAGGGTCGGTTGGAATTTCCGGTACACATACCTCCTAGATAAAAATATCTATGTCAACTTGATGGGCATAATTTGTCATAAACACGAAATGCAACAACAAGTTTTAAAAGAGAATATACCACATCCGAATCATAACAAGGACGAGGGCCGACGGGGACGGATATCAAAACCATGGCACTATGTATGACAAACAACGTACAGGTAAGATAATTATACGAGTAACTATTTATCCAACTCACACAAACATCAATTTGGTAATGTAAAACCTTCATAAACAAGAGCCTCACCACAAGGTGGTGCCGGCGATGGGACGGTGCGGGCGATCGACGGTGGTTACGACGGAGATTTAGAAGGCACTAAGTAAACCACACCTACATATGCAAACTAAGTGTTATTTTTGACCTCAAATTGCATATAAATCAAATACTAGCAAATATAATTCCTCCCAAATTAATCACTATACAAAGCATTCCAAGAGCTAATCTAGCAATGAGAGTTGAAAGGACAAAAGTTGCTAACCTTTGTGATCATTTGAATGGATGGGGGCCTTCAAATCTTGACAAATTTTGGGCAAAATTCGTGAGGAGCTCGAGGAAGAGAGGGGAAGAACAGAGGAAGTGAGGGGAAAGGGGAAGAACAGAGTGGCTCGGGTGGACGAAGGGTTTTTGTACGTCGACCTTTAGTACCGGTTCGTGCCACGAACCGGTACTAAAGGTGCTGGACGGGCCCCAGACTGACAACATCCTGCCACCACCCTCTTTAGTACCGGTTCGTGGCACGAACCGGTAATAAATGTTTGCCACAAACCGGTACTAATGAGAACGACAGGCTAGCCGTTGGAACCGGCACTAATGGACACATTAGTGCCGGCTCAAAATCAAACCGGCACTAATGTGTCTCATATTAGGTCCTTTTTCTACTAGTGGAGGATCGGTGGAGCTGGCGGGGAGGAAGGGGACGGGATCGAGAGGAGCTAGGGTTTGCGCGGGTGAGCGAGGGAAAGAAAGGAGGCGCGGGGGGGGGATGGAGATTGACCCGAAGGACATAGCTAGGGTTTCGGGGTTGGTGTGGATGGGTCGAGGACAGCCGTTGGATCCACGATCCGCGTGATATGTCCACGGACCAATCAGAATGCAGTACGAGTTTATGACCATCTAAATTGGTCGTAGTTGACTTAAAATAATGTGTTAAAATCATTTAAGCTACTTTATGATATGAGAAATTATACAAAAAATGGAAAACCTTCTCATTGTGTACCAAAATTTGAACAAGTTTTCAGAAAAAATAACAACATGGAATAACATAAATATCTTTAAAAAGGTGTCGTCGGAAATGAGTCTTTTGCAAAAAAAAATTTTCCCTTTTTTGAGTGCCCAAAATGAGTTTTTCTTTGTGAAGGACCTACAATATATTTATTGCAAAATTGGATGAAATCAATTTTATAAACTATTAGGCCATATTTAATGCACAAATTACCAAATAGTTGGGTGTCAAAAGATTTTATCCACCTCTGGTAAAAAAGACAAATTTCCACTGATCTAGCTGGAAGCGGGTCAAATTTGAACTGTAGCTTCCTCATAGTTTGCTATTTATTTTTTCCAAAAAAAGTTTCTAGGTACATAAGTATCTATTTAATAAGAGAAACATTAAATGCTTTCCAAGATTCAACCACTAGCTAGGAAAGGTCAAGCCCGCCGTTTTGACCGCATTTTGAAACGGGCATAAAAAATTAAAAAAAATCGAAAAACTGGAAAACCTTCGCATTGTGTCATTATATGTGGCCAAGTTTCTAGGAAAAATAATAAACTTGTAATATGGAAGTTATTTAAAAAAGTGTTTTCAGAAACGAGCTATCATTGGTGAAGATTCATGGCTTTCAAGCCAAATGATGATTCTCATGGCCACATTCATGGTATAGTTTGTTCAAATGATCTCATATTGTGCACAAGGGTGCATCTTGGAATTCCAAACAATGTTGCCCAAGGGAGTTTTCATTTTCTTTGCACAAAAAATTCATTTTCCATTTTTCGAGTGCCCGAAATGAGGTTTTTTTGTGAAGGACCTACAATATATTTATTGCAAAATTGGACCAAATCAATTTCCTAAAGTACTAGGCCATATTTAATGCACAAATGACCAAATTATCGGGTGTCAAAAGCCTTGTTCCATCTCTGGTGAAAAAGACAAATTTTCGCCGCTTCAGTAGGAAGCGGGTCAAATTTGAACTATAGCTGCCTCATAGTTTGATCTTTATTTTTTCCAAAAATCTTTTCTAGGTACATAAGTATCTATTTAATCAGAGGAACATCAAATGTTTTCCAAGATTCAACCACTAGCTAGGAACGGTCAAGCCCGCCGTTTTGACCGCATTTTGAAACGGGCATAAACAATTCAAAAAAAATCAAAAAATTGGAAAACCTTCGTATTGTGTCATTATATGTGGCCAAGTTTCCAGGAAAATAATAAACTTGTAATACGGAAATTATTTTAAAAAAGTGTTCTCAGAAACGAGCTATCATGCGTGAAGATTCATGACTTTCAAGCCAAATGATCAATCTTATGGCCACATTCATGGCATAGTTTGTTCAAATGATCTCATATTGTGCACAAGGGTGCATCTCGGAATTCCAAAAAATGTTGCCTAAGGGAGTTTTCATTTTCTTTGCACGGAAAATTCATTTTCCATTTTTCGAGTGCCCGAAACGAGGTGTTTTTGTGAAGGACCTACCATATATATGTTGCAAAATTGGACCAAATCAATTTTCAAAAATACTAGGCCATATTTAATGCACAATTGACAAAATGTTGGGTGTCAAAAGCTTTGGTCCATCTCTGGTGAAAAAGACAAATTCGCACCGATTCAGTAGGAAGTGATACGTCTCCAACGTATCTATAATTTTTGATTGTTCCATGCTATTATATTACCCCTTTTGGATGTTTATGGCCTTTATTTTACACATTTTTATCATTTTTGGGAATAACCTAATAACCGGAGGCCCAGCCCGTATTCTTTTTTTTTGCCTATTTGATATTTGAAGAAAAGGAATATCAAGCGGTGTCCAAAAGAATGAAACCTTCGGGAGCATGATTTTTGGAGCGAACGTGATCGAGAGGACTTGGAGTGCAAGTCAAGAAGCGGTCGGCGGCCGGAGATAGGAGGCGCGCACCCCTACAGTAGCGCCCTATCTCTGGGCCCTCGGTGACCACCGACGTACTTCTTCCTCCTATATATACCCACATACCCCGAAAACATCCAGGGAGCCACCAAAACATAATTTCCACCGCCGTAACCTTCTGTATCTGCGAGATCCCATCTTGGAGCCTTCGCCGGCGCTTCGCCGGAGGGGGAATCGACCACAGAGGGCCTCTACATCAACACCATAGCCCTTCCGATGAGTTGTGAGTAGTTTACCACAGACCTTCGGGTCCATAGTTATTAGCTAGTTGGCTTCTTCTCTCTTTTTGGATCTCAATACCATGTTCTCCCCCTCTCTTGTGGAGATCTATTTGATGTAACTCTTTTTGCGGTGTGTTTGTCGAGATCCGATGAATTTTGGGTTTATGATCAAGTTTATCTATGAGAAATATTTGAATCTCCTCTAAATTCTTTTATGTATGATTGAGTTATCTTTGCAAGTCTCTTCGAATTATCAGTTTGGTTTGGCCTACTAGATTGATCTTTCTTGCAATGGGAGAAGTGCTTAGCTTTGGGTTCAATCTTGCGGTGTCCTTTTCGGTGGATGAGGGCAGCAAGGCACGTATTGTATTGTTGCCATCGAGGATAAAAAGATGGGGTTTATATCATATTGCATGAGTTTATCCCTCTACATCATGCCATCTTTCTTAATGCGTAACTCTGTTCTTATGAACTTAATACTCTAGATGCATGCTGGATAGCGGTCGATGTGTGGAGTAATAGTAGTAGATGCAGGCAGGAGTCGGTCTACTTGTCACAGACGTGATGCCTATATACATGATCATGCCTAGATAATCTCATAATTATTCGTTTTTCTATCAATTGCTCTACAGTAATTTGTTCACCCACCGTAAAACTTATGCTATCTTGAGAGAAGCCACTAGTGAAACCTATGGCCCCCGGGTCTATCTTTTATCACATAAGCTTTCAATATACTTTTATTTGCATCTTCCCTTTTCCAATCTATATCATAAAATACCAAAAATATATTTATCTTATCATATTATCTCTATCAGATCACACTTTCGCAAGTGGCCGTGAAGGGATTGACAACCCCTTTATTGCGTTGGTTGCGAGTTCTTTGTTTTTTTTTTGTGTAGGTGCGTGGGACTTCTGAGGAGCCTCCTACTGGATTGATACCTTGGTTCTCAAAAACTGAGGGAAAACCAACGCTATTATTGCTGCATCACCCTTTCATCTTCAAGGAAAACCAACGCAAGCTCAAGACGTAGCAGGAAGCGGGTCAAATTTGAACGGCAGCTGCCTCATAATTTGCTATTTATTTTTTCCAAAAATCATTTCTAGTTACATAAGTACCTATTTAATCAAAAATACATGGTTTGGTGGCGATACGTTGACGTTTGAACGGTGGTCGAGGGCCCATACTCTAGAGCGCGTAAACTCGCATGCCCGCCGCGAGATCACCGCGTGACCGTGGCGTTGCCAGGTGTTCTGGGCGGCCTAGGCATGTCTAGTGGGTTGGGCACTCCCAAGGTAGGTGCTAGGAAGAAAATCACAACATAAGATTCTCACGAGGAGACTGATCGATGCTCAAACATGAATAAGCACCCAAGTGTTTGATTAGCGGTACAGGAAATGCACATGGCTAATGGGCGTGACTGTTGGCTGAGGATGATCAGTTACTAAGAAGACCGTCTTCACAAATTTTCAGCTCAAAAGGAGGAGGCTAGGTGGTACTTGCTTTGCAAAGTACCACACTGGACATAAATACGAATGTTGAACTAGGCAAGGAAGGTTTTTTACATATTTGACGAAGATATGACCCAATGAATTTATGAGATTTTTTGGGGAATTTTGGGAATGACAAAATATAGGTTGCTTCACAACCTAGGGCAAAAACTGCCACATGAACATGACACATATGCAAAACTAATGATGTGGCGCCTAGTCATAGCAACCCACCACAATTTACAAGGTTATGACCATCTATATTGGTCATGACCAGCTAGAAATAAGGCAGCGGACCAGTGCTATCTGCTTTATGACCATTTCATGTAAGGAAATTATGACCTTTCTGACCAAAATGGTCGTTATAGTTTAGGGTTTGGAATCCCCCGAACAGTTTTTGACCAATTGGTCTGAAATTGTCATAGATCTATGACCAATTCTTCCAGCGTCACTGACAAAAGGTCACTAGTTGACATGTTTCTTGTAGTGAGCTTTCTTTCTTCGTCTAATTCATTGTGGTGGTGAAATCTTCAATCGACACCATGGTGAAGATATAGTGATTCGACAGCCTGCACTTATAGGGGATCATCCCCAACCCAAGTACGTTCATCAATTAAGGCTTCCCATCTTTTTGGATGGGTGACTCAATGCGCTTTCAAAAATCATTATTAGTAATGTTCGTGTGGGTGAAAGAGTGACAATATCGTTGTTGCACTCTAATTATGGCCTCTTTACCGAAGTCTTTAGAGTATTTGTTTAAGTAGAGATTGCTACCGCGAAGAAGGTGTTTTTATTAGATTTCATTGTAATTCTTAGTCATAAGAGTTCCTATGTATTTTCTTGGATCTCAAATCAGTGTAACTGTAATTGTTATAATTATTAATAAACTTACATGTGTTTTCTTAAATAAAAAAAAGCAAGCTCTTGTGTAATTCTGCCTAAGGAAAAAATTACTACTTGCTCAAAAGCGTTTTTAGTCTTTTTTTTCAATCTTGTTAGGGTTTGTGTCCTGCTCAGGAAGGCTAGACGGCGGCGGCTCCCTGAAGATGGAATAAAGGTCTCCCCGCCTAGCCCCCGTTCCGGCGGTGCGTCTAGCATCGTTGGTGGGCGTGTGGAGGTGTGTCTCCGGCAGATCTATCTTTGGTGGATTTGCTCCGATCTCATCGTTGTTCGTCTATGTTCATGTGTCTTCGGTTTGGATCCTTCTAATCTATGTTATTTTTCATCGACGGCGGTTGCTGTTCTGGGGTGCTGGTCCTATGGGGCCTTAGCACGACGACTTCTCGACTATCTACTACAACAAGTTGTGCCCGGCTCCGGCGATGGTGGTCTATGAATCTGGATGTAATTTTTATTTCTAGTATTCGTTGTACTGCCATGATTATAGATGAATAGATTGGATGTTCTTTCGCAAAAAAAGAAAGCCTTGAATGATATATTTTTTAAATGATATCCCTGTAGGAAGGTCTACCTGCATGTACAAGATGGGCCGGAACCATAGGCGTTCAAGGAAAGCTGGATGATCACCCAGCCCACGACACGATATATAACATCCCTCACGGCCCAAGCCCTCGTCCGTCCCCTCGACCTATTTCCTGGAAAATCCTATTGGACGCTCGCTGCGTCGACTTGTCGAGGCTTCGCACAGAGAGCTAGCGATAGCGATCAAGATGGGCCGGCCCAGTTAGGAGATAGCGCTGGCGCTGCAGCTTCCGGTCTTGGGAACCTTCTGGAGGGTTCCTGAACGGTTTTGGGAACCTTCTAGAAGGTTCTTGAACCGGGTTTTCACTGGTTTTTTCTGTTTGCTTTTTCTTTGTTGTTTTTCCTTTTTTTTTCTTTTTCTTTCTTTGTTTTTCTGTTTCTTTATTTCATTTTTCAATTCCTTTTTCTTCTCTTTTTGTTTTCTTTTTGTTCACATTTCAAATTATGTTTGGGAGTTTAAAAAAATCTTCCCATTTCAAATTCGCGCTTCCAAATTTGTTCTCCATTTCAAAATTTGTTTTCAACATTCAAAAATAGTTCGTGCTTTAAAAAATTGTCCGCGTTTCTAAATTTGTTCTCCATTTCAAAATTTGTTCTCAACATTCAAAAATTGTTCGCGCTTAAAAAGTTGTTCTCCATTTCAAAATTTGTTCTCAACATTCAAAAATTGTTCGTGCTTTCAAAAATTGTTCGTGCTTCCAAATTTGTTCTCTATTTCAAAATTAGTTCTCAAGATTCAAAAATTGTTCGTTCTTTCAAAAATTATTCGAGATTCCAAATTTGTTCTCCATTTCAAAATTTGTTCTCAACATTCAAAAATTGTTTGTGCTTTAAAAAATTGTTCGTGCTTCCGAATTTGTTCTCTGTTTCAAAATTTGTTCTTAAGATTTAGAAAATGTGTGTGCTTTAAAGAAATGTCACAAATTCCAAGAACATTTGGGAAATTCAAAAGTTGTTTGTGTTTCCAAATTTTGTTTTGAAATTTGAAAAATTGTTCCCGTTCAGTTTTTTGAGTAGTTTAAAAAATGTTTCCGTTCCAAAAAAATATGTTCGCGTCTCCAAAATTCGTTTGTGTGTTGAAAAAATGTTTGAGTTTTCTCAAAATTTGTAAAATAAAACTAATAGTGTTCGCATTTGATAAAATATTCACCTTTTGTGTTTGCTATTTGGGAAATCGTAAAGTATGTTTTTCAAACAGTCTTATACTTTCATTAGTTCTTGTAGGTACCCGCTGCAGTTTGGTCAAATGAGCTCGTCCATTCTAGTGGCTAGTAGGGTGCGCGTGCGAGTCGCCAGTGCTGAGTTTGATACCCAACCGTCGCGCCCTACTATTTTTTGCAATTTATCACATGGTATTTGCAGCGCACTGCAATGGGCCGGCCCAATCGGCGCACCCACGACGTGCCTGTGCGGAAGTGCAGCATTTTGACGTAGAATGCGTCACATAGGAACTCCCCTATTTCCCGACGTCGGCGATCACGCCGCGCACATGGCGACGGATCGCGCCGATCTCATCAGTAATCTCCCCGACGCGTGGCTCGGCGCCGTCGTCTCCCTCCACCCTAGCAGGCAGTTTTGAACTACAGAAATCAGGTTAGCATCTTCCTGATGCATCATCCAAGATCCAACCGAGCTAGCTAGATTGATATGTGACTAGTTAGTGGCAGAATTATTATATCTAGTGAATTAGCGAAGAAGAGTAGGATGTAGTTGTCCTTCTGACTAATTTTCTTAATGCAATAGTTCTGATTAATTAATTTGGTTGTGTTGGAGATCGGTGAAAGACGAGGGGAGATGATGTCTAGAATCCATGGGACAATGATAATAGCCAAGCTGAAATTAATTGGAGGATTCATGGTCAATTCAATGTGATTAGATGGCAAAATTATTTTTTAGTTGCATACTTTTTTAATTTTTAGTGTTGCAAATTATAAAGTTATTCTACCTGGGTGGCACCAGGAGCAGTTCAATTACTGTTTGTTTGCCAAACTATGAATGCAATATACAATGCATGAAACTTCCCTGTCAAAATCTTAGCAAAAGTGAGAAATAATTAATATAATAATATGTATTTAGATCCTGCAACTAGGTCGACCAGCTGGTTTTGCATTCCATGGCAAAAAAAATTAAGAACACTTCGTGCTTAAAATTTATCTAAACATGCACGTAACGATTATAATTTTGGATATATAAAGGGCCCCCGGTTGTATTTCCGCCCCGGGCCCCTGAATTCTCAAGACCGGCCCTGTCGTGGACTTCCCGCTGCTCCAGCAGCTTACCTTGTACAAGGTCATTCTAACGGAGGATGCCCTGAACGCCATGCTCTCTGGCTGCCCTGCGCTGGAGAGTCTTCTGCTAGACAGCAATATGGGCTCTGCCATCATCCGCATCAACTCCCCGGCTCTGAGGTGCATCGGCTTCAGTGCTCCTTGGGACAACCGAATAGACTCTTACTCTGGTATTGTGAGAGTGCAAGAGCTGGTTATCGAAGACACCCCTTGCCTCGAGAGGTTGCTGCCACTCAATCCACACAATGGGCCGGAAACCATCCGGGTAATCCGGGCTCCTAAGTTACAAATATTGGGTATTCTGAGTAAAACCATATCACAGCTCCACCTTGGAGCAACCGTTTTCCAGGTAGCGGCAGCAAAGATTTTTGAACCACACGCATTATTATATGATATATGAAGCTACTATTTTTATACAGTTTTGTTTGTTCTTTTGTTTGCTAGAAAATGATTGCCGTTAGCTTGACGACCACAATGTGCACAGTGAAGCTTATGGCTCTTGATTGTTTCGGCCTTGATTTCCACGCAGTTCTTGACTTCCTCAGATGCTTTCCCTGCTTGGAGACGTTGTATATCCTTGTGAGTATTTTTGCTACATTGGGCAGATGACATGTGAAGATGACATGTTACTATATTGTGAGGACATGTTTATATTATTTATCTATGTCTGCAGCTGGATCAACGAAAGTTTATCCAAGAGTTAGGTGAAAGTGAGTTATGCACATCGTAGAATATACCAAGTGTGAGGAAGTATTCCTCACTAGATAATCCAATTGAATGCCTTGAGCATCACCTCAAAAAACTGGTGTTGAAGGTCTATCATGGCAAGGGTTCAGAACTTCACTTTGCTAGGTTATTTATTTTGAATGCAAAAGTGCTAGAGATTATGGAATTTGGACTTGTTGACAACCGTGACAAGGAATGGAAGACTAATCATTGCAGAGAGCTAAAAGTGGGAGACAAAGCTTCTCCCTGTCCTCGATTTATTTTTAAAAAGTTTGCTTTTTGTACCTTGATATATAAAAATCGTATCCATGATTTGTCGATGTCTGATCCATTCCCCGCCTACTTCTTCGCTGGATATCTTACCCTTTGAGAAGGTATTATATTCTTGTCTGATGTTTAGAGCCTAAATTGCATATCTTAATTGTGGTATAAGCTCTAAAGTTGTCTCACCATTTTAATGCTCCGTCTATATCTTATTAGTTTGAGGTCTAAACTCTAAAGGTGTCTCATCGTTTTAATGCCATCTCTACAGTGTGATCTACGTACTCCATGCATGAGTGGAATGGAAGGTCTGTCAAAATCAAGCTTCGAACCTGAGAAATTGCGAAAGTGTACGTGATGGTGCTTTGCGGAGGACGTACAAGTTTTTGCCTAAAGTTCAGTTTATGTTTTGCTGTACTTGAATGGAACCCATTAGGTTTAGTCGGTTTTTCTGCCCCTTGGTCTCGTAAGCTGCTCACATCTTATTATTACACGCTTGCTCTAGTGAATCATAGTATGACACAGATGAGTTTTGCTAAACTTAATTGTGTGCAATTATTACGAAATCCTACATACATATACTGTAATACTTCATACAGAGTGTGCAAGTTTAACTCCATATGTGAAGCGAGGTCTAAGATGATGATCGTGCATTGATCGATGAAGTTCAGAAATGGAAAGGAATGAGTCGCTGAACAAACTGGTCTGAAAAATAGTAAGTGCTGCTAATGTGGGCTGAAGAATTTTTCTGGCTGTAGGTGTTTCACAGATTGGGTCTTTTCACTGAAAGATTGGCATGGCCGCATAGACTTGGAAGCTGTCGCTCAGTGCCGCCGCCGAAAGTTGGTGAATGGTCCAAGCCATGCCGTTGGTGTCCACCGGAGTGCGCGTGGAGGAAACCATTTGCCGTCCCATCAACCTAGTGTTCATAAATCCTGACCAAGTACCACATTTGCCGCCTCATGTTTAGTTGCCACTATGAGTTTGGAATGCTGAACAGACCGCCGGTGTTAAGCCAGAGATGTTTTGGCATTGAAGGCTAATGCATGCCTCAGTTTACGACTTCATCATGTCGGGGCAGATGGCTGCTGGTTACCTTGACGAATGAGGCGAGTGTTGTGCAGTTGCCTTGCTTTACAGAGACTTCTGTTGGAGGAATATGTGGATTCTATGGTGGTGCCATTTTGTCAAAGGGGTGGAAATGGAGATTGAAGAAGACGGATTGTCATTGACTAAGATCTCCCCATTCGCCGGCTAGCTAGGTGGCATTGACATTTAGGTCTTTTCCTGAGTCTAGAGTTTGAAATTTGCTACATGGACCAATTTTCTGGGATTTGTTCAACATTATTATTTTTCTATGAAATCCCAAAGCTATATCTCCCTTTTATTTCATTTTTCAATTCTAATACCCGTCGCTAGTCTAGGACGAGCAGACTGTCTTCGGTCAGGTATTGGACGAAGAGGATGTCTTCGGTCCCTTGCTGGACCAAGAGGATCTCTTCGGTCAGGTGATGGACAAAGAGTTAGTCTTCCTTCTTGGCAAGAAGGAGGACATGCTCCCAAGTACAATTGTACATGCAAACTCACATATGATTGTCCCCGCTGCACCGTAGCTCCTCTGGTCGAACCCTTCCGACACTAATACCACATCGATATAGAGAATCCATTCAGAGGAAGAAGATCTCGAACCGTGCATTGTGAACAATGAGTCTTGCCACTCAATCTACGCTGACCAGAGCAAGCCTACGTCACGCTCGGCGATTTTTTCCAAATGTTGGTCATTAGGAATAGCTTGTTCGATCTAGGTTCTTCATAAAGACAATATCTAGGAGGATTGCGATATCCAGGTGTGTAGACAGGTGCGATTAATTGGAAAAATAATCACCGACGTTGACATAGGGATGCGCTGGCCGGCATAGATTGAACGGAAAATTTCGTGCTCCACAATATACGGTTCGAGCTCTTGTTCGTCTGAAGGAATTCTCTACATCGATGTGATCTTGGTGACAAAAGGCATCGACTAAAAGAGCTATGGTGCAGCAGGACGATCCTATGTGAGTTTGCATGCACACTCTGGACCTGCGGGCACCTTCTCATCTTGGTCAGGAACAAAGAATAATCTTTGTCCACCTGGTGACCAAAGAGATGCTCTACGTCTAGCAGGAAACCAAAGATGGGCTCTTCATCTTGGTCAGGAACGAAAAATAATATTTTTTAGAAAAATCCCATTTTCAAGTGGTAAATAGAGTATTTCTAGGATAAAACACCCATCATCTCATCTCAACATCACACACATGCCATATAACATAAAAGGCCCACCACAACATGCATTGTGAATTTTCTTTCCATTATATTAGTTGATTGATCTACACTATTTCTATTTATCTCAACATGCACACATCCCACCTCACCACAGACACCACCACATCAAAGGCTCATCTCCACATGCATGGGAAATATTTTCTATTGTATAATGTTGTTTACAGTAAATAAACATTTTCAACTATAAAATATAAATTATGTATTTTTGGATTTAATTTACTAATCCAAATGTTACATACAATCAAATCTCATCAAAAAAATACTAGAACCGAACCTCTTTTAAAAATAGAATGGGCCAAGCCCAGGGCATCTCCATGGGCTTTGATCTTCACAGCTTAATTCAGCCTGTGCCTGATTGGATGATCTTTCCCGCCCTTTTTCTGCTGAGGAGATTGCCAAGGTTTTAAAAGAGTTACCTGCGGATAGGGCACCTGGGCCCGACGGCTTCAATGGTCTCTTTGTCAAACGATGCTGGTCTATCATCGAGCCTGATTTCCTCAGATTAATCAAAGATTTCTATGAAGGGAAATTATCTTTGGAGAACATAAATGAGTCTTTGATTACCCTCATTCCAAAAATGCTCTCACCTGAAAGGCCTAATGATTTCAGGCCCATTTCTTTAACCAACACTTGTCTCAAATTTTTGACAAAGCTTCTGGCCAATCGAATGCAACGAGTAATCCTCAAATGCATCCACAAGAACCAATATGGATTCCTCAAGAGTCGTTCTATCCAGGACTGTTTGGCCTGGACTTTTGAATACATTCACCAGTGCAAGCAATCTAAAAGACCCATTATTATCCTTAAGCTGGACTTTGCCAAAGCATTTGATACAATTGAGCATGAGGTTATCTTACAAATGCTTCGATTAAAAGGGTTTAATGACAAGTGGATCTCCTGGATCAATGAAATTCTTTCATCTGGCAGCTCTTCTATTCTGTTAAATGGTGTCCCAGGCAAGCAGTTTAAATGTAAATGTGGTGTCAGATAGGGTGATCCATTATCCCCTCTGCTTTTTGTTCTAGTTGTGGATCTGCTCCAATCTGTGTGGTTAATGATATGCTTGCTCGAGGAGTCATCACATTGCCTATTCCTTCTAATGATCCAGACTTTCCCATTATTCAATATGCTGATGACACTATTGTCATCCTACCTGCTATTGAAGAACAGTTGGTGGCAATGAAAAATGTGCTCCTCACTTTCTAGGCATCCACTGGCCTGAAGGTGAACTTTAGCAAATCTTCCCTGATTCTTTTGAACATGGATGATGAGCTGGCCACAAGATTGGCTGCAGTCCTGGGTTGTAAGATTGGCAGCAATCCTTTTAAATATCTGGGCCTACCAATGGGCACCACAAGACCAAGGATTATTGACTCTATGCCTATGGTTGACAGAGTTGAAAGAAGACTTTCTTGCAGTTCATAAATGCTTAATCAAGGATCTAGGCTACAACTTCTTATTTCTGTCCTGACATCTATGCCAATTTATTTTCTATGCTCTTTGAATATACCCCCTGGGATTATTAAACAGCTGGACAGAATCTCCAGGCAGTGTCTTTGGAGAGGTAACAATGACACCCAAAACAATCCCTAACTGCTTGGAATTTGGTATGTAGGCTAAAGGAAAAAGGTGGTCTTGGTATCATCAACCTTAATATCCAAAACCAGGGGCTTCTTATCAAGCATCTGCACAACTTCTATAATAAGGTGGACATTCCTTGGGTCTCCTTAATTTGGAATTCATACTATGATGGGGTGGTGCCTCAAGCTACTGTGTTGACTGGATCTTTCCGGTGGAGGGATGTTTTCAAGCTTTCTGACACCTGCAAAGCGGTTGCCTCGGCGAAGGTTAACATGGGGGACTCTGTCATGTTCTGGTTAGATGCTTGGCATGTTGGTGGCTCCACAATCCCCCTGTTCAGAAGGCTACCTAGATTGTTTTCCTTTGTTAAGGATGATAAAGCTGCTGCTGCTGTAGTCCTTAGCTCCTCAGATTTTTTTCTCTTTGTTCTACCTGCCTATATCTCAAGAGGCTGCTAAGGAATTGAGATTGCTGGAGGATTGGATTTTACAACTACAAAGGGACCCTGCTACTGCTGATGTATGGATCTGGGTAGGAAAATCTGGTTCTTACTCTGCCAAAAGCTTCTATAATATAATGCACTCCCACATGCCTACAATCCAGACATGTAAATGGCTCTGGAAGAGTGGGTGCACCATGAAAATTAAAGCTTTTGGTTGGTTGTTATTCTTTGATCGCCTCAACACCAAGGATATGCTTGTCAGAGGACATTGGAGGTTACCTAATGATGACAATCAATGTGTCATTTGCACTAGCCAGGATTATGAAGACATATTGCATCTTTTCATGAGTTGCACTTTCAGCCTCAGAGTCTAGAATTACTTGGGATTTGATTGGTCTGGTGGGGCTGATTTGCAGGATTGCATTTCTCATGCTAGGAGATCCTTCAGACCCACCTTCTTCTTTGAAGTTATGCTTACTGTTGCTTGGAACATTTGGATTTTGTGCAATGGCAGAACTTTTAGAGGAGAATCAGCCACCTTTGCTAGGTGGAAATGTAACTTTGTACATGATGTAACTGTTGGGGAACGTAGTAATTTCAAAAAAATTCCTACGCACACGCAAGATCATGGTGATGCATAGCAACGAGAGGGGAGAGTGTTCGTCCACGTACCCTTGTAGACCGTAAGCGGAAGCGTTATGACAACGCGGTTGATGTAGTCGTACGTCTTCACGATCCGACCGATCCAAGTACCGAACGTACGGCACCTCCGAGTTCAGCACACGTTCAGCTCGATGACGATCTCCGGCCTCCGATCCAGCCGAGCTCCGGAGATGAGTTCCGTCAGCACGACGGCGTGGTGACGATGATGATGTTCTACCGGCGTAGGGCTTCGCTTAAACTCCGCGACGATATGACCGAGGTGGAATATGGTGGAGGGGGGCACCGCACACGACTAAGGAACGATCCGTAGATCAACTTGTGTGTCTATGGGGTGCCCCCTGCCCCCGTATATAAAGGAGGGAGGGAGGAGGAGGCCGGCCCTAGGAGGGGCGCGCCATGGGGAGTCCTACTCCCACCGGGAGTAGGATTCCCCCTTTCCTAGTCCAACTAGGGGTCCTTCCATGTAGTAGGAGTAGGAGACTAGGAAGGGGAAGAGAGAAGGGAAGGAAGGAGGGGGGTGCGGCCCCTCCCCCTAGTCCAATTCGGACCAAGCCATGGGGGGGCTCGCAGCCTGCCCTAGGTAGCCCCTCTCTCTTTCCCGCAGGGCCCAATAAGGCCCAATACTTCTCCCCGGCGAATTTCCGTAACTCTCCGGTACTCCGAAAAATACCCGAATCACTCGGAACCTTTCCGAACTCCGAATATAGTCGTCCAATATATCGATCTTTACGTCTCGACAATTTCGAGACTCCTCGTCATGTCCCCGATCTCATCCGGGACTCCGAACTCCTTCGGTACATCAAAACTCATAAACTCATAATATAACTGTCATCGAAACCTCCGTCGATCAAGTGTAAGTCATAGTTACAGGAAGGGTAGGTATAAGTCATGAAGGAAGCAATAGCAGAATACTAAACGATCAAGTGCTAGGCTAACGGGATGGGTCATGTCAATCACCTCATTCTCCTAATGATGTGATCCCATTAATCAAATGACACCACATGTCTATGGTTAGGAAACATAACCATCTCTGATAAACGAGCTAGTCAAGTAGAGGCATACTAGTGACACTATGTTTGTCTATGTATTCACACATGTATTATGTTTCCGGTTAATACAATTCTAGCATGAATAATAAACATTTATCATGAAATAAGGAAATAAATAATAACTTTATTATTGCCTCTAGGGCATATTTCCTTCAGTAACCTTATTATCTCATAGGTTAGCTAGCCCCACTAAAGATTCTCTCTTGGCTTGGGTTCTCCCTACCTTAGTGTATAGGTAAGTTTGAGGTAGGTTCTTTTTAGTTTCTATATATAAGTTTAACTGTAATTGTACTCTATCTTTTTGTTGGGAATAAAAGGCTGTGGAGCTTTGCTCCAGAGTAGTTAGTCAAAAAAAACGCATGGGGTGTATCATCTATTTAGTACTTTTGGCCAAACCTATAGTTTGCAATGAAGTTCTCTAGAAGTTCCCTTCCAAGATGAATCTATCAGGCACTCATTACCATCATTGCACTGCCAATGGATGACAAACATAATCGATAAGTCATTCATATGGACCTTCAGAGAATTATCCACCTTAAAATAACTACAAAAGCCACCCACGACAGATTAGGTATCAAGGAAAAAATGATGGAGACCCATTGTAGATCACGTCTTGTGAATATATACTCTTTATGATATGCCACCACATGTTCTGCCTCGCCATCCAACATTCTCCTCTCGCATGGTATCGTTCCCTAGTTCCTTCACCCGGCTCCACAAAACACCATTTAGCTTCTCAAATGTTTGCTTGGCTAGACTAGAGCCAGCTCCTAGCGTGACCGGTCACCGGTCCATGCCATCATGGCCAGAGTCATCTCCGTAATCCACCTCCTAGAAATCGTTAGCTTCCCGTGAACCCCACATGTCCCATCACCCAGCACAGGATAAGTGAGTGTGTCTTCCCACCACATCACACATGAACGACTCCTAATTTGTTCTCCTTTTGTTTGCCTCCTTCCCATTTTTGATAGGAGCACTGCCTTTTTTAGTAAGTTGGGGAAAATGTTTATATGTTGGCATCTTTGGGACATGTGACGTGCCAAAATCTCAACAAGGCCAATCGCATACTAACTACTCATGATTCGGATTTACTCTTGGCCTAAGAGCTAGGTCCCTTTGCATGATGACCTCAAATGCCAGGTGAGTGACCTTTATCTTTGTCATTCTCAGGCCATTGAAAATGTGGCGGTTCAAGGCATTCCACATAATGTCAATCATATATGAGGAGCCCACTAGACGTCTCCTTTCATTATTTTCAAATGTCTTCAACAATTCATCCCACCAAGCATCAATGGAAGGGTAGCCCTCCGTCGATCAACGAGGAAGATGGGTGTCTGCCGTTGAGTTCGTTGTTTTTGTTTCTACTAACACACTAGTTGTTCTGGTGGAAGTTCTGACCATTGACCTGCCATTACATACCTTAGTTGTGAGGCATTGTAGGTGTCAACATAACAACATTGATCTTGATGTATGTAATAACAAGCCAAATATCAGAGGTGACTAGCTAGAGGAATAAAAGCCAAACTCAGAGGTAATTCTGCTTGATTGGAAGTCACAGAAATAGCATGGCCTTGAATTGCTTAAAAAGGGATTATTTGGAGGGTGGGTAAAGGTACTCATATTCATACTTGGTGAGACCCATGGAACCCTTGTGCTCCTTGCTTCAAACCGATCACTCCCAAGAGGAATTGTTGTTTGGAATGAGTTTCTGACTTCATGGATGGCAATGGTATTTGGAATATTCAGCTGCTTAATGAGCACGTTTGGCCTATGGATGTGCTGCAAATTCATAAGACTAGTACGTCTCCGAGACAACAAGATGATTTACTTGCCTAGCATCCGGACAAAAGTGTCTGGTTCACAGTTAGGAGTGCCTATTATTTAGCTATGCAAAACCATGAGGAAACCATTTCTAACGGTGCTTCTGGTGCTCAACCTGATGGTACACGGCCGATTTGGAACCTTATCCGGCAAGCCACTATCCCGCAAAATATGAAAGTGATGGTATGGAAGGCGGCGACCGGCGCACTTGCTACCTTTAAGTGCATGCAATATAGACACCTTCGAATGCGTGCAACTTGCCTGTTGTGTGGTGTCGAAGATGAGAGCTCCTTCCACGCGTTGGTGGCATGCAAGGAAGTGGTGCAGGTCTGGGAAGGAATGAGGAAGATATGGTCAATCCCAAGCAATGAACTTCTAGTAATTACTGGGGAGGAATGGCTGCTCAATATGGTAGCAAACTTACACAGAGGGTACATGACATGGTGCTGTTTTTAATATGGAGAATCTGGAATTTGCAACCGATTTATTGCAAGGAAAGGACCATGTTCTGGTAAAAATCTCGGTCGCCATTTTAAATAGCTATCTCAACTCTATATGTCATGCAAAACAGTACATCTCGGAGGAGAAGATCAAAGTTAAAATGGTAGAGGGCGAGGGGTGGTCAGAACCCAGGAACAAGGAAACTGCGTCGTCCAGACCATTGCGTGCTCCTGCTGTGGGATAGGTCGCCCTTTTGGTCGACGATTCATTCTCCTCAGACGGGACTGCGGGTTCAAGGATGGTCCTAAGGAATCCGGATGGAAGCTCGATCTTTGCTGCTTATCGACACCTCTTCTTCTTCAACGATGCCCTTGAAGCGCAATTATACATGCCTTAAGGGAGGGTCTAGCCCTTGCTTTGGAGCAATCAGACCTTCCCCTGGTAATCCAATCTAACTCTTCGACGACACTTTCTGCATTGTCCTCAGATATTCTTGATCGATCGGCTTATGGTCATTTAGTCTCGAAGATTAAGCACCTCTTAGCCAGTAGAGTGTTGTCCTTTAAAATTTCTAGAGATCAGAGCGCCCATGGAATGGAATAAAACTCTTTTACACCCACCGCCCCCCAAAAAAAAAAAGAAATATATTCTGAGGGGGAAGGTGTACACGCACGCACAGGATGGAAAGCAACTCGGACGTACACCCAGCGTCCCAGCCCACGACGCCACGTGCGTGTTGGAAAGCAAATCGGACGTAGCCCACGACGCGATAAGAATAAGAAGAACCCACGGCACAAGCACAGAGACGCCAAAGCCCTTGTCCGTCCCCTTCACCTATTGCCGGCGATCAGACGAACATGGCGACGGATCGCGCCGATCTCGACCTCCCGGACGAGCTGCTCGGCACCATCGTCTCCCTGCTCCCCACAAAGGACGGCTGCCGCACGCAGGCTCTCTCCCGTCGGTGGCGCCTCATCTGGCGCTCCGCGCCTCTCAACCTCGACGACGACTTACCTGAAAAGACCGTCTCTGACATCCTCTCTGCCCACCTCGGCCCCGTACAACGCATCTCGATCTGCATCAAATCGCTCCGCCATCGCTACCACGAAGCCGACGATGCCAGGGTCGACTGCTGGTTCTCTTCCCGGGTCTGGGCGCACCTCGAGGAGCTCTCGATCGACTACAGCCACGGCAGCAACGGCAGTGACGTGTCGGTGTTGCCACCGTCTGTGTTCCGGCGTGCGCCCACGCTCCAGGTGGCCACGTTCGGCCGCTGCTGTCTGCCAGTGCCCCACAACCTGGCCGTGGACTTTCCGCTCCTCCGGCGGCTCACGCTGTACAGGGTCACCCTAGCGGAGGAGACTCTCAGCGCCGTACTGTCCGGCTGCCCTGTGTTGGAAAGCCTTCTGCTGGCTGAGAATGTGGGCTCTGCCAGCCTCCGCGTCAACTCTCCGGCTCTCAAGAGCATCAGCTTTTGTGCTCCTTATTACTCTCACCTTGTCAAAGTCCAAGAGCTGGTCATCGAGGACGCACCTTCCCTCGAGAGGTTGTTACCGCTCAATCCCAAGTATGGTCCGGACACCATCCGGGTAGTCCATGCTCCTAAGCTAGAAATATTGGGTGGTCTAAGTAAAGGCATATCACAACTCCACATTGGCACAAGTCTTTTTCAGGTACGTAGTTGATGAGATTTTTATTTATATATATGCATGCATTAGGCTGCTCGTAGTGCGTAGTATCATAGTCTATGATAGTACCTCCGTAATGCATACTATCATAAATTAGTATCATCTTTAGTACATCCTCCGTCCCAAAATAAGTGACTCGACTTTGTACTAGCTTTAGTACAATGTTAGTATAAACTCGAGTCACTTATTTTGGGACGGAGGGAGTATAATAGATGACCTTATTTATTGGTATCATGCAAGACACATAGTAGTACACTAATTTCTATGATATGTTATCATATTATGATACTGAACTCTCTTTTTCTTGGCTCAATTATATGCAACCTCTTAAAATTATCTTCTTGCCATGCATGATGCTGACTATGATATACCGTTACGGGCAGCCTTAATGCTTACAAGCTAGCTACTATTATTGATACATGTTTGGTTTATTTTCTGTTTTTTTTTTTAGAAAATGGTCGCCGTTAGCTTGACAACCATAATGAACACGGTCAAAATTTTGTCTCTTCTTCTTGTTGGCCCCGATTTGGATGCAGTTCTTGACTACCTCGAGTGCTTCCCTTGCTTGGACCGGATTTATATCACTGTGAGTATTTTTGCCAGATTGCTTAAAATGTCAAGATATCACGTTGCCAAATTGTTAGCAACTGTTCTTTTTTCCTTTGTCTCCAGTTAGATCCACCAAGGTGCCGGCCAAACAATATAAAAACTGTGATGACGTATGACTCACTAGATGATCCAATTGAATGCCTTGAGAATCATCTGAAAAATATGGCGTTGAAGGTCTACGATGGCAACAGTCCACAAGTTGACTTTGCCAGGTTCTTTGTTTTGAATGCCAAAGTGCTAGAGAGAATCGAATTTGGCTTGCCTGAGATATCAATCTCCAAGAAACGGATGGACGAATGGAGGGATAACCAACACGGGCAATTACGAGTCGAAGACAGAGCTTCTCGCAGTGCTCAGTTTGTATTCAAGAACTTTGTTGGGACTAAATGTAATCATCACAACAATAAGGATATCCATGATCTATCGATGGCAGATCCGTTTGACTCCTTCTTTGATGGATATGTTACCATTTGAGAAAGTGTCCTTAATGTTCATAGCTAACTTTCATATCTTATTTGTGGTCAAAACTCTAAAGTTGTATTACTGCTTTAATGAGTTATCTCTACACAGTGCTCTACATCATGTAGGAATGGGAAGATCCCATGGTCCACTTGTGGAAGTGTTTGTAGAGGACGTATGAGGAGATTTCTATATAGTCCAGTTTCTACCGAATACCATGTTGCTTTAGTGCAAAATCTACTCGGTTTAGTTGGTTTTTTCTGTTTCTTGGTTGGTGTGGTTGGTTGTTTCTTTTCTCCGTCCTTGGTATTGTAAAGCTGGTCACAGAAACATCCTAGTACAGGTTGCCTTTTTGCTAATTCTTAATTGCAGTATCCAATGTTTGACGCAACGTAAGTTACATACCTAATTTTTTTCCCAAAAATTCGCAAGCACTCTTACCCAAACAAGCTGGATGAGCTCATGCCCCACCTAGATGGGAGGAGCAGACCACTAGCCGCCACATCTTCGAGAGTTCAGAACCAGCAATCAGCGTCCTCTGCCCCTTGCTAACAATCTAGGCCTAGGATCTTACTACCGAGGGTGCCACAATTGATGTATACAATGTATAAGAAACATAGGTTCAATATATATCAGAACAAAATATGTAAAGTTCCATGAGACAGGACTTTCAACACCCAGGTGGCCCTACACCTTCTATGAACGGTAAATTCAAAAACAATTTAAAAGAAAATAAAAATTAAACTTTGGGACATCAAATGTGGTCAAAGTTTCGATGATTTTGCAACATTTCAGCTAAAAATTAACATTCAAGGAGCCCTCACCTAAAAAAGCAAAATCACTATTCAAAATCTGTGTGCACTTTTGAGGGCTCCACGAATGTTATTTGTGGCTGAAACTTTGCAACAACAACATCAAAACTTTGATCATCTTTGATCCATGAAAGTTTCTGATTTTTTTGATTCTTTTTTTCTATTTTTTATGAATTTACTGTTCACTAGTGTGTAGGGACACCCGGGAGCTATTACACCTTTCTCAAAGTTCCATTAAATAGTGTAAATCCAACAAATAGGCTATGAATAGACTATGAATAGCATCAAGTTTCTATACAATTAGTGTTAAATATGCTATGGAAAGTATTTTTCATTTACGTAGGCCCCTAGATCTACCCCCAATTGCTGATTTCTATCTGCTACTACTAGCCCTCTTACCACAAGCCCCTTTCTCTTGTTTCTCTTCTTCTGCATGGCCAGAACTTCTATCCTGACCGACGTTCGATTGTTCCATTTGTGATGCTTGTGTCTTGATTATCTCAGGGTGGCACATCTTGTATATATCAGAAATATATGTATTTTTTAGCAAGATACCTAAAATTAATCCGCTACCTTGCCATATCCCAACTTATATAGGCACTTAAAGAAATCTTTGGGGTCTAACAGAAGTAAACTGGTTGTAAAGTAACTAATGACATGTACTAAACAGTCCACAGTAGCTGGTATATATTGTAGCCATGGAGCGACAACTTGATATCTCGAGCGAGCTAAACCATGTGATACTTTCGCTGTTAACTGCAAACAGTTGTCCTTTTTTCAGGAAAAACTCCCGATCTATGCATCAAACATTATGATAGTACAAAGAACATAACAAGCAATAGAAATTAATTATCCTCGGTAGCATAGGCTTGCTACTTTAACTATTTAGAATGTTCAAAGTAAATGAAGAACCTTGTTTCTTTCCAAAAATATTTTTTAATTTTTTTTGTGAAGGCACGACATGCTATTGTCAAAAATATTTATAGGTTGCATAGATTGAGTTAACCAGGTTATTGTAGGATGCGCGACATGCTTATATTGAGACCTGAACCAATAACGAAGGTAAGTATGTTTTTAAACAACAATTTGTAGCGCGGGCAAAGTTCCCCTCCAAGGTCCACCAGCCAGTCCGTGGATTCTCCTCCCCTCCGTCCGCCACACTCTGGCAGTGGGTGGTTGGGGCATGGAATCCTAGTGCCCCGAATCCGGCTAGTAGTTTAGGTTAGGGTCTTTTAGTCCTTATTGCGGTGGCACTCAGATGGATGGCGACGCTTCATCTTTGAGTTGGTCTTTCAGCCTTCGGGCCTCCTCGAATTCATCAGTCATGACATAACTGATGTAGCTACGGCGTATATTCAAGTCGTCTACTTGGAGCGTGGAGTTTAGGGTTTCTCATGTTACATGCGTGACAATGTCATGTGGTGTGACGAACTTCATGTTGATTCAAGGGCTTAACTATGACAACCGCGGCTCGCTGTGCCTCCAGCGTGATGGGCCTTATTAGGGACTCATGCACGAAGATTTCTTGCTGTCATCGACAACACTAATGCAGACAAGCCTAACAATGGCATGGCAAAATTGTCCGTGCCAGCGTGAACACCCGACACCACAAATATGGCGTCATTGTTAAAAAATAGTGGTGGCGTTGGAGCGCACGTCAGCAATATTATATATTCCTATGGCGTTGGATCTAAGTGTACCAACGGCAGTATCATACATACCTATGGCGTTTAATATTTTTCAAAGCCACAAAGAAGACAAAACTTTAGAGGCGTTGTATTTTCTGTTGGAATAAGCCACGGCATGTGGTGCGGTCGGGCTCGCCGGGTGCGTCGGGTGCATGCGGGACGTGCGGGACGCACTGGTGCGGTCGGGCTCGTCGGGCGCGTTGGATGCGCGCGGGACGCAGCGGCGGCGTGGCGTATGTGTGTGTATGGCGGTGTGTGGCCCCGTCAGGTTCGTAGGTGCGTGTGTGTGTGTGTGCGAGTCCGTGTGCGTGCGTGTGTTGGAGTTAGTTAGCTTGACGTGCATGTAGCATGGAGAAGCTGTGCATGCACCATGCAGCAGGGAGGCTGTTACGATCAGATGGATCGAGCGCGTCGTGCACGCTGGCCGGGTGGATCGCTCTATGCGCTACGTGCATGTATGCGCAGGAGACGTGAGCGCTGCATAGCTGCAGAACTACAAAGCCGCGGACGCGAGCATGTATTTGTTGAGAAGACTTGGTGCTCTGGGAATAGTAACGGGGCTGTGTGTGCAGCCGGGTGAAACTCCAGTGTATCGTGCTCCTCCTTTTTCTACTTCTAGTCCTGAGTGAGAGAGAGAGAGCTGCAACAACATTTGGTATTCAGAGCTACGGTTCAAGGCGATCACCGGCGGCCATGGCAGTTGTCCCATACGGCAGTGGTGGTGGGGCGATGGCGTTGCAGCTGCCACCGCTAACGACGACGAACTACACCGCCTGGGGGATCAAGGCGGAGGCTATCCTTGACGCCCAAGGCCTATGGAGTGCGGTCGCTCCGGCAGAGGGCAAGGCGGTCGACGTCGGGAAGAGCAAGACGGCACGGGCGGCGATGCTAGGCGCTCTGCCGGAGGACTTGCCGATGCAGGTGGTGACGAAGCCAACCGCGAAGGAGGTATGGGACTCCCTCAAGGTTCGCTTGGTCGGCGCCGATCGGGTGCGGGCGGCGAGTGCGTAGACGGGCAACTGATGATGACGGCGACACAGTGGGCGGCTCGGGAGCGATGGCAAGGCGGACGCGGCTTCCGCCACCACGACAATGACGGTGCGGCGAGCACATCGTCAGGCAATGAAGGGAAGCGCCGTGGACGCTGCTACAAATGCGGGGAGCGCGGGCACTTCCGGCGCGAGTGTCCGCAGCTGCGGAAAGGACCGGCGGCGGAGCAGGCTCTCCTGGCCGACGCCAACGTCGACGATGACAGACTCCTCTAGGCCGTGGCTTAGGGGATGTGTGTCGGAATAAGCCAGGCATGTGGTGCGGTCGGGCTCGTCGGGTGCGCACGGGACGTTCGGGACACACTGATGCGGTCGGGGTCGTCAGGCGCGTCGGATGCGCGCGGGACGCAGCGGCGGCATGGCGTATGTGTGTGTATGGCGGTGTGTGGCCGCGTTAGGTTTGTAGGTGTGTGTGTGTTTGTGTGCGCGTGAGTTCGTGTGCGTGGGTGTGTTGGAGTTAGTTAGCTTGACGTGCATGTAGCGTGGAGGAGCTGTGCATGCACCATGTAGTAGGGAGGCTGTTACAATCAGATGGATCGAGCGAGTCGTGCACATTGGCCGGGCGGACCGCTCGCTCCGCTACGTGCATGTATGCGCAGGAGACGTGAGCGCTGCGTAGCTGCAGGACTACAAAGCTGCGGACGCGACCATGTATTTGTGAGAAGAGTCGGTGCTCTGAAAATAGTAACGGGGCTGCCGGGTGAAACTCCAGTGTATTGTGCTCCTTCTACCTCTAGTCACTACCGGACCCGCGGGCTATGCCTACGGCCCAGGGCCGTCGGCATAGGCCGTATCCCGTCGGCATAGATCTATGCCTACGGCTGCCGTCGGCATATCCCCGTCGGTGTAGATCACGTCAGCGTAGTTGTGTCAGACCGTCGGCGTAGTATAGCCGTCGGCATAGGGGCGTATGCCGACGGCCGTGGGACAGCCGTCGGCATCGATTAGCCGTCGGCGTTGTTTTCCGTCTGACGGCAACGGACGGCGCCGTCAAAACCGCTAGCGACCCAGGGTACGACACGTGGCAAGGTATGCCGACGGCTTGGTACGACACGTGGCAAGGTATGCCGACGGCCAAGCCGTCGGCATACCTTGCCACGTGTCGTACCCTGGGTTGGCCGGGCGGCAGGCCATGCCTACGGCAAAGCCGTCGGCATAAAGAAAAACTATGCCGGCGGCTTTGCCGTAGGCATATCCTGCCACGTGGCGCCTCCTGGTGGCTCCTGAGCAAAGATATGCCGACGGCTTTGCCGTAGGCATAGTTTTTTTTCCTGTTTTCTCTTTTTCACTTCATTTGACAACAATTCACAGCAGAATAATATGAAATATGACAATTCATCATCATCATTTAAACATAGTCAAGTTCATCATCTAAAGATCATCGCCGACGAAAGTTCACGAACATAAAAGTAGTGCAAGACATGAAACATCATAAAAGTTGAAACATGAAAGGCATGGCAGAACGGCCACACAAACTGAATCATCATCGACATCAAGCACCACCGAGTCCACCTCCACTAAAACCACCACCACCACCGAGTCCACCTCCGCCAAAACCACCACCACCGAGTCCACCTCCGCCAAAACCACCACCCCCACCGAGTCCACCTCCGCCAAAACCGCCACCGCCAACTCCACCTCCGCCAAAACCGCCACCACGACCACCATCACTCTGCTAGATCGGAGTGACTGGGGTCGACGGAGCAGGAGTCGAGCCACCGGTCCCCTACATGTTTGAGAGAAGATTCTAACGGTAAATATGACATGATAGTGTTGAATGAACGAGAACTAGTTTGTCAGTAGTTAGGAAAATGTACTAACCGGAGTATGACCGCCTAGTGCCAGCCATTCCTCGAACGTGGGAATGTGTGGGGCGTAGTGCCAGCCATTCCCGCAGGTGGTGGTGGGGGTCCAACTTGTGGTGGCTCCGTGCGGTTAGTCCAAGACACCAACATAGCCTGGATGTTAGTTAAACAAGCAAACTAGAAAGTCAGAAGGAATGAAAGTGCAAATTTGAGCTTGGTTTTAAGAGGGCAAAACTAACCGCCATCACTTGTCGGCTGTAATCATCATTTGCCTTCGCTCGTTGCAAGTACTCCCTCACCTCAATATGCCTATGCTCGAGAAAGGCCTGATATGCCTACAAATTTGAGGTTGTTTCTAAGTGGGTAGTGCTAAAAATAAACTAAGAAAGATAGAGACAAAGAAGATAAGGGGAAGTACTTACAGCACGCTGGCGGACTAAGGGAGGCTGCGAACGCCCCGTACTCTCTAACGGGCTCGGGTTGGTAGCTCGAAGCCGTGTGTACGAGATCGATGGAGTGATCAAGCCATCGAAATACGGATACCGGCCATGGGACTTACCCTGGATGGCCACCACCGCCGTGTCGTCGATCTGAGACTGGGCGACCTTAGGAACGGGAACATCCGGATGCAACTTCTGATAGTTCTAAGTGTAAGACTCCAGGTGCTGCTCGGTGTTGCCGTAGTACTGGCTCTCGCCCTCCTTGCGATCACACCGCTCGCGGGCCAGCTTCCACGACTCCATGTCTGAGAGTGGCCTTTGCAACTTGTCCTCCTGCAACGTCAAACAGATGTTAGCCATACATAAGAACATGATGGTAAAGAAGAACAAAAATGCATCATGCATATAGATATACCTTCATGGCCTTGAAGCCCCAGTGGTTCCTGTTTCCTTGGCCGTGTGTCCCATCTTTTCCACGGTTAGCCCGAGCCTTGATGCTCTTGGCAGCAAACTCTGCATCGTCACCGACCCACCTATCCACCAAACTCGCCCATCCGTCATGCGGTCCATAGCACCAACGAGGAACAACCTATGCAAATTTTGGAAGCATGACATGTGAGCATGAAACATATAGTTGACTGCTTGAAACAATAAAAAGTCAGTAATAGTTACCATCATGAACTGCTCCCTGCTCATGGTAAGTTTTTGCTTCTGTGCTTGAGTTTTGGTCATCTTTTGGTGCAGGTAGATGTGGTAGTACTGCGAGACGGCAACCCAACGCACCTCGTACTGCAACTGACGAGCTTTCTTCTTCGCAGCCGCGAGTAAGACCACGTCGGCTCTGGCCTTGTGCTCGTCAAGAACACTATACAGTTGCTGCAATCATGCATAAACCAAAAGCAAACAGGGCATGAGTTGAGTGACTCAATGATAAACTATGAACGAAACTAAAGACAAGTGATTCAGCATAGAACTTACCCAAAATTTGGTGATCACGGCCTTAGCGGGTGTCCCGTACTCCCCGTTTCTGCAAGCCTCGTAGTGGGCCCATCTTGTGGCCAAAACACGCAGCTGCGGGTCCCTGTCTGGCCGCGGGCAGAATAGGCCAGTCAAAACTCCTTCAACAGGACAGTGATAAGGCCGTTTGGTTTACGGCCCCCTCCGCGAAGGATCCAGTTACTGCAAAAGAATCAATGGATTGCCATGTGTACAATAAGAAAATGTTGTCATGTGTTGAAAATATGATTGAGATGCACTTACTCTATCCCCATAGGTTCAATGAGCCACTTGTGCGCCTCGATAGAAGGTGGTGGGGGTACTCCGGCATTACCACATAGCCTAGGCAAAGTGAACATAACAAATTGACTAAAATAATGGTGCAAAGGTATTACCTCATCCACTCATCCTCAACTTCCTTGATGTTGTGCAAGATATAGAACATGACATCCCCCCACTCATCTCGTGGCATGTCATAAGATGTCGAGCATCCAGCCCCGCCACCTTGCCCGATGAATAGAGGCAACTTGGGTTTATACTTGGGTTCTTCTGTATTGTATCGAGATACCTTATTGTGCAATGTGGGAATATGGTCCGGATAGTAGGCTGTCCTGAGGTCTGCCACCTCCTCTAGGATAACTGCCTCAGCTATGGAAGCTTCAATCTTAGCTTTGTTTCCACATTTCTGTCTCAGATGCTTGTTCTGTCTCTCAGGGCCGTACTGCCAACGATTCTGCACAGGGCCCCCCAACAATACCTTGTTCGGGAGGTGCAAAATGAGATGTGTCATCGGAGTAAAGAAGCCTGGCGGGAAGATCTTCTCTAGCTTGCATATCAACTCCGGCGCCTTCTTATGCATTTCTTTTATCTTCTCAGGACATACTTCTTTAGCACAAAGCGTGCGGAAGAAATGGCTTAACTCCGCAAGCACACGCCAGACACGCTCGGGAACATAGCCCCGAACCATCACCGGCATAATCCGCTCAATCCATACATGATAGTCATGACTCTTGAGCCCGGTCACTCTACCCGTTGAAAGATTGACCCCCTTACTTATATTCGACACATAACCATCGGTGAACTTCACGACGTGTTTCAGCCACTTGAATGCCTCCATCTTATGATCCTTTTTAAGTACGAAGTCAGCATCTGGCTTGAACCAAGATTTTCGACTGCCTGTGGGAGGCTGCATGTGAAGACGTGGTCTATCACAAATATTCTGTTGATCGACTCTAGCATTAACATTATCCTTTGTCTTATCAGGAATGTTGAGGATCGTGTGAAAATGGGACTCTGCGACATTCTTTTCGTTGTGCATCACGTCGATGTTGTATGGAAGTTTGAGGTCCTTAAAATAGGGAAGCTGCGTGAAGGGGGTAATGTGAGTCCAGTTGTGCGTCTCACCATATCCTTCATAACATTTTTTCCCTTTACCTTTTCCTTTGCCCTCGTCTTTGCCTGTGGCTTTGGCTTTGCCTTTTCCTTTTCCTTTTCCTTTGCCTTTCCCTTCACTGGCAGGCTTAAGAGCTTTGAGCTGAGCAAGCACATCCGCACCAGAACACGTTGGAATCTCGTTTACTTCATGGACAACTTTGCCTTTTGTGAAGTTCTTCTTGTCTTCCCTATCAGGATGGTCTGGAGGGAGGAACTATCGATGCAGGTCAAAGGCAACATACTTGCCACCCTTCTTCAGCCAAATGAAAATCAAGGCCTGCATGCACACTGGGCAAGGCATCTTTCCACTTGTACACCATCCGTAGAACAGGGCATAGCCGGGAAAGTCATGCATGCAATACTGTAGCCAAACTTTCATCAAGAAATTTTTCTGCAGATGCCGGTTGTATGTCAACATCGGGAAGTACCAAGAATGGTGCAAATCATCCACCAACGGCTGCATAAACACACTCAAATTCTTCCCTGGATATTTAGGACCCGGAATTATAAGCGACAGGAACATGGTCTTCGTTGCATTATGGCGCCAGGAGGGAGATTGAGCGGAATAACAAATACGGGCCAGCAGCTGTATGGATTAGACGACATACCATATGGATTGAACCCATCACCTGTTATAGCAATTCTGACATTCCCGGCCTCAGCTGCTTCCTCCGGGTACTCTATATCGAATGACTTCCATGCTTCACCTCCTGATGGATGTACAACTTTTTTGGGATTGTACCATTTCCCTTCCTTGTGCCACTTCATCATTTTGGCAGACTCCTCGGTGATAAAAAGGCATTGCAGTCTTTTTTATAAAATCAAGATACCGAAGAACCTTCACAGGGATTTTTAGCTGCTGCTTCTGACCATGCTTATCGACCACCTCAATATGCCGAGAGGAACCGCACTTCCTATAGTAGTTGTCATCCGCATACTCATGCCTAAATAAAAGGCAATTCTTTGGACAAACATGTATTTTCTCATAGTCCATGGAGACAGCCGTACTCAGCCTTGACTGCCATCAGTTGCGAGATGGCATCCAGCACACACAGCTTGGCACCCTCATAGAGAGGTTTCTTTGACGAGGCCAAGATTTCCAGGAATGCCTTTGTTGTTTCCTCCGACTCCTCCGGTTCATTCGCTGAATGTGACGGAGGTGTCGGCTGTGCAGCAAATACATCATCTAGCATGTATCTAACCCCATCGTCCTCATAACCAGCGATGCATTGTCGTATCACATCCTCTCTACCACGGTCCCGCTGGGCAAAGTTTATCGGCATATTAAAGTTGGGCATAAATCCATTCGTGCGAAGGTGCTTAGTCATCTCACTCTTATCTCTGCGGATACGTCTCTTACATTTGGCACACGGCATTCTGCACCATCCTCATTGGACTACGGAATATCTCTTTCAAAAACACATCAGTTTTCTCGACCCACTCTGTTGTTACTTGATTCCGACGGAAAAACCCACTATACATCCACTGATTATGTGCCATCTCTGCTTTATTGGAAGCCACACAACAAAATTAAGGATTCATTTAAATTACCCACATCAATATTTTATTTTTTACAAGGTTGACGAGTAATCCATCTACATCTCTAATAGGTAAAGATGGGTCCTAATCCAACCCGAGAATGTGTTGATTGAGTACGGTCCATGCTCTACCCCATTCCGAGACAAAATTTCGGCAGCACCTCCCCACTGTTCTCCAAATACACGTCTCGGCAAAATGCCGAGAGAATGTGCATCCGGAGAACAACAGGGAGGCGCCGCCGAAATCCTGTCTTGGAACGGGTAGACATGAACAACGCATCAATCTACACATCCTCGGCTGTCCGTGAAAGCGTTGGGCGATCCGAAGAGCTGCGGTGATAAATATGCAATTGAATGCATATTTATCGATGCAACCCTTTCGGACGGGAGACCTAGGTTACGCGACTTGATGTGAAAATTCAATCTAGTGACATGGAAAAAAGTGGACGAGGTCATGGAATTGTTGCTCACCCTCCGATGTAGAGGATGTAGTCGATCAAAGGAGGGACGATCGTGGACAAACACCTCCAACGTGGACAATCAATCCACGAAGATGGAACACCACAAATCCTGTTAATTCCACCGAGTGATAAAAAATTAGGTCATCACCTCACATTAAGCATTGGCACAACATTATGAATGAACATGAAACAACATGTCAAATTGTCAAAAAACAAACTCTAAACCCGTTCCTACTCCATTCCCTCTCTCCCCCATTCTTTCTCTCTTATAAAAAGCCAAACGGAGCTCGTTCATACTCCATTATCTTCCCTCGCTCATCTCTTTACATGCACATATTGAAAAACTTGACCAATATCCATATTGAGCAATATCTAAGTGTCCAAATTCACAAAATTGAGCAATATCCATCAATGCATCCATCTATCACAAACTTCACCATCAATCTGTACATGCATGCAAATATCCATTCATCACATATCCATCTATGCAAAAAAACAGTAACAAAATGCAAAAAAAGTAAAAAAAAATCTCACCTTGGCCGCGCCGGTGCAGCGGGCAACAGGGAGGCCGGGGGGGCAGCCGCAGGGGAAGGGTGGACGGGGTCGGCCGGGCGCAGAGGGCGTCGCGGAGGGGCGCAGCAGGCAGGTGGACGGGCCAGGCGGTGCAGCTGGACTCTGAGGAGGCGCGGGTCGGGACAGGTGCGGACGGCACAAGGCGAGAGGTGGCGAGAGGGCACGGGTGGTGGTGGGGTGAGGCGGAGGAGAGGAGGGTGGTCGCGGGTGCGGAGAAGAGCTAGCAACGGCGGCGCGAGAAAGGGGCGAGGATGTAGGCGGGAGGGGGAGGGGAGGAAGGGGTGGCGCGGTGGAGCGGCGGCGGCCCGGCGGCGGGAGCGACAGGCGACGGGAGCGGCGGCGGTGGCACGGGTCGAGTGGCGGAGGCGTGGGTCGAGCAGCGGGTCGGGCGAATGAGTGGTTGACGGTCGACCAGCTGAAGATAAGGGCGAACTATGCCGACGGCTAAGCCGTCGGCATAGGTAGCGATGCCACGTGGCACCTATGCCGACGGCTTAGCCGTAGGCATAGTTTTTTTTAATGTTTTTAGTAGCTTATATTTTTTCTTCTTTCTGTTTTTTTATTTCATATAAATTTTTTATGTTTTTATAGTCATAAATTATATTTTTTATATTTTTTTATGTATTATTATTTCATATGCATTTTTAATGTTTTCTTAACGCTGCTCGGCCCTCTCCTCTCCCGGAACCACACAGAGGGGAGGTGAAGGCGCCACGTGGCATTTTTTTTTTCAACAACTTTTATACATGTTTAACATTTTTTTAAAATATTATTAACTGTCTTCAAATATATTTTTAGTGTATATTATTTTCATATGCATTGAGCCAAACCCACAGCTAAATCCACTCCGTGTAGACCCGACGCGTCCGTTTCCCCCCTCCAGGTGCCGGCGGCGGCGCCGTCCGTGACGGGGGCCACACCCCGGAGACCCGTGCAGCCTCTTCGGATATGCCACAACACCACCCCGCATGTATGAGGGCCCGGTACGACGCTCCGGTGGCATTGCTACCCCCCAGGGCCCCTGTCCCGGCTAACCCTGTACCATTTGACCACGGTATCTAGCCCTTTGACTTTGCACGGACGGGCTTTGACCAGTGGACCTCTCCACCCGGTTGTGTCGGGTCGGCCCAGAGGGACACCGGGGAGCAACATCCGGGCCAAACCCACAGCTAAATCCACTCCGTGTAGACCCGACGCGGTAGTTTCCCCCCTCCAGGTGCCGGCGGCGGCGCCGTCCGTGAGGGGGGCCACGCACCGGAGACGCATGTCGCCTCTTCGTACATGCCACAACACCACCCCGCATGTATGAGGGCTCGGTACGACGCTCCAGTGGAATTGCTACCCCCCAGGGCCCCCGTCCCAACTAACCCTGGAGCAGTTGACCACGAGATCTAGCCCTTTGACTTCCCACGGACGGGCTTTGACCAGTGGACCTCTCCACCCGGTTGTGTCGGGTCGGCCTAGAGGGACACTGGGGAGCAACATCCAGGCCAAACCCACAGCTAAATCCACTCCGTGTAGACCCGACGCGTCCATTTCCCCCCTCCAGGTGCCGGCGGCGGCGCTGTCCGTGACGGGGGCCACACCCCGGAGACGCGTGCCGCCTCTTCAGACATGCCACAACACCACCCCGCATGTATAAGGGCCCGGTACGACGCTCCGGTGGCATTGCTACCCCCCAGGGCCCCCGTCCCGGCTAACCCTGTAGCGTTTGACCATGGGATCTATCCCTTTGACTTTGCACGGACGGGATTTGACCAGTGAACCTATCCACCCGGTTGTGTCGGGTCGGCCCAGAGGGACACCGGGGAGCAACATCCGGGCCAAACCCACAGCTACATCCACTCCGTGTAGACCCGACGCGGTAGTTTCCCCCCTCCAGGTGCCGGCGGCGGCGCCGTCCGTGAGGGAGGGCCACGCACCGGAGACGCGTGTCGCCTCTTCAGACATGCCACAACACCACCCCGCATGTATGAGGGCGCGGTACGACGCTCCGGTGGCATTGCTACCCCCCAGGGCCCCCGTCCCACCTAACCCTGGAGCGGTTGACCACGAGATCTAGCCCTTTGACTTCCGACAGACGGGCTTTGACCAGTGGACCTCTCCGTCCGGTTGTGTCAGGTCAGCCCAGAGGGACACCAGGGAGCAACATCCGGGCCAAACCCACAGCTAAATCCACTCCGTGTAGACCCGACGCGTTCGTTTTCCCCCCTCTAGGTGCCGGCGGTTGTGCCGACGGTGAGGGGGCCACACCCGGGAGACGTGTGCCGCCTCTTCAAACATGCCACCACACAACCCGGCATGTATGAGGGCTCGGTGCGACGCTCCGGTGGCAATGCTACCCCCCCCCCAGGGCCCCCATCCCGCCTAACCTTGGAGCGGTTGACCACGAGATCTATCCCTTTGACTTTCCACAGACGGGTTTTGACAAGTGGACCTCTCCACCCGGTTGTGTTATGTCAGCCCATACGAACACCTGGGAGCAACATCTGGGCCAAACCCACGGCTACATCACCTCCGTGTAGACCCAGCGCGTCCATTTCCCCCCTCGAAGTGCCGGCGGCGGCGCCGTCCGTGAGGGGGGCACACCCCGGAGATGTGTGCCGCCTCTTCAGACATGCCACCACCTCCCGGCATGTATGAGGGCCCGGTGCGACGCTCCGGTGGCATTGCTACCCCCCAGGCCCCCATCTCGCCTAACCCTGGAGCGGTTGACCACGAGATCTATCCCTTTGACTTTCCACGGACAGGTTTTGAACAGTGGACCTTTCCACCCGGTTGGGTTACGTCAGCCCATACGAACACCTGGGAGCAACATCCGGGCCAAACCCACAGCAAGATCCCGTCCATGTAGACCTGACGCGTTTGTTTCCCCCCCTCCAGGTGCCGCCGGCGGCGCCGTCCCTGAGTGGGGCCACACCCGGGAGACGTGTGCCACCTCTTCAACCGGTTGTGGTAGGTCATCCCATATATAGAAACAGTTGGGAGCAACGTCCCCTCCGTATAGACTGGTGCGGTTTGTTTCCCCCTCCGGTGTCGGTGGCGTCGGCGCCGTACGTGAGGGGGGTCACACACCCCTTTGTATAGAATCGGAAAAAATGTATGTATGCTTATATATATTAACAAATGCTACATGTAAGCTAGTCAAATAATAATACGTAAAAAAACATAAAAATATAGCTATGCAAAAAAAAATTGAAAAAAAAATTTATGCCGACGGCAAAGCCGTCGGCATAGCTACGACCAGGGCGGATGGACGGTGCGGTGCGGATCGATGACGTGTCATCTATGCCGACGGCAGCCGTCGGCATAGGCCTTGGTCGGTGCGGTCTGGATCGATGACATGGCAACCTTATCTATGCCGACGGCCGGCCGTCCTGGCCGTCGACATAGATCCGACGTCGTTAGCCGCCCGTCGCGGGCGGGGTCGCTGGGACCACAGCTATGCCGACGGCCCGCATATGCCGCGGCTGCTTTAGGCGTAGATCTGGCTATGCCGACGGCCTTGTTTTGCTGACGGGGGCCGTCGGCGTATACCTGGATAGCCCGACGGCCTTTGTACGCCGACGGCCTGGGGCCAGCTGTCGGTAAATCTGGACGTCGAACTCGAGCTTTCTGGCTCGGCTCGCGCTCGCCCAGGCTCGGCCCGAGTTTGATTCGACCCGAGAAATAAAAAGGCCGAGCCGAGCTGCGTTATTGGGCTTGTTTCGGCCTCGGGCCGAGCCCAGCTCGGCTCGAGCTAGCCCGGGAGCTCGTCCAATTCTGCAGCCCAGAATGGCCCAGCCTCACCAGTCGCACTTGACCTAGCGTCCCACCTCACCCCGAGCAGCATAATTCCTCATTTGCCCCCGGGCTAGGTTAGCTAGCCGCCGCCGCCGCAGCAGCAGCAATTCCTCGGCGTCCTTGCTGGCTCGCCGCACCATACGCTAGCTGATGACACACATGCCGCTTGTCCAGATCGCCCAAGGAGCCATGGAGAAGAAGAAAGAGAGGTCATTGACCCCCATTCTTGGGAAGGAGCCAGCGATAGGAAAGAAGAAAATAATGGCATGAGCAAGACCTCCATGGACGCCGGCATCCAGCCTTCCGTTCGCTCCAAATGGTAGTGCGCTTGCTGTCCAAACTTGGGTGTATCTGCTGTCAAAGTTTCAGACATTCAGTTTTGATGTTGTCCAAATTTCAGTGAATTTGTGGTACAGTTTTTTTGGTGTACTTGCTGTCAAAATTTCAGTGTTGATGATGTTGAAATTTCAGTGAGCCAAATCAAGTCATTTGGTGCTATTTTTCCATGTCTTGGTGAAACAAGTTGCTAGTTAGCACATATAAGTAGTAATCTGCACGCTGGTGTGCAGTGCACAGTGCATGCACACGAGCTGCCGAGTTGGACCGAGCCAGCACAAAGCTCGGGTCGAGCCTGGGAATGAGGCTCGCCTGAGCAGTTAGCTCGGGCTGGCTCGGCTCGTGCTGGGCGAGCTAATGGCTGGCTCGGCCCGAGCTCGGCTCGGCTCGGCTCGCGTCCAGGTATAGCTGTCGGCATAGTGTGGAAGAGGCCGACGGTCGCCGTCGGCATACTTTTGGCCGTCGGCTTAGAGCCTTGTTCCGGTAGTGAGTGCTGAGTGAGAGAGAGAGAGCTGCAACAACATTTTCACGATACTAATATCAAAAAATTTATAAGAGGAAATAATTTTAGTATCTGACTGAATGAATTTAGATTACCTACGTCAAAATAGAGATTAGATCCCTGGGAAGGCGTGTGATATTTATTTTCTCCAATTCTAAAACACGGGCATGTTTCCTAGTGTCCTACAAATATATTCGTCTTTCTTTTTGGGAAAGTGTACCTACGCTGGAACCATAACCGTGTCGGAAAGCAACTCGGACGCACACCTAGCCCACGACGCGATTAGAACAGCCCACGGCACCAGCACATAAGGCGAAAGCCCTCGTCGTCTGTCAGACCGTCCCCTTCACCTATTCCTCCCCTGATCTGAAAAATACACTCCACATATTCCTTCCCGTCGCCGGCGATTACACCACGCACATGGCGAAAGATCACGACGATCTCATCGGCAAGCTCCCAGACGAGTTGCTCGGCACTATCGTGTCCTGCGGCTCCTGCCTGCCAACCAAGGACGCCTGCCGCACGCAGGCACTCTCCCGCGGGTAGCGACACACCTGGCGCTCCGCACCGCTCAGCCTCGACGCCGGCTTGTCCAAAAAGATTGTCTCCCGCATTCTTTCTGCTCACCCAGGCCCCATCCGCCGCATCGCGATCAGCATGGACCCCCTCCCCTACCGCTATATATGCCCACCGCACGGGGCGCCAGATCGTTGATGACGCCGGCGACGCCAGGCTCGACGGCTGCCTCCGCTCCCGTGATGACCTCGCAAGCATCCAGGAGCTCATACTCGTCCACAGACCACAGTCACGGCAGCTACTGCACCGACGTGTTTCCGTCATCTGTGTTCCAGAACGCGCTCGAGCTCCGCATGGCCATGTTCGGCCGCTGCCGTCTGCCATCCAACCTAGTCGTACACTTCCCGCTCCTCCAGCAGCTCACCCTGGATAGTGTCACCCTGACGGAGGAGGCTTTGAGCGCCATGCTCACCGGCTGCCCAATGTTGGAGAGCCTTCAGCTGCAGGAGAATGTGGGCTCTGATAGACTCTACATAAGCTCTCCGACTCTCAAAAGCATCGGATTTTGTAGTCCTTGGGTCCGACAAGAAGAAGTATACCCTCCCATTGTCAAAGTCCAAGAGCTGGTCATCGAGGCTGCCCCTTGCCTGAAGAAATTGCTTCTATACAGTCCAAACAATGGTCTGAGTACCGTCCGGATAACCTGGGCTCCTAAACTGGAGATATTGGGTTGCCTAAGCAAAAAAATGTCGCAGCTCCACCTTGGAACGACCGATTTTCAGGTAGTTGCAGCCCTTATTTTCGAATCACTCAAGGCACAATTCTATGACCCAAGCTATTATTTTTCATGTGTATTTGGTGTATGTTTTCTTTTTTGTAGGAAATGATCGCTGTTAGCTTGACAACCACAATGCGCACGGTGAAGGTTTTGTCTCGTGATCATGTCGGGCCAGATTTGGATGCAGTTCTTGACTTCCTCAAGTGCTTCCCCTGCTTGGAGACGCTCTATATCGCCGTGAGTGTTCATATATATTGGCTATATTGCTTAAACTGTCAAGACGTCATGTTGTCAAATTGTTACGAAAAAGTTTTTTTTTTCTTTCTGTCTCCAGTTAGATCCATTGAAGTGTCGTCGTTGGTGTGCACCGAAGAATATCAAAACTGTGAGGAAGTATGCCTCACTAGATGATCCAATTGAATGCCTTGAGCACCATCTAAAGACAATGTCGTTGAAGATCTACTATGGCGATGGTCAAGAAGTTGACTTTGCCAGGTTCTTTGTTATGAATGCCAAAGTGCTAGGAAGAATGGAATTTGGAATCCTTGAGAGTTCAATCAATGTCCACGACATAGACAAATGGAGGGACAATCAAAACAGGAAGCTACAAGTCGAAGACAGAGATTCTCCAGGTGCTCGCTTTGTATTCAAAAAGTTTGCTTGGACTGGCTCGAATTATAGCATCAGCAAGCATACCCATGATCTGTCGATGGCAGATCCGTTTGACTCCTCATTCTTAGACGGAACTGTTACCATTTGAGAAGGTGCCTTTGTGTTCATATCTAAATTTGATATCTTATTTGTGGTCAAAACTCTAAAGTTGTGTTACTGCTTTAATTATGTATCTCTACATTATGTAGGAATGGGAAGATTCTATGGTCCACACAGAAGAATATATAGAAGGATATGTGCCCAAGCTTCGAACCGGTAATTTGTTAGTGTTTGTAGAGGGCGTACAAGGGGTTTTCCCTATAGTCCAGTTTCTGTAGTGTTGCACTTGAGTGTGAAATCTCCTCGGTTTAGTTGGTTTTTCTGTTCCTAAGTTAGTGTTGGTTGTTTCTTTGCTCCTTTGTATTGTAAGCTGGTCACTCAAGCATCTAGTACGCACTGCCTTTAGTGAAGAGTGATAGAAAAGGAACCGTTTTGCTTATCTTTAATTGTGGTGTCCAATATTTGACACCATGTAAGTTATGTTACTTAAAACGTTTGGCCAAAAATTCGTGAGGGAAGAGCAGACCACTCACACCACTTGTTTCAGAGTTCCCAACGGGTATCAACGTCGTCAGACGTCTGCCCTTGCTAACATTGATGGACCTAGGGTGCCACAGTTTATATATACAATGTATAAACAACACAACTTCAAAATAATCAGTGTACAAAATATGTGAATTTCCACTAAAATAGTATAATTTGATTTATACATCAGATTAAATCCAGAAAATAGTCTATAAATAGCATTAAGTTTCTATAAAATTAGTGTTAAGTATATTATGCAAAGTATTTTTCAGTTTTCCAGGGGCTTTCATGACACCCTGACACCCCCTAGATCTACCCCTAGTCGCTAATTTCTACCTTCTACTCCCTTTTACCACGAGGAACTTTCTCTTGTTTTCTCTTCTTCTGCATGGACCTAGGGTGCCACAGTTGATACATACAAATGTATGTATAGACAACACAACTTCAAAATATCAGTGTACAAAATATGTGAATTTCCACTAAAATGGTATAATTTGATTTAAACATCAGAGTAAATCTAAAAAATAGTCTATAAATTGCATTAAGTTTCTATAAAATTAGTGTGAATTATATTATCCAAAGTATTTTTTTCAGTTTTCCAGAGGCTTTCATGACACCCCGACACCCCCTAGATCTACCCCTAGTTACTAATTTCTACCTGCTATTCCCTTTTACCACGAGGCACTTTCTCTTGTTTTCTCTTCTTCTACATGGCTGGAACTTCTCTCCTGGCCGGAGTTCGTCTGCTACATGCGTGATGCTTGTGTTTTGTATATCGCAGGGTAGTGCATCTTCTATATATTAGAAATATATGTCCTTGTAGCAAGACTAAAATGAATGTGTTACCTTGCCATAGCCAATCTTATGTAGCCGGTTAAAGAGAGTATTGGGGGTCTAACATAGGTAAATTAGTCATAAAGTAACTAATGACATGTACTAAATGGTAAACAGTAGTTGGTACATATTGTTCCGATGGAGTGACAACTTGATATGCGGAGTAAGCTAAATCATGTGATACTGGACATTTTGACACATTGTTGTTAACCGCAAATAGTTATCCTCGGTGGCATTGCCTTGCTACCTTAACTATTTAGCAATGGTCAAAGCATATGAAATACCTTATTTGTTTCAGAAAATATTTGGAGGCCGTGCGCTCCTATAGTAAATCACATATCATTTTCTCTCTTAAGCACAATGATTTGCTTAAATTGAGTGAGTCAACAAAGATCAACTCACAATTTATTGTCCAATGTAAGACATGCATTCTTGAGACCTAGACCAATAAAAGGTAAGTATATTTTCAAATGGAAATATGTAGCTAGGGCAAAGTTTTTCTCCCCTCCATGCATTCTTGAGACCTAGACCAATAAAAGGTAAGTATATTTTCAAATGGAAATATGTAGCCCATGGATTCTTCTCCACTCCGCTTGCCGCTCCGATGGTGGGTGGGGATCCCAATGCATCGGATCCGGTTAGTAGTTTAGCTTATTGTTTTTTTAGTCCTTTGAGGTATGGCACTTGAATGGATGGTGATGCTTTATCTTTGAGTTGGTGTTCCGGGCTTCGAGCCTCCTCGAATTCATTAGTCAGGACGGAGTGGATGAAGCTCCAATGTAGATTCATGCCTCTAGTTGGTGCATCGAGCTTAGGATTTCCACCAAATGTGCGCGAGGATGTCATCTGGTGTGAGGCACATCAGATCGATTCAAGGGTTTAAATACGACGACTGCGCTCTCGGATGGTGCTCATTAGGGACGCATGCATAAATACTTCTCGGTTGTCATCAATAAGGTCAAACCGGCTCCGGTATGGGGCCGCAATGGCGACGCGCCGGCAGCTCATTCTAGCGCCGGTGGTCATTCAAATGTCTAGGAACCTCGATGTAATTTTTATTATGTTTGAGGTGCTTTTGTAGTTAAATGAACTTTTATAACAATTTTATTTCTTTTTCATAAAAAACGGAATCCATGGAAAAATATGGTAGCTTGTCTAACTGGATTGTTTACTTAGTTCCCGTTAATATAAATTCGTGTGTGCTCAGATGGCTAGTGTGCGGCGGCGACCAGTGTGATGTCCCGACTCCTCACTTTAACATAATTTAGTTTAGATTCTATTGTTTCTTTCTTTGGCCCACTGCAAGGTTGCATTGTTTTCCATGTGGACATTTTGATCAGTTAATAGACTGACATGCATATAAATATTTGGAGTTATATGATAATCATGTGAAGTTATACTTGCTGACCTATTGATCTTATTTTGTATAACAATGATCACGAATTCAGCGATCATGGATTGCATTTTACCCGCTTTCTAGCAACAACTATGAAAACGAGAAATAATATGGATTAAAAGGGTTATGCATGCTTTCTTGTGTGGTTGGTGTTGTTGTGTTTTCATAAAAAATTTACTCCATTTGTTCCAAAATGTAAGGTGTATTAGTTCATTGAAAAGTCAAACTGCTTTTAAGTTCATGACAAGTGCTCGTTGTCCACACTCACTAATTTTCTCCTGGTGATGTTCCCCCTTTCTCACGTGTCACATTTCTATGTGGTTGAAACTTCTCTCCTGGAGGTCGGAGTCCATTGACTCCATATGTGATGCTTGCTTCGACGATCATAGGGTGGCACTGTTTGTGGAGTTCATGGATGGTGGGAAGCGATTCCTTGAGAGATTTCTACCGGTTCTAAGGTTTGGTTAGGTTTTCTCTGTAGCGATATCCTAGTATCTTCACAATTTAGCAATGGTGACACCCTCTCCATGTTATCATGCATCAGAGATATTGTTTACTAGTTAGGTTCAGTTAGGACTGGTAAATGAAGTAGCTCTTGCTTGTCTCGGGACTGTTAGATTTATGTAGGGGTCGACTGAATCGCACACAGAAATCAGTAATTTGCTCAATCCAGGATGATCATCTTTTATATATCATGCATATATGTTGTATAGTTTCTTTGCATTTTAGCGCAAGATAACTGAAATGAATAAAATTACTTTGCCACAACCCAGCTTTGATAAGCGCTTACATCAGTGGAGTTTAACATTATTCTTCAATTCATGCCCGCTTGGGTTAATTCACGAAAATCCTAGACCTACGTCTCAGATTACAGACGTTTACGTAAACTACCTAGCTATCTCCCCCCCCCCCCCACCCCAAAAAAAATTCATCGGGGTGGGCCCCTTCCTCCCCGAATCCCCAATCACACATGTCCAGGTGGCTGATTACGTTAATCACGTAATTAACATTACCTAAATGTAGCATTACTCGTTAATTCATGAGGTGCAAGTGATATACAAATGTAAAAATGGATTTCCGCTACATAGTTAATGTAGCCAAACCCTTGCTCAGCATTTAACTCTATCTACAAAAAGTAACTTGTTTAGAATAAAATGATCCTATTAGATACGGCTTTCGCTCTTGTATTTTATTCATGTTTGCATGAGTTAATTGGTATGTATCTCCTACGTGAGTGAGAGTGAAGGGATATGCAAATCTATAAAAGAGATTTTCTCTACATAGTTAATGCAGCCCAAAACTCTTGCTCAGTAGGGCAAAGACAGACATGTTGTAGTATACTCCAATTCATGTTCACATGAATCGGCACACATCGAATGAAGATATGCATATAGAGATATGCACAATGAATGAAGATATGGATTTTGGCACCACAATTAATTAGTGCAGCCAAACCCTCGCTGAACACTTAACTCTCCGTGTACAAAAGGATAGCGACGACTCTGGTTGCATTCAAGCCACCAAGTTAGGTACGGTGCTCTAGCTTGCTACTGTGACTCCGTTCCTGCAACCATGGAGCTTGACACACGCGCTCTCGCCCTCCTCCCGTTGGTGCTCGCCTCGTTCGCGACGTTCCTCCAGCCTGCCGCTGCAAACGATGGCACGCCACGTCCCGGCGGAGGCTTCAGCCTCCGGCTGGTCCCGTACGGCGGCTGGAACAGCACCATGCACGTCGACGGCGGCGGCTTCCTGCACCTCAACGAGCAGGCAGCCGCCACTGCGCTTCGGCCGCACATCCACGGCCCGAGAGGGTTCACCTACAGTGTGGCCACCACCGTCGGGACGGGCCACGGCCGCCGCACCTACGACCTGGTGCTGGACACGGTCAGCAGCCTGACGTGGATGCAGTGCATGCCGATTGCGCATCCTTTCCCACAGATACCGCCGCCATTCAAACCGGAGATCTCGTCGTCGTTCAGACGCGTCTCGCACAGGAGCGACCTGTGTCATAAGCCATACAGTGGCACCGATTGCGAGTTCCGAGCGAACCGCCTCGACGGCGCGCACGCGAGCGGTGTGCTCGGCAACGAGACCTTCGCCTTCGCGAACGATGGTGGCGCCGCTGCGGCCGCGGAGGTTCGCGGCGTCGTGTTTGGCTGCGCGCACACCACCACGGGGTTCCTCAGCCATGGAGTACTCGCCGGCGTCCTCGGCCTAGGGAAGCAGACACCGTCGCTCATCTGGACTCGGCTCCACCAGCACGGGCAGGACGGCCGCTTCTCCTACTGCCTCTTTGGGCCCGGGCGTCCGGACAGGCACGGCTTCCTCCGTTTCGGCGCAGACGTCCCAGCCACGGGCCACATGAAGAGCACCAAGATCCTCTTCATGCGCTTCACGACCGACCCGCACTTCAGCGGCTACTTCGTCAGCGTCTTGGGCGTCAGCATCGCCCAGAAGGCCCTGATCCCGCCATCCGGACAACGCCAAATGAGCGTATTATTACGGCGCCACAGGTCGCACGACGGTAGGTGGTACGGCGGGTGCCTCATCGATCCGGGGACGAGCACGACGGCGATAACGCAGCCCGTGTACCACGTCCTGGAGCACGCCGTGGTGGAACACGTCACGAGACTCGGGCTGCCGCTCGTGAAGCGTGACGGGTACCGCCTTTGCTTCAGCGGTGCGACTCAGGCCGCCCTCGAGTACCTGCCGACGCTGACGCTGCGCTTCGAGGAGGGCGCCGAGCTCGTGATCAGACCGCAACAGCTCTTCGTCTTTGTTCAGCATGATATCTGCCTCACCGTGGTGCCGAGCAAGGACATCACAATCATCGGGGCGATGCAGCAGGTCGACACGCGCTTCGTCTATGACATTGCAGCCGGCAAGATCCAATTCGCCCCTGAGAAATGCAGTGATGATACAGGGGGGCATAATTGACCTAACTTTTTCTAGCAAACCGTTATTTAAAAAGAATTGTAATTCCAATGTAGTTTTTTCTTGAATTGTATGCCATCAACTGTCTACCAAATGAAATAAAGAACGGATTTGCTAAAACTCAGCTAGATGAGTTTTAGTTATGTCTCATTCACTTTTGTGACCGTTGGATGTAAATATGCCCCAAGATTCGTACGTTTCGGCGTGTGGCTGCTTTTGTATCGGGCTCTCTGCAGTTTTGTGTTGTGGGCGTTCGTTGCCAGGCCGGCAGGCCTTTTTTTTTATGGTGAAGGCCGGCAGGCCTTTCTTTGTAATACCTTTTCTTTTTTCTTTTTTCACTGGTTCAACAGATGGACTATTTCTTGTAACGTCAAATGAACGATTATTTTTCTGGTTCGATCATAACACGGACCATTTTTCTTTTGTGCGTTATCCTTTTTATTCAACTGTTTTATTAGAGTCTATATTCAACTTTTTTGTGAGTGTTTTTTTCTTTTCTATTAACTTTTATTTCTTACTTTTGTTCATGTCATTTTCTTTTGAATATCAAACTTTCAATTGCAATTACAGTTTTATTTTATTTTTTATCATTTTTTAAGACATGAATGAAAATGGACCATTAGTTGCATGCCCGTCTACCCACATGCAAATACCCACTTTTATGTTCATTTTTGTATTGACTTGTGACATTTTATTCTTCTTTTTTCTTTTTTTTTTCTGTTCATACATGGAGCACAAGTGTGCAATTTCTTTGTTTTTATGTCATTATCACCTAAATACCCACAATTGTGTTAGTTGCATGTCTATCATTAGGCATGCAATTTTTCATGTGGACATCACTTAGAAAATCCCCAAGAAGGTAGCTGAACCATTGAACTTGGACCCAGAAGGCATTTTTGGGCTTTGTATGGGCGTGGGAGAGGTTATGCACGTTGCCTATCACACAGACCGTGACGGACGCGTCGTTCTCAACCAAAGCTGGGGTATTTTTGTAGCCCAGAACAACCTCCAGGTGGATGATGTTGTTGTGTTTAACTTCATGGAGATCAATGGACAACATATCAACCTAGTATTCGTCGTCAACGCTTTGAGGCCGGCAGAACCATAAAGGATGGTGGTGGTAGAGATATTGTGCAATCATTTTTCGTTTTCTTATCTCATGTCCAGTACCCTTTTTCTAATGATGTGGTAGAAAGCAAATGTGAGGGGTGCTACAGACAATGTGCTAGCATTTTTCTACTTTTTCCCTCATGTTCAGCACCTTTTTCTTATGTTTTCCTTTTTCTGTGGTTTTGAACTATGCAAGGGCACTGGATGATGTGTTCTTTTTTTGATGTGTTCAGAGAAGGAGTGTGTTTTTGTCCAGTACCTACCCCCAAACATACTAATTTGTAATGGATGTGGTGCCAGAATCATATTATCCTCTCTTTTCAAAAAAGAAAAAGGTGTGTCCGCATACGTGGTCATCTTGATTCTCCCTGTACAGTAGTTGCAAGATGCATGATGTGTCCGCATTCAGGGGGTTGTCGGCGACCGCGATTCTTTTGTTGTAGTTTGTATCTTGTCGGAACCGACCCAACTCGAGCACAATTGCAACTCAGCACACCCAAACTCAACCAGGGCATCTGGGGGAGGGTTTGTCGGCGCCGATGAAATAGGTTCCTTTTTTAAGCCTTTTTTTGTAGTTTTGCAACCGCCCCATCATGAGCGCAATCGCAACTAAACAACACCCAAACAAACATTTGAGGGCATCTAATGTGACCACAACCGGGAGTCTGGGAAGAGGGGTTGTCGGCACCGATGAAATCGGTCCCTCCTTTTTTAGTTTTTTTTCTTGTGGTTGCAACCGTCTCAACCCGAGCGCAATGGCAACTCAGCACACCCAAGCGAAACCCAGCGTTTGGGGGGATTTGTTGGCGGCGATGAAATCGGATTACTTTTTTGTTTAGGGGTTTTGGTTGTTCTTTATTAGTTTGTAATTTGCCCTAGTTGCAAGTCCACCATCGACTCGCAACTGCGGGTGCCTGCATGCCACTTGCAAGCCGACCATCGACTCGCAACTTGGCTTTTTTGTTAGTTTGCAATTTGCCCTAGTTGAAAGTTCACCATCGACTAGCAACTTTGGGTGCCCGCATGCCACCTTCAAGTAGAACATCGACTCGCAAACTCGGCTTTTTTATGTACTTATGTAATTGCCCTAGTTGCAAGTCCACCATTTTTCGCCTCACAACTATGGGGGGCCGCATGCCACTTGCAAGTAGAACATCAACTCGCAACTAGGGGTTGTTTACTCGATGCCACTTGCAACTCGACCATCGATTCGCAACTCGGTTTTTTTTGTAGTTTTGTAATTGTCCAAGTTGCAAGTCAACCATGGACTCACAACTGCGGGGTGCCCGCATGCCACTTGCAACTCGCCCATCGACTTGCAACTCGGGCAATTTCCCTAGTTGCAACTCCACCATCAACTCACAATTGTGCTCACCTGCATCCCACTTGCAACTCGACCATTGACTCGCAACTTGGCTTTTTTTGCAGTTTTACAATTTGCCCTAGTTGCAAGTTCACCATCGACTCACAACTGTGGGGTGCCCACATGCCACTTGCAACTTGACCATCAACTTGCACCTAGGAGTTGTTTACTCGATGCAACTTGCAACTCGACCATCGACTCGCAACTCAGTTTTTTTGTAGTTTTGTAATTGTCCTCGTTGCAAGTCAACCATGGACTCGCAACTGCGGGGTGCCCGCATGCCACTTGCACCTCGCCCATCGACTTGCAACTCGGGCAATTCCCCTAGTTCTAACTCCACAATTGACTCGCAACTGTTGTTGCCCGCATCCCACTTGCAACTCGACCATTGACTCGCAACTTGCCTTTTTTGCAGTTTTGCAATTTGCCCTAGTTGCAAGTCCACCCTCGACTTGCAACCGTGGGTGCCCGCATGCCACTTGCAAGTAGAACATCGTCTCGCAACTCGCCTTTGTTTGTAATTTTTAATTTCCCTAGTTTGCAAGTCCACCTTTTGTGCCTCACAACTGTGGGGGAGCCGCATGCCACTTGCAAGTAGAACATCGACTCGCAACTGTCGGGTGCCTGCATGCACTTGCAACTTGACCATCGACTTGCAACTCGAGTAATTGCCCTACTTTCTACTCCACCATCAAATCACAAGTGTGGGGTGCCTGCATGCCACTTGCAACTCGACCATCGACTTGCAACTCGGGCAATTTCTCTACTTGCAACTCCACCATCGACTTACAACTGTGGTTGCCCGCATGCCACTTGCAACTCGACCATCGACTTGCGACTTGGCTTTTTTTGTAGTTTGCAATTTGCCATAGTTGCAAGTCCACCATCGACTCGCAACTGTGGGTGCCCGCATGCCTCTTGCAAGTAAAACGTCGGCTCATTTGAATGAGATATAAAATGGTGTATTGCAACCAAGGAGGTGTGTGTGTGTGTGTGTGTGTGTGTGTGTGTGTGTGTGTTTTGTCATGGCCCCCAGTTGCAAGCCGCCCATTGACTCACAACTAAGTGTGTGTGTGTGTGTGCGCGCGCGCGTGTGTGTGTGTGTGTGTGTGTGTGTTTTGTCGAGGGTCCCAAGTTGCATGCTGATAACCGACTCGCAACTAGTGTGTGTGTGTGTGTGTGTGTGTGTGTGTCTTTATGTCAAGGGTCCCCAGTTGCATGTCAACCATCGACTCGCAACTAGGGGGTGTTTGTTTGTTGAAGGGTCCCCAATTGCATGTCGATAACCGACTACGTAACTAGAGGTGTGTGTGTGTGTGTGTGTCTTTTTTGTCAAGGGGTCCCTAGTTGCATGTTAACCATCAAGTCGCAACTAGGGGTGTTTGTTTTGTTGACCCCCCCCCCTAGTTGCAAGTTGACCATCAACTCTCAACTAGGGGGTTGTGTGTGTGTTTTTGTCAGTGCCCCCAATTGCATGTCAATCATCGACTTGTAACTAGGGTGTGTGTGTGTGTGCGTGTTTGTTTCCCCAATTGCATGTCGACAACCGACTCGCAACTAGAGGTGCGTGGGTGTCCTTTTGTTAAGGGGTCCCCAGTTGCATGTCAACCATCAACTCGCGACTAGGGATGTGTGTTTGTTGAGGATCCCCAATTGCAAGTTGACCATCGACTCGCAACTAGGGTGTGTGTGTGTGTATGTGTGTGCTGTCATGGCCTCCAGTTGCAAGCTGCCGATCGACTCGCAACTAAGGAATGTGTGTGTGCCTTTTGTCAACGGGTCCCCAGTCGCATGTCAACCATCGACTCGCAACTAGGGGGTGTGTGTTTTGTTTAGGGCCCCTAGTTGCAAGTTGACCATCGACTTGCAACTAGTGTGTGTGTGTGTGTGTGTGTGTGTGTGTGTGTGTGTTTGTCCGTGTGTGTGTGTGTGTGTGTGTGTATTCGTGGCCACCAGTTGCAAGTTGAGCATGAACTCACAACTAGGGGGGTGCATGTGTGTGTGTTTTGTCGTGGCCCCTAGTTGCAAGCCGCTCATCGAAGTCGCAACTAAGGATGTGTGTGTGTCTGTTTGTTTGTAGAGGGTCCCTAGTTGCATGTCGATAACCGAATTGCAACTAAGGGGGTGTGTGTTTTGTTGAGGACTCCTAGTTTGCAAGTTGACAATCGACTCGCAACTAGGGGGTGTGTATGTGTTTGTCAAGGGTCCTCAGCTGCATGTCAACCATCGACTCGCAACCATGGAGGGTTTGAGTTTGTCGAGGACCCCAGTTGCAAGTTGACCATCGACTCACAACTAGGGCGCGTGTGTTTGTTTTTTGGACCCCTAGTTGCAAGTTGACCATCGACTCGCAACTAGGGAGGAGGTGTGTGTGTGTGGGGGGGGGGTGTTTTGTCGTGGCCCCCAGTTGCAAGCCACTCATCGACTCACAACTAAGGATGTGTGTGTGTGTAGACGGTCCCTAGTTGCATGTGGATAACCGACTCGCAACTAGGGTTGTGTGTGTGCCTTTTTTTGTCAAGGGTCCCCGGTTGCATGTTGAACATCAACTCGCAATTAGGAGGTGTGTGTTTATTGAGAACCCCAGTTGCAAGTTGACCATCGACTCGTAATTTGGTGTGTGTGTGTGTGTGTGTGTGTGTGTGTGTGTGTGTGTGTGTGTGTGTGTGTGTGTGTGTGTGTGTGTGTGCTGTCATGTCCTCAAGTTGCAAGCCGCCGATCGACTCGAAACTAAGGAATTTGTGTGTGCCTTTTGTCAATGGGTCCCCAGTTGCATGTCAACCATCGACTCGCAACTAGGGGGTGTGCGTTTTGTTGAGGACCCTTAGTTGCCAGTTGACCATCGACTTGCAACTAGGGTGTGTGTGTGTGTGTCTGTGTGTTTATTCGGGGCCACCAGTTGCAAGTTGAGCATGAACTCGCAACTAGGGGGGTGCATGTGTGTGTGTTTTGTCGTGGCCCCTTGTTGCAAGCCGCTCATCTAAGTCGCTACTAAGGATGTGTGTGTGTTTGTTTGTTTGTAGAGGGTCCCTAGTTGCATGTCGATAACCGAATCGCAACTAAGGGGGTGTGTGTTTTGTTGAGGACCCCTAGTTTGCAAGTTGACAATCGACTCGCAACTAGGGGGTGTGTATGTGTTTGTCAAGGGTCCTCAGCTGCATGTCAACCATCGACTCGCAACCATGGAGGGTTTGAGTTTGTCGAGGACCCCAGTTGCAAGTTGACCATCAACTCGCAACTAGGGTGCGTGTGTTTGTTTTTTGGACCCCCAGTTGCAAGTTGATCATCGACTCGCAACTAGGGGGTGTGTGTGTGTGTGTGTGTGTGTGTGTGTGTGTGTGTGTGTGTGTGTGTGTGTGTGTGTGTGTGTGTGTGTGTGTGTGTGTGTGTGTGTGTGTGTGTGTTTTGTCGTGGCTCCCAGTTGCAAGCCGCTCATCGACTCACAACTAAGGATGTGTGTCTGTGTAGACGGTCCCTAGTTGCATGTGGATAACCGACTCGCAACTAGGGGTGTGTGTGTGTGTGTCTTTTTTTGTCAAGGGTCCCCAGTTGCATGTTGAACATCAACTCGCAACTAGGAGGTGTGCGTTTCTTGAGGACCCCAGTTGCAAGTTGACCATCGACTCGTAATTAGGGGTGTGTGTGTGTGTGTGTGTGTGTGTGTGTGTGTGTGTGTGTGTGTGTGTGTGTGTGTGTTGTCATGGCCTCCAGTTGCAAGCCGCCGATCGACTCGCAACTAAGGAATGTGTGTGTGCCTTTTGTCAACTGGTCCCCAGTTGCATGTCAACCATCAACTCGCAACTAGGGGGTGTGTGTTTTGTTGAGGACCCCTAGTTGCAGGTTGACCATCGATTTGCAACTAGGGTGTGTGTTTGTGTGTGTGTGTGTGTGTGTGTGTGTGTGTGTGTGTGTGTGTGTGTGTGTGTTTATTCGTGGCCACCAGTTGCAAGTTGAGCATGAACTCGCAACTAGGAGGGTGCATGTGTGTGTGTTTTGTCGTGGCCCCTAGTTGCAAGCCGCTCATCGAACTCGCAACTAAGGATCTGTGTGTGTCTGTTTGTTTGTAGAGGGTCCCTAGTTGCATGTAGATAACCGAATCGCAACTAAGGGGGTGTGTGTTTTGTTGAGGACCCCTAGTTTGCAAGTTGACAATCCACTTTCAACTAGGGGGTGTGTATGTGTTTGTCAAGGGTCATCAGCTGCATGTCAACCAGCGACTCGCAACCATGGAGGGTTTGAGTTTGTCGAGGACCCCAGTTGCAAGTTGACCATCGACTCGCAACTAGGGTGCATGTGTTTGTTTTTTGGACCCCCAGTTGCAAGTTGACCATCGACTCGCAACTAGGGGGGAGGTGTGTGTGTGTGTCTGTGTGTGGGTGTGTGTGTGTGTTTTGTCGTGGCCCCCAGTTGCAAGCCACTTATCGACTCACAACTAACGATTGTGTGTGTAGACGGTCCCTAGTTGCATGTGGATAACCGACTCGCAACTAGGGGTGTGTGTGTCTTTTTTGTCAAGGGTCCCCAGTTGCATGTTGAACATCAACTCGCAACTAGGAGGTGTGCGTTTCTTGAGGACCCCAGTTGCAAGTTGACCATCGACTCGTAATTAGGGATGTGTGTGTGTGTGTGTGTGTTGTCGTGGCCTCCAGTTGCAAGCCGACCATCGACTCGCAATTGGGGGGTGTTTTTTTGAGGACCCCCAGTTGCAAGTTGACCATCGACTTGCAATAGTGTGTGTGTGTGTGTGTGGGTGTGTGTGGGTGTGTGTGTGTTTGTGTGTGTGTGTGTGTATGTGTGCGTGTGTGTGTGTGTGTGTTTGTGTTTATTCGTGGCCACCAGTTGCAAGTTGACCATGAACTCGCAACTAGGGGGATGCGTGTGTGTGTGTTTTGTCGTGGCCCCTAGTTGCAAGCCGCTCATCGAACTCGCAACTAAGTATGTATGTGTGTGTGTGTGTGTGTGTGTGTGTGTGTGTGTGTGTGTGTGTGTGTGTGTGGGGGGGGGGGTGTGTGTGTCGAGGGTCCCTAGTTGCATGTCGATAACCGACTCGCAACTAGGGGGTGTGTGTGTTTTGTTGAGGACCCATAGTTTGCAATTTGACAATCGACTCGCAACTAGGTTGTGTGTGTGTTTGTCAAGGGTCCTCCACTGCATGTCAACCATCGACTCGCAACCATGGATGAATTTTTTAAAAAACTTCTCTTTTTAAAATTTATGAACTTTTTCATATTGTGATTTTTTAAGTTCATGAAGATTTTTTAAATTAATGAATATTTTTTCTGACTCGCTAATATTTTTTATACATGCGCTGAACATTCAGAAATACACGACGACATTTTTCAAATATGAAGTGAACAGTTTTGAATACACTATAACCAATTTTTGTGAATAATTTCTAAATGTGCGGCATTATTTTCTTTCAAATATGCAACTAATATCCTTAGAAACATGTCGTGAATTGTTTCAACGAATGTTTTCTTAATACCCGGTGAACACTTTGTAAATACATGATGAATAAATTTTTAATACATGGTGAACATGTTTTTAAATACTTGAAAATATGTTTTAAGTTCGAACCGATACTCTTTTAAATTTTCCGGTGTGTAATGTTTTTCCTTAGTTTTAGCCATCTAACATTTTTGAAGCAATTTGTTATTTATTTTTCTGAAATATTAAACAAGCCGAGCAACAAAACCGGGCATGTCCTGTGCGCCAAAGGCTTCCTACTGGCGAAATGACAAGAAAAAACAATGAAAAAAACCTCACCCAAAGTCGGAATACGGTGCATGTTCCTCTATCATCCCATGCATATCTTCTTCATTTTTTGTTAAGAATGTGTTCTTTTTTTTTGCCAGTAATATACGTATGTTCTCCTTCCACATGCTCTCGTACCACATAATACATTCAGCCTAGAAATAAAATACATACATACAAAGGCTTATACGTGAAAGCACAAACAAAAGGAGAAAAGAAAAGCACGTCTTGGAGCGCCATACAATGCACCCCATGCCAGCCCATGTTACCAAGCCCAACAACGCACAACCCAACCCACAGTAAAACAGCATGGGCAAAGCGGGCAGCCAACATACGGGATGATGTCAGCCTGACATCAGCTGAATGAGACATAACTATATCTCATTCAGCTGAGCTCCAGGCGCTCCCAATAAAGAATGTGGGTCCGGAACTTGGACCGTAGGCTACACAAATGCAAGACTCCGTCTCTCTTGTTCAAACTGGATATATGCAAAGTCTTTGACTCGGTCAGATGGGAATACATCCTCGACCTCATTCGGCGGAGGGGGTTTCCCCCCAAGTTTCGGGATTGGACCGCGGCTCTTCTGTGCACATCATCTTCTAGGATTCTGTTGAATGGGGGTGGCTGGCAACCCCATCAAGCACGGTATGGGCCTTAGGCAGGGGCACCCCTTATCCCCTCTCCTCTTTGTTATCGCAATTGACACACTCCAACAACTGCTTGAGCTGGCAACCCGAAAAGGACTACTCCACAAGAATCGTGGGAGAGGGGTCATGGTGCGAACTTCACTCTATGCAGACAATGCGGTTGTTTTCATGGCTCCAATCAGAAAAGATATTGACAACCTCTCAGCCATTTTGCGCGGACTCGGGGACGTCACCGGACTTTGCACCAATTTTCGCAAGAGCTCGGTTGTGCCCTTCGATGACATCACCTAAACCTGGAGCACATTCTGCAAGGCTTGCCTGCTAACAGGGCGTCCTTCCCTATAAGATACTTGGGTCTTCCATTGTCCGTCTGGCAGCTTAAGAAGGTGGACTTGCAATTTCTTGAGGACAAGAATGCGAGCAAGTTGGTCACCTATGAGGGGCAAAATATCACCACCATTGCACGCACGGCCCTTGTTAAGTCTGTCGTCACCTTGCAAGCGGTCTACTTCATCACATCTTTGGTCATACCGTCAGGCATTCTTCACAATATCAACAAACTTCAGCTTGCTTTCCTTTGTTCTGGATCGGATAAGAAGACGAGTACCAAGTGCAAGGTAAACTGGGAGACGGTTTGCCGCCCGTGCGAATATGGCGGCCTGTGGGTTCTCAACACAGATAAAATTGCGCGGGCCTTATGATTGAGATGGCCATGGTTTGAATAGTCGGCACAAAAAAAATTGTGGGTGGGCTTGGGAAATCCATGTAATGAGGAGGACCTTGACTTCTAATGGTTTGGAAAACTTGGGCGCCACCAAAGGCTAAATTGTTTGCTTGGTTGGCTATCCAAGACAGAATTTGGACTGCGGATAGGCTACAAAAATATGGATGGCCAAATTGTGGACTTTGCACCCTTTGCAAGCGTGAGCGAGAAAGCGGACCACATCTCTTCTTCAAATGCCGCTTCTGTTGGGGAACGCACTAATTTTAAAAAAAATCCAACGCACACGCAAGATCATGGTGATGCATAGCAATGAGAGGGAAGAGTGTCGTCCACGTACCTTTGTAGACCGTAAGCGGAAGCGTTATGACAACACGGTTGATGTAGTCGTACGTCTTCATTGACCGATCCTAGTGTCGAACGTACGGCACCTCCGCGATCTGCACACGTTCAGCTCGATGACGTCCCACAAACTCATGATCCAGTAGTGCTTCGAAGGAGAGTTCCGTCAGCACAACGGCGCGATGACAGTGTTGATGAAGCTACCGACGCAGGGCTTCACCTAAGCACCGCTACGATATGACCGAGGTGGATTATGGTGGAGGGGGGCACCGCACATGGCTAAAGATCAATGATCAACTTGTGTCTCTATGGAGTGCCCCCCTCCTCTGTATATAAAGGAGTGGAGGAGGGGGAGAGGCCGGCCCTCCTAGGCGCGCCCCAAGGGGAGTCCTACTCCCACCGGGAGTAGGACTCCAACCCTTCCAAGAGTAGGAGTAGGAGAGAAGGAAGGAGGCGAGAGGGGGGAGGAAAGGGGGGCGCCGCCCCCCCTCCTTGTCCAATTTGGACCAGAGGGGGAGGGGGCATGCGGCCTGCCCTAGCCGCCCCTCCTCTTCTCCACTAAGGCCCAATAGGCCCATTACACTCCCCGGGGGGTTCCGGTAACCCCCGGTACTCCGGTATTTCTTCGAACTTGCCCGGAACCCTTCCGAAGTCCAAACATAGTCATCCAATATATCGATCTTTGTGTCTCGACCATTTCGAGACTCCTCGTCATGTCTGTGATCATATCTGGGACCCCGAACATCACCGAACGTTAAGCGTGCGGACCCTACGGGTTCGAGAACTATGTAGACATGACCGAGACACGTCTCCGGTCAATAACCAATAGCGGAACCTGGACGCTCATATTGGCTCCTACATATTCTATGAAGATCTTTATCGGTCAAACCGCATAACAACATACGTTGTTCCCTTTGTCATCGGTATGTTACTGGCCCGAGATTCGATCTTCAGTATCTCAATACCTAGCTCAATCTCGTTACCGGCAAGTCTCGTTACTCGTTCCGTAATGCATCATCCCGCAACTAACACATTAGTCACATTGCTTGCAAGGCATATAGTGATTGCATTATCGAGAGGGCCCAGAGATACCTCTCCGACAATCGGAGTAAAAAATCCTAATCTCGATCTATGCCAACTCAACAAGTACCATCGGAGACACCCGTAGAGCACCTTTATAATCACCCAGTTACATTTTGACATTTGGTAGCACACAAAGTGTTCCTCCGGTAATAGGGAGTTGCATAATCTCATAGTCATAGGAACATGTGTATTAGTTATGAAGAAAGCAATAGCAGTAAACTAAAACGATCAAGTGCTAAGCTAACGGAATGGGTCAAGTCAATCACATCATTCTGCTAATGATGTGACCCCGTTTATCAAATGACAACTCATGTCTATGGCTAGGAAACTTTAACCATCTTTGATCAACGAGCTAGTCAAGTAGAGGCATACTAGTGACACTCTTTTTGTCTATGTATTCACACATATATTATGTTTCCGGTTAATACAGTTCTAGCATGAATAATAAACATTTATCATGAAATAAGGAAATAAATAATAACTTCATTATTGCCTCTAGGGCATATTTCCTTCAGCTTCCCTATTAGGCTATGGAACTTGGTCAATGTAAAATTCGGGCTTCATCAAATGGACACCTCTATGTGGCATCTCGAGGGCTCGGTCAAGGACTGGTGGACAAATAGGACCGGCGCCGGAGTCCCCAATAGGAAGCCCATGGCCCCTCTAATCATGCCCGTGTCATGGACCATTTGGAACGAGCGGAATGCCCGTTTTTTCCGGAACAAGAGCGCTCCACCACCAATCATTTTTTTTGCAGGGGTCCACCACCAATCTTGCTAAACAACATCATCTGCGAGGCAAACCTTTGGATCACCGTCGGAGCTAAGAAATTAGGTAACATTATTTTGTGTGGGTAATCCTCCATGCTGTGTAAAAGTGTGCCCTTGTAACAAATCCTATTCTCTTCTTATTCAATAGATGAGGCAAATCTTTTGCCTCCGTTTCTCTACTACTGTTAAACAATCAAACAAGAATTTTCTTACGTGCACCTAACAATTAGGCCCACGACACCGCACGAACCAACCAGCACCGCATTATTAGTCCCACAAATTGATCTAACAGTCATCATTAATCTAATTGATCTTTGGTATGCACTTAGCAATTTCCATTGACCGATCGTACTCACCTCCACGTAACTCAGGGTGGACACGGTCCGGGCCGGTCCGGTCCCGGTCCGAGCCGTCGTTTGGACCGGCCGCCGGCGGTCCGGGCCGGACCGGACCGAGCTGCGTCACGGTCCTGATTTTGGGGACCGGACCGGCGACGAAGAAGCCCGGGCCGGACCGAGCGGACCGACCAACGGCCATCGGCGGTGACTTGCCCGGGTGCGGCGGCGAGTTGTGCGACGTGCGTGGTTGCTCTGGCGAGGTGGGTCACATGCGCGACCGCCGGCGGCAAGGTGTGCGCTGGGCAGCGCGGCTGTTATTCATGAACCGCGAGCTCTAGCCATTGTCGTTGCCAGCCATGAACCTGCAACACTCACGCCATGCACGCACGGGACGTGCTGATCTAAACGGCATGCACGCATCACGCATGGGGGGTGCCCGATCTAATTAAACGGCATGCCCGCATATGACGTGCAACTGGGGTGCGGCTTTTCAGTTTTCGCTCTCTTTATTCCTTGCGTAACAGCCGTGCCTGATCTAAACGCGCGCAATCCTCGCACGGGATGTCCCCTATTACGGAGTACATGCAATTAGTGTAGCGCGTGCATGAGCCCACAATTTAGTCTCTGCGGGCCTTCGTTGATTAGTGGATCAGTTTGGACGTGAAGCTAGTCGTGGGATAATGCCATAATTATCGGATCGAACCCCGCCTCTTTCATTCTTTCTTGTTTTCTGTTCGACAGAATGAAAGGAAAGGAAAACTGATTCGAGGAGGGGCGCGGCAGTGCCGGAGGGGACGCGGCATCGCGGATCTCACCGGCGCCACTGCATGGCGTCGCCGGCGGCTGGGCGGAAGAAGCGCGTCGCCTTCGGTCCAACCGAGCCGGACCGAGCCAAGGCAGGACCGGACCGATCAATTTTCGGTCCCCTTTTCACGGACCGGACCGGTCAGTTTTTTTGTCGGTCCGGGCTATTTCGGTCCGGTCCACTTCGGTCCACGAGCGGGCCCAAAAGACCGCTCGCCCCGTCCACCCTGACACGTAACTACCAGGTACGTGTCCCTGCAATCACGCAACCCATTCAGCACCCGAAATCGTAGGCGCCGCTGTCTCCCATTCGTTCCTCTAATCGCCGCTCCATGACCTCCTCTGATATACCTTCTCCGTCGCGCCTCATTTGTTTCGAAGCGGCAGCGCCTGATCGACGAATCTTGCAATTCCTCGACCTGGAGCAGCACTTCGCCGACTACGGCGCGTACCACAGCAAACATCTTCATCCACGTGCTCTTTTTGGCCCATCTTCCTCATCGCCAGACTGCTCCTCCACCTGACCGCCCTGTTCCCATGTACCGCTTGGAAGCCCTCGGCGCCCTCCTCTGCGCCCTCTGCTGCGGCCGCAATGCTGCCGTTGCCACACGCCCCGGTTGCTTTGCCAGATGAAAGGTTACATCACATGACCCCGCCGTTCTTGGCTTCTCCTGGTGATATCTATGTATTCAATATTCATCAGTCTCTGATTTGGTGTATTTCTGATAGGCTATGTGAAGAAATAATTGATTTGCACTTAGTTTCTATATTGGGGGATGGGATATTAACATTTTGATCATATTTGTGGTTGTGGGGTTGACCAGGAAGGCGACGACGACGAGGGGCAGTGGCGCATGTGTAGCGCACAACGGATGCACGACCATGGCGGATGAGCAACAACGAGAAGCAGGTGCAGATGGGAGTAACAGTAAGTCTCACCGCGCTACTAGGGTTCTCCCTCCAGTGCCACCGCGCCGTGGCTTTCTTCTCTCCCTCCTAGCATGGTGGACGCACCCTATGTCGAGGTCCCAGCCGAACGGCCGCCACCGTTGTCGTTCGTTATGCATTCTGTTGTTGCAGCTGTAGTGACCATTTAATGAGGATTAGCCAGATGAGCATTGATGCTCGTGCGTCTCCTATAGTCAGAAATAGTGACTAATTTCATGTATTAGTTGTTATCCTTATCTAATTTGGTCCATTAGCGATGTACATTTGGATATTACTTTGTTAGATTATATGTGGTTGATTTAATTATGTAGAGATCTCACATGAAGTGGTCAATAGGTCAGATTTTTTCTTCACTGTGGCAGTTGAAGTACATATGTTGTCTAATGAAGCCAGCGTAACCAAATGGAGCAATTTGTGATGCAGCACAGACCAATCTTGCAACGTGTATTTGACTGGTGATATTCACATGTCTGTGACTTTATTTAAAATGGCGAAATTGAGTCGATCTGGACATGTTCGTTGGACGATTAATTTTGTAGTATTTGTCGTCCCACATTTTTTATTGCCAGAAATAAGATTGAACGCCGCCACTGGCAGCCAAGCAACATGTTCGGAAGGTGATTATTGTTTTTTGGCAAATGAAGTCACGAAGGTGAGATCCGTCTGGAACACCCCTCCCCCCCCCCCCTCCTACTTTCTCATTTACTGATTTTACACTATTTTCAGCAACCCATGATCTTGGTCACCACGTTCAGCAGTAGTCTTGTCTGAGGTATTCAAATATGATGAGAAGAATGAAACTCAACTAAATGGCAAGAGAAAAATGCACCTGCCACTTGCCGCTACCTTAAATGCCAACATGCATCTAAATTTGTGTTGTTGATCTCAAATTTTGCAAGTCTGAGCTGATTTTACTTATTATTCAGCTGAACCTGATTGCTCAAACCAAGTGATGTTTTTGTTGCTTACTTGTCATCTCTGTATATGCAAACGACACTCTTAGTATTGCTGAATGTAAACACGCTCTTAGTATTGTTGAATGTCAGTTTTAGTATTCTACACCATTTATATGAATGCTTAGCCTAATAAATGGCATGGATTTTTTATATCTACTTTGCTCTCTAATTGAGAATTCGTAGACTGCAGGGGCCAAGTGCCTCCATTTTTTCTTGCGTTGGGTTGTATTTATGCTGAATGTAACTGGCAATATAAAGAACACAAAAGGTTATTCCCATAATAGTTTTAGTGTTCAGATTAGATTAAGTAAATAAATATTACAAACTATGGAACACTAATTGTGTTACATTTGCCTGACGATGGATTAGGTTGATGGGTGTTGACTGCATTAGGCAGAGGATGTTGAACTAAACTTCCCTTAGTTCATTTATTATAAGTTTTCTCGCTTCTTTTCAATGGAAGAAGCAAGGCATCTTGTGGATGGCACTATGGTGCAGGCATGTAGTGTACTTGGAGCCCGGGATTTTGGCGATAGGGGGAGAATGAGGTTATAGCCGGTCCAAACATCGCACGACCACGATAAGGTTAGATTTCATGCTGAAATATTCCTTCTATTGTATCATGGTAGAATGTCATTATCATATAGTATGAAAGATCTGAGGCTCTTGGAATAATGATAGTTCAAAATAGTTAAATAGCTTACCCTTGGTACAGTTTGTCTGAACTATGCTTTGATAGGTTTCAGAACTTCTCTTTTCATGTGAATATTTGAACCTGCGATGCATTGTTTCATGACCCAGTGGCCCTATGAAGATGAAGTAACTGTTGCATTTCCTCTCTATGAATCCAACAAAGTTTCATATTTGTAGTCAAAATGACCAATATGGGCATGAAAAAAGATGGATCGCCATGTGGTCAGCCTGCCAATGTTGTCATGTCGTTCGTGCTTAATCATCTGACGTTGTAAACTCTTTGCATGATGATAAATAGCTTGCTCTTTTCCTGTCAGAATAAAATGACACGATTGTTGTATTGTCTATAGTTTTTTGCTTCGTTAATTACAAGTGTCTATGAGCGTAATCAGATTTAAGCATTTTATTTTGGCAAAGATTTAAGTGTTTTTAAGACTGGTCCTTTCTGATACTGAGCTCTTTTGGCTTCCCTACTTTCACTATGTAAATCTTATGGAATGTGATCTAATAGTCATTGGTTTGGAAAGATTTTCAGACATTGTCATGAGATGGACAACATTCGATTGGAAGTTTGAATCATTCCCAGCATTGGGGCATGGAGTTTTGAATTATGGATATATAATCGGTATTCTTTTTTGTATTTTGACATGGAAATATGTCACCTCATAGCATGCAACAATTTGAATGTTAATGTTTGTAATATGTTTGATTGTACATATATCAATCAATATGTGCATTGCACGTTGCATTCTTACTAGTCGAAAAAAGACTAGACACATGTGGCTCTCCATTCCCCCCGCAAAGAACTTCCTAACGGAAGTGCACTAGAAGAAAAAGGGTCTAATGTGAAGCACATTAGTCCCGGTTTGAAACTGAACCGGCACTAATGTGACCAATAGTGCCGGTTCCAACGGCTAGATGGGAGGAGCTCATTAGTACCGGTTCATGATGAACCTTTAGTACCGGTTCGTGCCACGAACCGGTACTAAAGAGGTTGTGGCAGGCTGTGGTCAGGCTGGGGCCCCACCAGCACCTTTTGTACTGGTTCTAGCCATAATCCGGTACTAGAGGTTTCTAGTTGATTCAATTTGCAGCGCCTTTTTAGTCCCACCTCGCACCGCTAACAGAGTTTTTACAACCTTAAATATGTTACTTCTCAAACTATCGCAACCACTTGGTCTTCACTGAACTCTACGTGTAGAATTTGTGGCCACAATATGAGTCTTCTCCGGCTTCTAAACCGGTGAGGACTCATATTGACAATTCAGATGGTACACAAAAAGATCATTGATAATCAGTGTATTTTTGATGTATTTCTCTGTAGCAATAGCGCGTTTTGGCTGAAAGACGGTACTGATCTGTGTATTTTGAAGTATATTTTTAAATGTTTACACAATCTCTTTCGAAGTATCAGGGTTTCGGACGAAAACTCATCTGTTACAAAGGCATTTCATTTAGTACCGTTTCTAAGGCTGGGGTTCCAGGAGCACCTTTAGTACCGGTTCGTGGCATGAACCAGCATGAGAGTTCTTTAGTTGATTCTTTCCGCAGCTGTTTTTTAGTCCCACCTCGCCAAGCAAGAGGCACTCGCAGCAGTTTATAAGCCCTGAGTGCAAAGACGATGAAGGAGAGGCGCAATGCTCACCTGCACGTGCAGGTGAGCATTGCGCCTCTCTTTTATTTTTAATAACTTATTACAACTCCAGACTTTTTTTGCATTCAGTATGCACGATTCAAAGCCATGTCATCAACTTTGAACCCTTTCTGACATCATTTGCTATTTTTCATTCATTTACTGATTTGAGTTGAGAGCTAAATGACCGTGAAATTGAAAAGCACTACAAAATGAACTCTGAAAAGGTTAAAACTTGGCATGGTATCATCATTTCACCCACATAGCATGTGCAAAAAAGTAGATAGGGTCACAGCAAAAACTGGATGCACTTCGTGTACAAAATGGACAATCTCTTCCGAAGTATCAGGGTTTCGGACGAAAAAACTCATCTGTTACACCGGCACTTCAGTTTTTTAAACTTATTACAACTCCGGACTTTTTTTGCGTTCAGTATGCACGATTCAAAGCCATGTCATCAACTTTCAACCCTTTCTGACATCATTTGCTAATTTTATTCGTATACTGATTTGTTTTGAGAGCTAAATGACAGTGAAAATGAAAAGCACTACAAAATGAACTCTGAAAAGGTTGAAACTTGGCATTGTATTATCATTTCACCCACATAGCATGTGCAAAAAAATAGAGAGGGTTACGGCAAAAACTAGATGCACTTCATGTACAAACTAGACAATCTCTTTCGAAGTATCAGGGTTTCAGACGAAAAAACTCATTTGTTACACCGGCACTTCGTTTTTTTTAACTTATTACAACTACGGACTTTTTTGCGTTCAGTATATATTATTCAAAGCCAGTCATCAACTTTCAACCCTTTCTGACATCATTTGCTATTTTTCATCCATTTACTGATTTGTTTTGAGAGCTAAATGACCGTGAAATTGAAAAGCACTACAAAATGAACTCTAAAAAGGTTGAAACTTGGCATGGTATCATCATTTCACCCACATAGCATGTGCAAAAAAGTAGAAATGGTTACGGAAAAAACTGGATGCACTTCGTGTACAAACTGGACAATCTCTTTCGAAGTATCAGGGTTTCGGACGAAAAAATCATCTGTTACACCGGCCTTTCATATTTTAAAACTTATTACAACTCCGGACTTTTTTTGCGTTCAGTATGCACGATTCAAAGCCACGTCATCACTTTCAACCCTTTTCTGACATCATTTGCTATTTTTCATTCATTTACTGATTTGTTTTGAGAGCTAAATGACGGTGAAAATGAAAAGCACTACAAAATGAACTCTGAAAAGGTTGAAACTTGGCATGGTATTATCATTTCACCCACATAGCATGTGCCAAAAAGTAGAGAGGGTTACGGCAAAAACTAGATGCACTTCGTGTACAAACTGGACAATCTCTTTCGAAGTATCAGGGTTTCGGACGAAAAAACTCATCTATTACACCCGTACTTCATTTTTTTAAACTTATTACAACTTCAAACTTTTTTTGCATTCGGTATGCAAGATTCAAAGCCACGTCATCAGCTTTCAACCCTTTCTGACATCATTTGCTATTTATCATTCATTTACTGATTTGTTTTGAGAGCTAAATGACAGTGAAATTGAAAATCACTAGAAAATGAACTCTGAAAAGGTTGAAACTTGGCATGGTATCATCATTTCACCCACATAGCTTGTGCAAAAAAGTAGAGAGATTTACGGCAAAAACTGGATGCATTTCATGTACAAACTGAACAATCTCTTTCGAAGTATCAGGGTGTAACATCCCAAATTTTCAATTTGGAATGTTATACATAGATCATCATTGCATATCATATTTTTATTGCATTTTGGCTTGATCCTAGAAATTCTACGCAACTCAAGGACCCACAGAGAGAGTTGGGGATTTCGTTATTTTTATATTTGAGTTTTCTCAAATTTTGAAAATAGGATCAATTGATTTTAATTATTTTATCTTCGTATATTTCTTTTATAAAAATATGAGAGAGGGAATAAAATGACTTTCCCAAAATAAAGAAATATTGAGTATTTACAATTAAAATCAAGTAGGTTTTATTTCGGAGTTTTATTGCTATTTTATTTTGAATAAGGAAAAATTACGCGTTTTTCAAATTGCATTTAGGCCCCAAATAAATGTTCACCTTGTCCGGCTTGATTTTCAATGACGGGTAAAATTTACTTCGGGATTTTTGGAGTCTTTTATTTGTTTTTCTGCGTGAAATTTATTTTTAAAATAAAAGATACCGACCTAACCGGGCCGTGTCCGACTAGGACTCCTGGCTCGGCCGGCCTTTAAAGCCGCGAGGGCTCGAGCCGTCGCCACCCCAGCTTAATACCCTCGATCCATGCGCCACCGCCGCCATGAAGTCGCCGCCGCCGCCGCCACCCGCCGCCGAACGAGCGCCGCCGCCGCCGCCGCCATCGTCTCGCCGGAGCCGCCCGAGGTAGCCGTCGTTGCCTCGGTTTTAACAAAGAAAACCGATCGGGTTTTTTCGAAAACCTAGATCCGTTTTTTTAGATCCGGTTCCGTTTATTTTTTTGGTTTAGTTTATTTAGCGGACGTTCGTCCGCACGTTCGTTTTAACGAATGGTTTTCGTATTTTAGCCGCAGACAGCGAACGTTCATTCGTTAGCCTGTTCGTCCATTTTTCTTTTTCTCGGATTTTCCGCGATTATTTCTGATCGCGATTTCTGATTCGATTTCCGTTCTAGTATAACTTTTCGCTCGTTTATCGGAATCAGGCGATTCAAGCGCCTAAAGTTTCGGCTCGAAACTCTCTTTCCGTTTAGCCAACTCAAACAAGTTTTTTCTACTGTAAAATTTGACTTAGGTCCATATTAGTAAACGAAGCTTCGTTTGATTTGATTCTTTTTGCAAACCTGAGTTCTTAAGTCGAAATTTCTGGTTAGATCTCTTATTTGAGTTTTACCTGTGTATTAGATGAGTACTTATTGTATGCTTGTTTGTTTGCGATAGAGTACCCGGAGTGCGCCGCTTGCTACTTCGAATCTCTACGTTTCACGGATCATCAGCAAGGCAAGTAACACTTTGATCATACCTCTTTACTATCCAGTTTTATTGAATTAGATCAATCCTCAAACAATTGCATGATTAGGATCTGATTAATATGTGGTTTTTAGGGAGTAGATGAGGTAGTACCTATTACCTATTTTATTATCAAACCTTTGGGAGTTACTTCTACGTTTGCTTATTGCCATACTATGCTAGTAGATGTGGATTGGGTGAGTGTATCCATGACAGATGTGAGATTGTTGATTAATGGTTTACTTAAGGTGGCAACTTAAATTCACATCTGGGTGGATTGAGGCACTTGGGAAAACCCAGTGTTGCCTGTATTTTTGGAAATCCCGGGGTACCGTGTGATTCTCTTATGGATTGCCACCCAGGTTCAAAGGGATCATGAGATTATTCATGCTAGAAACTTCCGTGTGCAGCCGCAAGCTACTATGGGCTCTAGCATAGTAGAGTATGCATTTTGTGTGACCTCTTTCAGTGGTAGACTAGCAGATGTTGGTGATGTAGGCTGGTACTGTCTACCCAGAGTAAAGAGTTAATGCTTCTGAAAGAGTGTGTCTCGGTCATCCGTTTGTCAAACACCATGTAGTGCAAGAAATCAAACGGAGGAGATCGAGTCTTGCGGGGAAAAGTGCGCAAACCTCTGCAGAGTGTATAAACTAACCATGGTTAGCCATGTCTCGGGTTATGGATTTTTTGAGTATCTAGTAGCTGGATTATCATGTGAATCTCATCATGTTACTTAATTTAATTCTGTTGGGTTAATGATGATGCTTAATTGGGATTGATTTAAATAAAATGTATTCCTTTGTTGTAGGAAAAATCTGGCTTTATGCAAAACTGTAACCATAGAGCTTTCCACCAGCCATATATGCATGTAGTGATAGCATTATTCTGTTCATTACTCTCTATGTGTTACATTGCCAGCACATTCCATGTGCTGACCCATTTCGGGCTGCAACGTTCATGTTGCAGACTTTTCAGACGACAAGTAAGGTGCCTTAGGTCGTGATCTTATACTCAGTGATGCTGTTGGAGTTGATGGACTCGCTTATCTTCCAAGCCTTCCGCTGTTGTCGTTATTAGATGGCCTTAAGCCATATTTATTGTAATAAGTTCTCTTTTGAGACATTCGATGTAATAAGTGTGCGATTGCTACTCTGTTATAAATCCTTGAGTCTTGTGCGTGTCGATTACCGATCGAGGATGACAACGATGCACGAGATCATTGTCTCGAGGTCTGGTCGCTACAAGGACTGTAGGACACGACCACTAAGCTAAAGCCCTAGATCACTACTCTCTCTTCTCATTTCTGACTCCTCATCTTTTCTACTCTTTTAGGATGGCGGATGCAAGGAACAAGTTCACGCAACCGGATGAAGATACACCCTTTGGACGCCACTTGAAGAAAGTCATTAGATACCTGAACATCAGAGTACCAAGCTTCACCGGGACCTACATCGCCACTTTACCAGAAGAGGAGCGTTGGATGATTCAAGTTCAAGTTCCAGTAAGGACGTTCATGCCCGTCAGTGAGCCCATAGAGTTTTCCTTTGATGCACCAACCTGGAGTCTATGAAAGAGCATGGCAGCCCACATCACCATGGGACGCATTGGAGAAGTTTACCACAAGGATCTGAAGGATACCATCTACCAGATTTGTGGGCGCCGAGATGAGCAATGGAAGATGATCAGCACCAGAAAGGATAGATCTATTGCAGCTTTCATCCAGGAGTAAAACCAACACATTCGTCGTCAGGAGAACCAAATGTGCGCAGGCATGATAGATCTGAAGAAAGCTATGACCAGGATCACGGAGCTGGAGGAAGAACTCAAGTCTACACGCGATGGATATGTGGAGGAAATGACGACACTCATGGAGAAGAATGATGATCTGAAGAAGAAGCTAAAAGTATTTATGGGATTCCCCGCGACTGGAGGAGAAGACGATGATTGCACTTGCCCGGAGAACTACATCATCATCGACGACACCGACTCGGACCCAGACGATAGCGATGATGAATTTGTTGATGAAGCTGGAGCAGATATCATGGAGTTTTCGACCGATCAATTTTTCTAGTCGACCACCATAACAGTAATAGTATTCCCCCAAGATTATACTATAGTCCGAGCACTTTGTAACGATAGTTAGACCATTGTATGCCCTTGTTTGAATTGATTGAAGAGATATTGTTTGCAATTGTCTCATGTGCATATGGGTAATGTTTTTCTCTCTAGACCTCATTCTATCCTATATTCTCGTCTTTTCTAAACCCTCAGATGCCTCCGAGAAGTGACAATGGATTTGCTTTCCCACCGGAGCTCACTCAGTTGATCTAGTAGCAGAATTCCTTGATGCAGAGCCCGTTTCTTGAGGCTGAATCCGCCGGTGTTCTCCAGTAGCACCGAGACAATAGTTGCAGATGATTGGCTCCGCAAGATGGGCAGGGACTTGACCGCTGCAGGATGCACAGATGTGGAGAAGGTGCGTTTTGCCGCACATCAGCTTGATGGACCCGCATCATCATGGTGGGAGAATTTCACAGCCACTTATCCCGTCGACACTATCACATGGGATCAGTTTCAGCAGGCTTTCCATACTGCCCATGTTTCAGCAGGAGCTATGGCCATGAAGAAGCGTGAGTTTCACAACTTGCGCCAAGGAGGACGTACTGTTGGCCAGTATGTGGATGATTTTGGTAAGCTAGCACGTTATGCCCCAGATGACGTTGCTACGGATCCAGCTAAGCAGGAGAAGTTTCTGGAAGGACTGAATGATGAGCTGAGCATGCAGTTGATGGTAGCAACCTTCAACAATTACCAGGAGTTGGTAGATAGAGCTCTCATGATTGAAGGAATGCAGCAGCAAATTTACAACCGCAAGAGGAAGTATGGACAAGGGAACTACAATTCTGGAGCTCAGCAGAAGCCTTGTTTTACCCCGAACTCAGGTGGACATTTTCAGCATACTCATCGAGGAGGGAGTTCGCACAACCATAGTGGCCCCAAGAGTGGTAATGGGAATGGAGGAAGCAATGGACAGAACCATACCAACCCATCAACACCAGCCAAGAGGGATGTAAGCCACATTACCTGTTTCAAGTGCCAGAAGACTGGACATTATGCCATTGAATGTCCTGAAGCGAAGAACGGAAATGGCAATGGAAGCTCTGGGAAGAAGCCCAATCCATTCAACAAAGGACAAGTGAACCACGTTAGCGTGGAGGAGGTTGAAGCCCAGCCAGATGCAGTAATAGGTAAGTATTTGGTTAAGTCATTTACTGCAATCATTCTTTTTGATACTGGTGCATCGCATTCATACATATCAAGGGGATTAGCGGATAGGTATAAACTGCCAACCCAAGCCCTTAGGTCACCCATGTTAGTAACCTCGCCAGGAGCAGAGTATATGGCTAGTCTATGGTGTGATCGGTTACCATTAAGGATTGGTAACTATGTGTTTCCCTCAGGCCTAATAGTATTGGAATCGCAAGGACTGGATGTTATATTAGGTATGGATTGGTTATCGAAGTATGGAGGGAACATTGGATGTGCCAGTAAGTCGATTTTGCTTACCACGCCAGAAGGAAGAAGGGTCAAGTATGTATCCCGGCATGTGCCGAAGAGGACTCAAGTAAATTCCTTATCAGGAGTTATACAGGAGGAAGTACCAGTGGTGAAGGATTTCCCTGGCGTATTTTCAAAGGAGTTGCCAGGCATGCCACCGGATAGGGACATTGAGTTTTTGATTGAGCTTTTGCCAGGCACAGGACCAATATCAAATAGACCGTACAGGACGCCCGCAAAAGATTTGGAGGAAATTAAGAAGCAGATAAAGGAGCTACTGGATAAAGGCTATATTCGCCCAAGTTCTTCACCTTGGGGATCGCGAGTGCTTCTAGTGGACAAGAAGGATGGATCATTGAGGATGGTTGTTGATTATCGAGGATTGAATGAAGTCACAATCAAGAACAAGTACCCACTGCTGATGATCAATGACTTGTTTGACCAGTTGCAAGGAGCTAAGGTATTTTCCAAGATCGATCTGCGATCAGGATACCAGCAGTTGAAGATTCGAGAGCAGGATATACCTAAGACAGCTTTTACCACCAGGTACGGGTTGTATGAGTATACCGTTATGTCATTTGGTCTGACTAACGCACCTGCCTATTTCATGAACATGATGAACAAGGTGTTTATGGAGTTCTAGATAAGTTCGTCGTGGTGTTCATTGATGGCATTTTGGTCTACTCAAAGAATGAAGAAGAGCATAAGGAGCATTTGCGTTTGGTACTTGGGAAGCTCAGAGAACATCAGTTATACGCCAAGTTCAGCAAATGTGAGTTTTGGTTGAAGGAAGTTGGATTTCTCGGACATGTTATATCCGGAGAAGGAATAGTAGTAGACCCTATCAAAGTTTTCACTGTGACAAACTGGGAAGCACCCACGTCAGTTGTAGAGGTCTGGAGTTTTCTTGGACTCGCAGGATACTACCGGAGGTTCATTGAGAATTTCTCGAAGATTGCAAAGCCCATGACGGAGTTGTTGAAGAAGGACACCAAATTCAAATGGACTGAGCAATGTGAGGCCAGTTTCCAGGAGTGGAAGAAACGTTTGGTTACATCACCAGTGTTGATTCTGCCAGATCAGCGCAAGGATTATGAAGTATATTGCGATGCTTCTCGTCGAGGACTTGGAGCAGTGCTTATGCAGGAGGGAAGAGTTGTTTTGTATTCCTCATGACAGCTTAAGCCCCATGAGTTGAATTATGCTACACATGATTTGGAGTTAGCAGCCGTAGTGCATGCTTTGAAGACATGGAGACATTTTCTCATTGGAAACCATTGTGAGGTGTACACGGATCATAAGAGTTTGAAGTACATTTTCACGCAGAAGGAGTTGGACCTTAGGCAAAGGAGATGGTTGGAGCTCATCAAGGATTATGATATGAGATTGCGTTATCAACCCGGAAAGGCTAACGTAGTAGCCGATGCGTTGAGCCGAAAGAGCCATGTCAACACACTCATGACCGGAGAGTTACCGAAGGAGTTAGCCGAGGATCTTCGCGAGCTATGTTTGGAGATAGTTCCGAGAGGCTATGTAGCAGAATTGGAGATTCAGTCTATCTTGATGTATAAGATCAGAGAAGCTCAGAAGACTGACAAGGAGATTGCCGAGATAAAAGAGAAAATGATCAAAGGAAAAGCTAAGGGATTTCGTGAGGATGAGCATGATACCTTATGGTTTGAGGACCGCGTTTATGTGCCTAATGACCCGGAGATCAGGAAGTTGATTCTGCAAGAGGCCCATGATTCGCCGTATTCGATTCACCCAGGAAATACCAAGATGTATCTGGATTTGAAGGACACTTTCTGGTGGACCAGAATGAAGAAGGATATTGCGGAGTATGTAGTAGTTTGTGATGTAGGTCAGAGAGTGAAGGCAGAGCATCAGAAGCCAGGAGGATTGCTACAGCCTTTGCCGATACCCGAATGGAAGTGGGATAAGCTAGGCATGGATTTTATCACGGGATTGCCCAGGACTCGTTCAGGCTATGACTCGATATGGGTTGTATCGATCGTTTGACGAAGGTAGCTCATTTCATCCTAGTGAAGACCACCTACACCAGTGCTAAGTTGGCAAAGATATACATGACCAGGATCATATGTCTGCATGGAGTTCTGAGGAGCATTGTATCAGATAGAGGAACCCAGTTTACCTCAAAGTTCTGGAATCAGTTACACGAAACTTTGGGTACCAGGCTAGAGTTCGGTACAACCTTTCATCCGTAGACAGATGGACAGACCGAGAGAGTCAATCAGATTCTGGAGGACATGCTGAGAGCTTGTGCGCTAGATTATGGATCTAGCTGGGACGACAATTTGCCATATGCGAAGTTATCTTACAACAACAGTTATCAATCCAGTTTGAAGATGGCCCCTTTCAAAGCTCTGTACGGAAGGAGGTGCAGGACACCGTTGTTGTGGGATGAAGTTGGAAACCATCAGTTGTTTGGATCAGATTTGATTAAGGAGTCTGAACAGAAGGTGAAGCTGATTCGCGATAGGCTCAAGGTAGCCCAGTCCAGGCAGAAGAGCTATGCGGATTCTAAACGCAAGGAGACAGTTTATGAAGTCGGAGACAGAGTTTATCTTCGTGTATCTCCACTTCGAGGACTTAAGCGCTTTGGAGTTAAGGGAAAGTTAGCGCCACATTTTGTGGGACCATACAAAGTTTTGGAGCGTATGGGAGAAGTTGCTTACAAGTTGGAATTGCCCGAAGGATTGTCAGGAGTACACGATGTGTTCCACGTTTCCCAGTTGAACAAGTGCCATGCAGAGATGGCTGATATACCGCTGAGAGATACAGTGCCACTAGAAGCGATTCAGTTGGATAGTGATTTGACTTACGAGGAGAAACCAGTCAAGATTCTCGAATATGCCAGCCGAGTTACCCGTAGCAAGGTTATCAAGTTTTGCAAAGTTCAATGGAGCCACCATACCGAAGATGAAGCCACCTGGGAGCAAGCGGAAGATCTACTGAAGGACCACCCTCACCTATTTTCTAGCCAACCCGAATCTCGAGGGCGAGATTCATCTTAAGGGGGGTAGGTTTGTAACATCCCAAATTTTCAATTTGGAATGTTATACATAGATCATCATAGCATATCATATTTTTATTGCATTTTGTCTTGATCCTAGAAATTCTACGCAACTCAAGGACCCACGGAGAGAGTTGGGGATTTCGTTGTTTTCATATTTGAGTTTTCTCAAATTTTGAAAATAGGATCATTTGATTTTAATTATTTTATCTTCGTATATTTCTTTAATAAAAATATGAGAGACGGAATAAAATGACTTTCCCAAAATAAAGAAATATTGAGGATTTAAAATGAAAATCAAATAAGATTTTATTTTGGAGTTTTGTCGCTATTTTATTTTGAATTAGGAAAATGCGCGTTTTTCAAAATTCCATTTAGGTCCCAAATAAATGTTCATCTTGTCCGGCTAGATTTAAAGGACGGGGAAAATTTATTTCGGGATTTTTGGAGTCCGTTTAGTATTTCTTTTATTGGTTTTTCTGTGTGAAATTTATTTTTAAAAAAAAAGATACCGACCTAACCGGGCTGTGTCCGACTAGGACTCCTGGCACAGACGGCCTTTAAAGCCGCGAGGGCCCGAGCCGCCACCACCCCAGCCCGAAAACCTAGCCGCCGCCATGCATGATCCGCCGCCGCCGCCGTCTTGCCCCGCCGCGAGCCGCCGCCACCACCGCCGCCCCCGCCGCTTGACCGCAGCGCCGACGCCGCCGTCGTCTCACCGGAGCCGCCCGAGGTAGCTGCCGTTGCCTCGGTTTTCACGAAGAAAACAATCGTTTTTTTTTAAAACCTAGATCCGTTTTTTAGATCCGGTTCGGTTTATTTTTTCGGTTTAGTTTATTTAGCGGATGTTCGTCCGTAAGTTCGTTTTAATGAACGGTTTTTGTCTTTTAGCCGCAGACAGTGAACGTTCGTTCGCTAGCCTGTTCGTCCGTTTTTCTTTTTCTCGGATTTTCCGCGATTATTTCTGATCGCGATTTCTGATCTGATTTTCGTTCTAGTATAACTTTTCGCTCGTTTATTGGAATCAGGCGATTCAAGCGCCTAGAGTTTCGTCTCGAAACCCTCTTTCCGTTTAACCAACTCAAATAAGTTTTTGCTACTGTAAAATTTGACTTAGGTCTAGATTAGTAAACAAAGCTTGTTTCTTTGATCGTTTGACTTTCGTTGCTTTGTTTGATTTGACTCTTTTTTGCAAACTAGAGTTCTTGAGTTGAACTTTCTGGTTAAATCTCTTATTTGAGTTTTACCTGTGCATTATATGAGTACTTATTGTATGCTTGTTTGTTTGCGATAGAGTACCCGGAGTGCACCGCTTGCTACTTCGAATCTCTAGGTTTCACGGATCATCTGCAAGGCAACTAATACTTTGATCATACCTCTTTACTATCCAGTTTTATTGCATTAGATCAATCCTCAAACAATTGCATGATTAGGATCTGATTAGTATGTGGGTTTTGGGGAGTAGATGAGGTAGTACCTATTACCTGTTTTATTATCAAACCTTTGGGAGTTACTTCTATGTTTGCTTATTGCCATACTATGCTAGTAGACGTGGATTGGGTGAGTGTATCCATGACGATGTGAGATTGTTGATTAATGGTTTACTTAAGGTGGCAACTTAAATTCACATCTGGGTGGACTGAGGCACCAGGGGAACCCAGTGTTGCCTGTATGTTTGGAAATCCTGGGGTACCGTGTGATTCTCCTATGGACTGTCACCCAGGCTCATAGGGATCATGAGATTATTCATGCTAAAAACTTCCGTGTGCAGCCGCAAGCTACTATGGGCTCTAGCATAGTTGAGTATGTTGTGTGACCTCTTTCAGTGGTAGACTAGCAGATGTTGGGGATGTAGGTTGGTACTGTCTACCCAGAGTAAAGAGTTAATACTTCTGAAAGACTGTGTCTCGGTCATCCGTTTCTCAGACACCATGTAGTGCAAGAAATCAAACGGAGGAGATCGAATCTTGCGGGGAAAAGTGCGCAAACCTCTGCATAGTGTATAAACTAATCATGGTTAACCGTGTAACCGGTTATGGATGTTTTGAGTATCTAGTACTTGGATTATCATGTAAATCTCATAATGTTACTTAATTGAATTATGTTGGGTTAATGATGATGCTTAATTGGGATTGAGTTGGAGGAACCTTCTCAATGTTTAACAACCACCATGATAGTTGTAATGAGAAATGCCAACAACTCTTCTCACTTGTGTGCAAAACATGCTTGTACACTGGAGGTGACGGGATGTTGGATGGACTCTTCCCCCAGTTTTCTCATGACCAGCGTTCTCGCTGACCATGGTGGAGCTGTTGATAATTAAAGCTCCAAGTTTCCTGAAAAAAAAAGAATAATGTTAAACTCATGCGGGCATGTGGCTGTAGGCCCACTTCGTGATTCATGTGGCTGTAGGCCCACTTTACATGTATATACAAATTTAATTGTTTCATTCATCTATCGCATATTATTCCAGCAGGAGTATCTTTGTATTTTCAGCCTACTCTTCTTGGATGAGACAAATCTGGATAGGCGCTCACAATGTGTCCTATCTCTATATCGTTCCTCCACATGCATGCATGACAAAAATAAAACAAACCCTTCACTCTCTTCTCCCACATAACAAATTCATCCTTTTTCAACCGGTGCTAATTCAAACCCACCATATATTTTAAACAACAATTACGTTTTTAAAACTTTTTATATATTTGAACCCCAGAAGCTAAGACCTCTAGAACAAGATCATTCTTGAATACATTCAAACATTTTCAAATTACAATGTTTGAATGACAGAAATAGGTTATCTAAAATAAGTGAAATAAGTTTTTTAAATTGAATGAAACAATTTTTTGAAATGACTGAAATTGGGTTTTCTGACAAATGAAACATATTTCAGTGTGTTATTTCAAAAATATGAAACTAGTTATTTAAAAAATATGAAGCTGGGTATTTCTAATTATTTCATAAAATGAGTGAGTCTATGTTTGAAACGAGTAAAATTGTTTTTAACTGATACTTTGAAATAAGTGAAAGTTTTCTGGTATAAGTGAAATAAGTTTTCTGGAATAAGTGGAGTAGGTATTTTGGATTGGGTGAAACCAATTTTTTGAAATGGGATAAATGTGTTTTTCGTAAACATGGCACATATTTTGCTGTGAATTTATGAAAGTTTTTAAAAAAGTGAAACTAGTTATTTAAAGATGTGAAACTGATTATTTCAAACCTTTATAAAATGAGCAAAATTTGTTTTATGAAATAAGGGAAATGTTGTAAAGATAATCTGTAAGAAGATAGAAACAAAATTAATAGAATGCAGCAACTGGCCCCATCGTTATGTTTGCTAAGGACAAGCCGGTTGTGTTTCTTATTGATGGTGGCATACACCAGGGGTGGCTAACCAAGGGGAGCCTGGCAGGAGACCTGCTAGAAGGCCCGCAAGGCCCAGCGACCATGGGGAACCCGAAGAAGGTGATATGCACGTGATGACCATCTTAGTTCTCCAAGTTAGCAGCGGCTGTTACATGGATTGCATCTCCCTCTATAAAACCCTAGCCTCTAGCATGTATATAAGGGGTGGCTAGCAGGCTCTCATACCAATCTATTGTCAGATAGACCAACTCTCGGTAGGAATCTCGTCTACATCATTGTATTCCATTGCACGAGGTATCCATCTACCATGAAAAACAAGAAGAGGCATGATGTAGGGTATTACTCTTCGGACGCCTGAACATGGGTAACTTGTGCATGCGGGATCCGTCCTGGTAATTTCGACCAAGTTCGCCACCCTACCAAGGGATCTGACAGTTTTGTGCACTATCAATTCCGTCGGAAACCGAATCCGGGATAGAGATCCAGATGAAGCCTACAAGTTCACGCTAAGCCAGGTCCTCACCTTCGGCTCTTTCGAGCTAGTGCTTAAAAGTTGGGGACAGACCTTGGACATCACGCCCCCGCCCTACATCTACTACATGCGCTTCGGGACGATCGAGTTCCTCTTCAATGAGCACGCGAGACCACGACAAGCTATGCCTACTCGACCCGTATTGCAAGGAAATATGTGTGGGCTACCGCTCGCAGCGAAATATCTGGATGTACAGTTTCATTGCTTTTTAGCACAAGATAGCTGAAATGAATAAATTAACTAGAAGATACCCCGCGCGTTGCAGCGGGAATCCTCAAGAACTTACATTAAAATTCTGAGTTGAGAAGCAAAGGAAAGTTATCTACAAAAAAAGTAAAATAAAAGGAAGTTTAACATGCATAGTGCAATAGTTGCAATATGAAATGTATTTTGATTTTAGTAGTTCACAATGTATTGTGTTATGCCCAGGAATCATTGGGTGATCAAACAGAGGTACCAATCCACATAGATAACATTTTAATCATGAGAAAATGTATTTTTATCTGTGATGGTTACACTGAGCAAACAAAATCAATATAATAAGCCAAAGGGTAGAGAAAACACATCATAAATAGGAGGTGAAGCGAGGAGACGAAGTGTCAACGACCCTTGTAGTTCCAATTGTAATGACATGATATGGTAAGTTCGTATGGGAACGAAATATAGTTAGTCCAGATCAACTTATTTTCATAGGATATGACGTAGGGGTTGTACTGTGTTATAAAAATTGAGATGTATGCATGTGTCGGTGCATTATTCATCTCCAAAAAAACTAAACAAATTACATGTACAATGAAACGTAGTTGTAGGGTTTTTATGAACATAATCGACAGGTAAGAACAATCTCACCTTGCAAGAAAATAATCTGTAGTTGATCATTTTATTTTGGTGTAAGAAAACGAACTATAGTCTATGACCCCAAAGAAAATAACACACACTGGGCACATTGCTACAGAAATGAACATTACAACAGGTACAACTGAAGATAGTTTATCCAAAGGGTAAGAACAAATCACATTGTGTCTTTCTTTTTTGTCCCTTTCTTATCCGTCTATAAAAGAAATTGAAGTACAATATATGATTCCAACTGAAAAGAAAACACATTATTGAGCACATCAGTAAAGAAATCAACACTACCAAGGGCAAGCAAAGCGAGTTGATATCTGCATACATATGACATAGATGTTAGAGCTTATTAGATGTAATGAAATGATCTACTCCGATTTGCAGGCATGAACAGATCACATGAATAATGTAAAGGCTGTGAGAAATTGTAGAGTGTCATCGTTTGAGAATAAAATTGTCCATAGCACCAGCAGACTGAGAATAAATGATCATAATGAGAGAATGGAAGGAAACTAAACACCATGACCATTAGGGCATCATACAGAATATATGCAAAATATTATTTACAATAGGATTTGTTTGTCTGCACCTTGACTAATAAATACCCAGCTTTAATCTTTCTCGGGTACATAACCTGTTCAACCTGCATAGCATCCAGATTACATTTGGCAATAGTTTGGAAGGTGTCCAACTCAAACTGCTGCTGGCTGGATCAAGACAGAGGAAAAGAAGAGAAAATAAATCTGCTTCTTGGATGTCTGCTGGATGGTGTGCATCTAGGAGAGGAATAACTTAAGGGTTGATGTGGAAAAGTAGGCACTGGAAACATAAAGGAATAATTGGAGTTAAGATCTGAACCTGTATGCTCTTTCGATGGTTATTCTACCCCGTACAACATGTGGATGTGCCACAACTGTGTGGAGACCTGCTCCTGTACAGGATCAAAATCCCACAAAATCCAACAGATGAGGATAGAGATCCGAACCTGTATGCCCATTCAATGGTTCTTCTACTCCGGTACAACATGTGGATGTGCCGCAGCTGTGTGAAGACCTGCTCCTGTACAGGATCAAAATCCAACAAAATCCAACAGATGAGGATAGAGATCCGAACCTGCTGTAAGCTCTTTCAATGGTTCTTCTACCCCGTACAACATGTGGATGCCGCAGCTGTGTGAAGGCCTGCTCCTATATGGGATCAAAATCCAACAGATGAATATAGAAATCAAGATCAAGAGAGAGCCTGTAGATAGGGGAAGGTGGCCTCGTCCATCCTTCATCACGCTCGAGGAAGACAAACTGTTGCGGCTCTTTGCGGCTGAAACAAAAAACATGGGATGGTGGGAACGGGAATTATTGTCATTTGTCACCAGAATACTAAACATTTTCCTAAGCGAGAGAAAAACTATCCTTTTATTACGGAGAGAGGTTGAGATTTGATCGGCTGTTACGTTTGGAAACGGACCTGCTGGGAATTAAATAGAAGTACATAGTGGAGGGTGACTTACACTAGTGCAGAGCAGGGCATTAGCACCGGTTTGTAAGGACCTATAGTGCCGGTTACATAACCGGCACTAATTTGTGGTCACTAAAGGCCCCCCCCCCCTTTAGCACCGGTTCAGCACGAACCGGTGCTAAAGGGCAACCACGTGGCACTAGCCAGCTCCGGGGGCCTGGAGCCCTTTAGTACCTGTTGGTAACACCAACCGGTACTATAAGGTTTGGAGGGTTTTTGGTTTTATGATTTCTTTTTCATTTAATTTTGTGTTTCCATTTTAGTTCTTTTTCGTTTGCTGGTATTTTACGATACTACACATTGTACGTTATATATATATATATATATATATATATATATATATATATATATATATATATATATATATATATATATATATTTCTAGTAGAACCAATCATGCATATATATATCACATCAATGTCTCACAAATTAAACCACCATATTAATTAATTCACACATACACACATGTACAGATATATACAATTTCTCCTACATATGAATGTTGCCTTGAGCCAGTCTAATTGGTGCCTTGAACACGATGACAATTGAAAGTGGTTTTCATTGGGGCGTGGCGGGTAATAGAATTCTCCATTGGATTTATGACCTGGTCGAGCAAAAATCCCGCTATTTCCTCTTGAAGTGCTTCTCGCGCTCCGTTTCTATGAGCTTCTCCGCACCTCTTTGAACTGTTAAGAAGGAGATCAATATGCATGTGTATTAGTTGTGTGAATAGCTAGATATCGATAATGGTGTAAAATTGTGAATAGTGTTCGACAAGCGTACCCATTGCTGTCTTTGAGATCTGCTCCTTTGGACGCCATCATGTGAATATTCTCGCAAACGCAGAATGCACACAGATCAGTACCCTGCGCTTGAGGGGCCTTTACGAGAATGGAATTTGATCAGATAAAAATTAATCAAGCATGATAATTAAAGAGATGGCAGCTAGCTAGCTAGCTAGCTAGTACTATAATTACTTACCTTGGGTCGTAACCATTCAAGCTTTTGTTTCCACGAATTGAGGCGTGATGTGATGAATCTTGCCCAAGCCCTGCCCGCCGACCAAGAAAATGAATAAAGGGGTTATTAAATAGTTCATATCATGAAATAGCGAACTAAATAGACCGAGATATATAGTTAATAATGATTGAAATTACCTGTTGACTATCCCATACAAGATGTTAAAGTCAGTTTTTTTAGACTAGTGAGTCGAGTACTTCAACTGTTTAAATCGTCAACTTTAATGATACACAAGACCCAGTGAAATCTGCATATGCACACGTTTACATGTCTTAATTAAGCGGGCATATGTTAGCAAAAACATGTAGCTATAGCTAGTAGGCAAAAACAGAGAATTTGTAGTACAAGACAGTGTGACTCACCCAAAGTGGTAAGGAAGTAGTATATCTTCATTGTATTTGAGGCGCTTCAAGAACTCTAGCATGCTGTCCTCTACTTCCTTTGCATGATGTTCATTTATCTTCCATGTGAATTCATTAACGGTGTTTGGGTCAATGAACCCAATGCCATAGCGTCCACCTTTTCTCATTTCATATATCTTCATCCTGCATAATACCACAGAAAAGAATATATATAGTGAGGATAATTACAGGTAATGATTGATCTCAAAAGGATCACTACAGCTAGCTTGAGACTTAAATTATAGAAAGAAATCACTTACTGCACAATAGCAACTCGATTTATAGATTTGTCGAGTGCTTCCTTATTGTATAACTGAAACAGTTCTAAATACTCAACGGACCCAGCTTTCTCATGGTAGTAATGGTCCTCCTTGACATTCACCATGAGGGAGACTCGATCTGAAATCTTGGTCATGTTCATGTACCATTGATGCAATTCATACATTCTCGTTGGGAGGTTCTTGACCTTGCCTGGCGCGACCAAAGGTTGGCCCCGGACATATTGCCGTTTTACTTCATCCTCTCTAAGCAAAGGCATGGGCTCGATCTCGAGGAGTTGTCCAACAGTGATGTTGAGAACTTTGCTTGCATTATATGCTCCTCCGTTATTACCACATTGCCCACCTCGGGAACATGCCTGTTTGCCCACAATAATATTGGGGCGCCGTCTTTATCACCGTTGTTGGCACAACAAGCGAGGGATCGATTAGCGCTTTGTTCTCCCAGTGGGAATGGTTTTCCGCATTTTTGGCAGCTGCTTCTTGTTTGCTCGATCCCGATGTAGGCGTGCTCGCCTCCCTTTGTAGATGTGCTCGATTTAACTTCCCGATGTGGCGCTCATAGTCTGTGTCAGCAGGCTTGGAAGCTGGTGGTTGAGCCATCTGAATGAAGTGGTCAATCGTTTCCTCGAGCACTTTCTCCCTTGGCGGCGGTGGCGGTTTCGGTGCAAAATGGGCTTCCACCTAGGCCTTGATATGGCTGTGATTTCCTCCTTGGAATTGTCATAAGACCTCTACGGAAGAGGCTTGAGCTTGGACCATATCTATACCGCTTGCCTCCTTTGTACTTCCAGCTGTACTACCTCGACTCGTCTGACTCGCACTGAGCTGCGAGGTGTCTCTGCGATTGTTGAGGCGGCGGAGATGGCTGACGGGACTGAGTTGGACGAGGAGGAGGAGTGGCCTGAGGTTGTGCCGGACTTGGAGGAGGAGTGGACGTCTGACACTATGGCGGACTTGGAGGATTGTCCTGACACTTTGCCGGACTTGGAGGAGGAGGATTGTCCTGACACTTTGCCGGACTTGGAGGAGCGGGAGTCTGCTGACTCGGTGGCGGACTTCGACGAGGACTCGGGTGACGCGGTGTGGGTGGCCTTGGAAAGATGATGCAATCCTTTTTCCATAGGATGTTATGATATTTGGCCTCTCCGAGAAAGCGCTCGCCGTCACCTCCAGCAATGTCAAGCTGTAGCCCCGAATATGGGTCCAACACATCATCAACCACGACACCAGCATAGCCCGCTGTAATCGGGTTGCCATGGAAGGTTGCCTCGGGGGGATTTGTGAAAGCAGAGCCGTCCGCCAGCTTCATGGATATGTTCTTCATTTGTAGTGTAGCTCGCAGTTAGTGTTCTCCGTGATGTCATCCACGGGTATCTACCAACATTGGGTCGTCGGGACGGAACCCACGCTGCTTCTCGGCATGGATGGGCGGTGCTATCAATGCTGGATCATCCGCTAGCTGCTGCAGCTGTTGAGACCCCTTTGATGGGTAAGTGAGTCGATCTGCTCCTGCTGCGCTGGAATTTGACCGCCAATTCCGCTTGACTTGCTTCTAGGCCTTGAAGGCGTTCATAGTCCCGCTCCCTGCTCCTCCTCCATCTTCCTCTTCTTCTCCTCCATAATCTTCTTTCTCGCACGGGTTACGTAGTCGGTGTTCGGTCTGAAAACCCTCATACCACGGAATAGCGCCCTTGCCTCGTGTTCTTCCGGGTGTTCAGGATTTCCCGGCACGCAGTAAGCTCGTCGTTCTCTCTATTGGGCTGGAACACCCCGTTCGTGCCTCTTCTATTGCAACAAGTATCGCATCGTCGGCTCCTTGAGACTTGCCCTCGTCAAAACTTTTCCTGTCTCCCGGTCCAACTCCCCCCATGCGCATAGAACCAAGTCCTGACCCTGACGGGCTAGCTCTTAGTAACCGGAGTGACACCTGCATCCTCCATCTCTTTCTCGGACTTATCCCACTTAGGCATTGCCACGCGCAGCCACCTAGCCCCACTTATGGAACTTATCCTTCTTTTCGGCATTCTTCTTGTTTATTCTCAACCGTTCCTTAGCTAATTCCGAATCCTTGAATTTCACGAAATCGGCCCAATGATCACGTTGGTTCTCCGGTGTTCCTTGAATCTGGAGTCTTCCTTCCTCCGCCGCGTACTTGTTCCATTCACCATTCTTGTAGTTCGTGAATGCATTCGCCATCATCTTAAGAGCAGCCTCTTTGACTTTCTGCACATCTGCTTCTGTGAAATGATCTGGTAGGGTGAAATGTTCCATGAGAGTATCCCAAAGCAGATCTTTTTGATTCTTGTTGACATAAGTAACATCTGGGCGTGGCTTTGCTTTGCGCCCTCCATTCTTGAAGTTTGATCGGGAGTTGGTCCTTCACAAGAACTCCGCCCGAGAACGAACTTGTTCGCAATCTTCTTAGGCGCTATTGGTTTGCGGTAGGGTCGCATGCCTCGATATTGTACTTTACGCCCGGCTTCAACTTTTCGTTCGGGCCTCGTTTAATCCTTTTTACGAAGATTTGCTCGATCCGGATGGCTGAAAGAACAAAGATCGATTCGTTAATATATCTTCAAGTCATTTAAAACATGTGATGATCACGGATGCCCGCTTATATAAATATATATATACCTCGTCGGTGTTTGTTGTTTCAGGATCATGTTCTTCGTCATCATCATAATCATTCATGACTTCGTCGTGATCGAATATCATATCACCCTCTCCGGTGTTGTTTAGAAATTGAACCGTCATAATCTTCTTCATTTTGATTATCATCTGCCCACGTATCATATCGAACATGGTGCATTCTCCCCTCTCTGTCGGTATTATGCGCCATAGCTTTTGTTTAACTAATCCAAAAGAAATATAAAACAATTTAGTATTCAAATCTCGAATAATAGATATAATCTCGAATACATCGTCCAGAATAATAGATATAATCTCGAATACATCGTCTAGAATAATAGATATAATCTCGAATACATCGTCCAGAATAATAGATATAATCTCGAATACATCGTCCAGAATAATAGATATAATCTCGAATACATCGTCTCGAATAATATATAATATTGAAAAGTACATCACTGGCTATTAGCTAATAAAGATCGAATACTACAGAAGAATCTAGGACACTTGCGGTTCCTCCGGCGCGGGCAGTGGACACCCAAAGAGAAGGAACCCTCACAGGATCATAGCTGAAGTGAGATCCCCGAAGATACTGCCACGTATTGGAGAACCTGCCGCCCTCTAACGCAACCATGTAGCGGTGGGCGTGCTCGTCCTCCTCCTCGACACGGGCGACGTACCACCTCCGGCGGGCCGGGTCCCTCCGCACCAAATGGCCCACGCGAACGCCACCAAACGAGATCGGGGTCGACGATCGGACCCAGCGGCGGGTTCCTCGTCAGCGGCGCGCCTCAAGCAGCACCTCCGGTGCCAGCCAGTGGAGCAGATCCGGACATGGGTCGGCTGGGCGTCGTCATGAGACGGGTCGACGGCGAGGATGCGGGCGGGCATCGTCGAGAACAAATACTAGCTATATGCCCGCAAAAAGTAACATTTTTTAATGATTGGATTTTGATAACTAAAATTTCTAACATTTCTATATATATAACTAACATTTCTATAACATTTCTAACAATGCTATATATAACTAACATTTCTATAACATTTCCAATATTTTAGAACTAAAAACAGAAAAAAAATTATAACATTTCTATAACTAACATTTCTAATATATATATATATATATAACATTTTATAACTATTTCTATAACTAAAAACAGAAAAATTTCTAACAATTCTAACTTTTTATAACTATATATTTCTATAACTAAAAACAGAAAAATTTCTACAATTTCAAAGATTTCTAACAAATCTAACAATTCTAACAAATCTAACAATTCTAACAAATCTTAACAATTTCTACAATGTATGTGTGTGTGTGTGTGCTCACTCACCGGCTAAGCGAGAGGCGAAGCGGCAGGCGGCGAGGGATTTAGCGGCGCGGCGGCGGCGACGGCGGCGACGACGGGACGGGACGTCTGGGCAGGCGGCGAAGCGGTGACGGCGCAGCAGCGACGGCGGCAACAGCGGGGCGAAGCGGCGGCACGACGGGCGAAGGCGGCGGCAGCGGGGGCGGGCGGCGGCGATGGGGACGAAGCGGCGGCGGGCGGCGGCAGTGCAGAGGAGAAAAAGCGAGGGAGATGAGAAAGGCGAAAATTTCAAGTGTTTACTTATATAGAAGGCACCTTTAGTACGGTTGGAGCCACCAACCGGTACTAAAATCTGTTTTGCCAGAGCCAAGCGGCGAAGCGACCCCTTTAGTACCGGTCGTGGCACAAACCGGTACTAAAGGGGCCTTTAGTACCGGTTTGTGCCACGACCCGGTACTAAAGGGATCTTATGCGCGCCGGTGCTTGATCGTCAAGTTTAGTCCCACCTCGCTAGTTGAGGGCTACCGCACTTGGTTTATAAGCCCAGTCACGGTAGCTCTCTCGAGCTCCTCTCCTATTCAGGCCTCTGGGCCTACCTTTCCTCCTCGCCTTGTGGGCCTCTCAAGCCTTGGCGGGCCTGCATCTGGCCCAATGAAAGGTTGTATCGCTGGTCGATGCAGCCGCTTTGCCCGATGGCGGGCTTCTTTTGCTTTATTTTTTTGTTTTATTTATTTTTGAGTTGTTTTTGTTGTATTTAGAGTTTCTTTGTGAATATTTTTTGCTTTAGGTACAAAAATTACAAACTTTCTCTTAGTGCGGTAGATTTCAAATTTGAATAGTTTAAATTTTGAATTATTTGAAATTTGTGTGAATCACTAGTTTGTGAATAACTTAACTTTGAAAAAGTTTTTCCAGTGATTCTTTTTCTTATGTTCAATATTAGTGTGTTTTATCATTATATTCAATTTAGTAATGCTTAGGTTATTTAAAAATGAAATGCCTTTGTAACAGTTCAGTTTTAAATGTTGAAACCACGATACTTGAAAGAGATTGTCCATTTTGTACACGAAGTGCATCCAGTTTTATCGTAACCCTCTCTACTCTCTTGCACATGCTATTTATATGAAATTATGATACCATGCCAACTTTCAACCTTTTCTGAGTTCATTTGAATTGCTTCTCAATTTCAGGGTCATTTAGTTGGAAAAAAAATCAGTAAATGCATGAAAAGAATTTGTTTGCACATAAAATTTCTTCGCGTTTCAAATGCCAAAACACATAACGACCCTAACTATTACAGACATTCCCTCCTGGGTGTGAAACACAGAAGAAAGTGATGATAGTGATGCCGATCACATCCCAGATCTTTGGGTGTGAAACTTTTTCTTCGCGTGTGTCCCTTTGCGACGTAACCATGGAAAATCTTCATCATTTAACGGGATGCTCGGGTCAATATTCACTGTGAATGGAGCAATTTCATCAAACTTTTCATAATCTTCTGACTTGTCTGTCTTGTCATCCACTCCCACGATGTTTCTCTTCCCAGAAAGAACTATGTGCCGCTTTGGCTCATCGTACGATGCATTAACTTCCTTATCTTTTCTTTTTCTTGGCTTGGTAGACATGTCCTTCACATAGAAAACCTATGCCACATCATTGGCTAGGGCGAATGGTTAAATCGCATACGCATAGATTGTTGAGATCCTTGTTGTCATTCCGTACTGCGGGTCTTCCGTTACCCCGCCTCGTGTCATATTGACCCATTTGCACCGAAACAAAGGGACCTTTAAACCACGTCGATAGTCAAGTTCCCATATGTCCTGTATATAACCATAATATGTTTCCTTTCCGTCTTGGTTTACGCATCAAAGCGGACACCACTGTTTTGGTTGGTGCTCTTCTTATCTTGGGCAATCGTGTAAAATGTATTACCATTTATCTCGTACCCTTTGAAAGTCATTATATTCAAGATGGTAGCTGGGACAGCAAGTACATGTCATCTTCAATAGAGGTGGCATGCATAGTGCGTGTGCGCAACCAGTTGGCAAAACTCTGGTTTGTTCACGTGTAATCCACTCATCGAGACCGCTCCGGGTGTTTGGGCGTAGCAAATTCTTGTGTTCATCCATATACGGAGCCACCAAGGTGGAATTCGTAGAAGCTGTGTAGTGTGCTTGGTGAGAGAATGTCCGTCCATACATATTATTTGTTCCCCTCCTAGCGTGTCTTTTCCATCGATGCGCCCTTATGCGCGATTCATGAACACCAATCGGCTTAAGGTCAGGAATAAAGTCAATACAAAACTCAATGACCTCCTCATTTTGATGGCCCTTGGAGATGCTTCCTTCGGCCTAGCACGGTTATGAACATATTTCTTTAAGACTCCATGAACCTTTCAAAGGGAACATATTGTGTAGAAATACAGGACCCAAAATGTTAATCTCTTCGCATAGGTGAACTAGGGCGTGCGTCATGATGTTGAAGAAGGATGGTGGGAACACCAACTCGAAACCGACAAGACATTGCACTAAATCATTACGTAACCTTGGTATGATTTCGGATCGATTACCTTCGAGAGATTGCATTGAGAAATGCACATAGCTTCACAATGGCTAATCGAGCGTTTTCGGTAAAGCCCCTTCAATGCAACGGAAGCGGTTGCGTCATAATCACTTGGCGATCATGAGACTTTAGGTTCGGAACTTTTTCTGCCATGTTTATTATTCCCTTTATATTCGACGAAGCCGACGGTACCTTATCTTGAAAGCGGGCATTCAAAGAAGATTTCCTTCTCTTCTTTGGTAGGCGTAGCTTGCATGACCCGATGTATGCCATCTCCTCCGTGTATCGTTGCTGGTCCTCCGTGCCTCGGTGTATCTTTTGTCTTCCCATACACGCCCAAGAAGCCAAGCAGGTCACGCAAAGATTCTTCGTGGCGTGCATCACGTCGATTCGGAGCGGACCTCTAGGTCTTTCAATATGGCAGGTCCCAAAATATAGATTTCTTCTTCCACATGGGTGCGCGTCCGTCCGCGTCCTTGAACAGGTTGTCCGCGGGATAACTTTCCAAATATCACCTTCAAATCCTTGACCATATCATGTACATCAGCACCGATGCGATGGCGAGGCTTCGTCCGGTGATCCGCCTCACCTTTGAAATGCTTGCCTTTCTTTCTTACGGGATGCCTGCTCGGAAGAAATCGGCGATGTCCTGTACACATTCTTCTTACAACTATTCAAATATATCTTCGTCGGTATCATCCAAGCAGGTCGTGCATCCGCGGTATCCCTTGTTTGTCTGTCACGAAAGGTTCTTGAGAGCAGGCCAATCATTGATGGTCACGAACAGCAACGCCTTGAGGTCAAATTCTTCCCCCATGTGCTCATCCCACGCACGTACACCTGTTCCATTCCACAACTGTAAGAGTTCTTCAACTAATGGCCTTAGGTACACATCAATGTCGTTGACGGGTTGCTTAGGGCCTTGGATGAGCACTAGCATCATAATGAACTTCCGCTTCATGCACAACCAAGGAGGAAGGTTATACAAACATAGAGTCACAGGCCAGGTGCTATGGTTGCTGCTCTGCTCCCCAAAAGGATTAATGCCATCTGCGCTTAGACCAAACCATACGCTCCTTGCGTCATCGCAAACTCCTTCCGTACTTTCTTTCGATTTTTCTCCACTGCGACCCGTCGTGGGTACTCTCAACTTTCCGTCTTTCTTACGGTCTTCTCGGTGCCATCTCATCGCCTTGGCATGCTCTTTGTTTTGGAACAAGCGTTTCAACCGTGGTATTATAGGAGAATACCACATCACCTTGGCAGAATCTTCTTCTGGGCGCTCGCCCTCGACATCACCAGGCTCATCGCGGCTGATCTTATAGCGCAATGCACCACATACCGGCCAAGCGTTCAAATCCTCATACTCACCGCGGTAAAGAATGCAATCATTAGGGCATGCATGTATATTTTGCAGCTCTAACCCTAGAGGGCAGACAGCCTTCTTTGCTTCGTACGTACTCTCGGGCAATTCGTTGTCCTTTGGAAGCATATCCTTTATCATTACCAAGAACTTTCCAAATCCTTGTCGGATACACCATTCTCGCCTTCCATTGCAGCAATTCGATGTGGTGCCCAGCTTTTCTTGTCACCTCGCAATTCGGGTACAACAATTTTTGTGCAACTTCTTCTTCTCCAAATCACTTGCGCAGTTTCTCTTTGCATCGGCAATGGCCCGACCTAGATCATCAACGGGCTCATCGATGCCTCTTCTTCAACTTCTTCCCGCATTGCGGCTCAGCTTCTTCCGCATTACGGCTCAGCTTCTTCCCCCATTATTGTATCATCGTATTCAGGGAACCCATGGCGGGATAGTTGTCGTCGTCCTCTTCTTCTTCATTGTCTTCCATCATAACCCCTCTTTCTCCGTGCTTGGTCCAAACATTATAGTGGGGCATGAAACCGGACTCAAGCAGTGGGCGTGAATGGTTCTTGGCGTAGAGTAATTGTGACCATTCTTACAGACACCACATGGACAAGGCATAAAACCATCCGCCCGCTTGTTTGCCTCAGCCGCAAGCAGAAAAGTATGCACGCCCTCAACGAACTGGGGTGAGCATCGGTCATCGTACATCCATTGGCGGCTCATCTTCATTACACAACTCCGAATAGACCAAATTAATACAAGTTCATACATAAAGTTCATACAACACTTAAATGCAACAAACAAATAACTCTCTAGCTAAAGCATTTAAATGCAACAACAAATGCGATCAAGATCACAACTAAGGTATCAATTGATCCAACAGCATAATGATACCAAGCCTCACTATCGATGGCATATTTTCTAATCTTTCTATTCTTCAAGCGCATTTTCTCCATCTTGATCTTGTGATCATCGACGATATCGGCAACATGCAAATCCAATTCCATCTTCTCCCCCTCAATTCTTTTCAATTTTTCTTTCAAGTACTCGTTTTCTCTTTCAACTAAATTTAACCTCTCGACAATAGGGTCGGTTGGAATTTCCGGTTCACATACCTCCTAGATAAAAATATCTATGTCAACTTGATGGGCATAATTTGTCATAAACATGAAATGCAACTAATAGTTTTAAAAGAGAATATACCACATCCGAATCATAACAAGGACGAGGGCCGACGGGGCGGATATCAAAACCATGACACTATGTATAACAAACAACGTACGGGTAAGATAATTATTACATGATTAACTATATATCCAAATCACACAAACATCAATTTTTTATATAAAATTACATGAACAAGAGGCTCACCACAAGGTGGTGCCGGTGACGGGACGGTGCGGGCGATCGGCGGTGGTTCTGACGGAGATTTAGAAGGCACTAAGTTAACCACACCTACATATGCAAACTAAGTGTTATTTTTGACCTCAAATTGCATATAAATCAAATACTAGCACATATATATATTTCCTCCCAAATTACTAAACTCACAAATTAGTAACTATATAAAGCATTGCAAGAGCTAATCTAGCAATGAGAGATGAAAGGACAAAGTTGCTAACCTTTGTGATCATTTGAATGGATGGGGCCTTCAAATCTTGACAAATTTTGGGCAAAATGTGTGATGAGCTCGAGAGGAAGAGGGAAGAACAGAGAGGAGAGGGAAAGGGGAAGAACAGAGCGAGCTCGGGTGGGCGAAGGGTTTATGTAGGGCGACCTTTAGTACCGGTTCGTGCCAAGAACCGGTACTAAAAATGCTGGAGGGGCCCAGATCGACGACATCCTGCCACCACTCTCATTAGTACCGGTTCGTGGCACAAACCGGTGCTAAAGGTTAGCCACGAACCGGTACTAATGAGAGCGGCCCGGCTAGCCATTGGAACCGGCACTAATGTATACATTAGTGCCGGCTCTAATACAAACCGGCACTAATGTGCTTCACATTTGACCCTTTTTCTACTAGTGTTAAGAACAAAGGAGGCGATGGGCTGGTAAAAAACCTTCGGTGGGAAATCTGCCAGCAAGCGATGCTATGTGTGAACATGGAGAAAAAAAATAACTAAGAAATGAAGTGACGTGGGGTGGAATTTGCTGAGGTGGCTAGATGTTGATGTGGACGGGCTGCATGTTGAGAGAATAGGTAGTAGTGGGGATCAACTTTTTAAGAATGTAAGATTTGTCACAACCTAGCTTTGATAAGCGCTTACAGTACTGTAGTTTAACATTATTCTTTAACTAGAGGATACCCCGCCTGTTTGTTGCGGGTTGATTGATGAAATTTTTGGTCCATAACATGAGAACTGAAATTAAAAATACATATGATTTATTATATTTGATTATGTATAGTTGTAAAATATTTATTGAACATAAGTAGAATAATTGAATGGAAAATATTTTCCCATGTATGGTTGAATGTTCTGGTGGTTTTTTTCACATGCAAGATTGCATGTTGAGGTGGGTCTTATCTCATTCATAATTATAAGATGAGTTACCAACTTGCATGTTGAGATTTAAGTAGTAGTGGGAATGACTCTGTTAGGTATATAGGATTCATGCCCGCATGAGTTAATTCATGTGCAACAAATATACAAATCTAAAAGAGGATTTTAGCTACCAAGTTAACGTGGCCAAATCCATGCTCAACATTTAACTCTACCTACGCAAAGTGTATCTCGCTTAGAGTAAATTGATCATATTGGATATGGCTTTCGCATTAGGATTGGATTCATGTTTGCATGAGTTAATGGGTATGTATCTCCTACATAAATGAGAGTGAAGGGATATGCAAATCTGAAATAGTAGTAGAAATTTTCTCTACATAGTTAATGCAGCCCAAAACTCTTGCTCAACAAATTACGACTCAGTGTAAGGCAAAGACAAACATACTTGCAGTATACTCATATGAATCGGCACACATTGAATGAAGATATGCATATAGTAGCATATAGGAGATATGCACATTAAATGAAGATATGGATTTTGGCACCACAATTAGTTCTCGCTCAACATTTAACTCTCTGTCTACAAAAGGATAGCGAAGACTGCTTGCATTCAAGCCACCAAGTAAGGTGCGGTGCTCTAGCTTGCTACTGTGACTCCGTTCCTGCAACCATGGAGCTTGACACACACGCTCTCGCCCTCCTCCCGCTGGTGCTTGTTGCCTCGCTGGCGATGTTCCTCCAGCCTGCCGTTGCAACCCATGGCATGCCACGCCCCAGCGGAGGCTTCAGCCTGCGCCTGGTGCCCAGCGCCGGCTGGAACAGCACCATGCACGTCGACGGCGGCGGCTTCCTGCACCTCAACGAGCAGGCAGCCACCACTGCGCTTCGGCCGCATGTCCACGGGCCGAGAGGGCTGACATACAGCGTGGCCACCACCGTCGGGACGGGCCGCGGCCGCCGCACCTACGACCTGGTGCTGGACACGGTCAGCAGCCTGACATGGATGCAGTGCTTGCCGATTGCGCATCCGTTCACACAGATGCCGCCGCCCTTCAACCCGCAGACCTCGACGTCGTTCAGACGCGTCCCGCACGGGAGCGACCTGTGTCATAAGCCATCCCGGGCCAACGATTGCGAGTTCCGGGCCACCCGCCTCGACGGCGCGCACGCGAGCGGTGTGCTCGGCACCGAGACATTTGCCTTCGCGGACGATGGCGGCCGCGCCGCAGCCGCGGAGGTTGGTGGCGTCGTCTTTGGCTGCGCGCACACCGCCACAGGGTTCCACGGCCATGGAGTACTAGCCGGCGTCCTCGGCCTGGGGAAGCTGATGCCGTCTCTCATCTGGACTCGGCTCCGCCAGCACCGGCAGGACGGCCGCTTCTCCTACTGCCTCTTCGGTCCCACGCGTCCGGAGAGGCACGGCTTCTGTCGTTGTCGAGGCGATCGAGTAGAGGGAGAGAGAGAGAAACGAGAAGGAAACGAGACAGTGGTTTTTCGCCGGGCGGACTCCCCAGCTTTTCCGTTCATTCTATTCCTCTTTATCTGTTGTAACAAACTAGCTACCTCCCGGCGGGCGCGCCATGATCCGCGATGGCGCGCCATCCCGACCACGACTCACAGCGCATCGCCCACCAGGAGAAGAAAGCGGGAAAGGAAGAAATGGTCAGTGCGTACTACAGCACTTGATCCACAACCTAGCTACGTGCATGCCGGGTCATCATCCGCATGCACACATTATTGTGAACAGAAAAACAAAGCTACGTTGCATGCATGAGATTAGCTAGGACTAACACTTCACCCCTAATCTCACTGCACCACGCCGACGACCCCAAGCCTCTGGCGCATCTCGATGAAATGAACTCGCCCGGCGCCTTGGTGAGGCGTCGGCAAGCTGATCCTCGTCCCCACATGATCGATCTCCACTTCTTCCTTGTCCATGCAATCTCTGACAAAGTGGAACTTGATATCTATGTGTTTGCTTCGGTCATGATGGACTGGATTTTTGCTCAAGGCTATGGCTGACTTGTTGTCCACTTGCAGTCTGAACCTTGCCGGCGAGACCCCTGTTATATCTCCCAGCAGCCTGCTCAACCACAACCCTTGACATGTCGCGGCAGCTATGGCCACATACTCCGCCTCACATGAAGAAAGAGCAACTATCTTCTGTTTCTGAGAACTCCAGGTAATCAGATTCTTGCCAAGGTAGAAAACGTGCCCGGAAGTGCTTTTGCGATCGCCGACGTCGCCGGCGTGGTCACTGTCGCTGAATCCGAGCAGTCTAGCAGTACCCTGGCCTCTCTTGTAGCTGCATCCATAGTGCTTGGTGCCCTTCACATACCTCAAAATCTGCTTGACCGCGGCCCAGTGATGTGTGCTAGGCTTCTCCATGAACCGGCTGACGATGCCAACGGAGTGTGCTATGTCAGGCCGGGTGTTCACTAGATAGCGCAGACTCCCAATAACCCTGCGATATAGAGTGGCGTCGAAGGGCTCACCATCATCTTCTTTCTTCAACTTGAGACGACATTCCATAGGTGTGTGACAACTGTTGCAGCCTGTCATGTTGGCCATCTCCAGTATCTTCTCGGCATAGCTTCTCTGACTGAGAGTAATACCATTGCTGCTTTGCTCCACTTCTATGCCCAAGTAGTAGCTCAGCTTGCCCAAGTCACTCATTTTGAAGAGCTGCTGCATCTGTTCCTTGAACGAAGCTATGTCTGCTGTATTTGTGCCGGTGATGATCAGATCATCCACATAAACTCCCACCAGCAGGTATGAGTGTGCATCGCCGCGTCGGTAGACGGCGTGCTCCAACGGACTGCGCGTGAAGCCAAGGGCAGCCAGAGACTCATCCAGCTTTGCGTACCAAGCTCGCGGGGCCTGATGCAGTCCGTACAGCGCCTTGCGGAGGCGCAGCACACTTTCCTCCTTGCCGGCGACCTCGTACCCCGGCGGCTGAGCGACATATACCTCCTCAGTGAGATCACCATTCAGAAAAGCAGATTTCACGTCCATGTGATGAACCTCCCAACCTGAATGTGCAGCAAGAGCCAGCAGCAGCCGCACTGTCTCCATGCGAGCTACGGGAGCGAAAACCTCCTCAAAATCCACCCCCTGGCGCTGGACATATCCCTTGGCGGCGGGCGAGCCTTGTGCTTGCGACATTGCCAGCGGATCACGCTTGACGCGATATACCCACTTTAGGCCGATCGCCTTGTGCCCAGCCGGGAGCTGAGCGAGCTCCCATGTCCTGTTGTCGACGATGGACTGCATCTCGACATCCATGGCGCCCTTCCACGCCTTGCTGGCGAGCGCCTCGTCCACGTCACGCGGCTCCTCGGCGCTGAATAGACAGCGCACGAGCAGGCAGCGCTCGAACTGTTCGCGCACCGCCTGATCCTCGGTCTCCTCCATCACGCTCGTGAAGCTCCGGTAGCGAACTGGCTGCCCAGTTGGCACATCGTGCCTGGAGTCATGGGACGGAGGCGTGTCCCCGCTGGCCCTCGGCGGATTCGTGGGCGTCGCCGGCTCGGACTGCGACGACTCGGGCGTGTCCACCACCGGCGTGGAGAGTGCGGGTGACTGCGGTGACCCCAAGGTTGGTGTAGAGGGTGTCGCCGCGCTTCGTGGGGTGACCGGCGGGGTGGCCGTGCCACTGTCGATCTCCTGGACACCATTGTCCATGGTGTAAACCACGGTGAATGTCGCCGGCGCCGCGGTGACTGTGCTTGTCCCCACGGTGCTCCAAGTCCATGGCCTGTTCTCTTCAAACACAATGTCACGTGTTACCTGGACCTTCTTCATCGCCGGATCGTACGCACGGTACGCCTTGGAGCCTTCCTCATACCCCACGAACACCATCGGCGTCGACCGGTCGCTCAACTTGGTGATGCCGGGGCCGACGCGCTTGACGTGAACCGTGCACCCAAACGTGCGTAAGTGATGCACATTGGGCTTACGGCCGTGCCACGCCTCATAGGGCGTGACACCCTCGAGCTCCTCGTCGGCGATCGGTTCAGCAGGTGAACAGCCGTCCTCACCGCCTCCGCCCGAAATGCACGAGCATGCCCATGCTCTTCATCATGCATCGGGCCATCTCCACCACCGTTTGGTTCCGGCGTTCGACGACGCCGTTTTGTTGCGGTGAGTAGGGTGCAGTTGTGAAGTGCTTGATGCCGTTTTGGTCGCAGTACTCTCTGAACTCCGTGGAGTTGAACTCGCCGCCGCGGTCCGATCTGAACGCGCGCAGCTTGCACTGGCCGTCAGCTTCGGCCATGGCTTGGATCTTCTTGAAGCGTGGGTATGCCTCATCTTTGGTCTTCAGTAGCTCTAGCCACATGTAGCGACTATGGTCATCAACCACAAGCAGAAAGTACTTGTTACCTCCTGGAGTCGTCGGAGTGATCGGCCCGCACAAGTCCGTGTGCACGAGCTCCAGGCCGCGTTCGGCTCGGTACGCCGTGGTCTGGGGAAACGGCGCTCGGTGTTGTTTCCCCAAGGCGCAGCCGTCGCAGTACTCTCCCACACGATCGATCACGGGCATCCCGCGCACAAGCTGTTTGGTGGACATGGCTCGGAGCGCGCGGAAGTGAAGATGTCCCATGCGCGCGTGCCACCGCCAGGTCGCGTCGTCTCCTTGCGCCATCAGACACGCCGGCGCGTCGATCGTCAGGATGCCAGTGTACAGCCGGTTTCCCGACCTCTTGATGCGCGCCAGAACGTGCCGTGCCGGGTCCTGGACAGTCATGACTCCGTCCGCGATGCTGATGATGCAGCCCGCCTCGTCCAGCTGCCCCACTGAGACGATGTTCGTCCGCAGGCTAGGGATGAAGAAGACGCCGGTGAGCGCGCGCTGGTCTCCGTCTTGGCGGCGAAACACCACCGAGCCGCGGCCACAGATGGCCACAACCGAGCCGTCCCCGAACTTCACCGTGCCACGCACGGACTCATCAAGTGACGAGAAGACATGTTTGTCGCCTGTCATATGGCTGCTTGCCCCAGTATCAAAGAACCACACTCCGTCCGGCGTAGGCACGGGCATGACCTTTTCCTCATTGAGATACACCTCTTGAGGTGCCACGATCTGCGACGAGTTGACGCCGGTGACCACGGCCATATACAGCCCCTGATCGTGCTCGGCGCCGGCTTGTACGAGGTTGGCTTGCTCCTGCTTGCCCTTTTGGTCCTCGTCCTTAAGCCGAGTACGGCAGTCCTTTTTCCAGTGCCCCGGCTTGTTGCAATAGTGACACTTGCCTTTCTTCTTCCCGCCGGAGCCGCCCGCGCTCGCGTTCCCAGGGAAAGGCTTGCCGCCGCCCTGAGGCTTGTGCTTCCCCGGCGACTTGTTCTTCCCGTTGCCGCCGGATGATGACCCGCCGGAGCCGAGCTGCCGCTCGCGTGCGTCCCACTCCGCGGAGGTGTACATGAGTAGCGCGCCGACTGCGCCGTGTCGTCCAGATCGTAGTGATCTTCACGCGCCGACAGGCGTCCGGTGAGCTCTTGATCGACATGGTTTTGAGATCGATGGCGCCTCGATCGCCATCGCCATCTGCGGTACTTGCGCGGCACGGCGGAGGAACTTTTGGGCGGCCTTGTGCTCCGTCACGGGTCGCCCGTACAGCTCGAGATCGGCGGCGAGGCGAGAAACCGCAGCGCGAAGTCCTCGACGGACTCGCCGTCCTTGAAGCGGAGCTCCTCGAACTCCCGGCGGCGCACTTGTGCCTTGGCCTCGCGCGCGCGCTCGCTGCCCATCCGGAGAGTTTTGATCGTCTCCCAGGCCGTCTTGGCCGTGTCCTTGGCAGCAAGCACCCGGAGCATCTCCGGCGGCACGCCGGTGAGGATGATCTGCAACGCGCGCCGGTCGTCGCGCTCTTCGGCGGTGCCGCTGGTCACCGCGGACCACACCCCCGCAACTTGCAGCTTCACCTGCATCACGAGAGCCCATTCCATGTAGTTTGTGCGGGTGAGAACCATGGATGACGAAGAGGTCTCGCTCTCCCGCACAACGCGCTCGACGACGCGCAGTTCGCCGCTGCCAGTGCCCGTGAGGCGCGCAAGGGGCGCTCCGGACGAAGGTGACTGCGCCGCCGCAGTCGCAGCCGCGGCCTTCTTCTTCTCTTCCTCGTCGCTCGACATCATGCACCGCGGATCGAACACCGCCGGCCGCCTAGGATCAAACACCGAGGCTCTGATGCCAATTGTCGTTGTCGAGGCGATCGAGTAGAGGGAGAGAGAGAGAAACGAGAAGGAAACGAGACAGTGGTTTTTCGCCGGGCGGACTCCCCAGCTTTTCCGTTCATTCTATTCCTCTTTATCTGTTGTAACAAACTAGCTACCTCCGGTAGGGCGCCATGATCCGCGATGGCGCGCCATCCCGACCACGACTCACAGCGCATCGCCCACCAGGAGAAGAAAACGGAAAGGAAGAAATGGTCAGTGCGTACTACAGCACTTGATCCACAACCTAGCTACGTGCATGCCCGGGTCATCATCCCGCATGCACACATTATTGTGAACAGAAAAACAAAGCTACGTTGCATGCATGAGATTAGCTAGGACTAACAGCTTCCTCCGGTTCGGCGCCGATGTCCCGGCCACCGGCCACATGAAGAGCACCAACATCCTCTTCATGCGCTGGACCAGCCCGGATTTCAGCGCCTACTTCGTCAAACTCCTCGGAGTCAGTGTCGCCGGCAAGCGCCTGGTCGGGCCACCCGGACACCGCATGAGAGAATTATTCCAGCGCCACAAGTCGGGCGCTAGGTGGTACGGCGGGTGCCTGATCGATCCCGGGACGGGCACGACGACGATGACGCAGCTCGCGTACAACGTCCTGGAGCACGCCGTGGAGGAGCACGTCAAGAGACTGGGGATGCCGCTTGTGCGGCGCCACGGGTATCGCCTCTGCTTCAGCGGCGCGACTCAGGCCGCCTTCCCGCACCTGCCGACGATGACGCTGCACTTCGAGGAGGGCGGGAAGGAGGACGGTGACCTCGTGATAAGGCCGCAACAACTCTTCATCGTCGTTCAGCACGACATCTGCCTCGCCGTGGTGCCCAGCGAGCACATGACCATCATCGGCGCGATGCAGCAGGTGGACACGCGCTTTGTCTATGACATCACAGCCGGCAAGATCCACTTCGCTCCCGAGAGATGCAGCGACGATACAGGCGGCCCCAACTGAACTAGGATGTGGGCTTCCAGTAAACCCTAATTTAAAAAGTTTACAGTTTTCAATGCAGCTTTTTCTTGAATTAGATGTTGTCATCAACTGAAAAAGAAATAAAGAACACTACATACACATTTGGCTCTTCGTCCCCTCCCCATTCCTTCACTAGCGCATCTCCAACGCGGACCCGTCCGGACGCATCCGCGGATATGGATGCAGGAGCCGCCTATCTAACCATTTAAATTCATAGTAACTAGTCATCTACCCGTGCGGCTGCACAGGCTAGAAATTTCTCTGTCTTAACATTGTTGTGTAAATTCATTTGTCACAACAACATTTTTAGATAGTTATACTTGTTGGTCAAACACATAATGTGTCCTACAGTAGATGAAGAGGAGTGTAAAGACACCCTAATATATTTCTATCAGCTGAACCTTCCTTGACCTGATGGGCTACCGAGTCTTCAAATAATTGGTACATATACCAGAGCAAAGCTTACAAAAATTATGGATCAACTACAATTTGGAAGTTGTTATGGAGAAATATTATTTTCATTTTTGATTTATGTTATCTTGGTCATGTTTTTTCTTACAAAAGGAATGAAAAACATCATTCATGAATAGATTTTTTTTTCTAAACATAATGCTTTCCGGAGCCTTTGTTTGTACGTAGTTTTTTAATTTCATTTTTCTCATGGTAACATGCACGTGGCTGAACAACATTCAGGCCTATCTTTTTTCTAAGCATGAGGCTTTGGGGAGCATTTATATGTACGGGAATTTAATACTACTTCCGTTTCAGTTTACAAGTCCTACGCGTATACCTAGATTGCCAATTTTATCACCCTAATATAAACTATATAACACAAAAATTATACCTTTTGAAAGTAGAAACTCCAAAGTTTATGTTGGTATATTTTTTATAATATATAACTTGTATTAGGTTAGTCAAATTGACGACCTAGGGGTACGTGCACGCAGGTGGTATGGGAGCACACAGGTGGTTTTTATTTTATTGATATTTGGGACATGGACTCTTTTTGTAGGGCGTATGGACGTTTCATTTGTGTGTATCTTTATTTGATAACATATCTTCTTTGTTCTTTATGAATGAAGAAGGCAAATGGATTTTGTTTTGGTTGGTACTTGAACGTAGGCATCCAGGACAATTTTTCGTTAACGCGGGTTTAATCCTTTTTTGTATTTTTGGTACGTGTCGTTTTCCCATTAAAATTTTATATGGCATGGCCGCCTAACTGAGTTTTTTTTTTTGTGAATACGCCTAACTGAGTTTGACCATTAAATTTTAATATAATAGATTTCTGATTAATTATGATTTTTTGGAGTGTGAAAATTAATGTATATTTTTTTTTACTTCTGTTACATTAAGTGATTTCTCGTAATAAAATTCCTGGTTTATGGTTTTTAAGTAAAAAAATTTCTAGGAAAACATGAGAGACCCAAGGGAGGAAGTCTCCCATGCGTGGTAGCCTAGGACCCTCGGTTTTTTGTTTCTTAAAGAAATGTTTCCTTTTTTATGAAATGGGGAGAGTCCCATGGGAGTAAGACTCCCGTACGTGGCAGTATGAGACAACTTGTCTTATCTTTCATCTGATGGATACAAATACATTATCAATTAATCCAACGGTCAAAACTATTTAATTCTAAGAATTAACGTGGTGCCTCGTATGGTGCCTTCAATTAGTAAATATAAGATATAAGATATAAGATATAAGATATGAGAGCCAATTAAAAGTATGGTGTTCATACTTCATAGCAGTCGATCACAACCAAAATAAGGCGGATGTTCATAGTTTTTACATGTGCTATATCACAGAAGCTTCAGTCCGGCATTCCGGGCAAAAAAAAAAAATGCTAATTCGCCCTCCCAGACCAAATGTATGTGCCTCCTCGCTAAATCTGTCACTGGCTCCTCCACATTGGCCGCCTCCTTCTCCTCCACCGTCAAGCACTTCAATATTCTAACACGGACGACTTGCGGGCCGAACAACCTCGTAAAACAAAGGCCAAAACACAACATGAACCACAAACGGGTTGAAAGCACAAGGGGCCATTCATGGCCCCACACACTTAACGAGCCGTTAACAGGCCGAAAGGAACCACAATTTACAGCAAGCCATAGACATAACGGATCATTATGGGCCGAAACTCGTCATGGGCTTAAAATGGCCCAAAGGCTTCATGGTCCTTTGACGAGCCAAAAAATACCACGGGTCGAGAATGATCAAATGGCAGAACATGCGTTAGCGAGCCAAAAGTCGTCAAGGGCCCGAAATGGCCCCCAAGACTACATGGGCTCTTAACGAGCCGAAAGATAACACCGGCTAAAAATGTCCCAATTGTAGAACATGACGTTAGCGGGCCGAAAGTCGTCAAGTGTCGGAAATGCACCCAGGACGACACGGGCTCTTAACGAGCCGAAAAAAGCCACATGCCAAAATTTGCCCGAAGAGGGCATGGACATTAATGAGCCGAAAGCCTCTACATATTTTAGATGGGGCAAAAGCACCACAGGCCGTTAATGGGCCACGTGGTACAAATGACCAAACATGGGCCAAATCACATCAACGGGCACACATGGGCCCCAAGCCCCGACATCTCAATGGGCTGGAGCTATATTGATGGCCCATGTGCCGATAATTGGCCGAATTCATAAAGGTCCTAATGGCCGTCCATACCACTACCTGCCGATGGCACTTTCTATGCCGACGGCCTTTTGTCGGGGTCTTCGGCATAGGGAGGGATGTATGCTAGAAGCCTCCTGGTGATGACATGTGGTGGGGCTAAGCCGGCAGACTAGCAGTCGACTTTGCCCCGCCATGTGGCCTCTTCCTATTGGTGCCACTTGGTGACGACGCCATCAGTTGACGTCTGTCGGTTTCTTTTGCCGACGGGGTATCTATGGTGATGACCATACGGAATGTCGTCGGCATAAATGGCTATGCCGACGGCATTTCTATGCCGACAGTCTGACAAGACTACTCCGTCGGGATCAATCTCGATGGCCACCGATGGCAACCGTCGGCATAGGGATAAGCCGATGTTATAAGGCCTATGTCGGCGGCAAAAGGTTGTCGGCATAAGCCATGATTCCGGTAATGTACATCGGCGTAAATGGGGCTAAGATAGCTAGATCCCCTAATGAAAGAACCATGCCATCGCTCCATCTTAACATGCCCATGTCTCCCGGGAGCGCCTCCAAACCCTCCTTCCTAGGGCGTGTGCATGCTTGCACCAACAGCAACCCTCAGGTTGTAGTAGCGGCGTCGCCGGTCAGCTCACAACAAAAATATTGTCAACCTCGCCATGCACCGACCATGGTTGAAGCCTGCAACACGAGCAAGCTCTAGGTTACAACACCAGGTTGCAGCAACACCATTGCTGCAACCACCCCTTGAAGCGCCGGTGATGCTCCATTGCAGCCCGTCACACTTCAACATGGATGCTAATAGCAAGCATTTTTGTAAAGGCATTTTTCTAAATGCCTCAAAACTCTGTTTAGGAAGGAATTATCCAAAAACACCTCGGCTCGACGTGGGATTGAATGTGCCTTTTCAAAATGCCTCAGCTGGACATAGCTTTGAAGGCACATTTTTTTTGTTTGCAAAATACCGCCTCACGGATTGGTTATAGCTTTCGAAGCGTTCTTCTGAAAGGCCTGCACTTCATCGAGATTTTGAGGCGTTCGACAGAAATAGCCACCATATTGTAGAGGATTTGAGGGTTTTATATAAATTGCGTCCAAACTTATTATTGATCCCAAAGATCCTCGTGAATTGGCTTAAGAGAAGATAATATTGGCTTGATTGACATCTGTGAAGCACATTGTCGCAGGTGGCCCAACAGAGTCCAACAGACAGACATGCCTAGTTGTGGAGATCCTGTAGCACCGCACCGTGCTGGTACGGCAACCCCGCATCCCCGCTTCACGCTATTCCCTGCAGCGTCTCCGTCCCGTGGACTTCGAAAACATCGGAGCAGCTCTGCCGCTCATCTCACACCACTCCTTGCAGCATCACTGTTGTTGTGAGCCCGTCCTTTTTGCAGCCTTATGTTGCTGCTCGTCATCTCCATCGGCGGTTGTCGACCTTGTAGCTTGTAGCGCGACGGTGGTCGAGGAGCTGGCAACACTCCATTGCAGTATTGGTGACCGCGCGTAATGCTCCATGGCAGCATACGTTGAAGCTCCGCCTGCAAGAGTGGAAGCTCCATCAAAGCACTGGTGGCGCTCCACAATGCTTCTAATCCATCAAATGCTCCATCACAACGTCGGCGATGTTGCATCGGTGTTGCGCAACCGGTGGTCAGCGTTGAACCTTCTCTTGATTTGGGTAGAGGGAAGATGGTGGTCGCCGTCGGGAGCCCCTCCCCATAGCCGGTGACGAACGGGAAGACGAGAATGTGGGGAGGAGACATGTCATAGAAAGGATAAGGTTGGGTGGGGGTGCACTAGGCGTGCCCCATAGAAAGCAGGTGTTGAGGGGAGGATGCATCTGACGGAAGGGAGGGATGAGTTATTGGAACTAAGGAGTTTTCCTTTCTTTATTGCTCTTGTACGTGTGTGGTTGTTCCTTGTCTTGACTACTCCATCTGTTCCTAAATATAAGTCTTTTGGGAGATTCTAATATGAACTATATACGGATGTATATAGACATAGTCTAGATTGTAGATTCACTCATTTCTCTCGCCACTCAGGCCGCCAGGCGCTCCTGAGGCATATGAACTCCGGCCGCTAAACGCCCCTGAGGCGATCCTTGCCACCACCCCCCGCCGCGCACCACTCCGGCTGCGGTGGATACCCCTACGCCGGCGAACCTCACCCAACCCTCTCGCTCTCCCCACCTAGCTAGACCGCCTCATGCCAAACTCAATCCTCGCGTCTGCACAGCGCTCGCCACTCAGATCTGTTGGATTTCGAATTCATGCGGCACCGGAGGGCCAAATTCCATGAATCATGGGCGGCGCGCAGCAGCGGAAGGAGCGGTGGGCTCGCAGTTGCCATCAGCCGTACTGCGCCCTGCGCATCGTTGCGACCAAGCGTTCGACACCATCAGACAGATCCCCTCGAGCGATTTGAATGGTTTGCCCTGGAGATGGTGGTCGGCGTGCACGAATCGGATCGAGGATGCAATGGAGAGGGTGAATTAGTGCCTCTCAAGATAAAGATGGCGAAGCAGAAGGCGTAAGTCCACGAGAATCTGAGAGGACAGATGATGTGCGACGTACAAATCTGTCAGAGGATAATCGACTTCGAGACATAGCTGCTTGTAGACATCATCGTCTCAGAGGCGACGGAGGAGGAGAAATCTAGGATTCCGCCACCCTGGTGGCAAAAAGCAGCCCATGCGTTCCAGTGGGTTGTGTCAGAAGAAAAATCTTCAGATCCGGTACAGAGCCACCGATGGGCTTGTGTGCTTGGAACACTCAACTACCCGCCGCTGGTGAGTGTGGATCAGTTGCTTCAACAGTCTGTGAGTTTTAGCTAGATGATGGGGATAGCTCAACTGAATGGGCATTTCAAGAATCTGAATCGCAGATCCGGGGAGGTGATGATGAGGATATGGACAATTAGAAAAATCAACAGCTCGTGAATGCTAGCGCTGGGCGTAGAGTTTTTGATACTAGTGAGGCATGTGGCTTACTAAACTCTGACTATGAGCTATGCTTTCAAATAGAGGAGTGTCGGTGTCAAAACCGGCGGATCTCGGGTAGGGGGTCCCGAACTGTGCGTCTAGGCGGATGGTAACAGGAGACAAGGGACACGATGTTTTTACCCAGGTTCGGGCCCTCTCGGTGGAGGTAAAACTCTACTCCTGCTTGATTAATATTGATGATATGGGTAGTACAAGAGTAGATCTACCACGAGATCAAGGAGGCTAAACCCTAGAAGCTAGCCTATGGTATAATTGTTCTTCGTCCTACGGACTAAAACCCTCCGGTTTATATAGACACGGAGAGGGCTAGGGTTACAGAGTCGGTTACAATGGTAGGAGATCTACATATCCGTGTCGCCAAGCTTGCCTTCCACGCCAAGGAAAGTCCCATCCGGACACGGGGCGAAGTCTTAAATCTTGTATCTTCATAGTCTTGGAGTCCGGCCGACGGTGATAGTTGACTATCCGGACACCCCTAGTCGAGACTCCTCGGTAGCCCTGAACCAGGCTTCAATAACGAGAGTCCGGCGCGCATATTGTCTTCGGCATTGCAAGGCGGGTTCCTCCTCCGAATTATTCATAGAAGATTTTGAACACCAGGATAGTGTCGGCTCGCAAAATAAATTCCACATACCACCGTAGAGAATAATATTTACACAAGTCCAATCTGCTGACGTATCTCGTGGCATGACATCACACCACGGCCAAGCCTTTATTCGAATCGTTTTTATTGTTCCACCTCAGCGCGTTTAGCGAAGCAGTTTCCTTGGCACGTCTTGTCAAAGCAGAGATCGTGTCCCCTTATTCCGGGATTCTCATCAATTCAGGCGTGGGTAACCCAACCGCGCCATTGATTGCGGCGCTTGGGAGATAAGCGAGTTTTACTGGGCCGGTGGGGACGCATAGTTTCGTCCGCTCATATATAAGGGGATAAGGATCCACCTTTTCACCCACGCCTTCTTCCTCCTTTGCTTATCCATCTCCGCGCACTCGAGCTCCAGCGCCCAAGTCCGCACATCTCACCTCACCCTTCTCCAACCATGCCCGGAGCGGGAGGCAAGTGGATGACCTCCTCCGTCACGGAGGGGCACATCAACAGGCTGCGCAAGGCCGGATACTTGTCCAGCGATATCGCGCACCGACTCCCTGATGAGGGGCAGCTCATCCCCACCCCCAGGCCCCATGAGAGGGTGGTGTTCCTTCCCCATTTCCTTCGCGGACTGGGCTTCCCACTCCACCCATTTGTACGGGGGCTCATGTTCTACTACGGCCTGGATTTCCATGATCTGGCCCCGAATTTCATCCACAACATCTCGGGGTTCATCGTCGTGTGTGTGGCCTTCCTCTGCGTCCAGCCCCACTTCGCCTTATGGATGAAGACTTTTAATGTCAAGCCGAAGGTGGTGGGCGGCTGCCAAGCGGAGTGCGGAGGCGCCATGGTGGGCAAGATGCCCAACATTACATGGCTCGAGGGCGCCTTCGTGGAAACCATCAAAGGGTGGCAATCGGGGTGGTTCTACATCACCGAGCTGCGTGACCCTAAATGGGCAGCGGCCCCCGAATTCAGATCTGGGATCCCCACACGGCTCACCTCCTGGAAAGAGAAGGGCCTGACATGGGGTGATTCGGAGGAGCTGACCGGACTTCAATCCTGCGTCCAAACCCTGGTGAACACGAAGCTCAAGCTTGTCAACGCAATCCAGGTCATGCTCATCTGCCGGATTCTCCCGTGCCAACAACGGGCTTTCAATTTGTGGGAGTTCGATCCGGCACAGCACCCAACCTTGAGCAGGCTCTTCGACACTACGTACGAAGACGCCTGGAGGGTGCTGGTCAAGGGCGTCGAGGCTCCCCCATCCGCTACCGAAGATCGCGGATTCAGCTCGCAGCGTCAAGCCAGTGAGGTAAGCTATTTTATCCTTTACATGACACTCGCTTTCCATAGTTTGACTCTATGCGGGATCTAAAACTCCCATTACCTTTGACAGGCTGGCGAAGGCGTCCGGCAGGTTAATCGCCTGGCTCCTTGCCGAACCCAGCGGATGCCCGATTATCGGGACTGCTGGCCCGCGCCTACGTGGTGCGGAGAAGAAGGCAAGAAGAAGGACACGGGAACTCGGAGGAGTTCCCGGCGCCAGGTGTTATCGGACTCATCGTCCGACAACTCTGAGGCGGATTCCTCCCACGAGGACGAGGAGGAGAAGAAAGAGGCCTCTCCCGGCGAGGGAGAGAAGAAGACTTCCCGGCGGGAGGCCGAAGGGTCCAAGAAGGGAAGGACCCTTCCTCCGGACTGTTCCACCAACGCCGACGTTGGCGAGGAGGAGTGGACCTCGAGGGCCAAGCCCCTGGCGAGATCGTAAGTGTCCGGATCCCAGAATAACTTATGATTTTCACTTCGCCGCATAGTGTATTCTAATGCCGAACACCACCATATAGCCCACCCAAGGATGGTCTCCCCGCTTCGTCGAGCGGGTCCCTGGGTTCGTCGGATGTGAATAGTGTTGGGTAACGTAGTAATTTCAAAAAATTTCCTACGCACACACAAGAACATGGTGATGCATAGCAACGAGAGGGGAGAGTGTTGTCTACGTACCCTCGTAGACCGAAGCGGAAGAGTTGACGCAACGTAGAGGAAGTAGTCGTATGTCCTCCCGGTCCAACCGATCCAAGCACCGTTACTCCGGCACCTCCGAGTTCTTGACACGCGTACAGCTCGATGATGCACCCTCGATCTCCAATCCAGTAGAGGCTCCGAGGGGGAGTTCCGTCAGCACGACGGCGTGGTGACGATCTTGATGTTCACCTGTCGCAGGGCTTCGCCTAAGCTCCGCTACAATATGATCGAGGTGTAATATCGTGGAGGGGGGCACCGCACACGGCTAAGGAACGATCAATGATCAACTTGTGTGTCCTAGGGTGCCCCCCTACCCCCGTATATAAAGGAGGGAGGGAGGAGGTGGCCGGCCCAAGGGGGCGCGCCATAGAGGAGGGGGAAACCTACTCCAAGTAGGTTTCCCTCCCTTTTCCTTATCTTATTTGGAGGGGGAAGGAAAGAGTACTAGTATTAGGAAGTAGTACTAGTAGTAGTAATAGGAAGAGGGGGAAGGAGAAAGGAAAGGGGCCGGACCCTCCCCAATTCGGATTGGGCTTGGGGCGCCCCCCCTTGTTCCTTCTCCTTCCTCCTACATGGGCCCAATAAGGCCCATATACCTCCGGGGTTCTCGCTAACCTCCGGAGCTCCAAACTTCTCCGGAACCTTTCCGGTGTCCAAATATATCCGTCCAATATATCAATCTTTATGTCTCGACCATTTCGAGACTCCTCGTCATGTCCGTGATCATATCCGGGACTCCGAACAACCTTCGGTACATCAAAATACATAAACTCATAATATAACTGTCATCAAAACCTTAAGCGTGTGGACCCTACGGTTCGAGAACAATGTAGACATGACCGAGACACGTCTCCGGTCAATAACCAATAGCGGGACCTGGATGCCCATATTGGTTCCTACATATTCTCGAAGATCTTTATCGGTCAAACCGCACAACAACATCGTTGTTCCTTTGTCATCGGTATGTTACTTGTCCGAGATTCGATCGTCGGTATCCAATACCTAGTTCAATCTCGTTACCGGCAAGTCTCTTTACTCGTTCCGTAATACATCATCTCGCAACTAACTCATTAGTTGAAATGCTTGCAAGGCTTAAGTGATGTGTATTACCGAGAGGGCCCAGAGATACCTCTCCGACATTCGGAGTGACAAATCCTAATCTCGAAATACGCCAACTCAACAAGTACCTTCGGAGACACCTGTAGAGCACCTTTATAATCACCCAGTTATGTTGTGACGTTTGGTAGCACACAAAGTGTTCCTCCGGTAAACGGGAGTTGCATAATCTCATAGTCATAGGAACATGTATAAGTCATGAAGGAAGCAATAGCAACATACTAAACGATCGTGTGCTAAGCTAACGGAATGGGTCATGTCAGTCAGATCATTCAACTAATGATGTGACCTTGTTAATCAAATAACAACTCCTTGTTCATGGTTAGGAAACTTAACCATCTTTGATTAACAAGCTAGTCAAGTAGAGGCATACTAGTGACACTCTGTTTGTCTACATATTCACACATGTATTATGTTTCCGGTTAATACAATTCTAGCATGAATAATAAACATTTATCATGATATGAGGAAATAAATAATAACTTTATTATTGCCTCTAGGGCATATTTCCTTCAGTCTCCCACCTACACTAGAGTCAATAATCTAGATTACACAGTAATGATTTTAACACCCATGGAGTCTTGGTGTTGATCATGTTTTGCTCGTGGAAGAGGCTTAGTCAACGGGTCTGCAACATTCAGATCCGTACGTATCTTGCAAATCTCTATGTCTCCCACCTGGACTAGATCCCGGATGGAATTGAAGCGTCTCTTGATGTGCTTGGTTCTCTTGTGAAATCTGGATTCCTTCGCTAAGGCAATCGCTCCAGTATTGTCACAAAAGATTTTCATTGGACCCGATGCACTAGGTATGACACCTAGATCGGATATGAACTCCTTCATCCAGACTCCTTCATTGGCTGCTTCTGAAGCAGCTATGTATTCCGCTTCACATGTAGATCCCGCCACGACGCTTTGCTTTGAACTGCACCAACTGACAGCTCCACCGTTTAATGTAAACACGTATCCGGTTTGCGATTTAGAATCGTCCGGATCAGTGTCAAAGCTTGCATCAACGTAACCATTTACGATGAGCTCTTTGTCACCTCCATATACGAGAAACATATCCTTAGTCCTTTTCGTATTTCAGGATGTTCTTGACCGCTGTCGATGATCTACTCTGGATTACTTTGGTACCTCCCTGCTAGACTTATAGCAAGGCACACATCAGGTTTGGTACACAACATTGCATACATGATAGAGCCTATGGCTGAAGCATAGGGAACACTTTTCATTTTCTATCTATCTTCTGCAGTGGTCGGGCTTTGAGTCTTACTCAACTTCACACCTTGCAATACAGGCAAGAACCCTTTCTTTGCTTGATCCATTTTGAACTTCTTCAAAACTTTGTCAAGGTATGTGCTTTGTGAAAGTCCAATTAAGCATCTTGATCTATCTCTATAGATCTTAATGCCCAATATGTAAGCAGCTTCACCGAGGTCTTTCATTGAAAAACTTTTATTCAAGTATCCCTTTATGCTATCCAGAAATTCTATATCATTTCCAATCAATAATATGTCATCCACATATAATATTAGAAATGCTACAGAGCTCCCACTCACTTTCTTGTAAATACAAGGCTTCTCCAAAAGTCTCAGATAAAACCAAATGCTTTGATCACACTATCAAAACGTTTATTCCAACTCCGAGAGGCTTGCACCAGTCCATAAATGGAGCGTTGGAGCTTGCACACTTTGTTAGCTCCTTTGGATCGATAAAACCTTCTGGTTGCATCATATACAACTCTTCTTCCGTAAATCCATTCAGAATGCAGTTTTTACATCCATTTGCCAAATTTCATAATCATAAAATGCGGCAATTGCTAACATGATTCGGACAGACTTAAGCATCGCTACGGGTGAGAAGGTCTCATTGTAGTCAACCCCTTGAACTTGTCGAAAACCTTTTGCAACAAGTCGAGCTTTGTAGACGATAACATTACCGTCGTCGTCGGTCTTCTTCTTGAAGATCCATTTATTCTCAATTGCTTGCCGACCATCGGGCAAGTCAACCAAAGTCCATACTTTGTTATCATACATGGATCCCATCTCAGATTTCATGGCTTCAAGCCATTTTGCAGAATCTGGCTCACCATCGCTTCTTCATAGTTCGTAGGTTCATCATGATCTAGTAGCATGACTTCCAGAATAGGATTACCGTACCACTCAGTGCGGATCTTACTCTGTTCGACCTCGTGGTTCTCAGATAACTTGATCGAAGTTCTATGATCATTATCATCAACTTCCTCACTAGTTGGTTTTGACGTCCACGAAACCGGTTCTGTGATGTATTATTTTCCAACAAGGGAGTAGGTTCATTACCTCATCAAGTTCTACTTTCCTCCCACTCACTTCTTTCGAGAGAAACTCCTTCTCTAGAAAGGATCCATTCTTAGCAACGAATGTCTTGCCTTCGGATCTGTGATAGAAGGTGTACCCAACTGTCTCCTTTGGGTATCCTATGAAGACACATTTCTCCGATTTGGGTTCGAGCTTATCAGGTTGAAGCTTTTTCACATAAGCATCGCAACCCCAAACTTTAAGAAATGACAACTTTGGTTTCTTGCCAAACCATACTTCATAAGGTGTCGTCTCAACGGATTTTGACGGTGCCCTATTTAACGTGAATGTGGCTGTCTCTAGAGCATAACCCCAAAACGATAGCGGTAAATCTGTAAGAGACATCATAGACCGCACCATATCAAGTAAAGTACGATTACGACGTTCGGACACACCATTACGCTATGGTGTTCCGGGTGGCGTGAGTTGCGAAACTATTCCACATTGTTTTAAGTGTAGACCAAACTCGTAACTCAAATATTCTCCTCCACGATCATATCGTAGAAACTTTATTTTCTTGTTACGATGATTTTCAACTTCACTCTGAAATTCTTTGAACTTTTCAAATGTTTCAGACTTATGTTTCATTAAGTAGATATACCCATATCTGCTTAAATCATCTGTGAAGGTGAGAAAATAACGATATCCGCCACGAGCCTCAATATTCATTGGACCACATACATCTGTATGTATGATTTCCAACAAATCTGTTGCTCTCTCCATAGTACCAGAGAACGGCGTTTTTGTCATCTTGCCCATGAGGCACGGTTCGCAAGTACCAAGTGATTCATAATCAAGTGGTTCCAAAAGTCCATCAGTATGGAGTTTCTTCATGCGCTTTATACCGATATGACCCAAACGGCAGTGCCACAAATAAGTTGCACTATCATTATCAACTCTGCATCTTTTAGCTTCAACACTATGAATATGTGTATCACTACTATCGAGATTCATCAAAAATAGACCATTCTTCAGGGGTGCATGACCAGAAAAGATATTACTCATATAAATAGAACAACCATTATTCTCTGATTTAAATGAATAACCGTCTCGCATCAAACAAGATCCAGATATAAAGTTCATGCTCAACGCTGGCACCAAATAACAATTATTTAGGTCTAATACTAATCCCGAAGGTAGATGTAGAGGTAGCGTGCCGACCGCGATCACATCGACTTTGGAACCGTTTCCCACGCGCATCGTCACCTCGTCCTTTGCCAGTGTTCACTTAATCCGTAGTCCTGCTTCGAGTTGCAAATATTAGCAATGTAACCAGATCAAATACTCAGTGCTCTGCGAGCTCTAGTAAGGTACACATCAATAACTTGTATATCACATATACCTTTGTTCACTTTGCCATCCTTCTTATCCGCCAAATACTTGGGGCAGTTCCGCTTCAAAGGACGATCGCTTGCGATGAAGCGCTTCGATTTCAGGCTTAGGTCTAGACTTGGGTTTCTTCTCTTGAGCAGCAACTTGTTTGCTGTTCTTCTTGAAGTTCCTTCTTCTTCCCTTTGCCCTTTTCTTGAAACTAGTGGTCTTGTTAACCATCAACACTTGATGCTCCTTCTTGATTTCTACCTCCGCAGCCTTTAGCATTGCGAAGAGCTCGAATTGTCTTATCCATCCCTTGCATATTATAGTCATCACGAAGCTCTTGTAGCTTGGTGGAAGTGATTGGAGAATTCATCAATGATGCTATCATCCGGAAGAGTAACTCCCGTTGAATCAAGTGATTACAATACCCGCACATCTTGAGTATGTGCTTCTTGACGAACTATTCTCCTCCATCTTGCAGCTATAGAACTTATTGGAGACTTCATATCTCTCAATCCGGGCATTCTTCTGGAATATCAACTTCAACTCCTGAAACATCTCATATGCTCCATGACGTTCAAAAACGTCGTTGAAGTCCCGGTTCTAAGCCGTAAAGCATGGCACATTGAACTATCGAGTAGTCATCAACTTTGCTCGCGCGACGTTCTTAACGTCGTCGGTTACATCAGCGGCAGTTCGGCACCCAGCGGTGCTTCCAGGACGTAATTTTTCTCTGCAGCAATGAGGATAATCCTCAAGTTACGGACCCAGTCCGCGTAGTTGCTACCATCATCTTTCAACTTAGCTTTCTCAAGGAATGCATTAAAATTTAACGGAACAACAACACGGGCCATCTATCTACAAACAACATAGACAAGCAAGATACTATCAGGTACTAAGTTCATGATAAATTTTAGTTCAATTAATCATATTACTTAAGAACTCCCACTTAGACAGACATCTCTCTAGTCATCTAAGTGATCACGTGATCCAAATCAACTAAACCATAACCGATCATCACGTGAGATGGAGTAGTTTTCAATGGTGAACATCTTATGTTGATCATATCTACTATATGATTCACGCTCGACCTTTCGGTCTCCGTGTTCCGAGGCCATATCTGCATATGCTAGGCTCGTCAAGTATAACCTGAGTATTCTGTGTGTGCAAAACTGGCTTGCACCCATTGTAGATGGACGTAGAGCTTATCACACCCGATCATCACGTGGTGTCTGGGCACGACGAACTTTGGCAACGGTGCATACTCAGCGAGAACACTACTTGATAATTTTTAGTGAGAGATCATCTTAAAATGCTACCGTCAATCAAAGCAAGATAAGATGCATAAAGGATAAACATCACATGCAATCAATATAAGTGATATGATATGGCCATCATCTTCTTGTGCTTGTGATCTCCATCTCCGAAGCACCATCATGATCACCATCGTCACCGGCGCGACACCTTGATCTCCATCGTAGCATCGTTTTCGTTTACGCCATCTATTGCTTCTATGACTATCGCTACCGCTTAGTGATAAAGTAAAGCAATTACAGGGCATTTGCATTTCATACAATAAAGCGACAACCATATGGCTCCAGCCAATTGCCGATAACTTCGGTTACAAAACATGATCATCTCATACAATAAAATATAGCATCATGTCTTGGCCATATCACATCACAACATGCCCTGCAAAAACAAGTTAGACGTCCTCTACTTTGTTGTTGCAAGTTTTACGTGGCTGCTACGGGCTTAAGCAAGAACCAATCTCACCTACGCATCAAAACCACAATGATAGTTTGTCAAGTTGATGCTGTTTTAACCTTCGCAAGGACCGGGCGTAGCCACACTCGGTTCAACTAAAGTTGGAGAAACCGACACCGCTAGTCACCGTGTGCAAAGCACGGCGGTAAAACCAGTCTCGCGTAAGCGTCTGGCGTAATGTCGGTCCGGCCGCTTCATCCAACAATACCGCCAACCAAAGTATGACATGCTGGTAAGCGGATGACTTATATCGCCCACAACTCACTTGTGTTCTACTCGTGCATATAACATCAAACCATAAAAACCTAGGCTCGGATGCCACTGTTGGGTAACGTAGTAATTTCAAAAATTTCCTACGCACACACAAGAACATGGTGATGCATAGCAATGAGAGGGGAGAGTGTTGTCTACGTACCCTCGTAGACCGAAGCGGAAGCGTTGACGCAACATAGAGGAAGTAGTCGTACGTCCTCCCGGTCCAACCGATCCAAGCACCGTTACTCCGGCACCTCCGAGTTCTTGACACGCGTATAGCTCGATGATGCACCCTCGATCTCCAATCCAGTAGAGGCTCCGAGGGGAGTTCCACAAGACGACGGCGTGGTGGCGATCTTGATGTTCACTGTCGCAGGGCTTCCCTAAGCTCCGCTACAATATGATCGAGGTGTAATATCGTGGAGGGGGCACCGCACACGCTAAGGAACGATCAATGATCAACTTGTGTGTCCTAGGGTGCCCCTACCCCGTATATAAAGGAGGGAGGGAGGAGGTGGCCGGCCCAAGGGGCGCGCATAGAGGAGGGGAAACCTACTCCAAGTAGGTTTCCTCCCTTTCCTTATCTTATTTGGAGGGAAGGAAAGAGTACTAGTATTAGGAAGTAGTACTAGTAGTAGTAATAGGAAGAGGGGAAGGAGAAAGGAAAGGGGGCGGCCCCCTCCCCAGTCGGATTGGGCTTGGGGGCGCCCCCCTTGTTCCTTCTCCTTCCTCCTACATGGGCCCAATAAGGCCCATATACCTCCCGGGGTTCTGTAACCTCCGGAGCTCCAAACTTCTCCGGAACCTTTCCGGTGTCCAAATATATCCGTCCAATATATCAATCTTTATGTCTCGACCATTTCGAGACTCCTCGTCATGTCCGTGATCATATCCGGGACTCCGAACAACCTTCGGTACATCAAAGTACATAAACTCATAATATAACTGTCATCAAAACCTTAAGCGTGCGGACCCTACGGTTCGAGAACAATGTAGACATGACCGAGACATGTCTCGGTCAATAACCAATAGCGGGACCTGGATGCCCATATTGGTTCCTACATATTCTACGAAGATCTTTATCGGTCAAACCGCACGACAACATACGTTGTTCCCTTTGTCATCGGTATGTTACTTGTCCGAGATTCGATCGTCGGTATCCAATACCTAGTTCAATCTCATTACCGGCAAGTCTCTTTACTCGTTCCGTAGTACATCATCTCGCAACTAACTCATTAGTTGAAATGCTTGCAAGGCTTAAGTGATGTGTATTACCGAGAGGGCCCAGAGATACCTCTCCGACATTCGGAGTGACAAATCCTAATCTCGAAATACGCCAACTCAACAAGTACCTTCGGAGACACCTGTAGGGCACCTTTATAATCACCCAGTTACGTTGTGACGTTTGGTAGCACACAAAGTGTTCCTCCGGTAAACGGGAGTTGCATAATCTCATAGTCATAGGAACATGTATAAGTCATGAAGGAAGCAATAGCAACATACTAAGCGATCGTGTGCTAAGCTAACGGAATGGGTCATGTCAATCAGATCATTCAACTAATGATGTGACCTTGTTAATCAAATAACAACTCCTTGTTCATGGTTAGGAAACTTAACCATCTTTGATTAACAAGCTAGTCAAGTAGAGGCATACTAGTGACACTCTGTTTGTCTATATATTCACACATGTATTATGTTTCCGGTTAATACAATTCTAGCATGAATAATAAACATTTATCATGATATGAGGAAATAAATAATAACTTTATTATTGCCTCTAGGGCATATTTCCTTCAAATAGTGCTTCACTTCCGAGTGCCTCCTCCCCTCGTGACGCAGATGATGCTGAGGTGGGGTCCCAGAAGGGGACCGGCCAGGAGGAGGAGGCCCCGGAGGTGCCGCAAGGCAACCTCCCGAACTTCAGGCCGGACTCCGCGCCGGAACCTTCGGTGGTTCCAGAGTCCGGCGGGCGGCCCCATCGTAAGAAGGGCGGGACTGCGACGCCGGTGACCTTCGTCCAACCGGAGGCGCCGGATAATTTGCTGGAGGCGCTCAACGGCGCTTCCATCGAAGAAGAACACCGCACTGTTATGAGCCGCCAAGAGCGGGCTGACCGAAGCCTGCACCAGCCTTCTAACAGGCTTTGAGGTAAGGGTTTCAAGATATGTAAAAATAGTACCGCATAGACAGTAGCCCCTGATGCTTAGTTCGGTGTTCGGAAAGAAAAGCCGAACTGAGGATCTAAAAAGATATACGCATGAGTCTAACACAAATATGTCAATATGGGAATGCAGGCTGCGCTGCTGACCTCTGCCGCACTGGCTGCGGAGGTTAATGCCTTGAAGGAGAGCCTCAAGCGGTCCGAGAGCAAACTCGGCCATGCCAAGAGGCAACTTGAGGACAAGGAAGGTAAGTAACACCTTATTAAAGTTGTACCTTATAAGAAAGGATTTGGTTGCAAAAAATGACAGGAATAACATGGGCATTCCAAGGGCCACAAATGAGGTGGCGACCCTGAAGGAGGCGGTGTCCGCGGCCGAATGCAATGTGGCTGCGGAACGCACCGAGCGAGAGAAGCAGGAGGCGCGGGTGGCGGAGATACGGCAAGAGCTCCAGGCTCTTGTGGACAAACACGAGAGTTTGGAGCGTGACTCAAAGACTCGAGAGTCCGAGCTTGCGTCGGCTCTTGAGAGTGCCAAAGCCACTAAGGCCGAAGCCCAAAAGGCCCTCCAGGAAATCGAGGCGGTAAAGAAGATAGCGGCGGGTAAGGCATTCTTCATGCAAAGCAAGCATGTAAAAGTGAATTACCTATTACTTACCCGAATTCGGAGCTCTTCAGGAGCGTTCACAGATCTGCCCCGTAGCGTGTCTGATGCTGCCGCGTTCTACAGAGCCGTGGAGGGGCGCTCGACGGAAAAGGTGTTCTGGCCTGGGGAAGCTGATGCCGTCTCTCATCTGGACTCGGCTCCGCCAGCACCGGCAGGACGACCGCGTCTCCTACTGCCTCTTCAGTCCCACACGTCCGGAGAGGCACGGCTTCCTCCGGTTCGGCACCGATGTCCCGGCCACCGGCCACATGAAGAGCACCAACATCCTCTACATGCGCTGGACCAGCCCAGATTTCAGCGCTTACTTCGTCAAACTCATCGGCGTCAGCGTCGCTGGCAAGCGCGCTGGCGAACCACCGGACGCCGCGATGAGCGATTTATTCCAGCGCCACAAGTCGGGCGGTAGGTGCTACGGCGGTGCTCGATCGATCCCAGGGCGGCACGACGACGATGACGCAGCTCGCGTACAACGTCCTGGAGCACACGCCGCGGAGGAGCACGTCAAGAGACTGGGGATGCCGCTTGTCAGGCATCACGGGTATCGCCTTTGCTTCAGCGGCGCGCCTCAGGCCGCCATCCCGCACCTGCCGACGATGACGCTGCACTTCGAGGAGGGCGGGGAGGATGACGGTGACCTCATGATAAGGCCGCAACAACTCTTCGTCTTTGTTCGGCACGACATCTGCCTCGCCGTGGTGCCGAGCGAGCACATTACCATCATCGGCGCGGTGCAGCAGGTGGACACACGCTTCGTCTATGACATCACAGCCGGGAAGATCCACTTCGCCGAGAGATGCAGCGACGATACAGGCGGCCCCAACTGAACCAGGATGTGGGCTTTTCAAGTAAACCCTTATTTGAAAAGTTTGCAGTTTTCGATGCAACTTGTTCTTGAATTAGATGTTGTCATCACAAAAAAGAAAAAGAAATAAAGAAGACTACATGCACATTTGGCTCTTCGTCCCCTACTTATTCCTTCATTAGCGCATCTCTTCTAATGCGGACCCGTCTGGACGCATCCGCGGAGATGGATGCAGGAGCCGCTCATCTAACCATTTAAACGCATAGTATTATAAGAGCCAATTAAAAGTACGGTGTTTATACTTCATAGCGGTCAATCACAACCAAAACGAGGCGGATGTTCATAGTTTTTACATGTGCTCTATCACAGAAGTTTCAGTCCGGCATTCCAGGCAAAAAAGACATTTTCACCCTCCTAGACCAAATGTATGTTCCTCCTTGCTAACTCTGTCACCAGCTACTCCACATTGGCCGCCTCCTTCTCCTCCACCGTCAAGCACTTCAATATTCTAACACGGACGACTTGCGGGCCGAATAACCTCGTAAAACAAAGGCAAAAACACAACATGAACCACAAATGGGCTGAAAGCACAAGGGGCCATTCATGGCCGCATACACTTAACGAGCCGTTAACAGGCCGAAAGGAACCACAATTTACATCAAGTCATAGACATAACGGATCTTTATGGGCCGAAACTCATCACTGGCTTAAAATTGCCCAAAGGCTTCATGGGCCTTTAACGAGCCAAAAAATACCACAGGTCGAGAATGATCAAATGGCAGAACATGCGTTAGCCAGCCAAAAGTCATCAAGGGCCCGAAATGGCCCCCAAGACTACATGGGCTCTTAACGAGCCGAAAGATACCACCGGCTAAAAATGTCCCAATTGTAGAACATGACGTTACTGGGTCAAAAGTCATCAAGTGTCAGAAATGCACCCAGGACGACACGAGCTCTTAACGAGCCGAAAAATGCCACATGCCAAAATTTGCCCGAAGAGGGCATGGATATTAATGAGCCAAAGGCCTCTACATGTTTTAGATGGGGCAAAAGCACCACAGGGCGTTAATGGGCCATGTGGTACAAATGACCACACATGGGCCAAATCACATCAACGGGCACACATGGGCCCCAAGCCCCGACGTCTCAATGGGCTGGAGCTATATTGATGGCCCACATGCCGATAATTGGCCGAATTCATAAAGGTCCTAAAGGGCGTGCATACCACTACCTGCCGATGGCACTTTCTATGCCGATGGCCTTTTGTCGGGGTCGTCGGCATAGGGAGGGATGTTTGCCAGAAGCCTCCTGGAGATGACATGTGGCGTGGCTAAGCCGGCAGCCTAGATGTCGACTTTGCCCCGCCATGTGGCCTCTTCCTATTGGTGCCACTTGGTGATGACGCCATCAGTTGACGTTTGTCGGTTTCTTTTGCCGATGGGTATCTATGGTGATGACCATACGGAATGTCGTCGGCATAGCCCATTTCTATGCCGACGGTCTGACAAGACTACTCCGTCGGGATCAATGTCGATGGCCACCGATAGCAACTCTCGGCATAGGGATAAGCCGATGTTATAAGGCCTATGTCGACGGCAAAAGGTTGACGGCATAAGTCGTGATTCTGGTAATGTACATCGGTGTAAATGGGCTAAGATAGCTAGATCCCCTAATGAAAGAACCATGCCATCGCTCCATCTTGACATGCCCATGTCTCCCGGGAGCGCCTCCAAACCGTCCTTCCTAGGGCGTGTGCATGCTTGCACCAACCGCAACCCTCAGGTTGTAGTAGCAGCGTCGCCCGTCAGCTCACAACAAAAATGTTGTCAACCTTGCCATGCACCGACCATGGTTGAAACCTGCAACACGAGCAAGCTCTAGGTTACAACACCAGGTTGCAGCAACACCATTGCTGCGACCACCCCTTGAAGCACCGGTGATGCTCCATTGCAGCCCGACACACTTCAACATGGATGCTAATAGCAAGCATTTTTTTAAAGGCATTTCTCTAAACGCCTCAAAACTCTGTTTAGGGAGGAATTATCCAAAAACACCTCGGCTGGACGTGGGATTGAATGTGTCTTTTCAAAATGCCTCAGCTGGACATAGCTTTGAAGGCACATTTTTTTGTTTGCAAAACACCGCCTCACGGATTGGTTATAGCTTTCGAAGCGTTCTTCTGAAAGGCCTGCACTTCATCGAGATTTTGAGGCGTTCGACAGAAATAGCCACCATATTGAAGAGGATTTGAGGGTTTTTAATAAATTGTGTCCAAACTTATCATTGATCCCAAAGATCCTCGTGAATTGGCTTAAGAGAAGATAATATTTGCTTGATTGACATGTGTGAAGCCCATTGTCGCAGGTGGCCCAACAGAGTCCGACAGACAGACATGCCTAGTTGTGGAGATCCTGTAGCACCGCACCGCGCTGGTACAGCAACCCCGCATCCCCGCTTCACGCTATTCCCTGCAGCGTCTCCGTCCCGTGGACTTCGAAAACATCGGAGCACCTCTGTCGCTCATCTCACACCACTCCTTGCAGCATCACTGTTGCTGCGAGCCCGTCCTTTTTGCAGCCTTATATTGCTGCTCGTCATCTCCATCGGCGGTTGTCGACTTTGTAGCTTGTAGCATGACGGTGGTCGAGGAGCTAGCAACACTCCATTGCAGTATTGGTGACCGCGTGTAATGCTCCGTGGCTGCATCAACCACACGTTGAAGGTCTGCCTGCAGGAGTGGAAACTCGATCAAAGCACTGGTGGCGCTCGACAATGCTTCTAATCCATCAAATGCTCCATCACAACGTCGGCGATGTTGCATCGGTGTTGCGCAAACGGTGGTCGGCGTTGAACCCTCTCCTGATTTGGGTAGAGGAAAGATGGTGGTCGCCATCGGGAGCCCCTCCCCATAGCCGGCGACGAACGGGAAGACGAGAATGTGTGGAGGAGACATGTCATAGAAAGGAGAAGGTTGGGTGGGGGTGCGCTGGGCGTGCCCCACAGAAAGCAGGTGTTGAGGGGAGGATGCGTCTCACGGAAGGGAGGGATGAGTTATTGGAACTAAGGAGTTTTCCTTTCTTTATTGCTCTTGTACGTGTGTTTCCCTGTCTTGACTACTCCCTCCGTTCCTAAATATAAGTCTTTTTGGAGATTCTTATATAAACAATATACGGATGTATATAGGCATAGTCTAGATTGTACATTCACTCATTTCTCTCGCTACTCATGTCAGGACCCTGATCCTAAGCCACACCAATCTAGCATGTAACACATGATATCACTTTGCAGCCTCACGCACGGTATTCCCACGGGTGCCACCTTACCGGGCCCGGGACCGTTTGCGCCTTTTGGCTCACGTATATGATATTGTCGCTAGCATCCATATGACAAAGAACTCGGGCCGACATGACTAGTCGTAAACCCAAAGTGGCACTAACTTGCAGGGACAGGTATACATGACCCAGCAACGAACGTGTCGGTCATCAGCGAGTGAATCCGGGCTGCAGCAACTGGGCTAGCAGGACTCTGGTAATCCGGGCTATAGCAGGCTAACAGAACTCCGGTGGACACCGCATGGCATTTCCCCTAAGGGACAGACACAGGAACGAAGAAGGACACATGCCGGCCAGCCTAAGTGTTCCCGAGCAGTAGCTGTTGGAAATATGCCCTAGAGGCAATAATAAACTGGTTATTATTATATTTCCTTGTTCATGGTAAATGTCTTTTATTCATGTTATAATTGTGTTATCCGGAAATCGTAATACATGTGTGAATACATAGACCACAACATGTTCCTAGTAAGCCTCTAGTTGACTAGCTCGTTTATCAATAGATGGTCACGGTTTCCTGACCATGGACATTGGATGTCATTGATAACGGGATCACATCATTGGGAGAATGATGTGATGGACGAGACCCAATCCTAAGCATAGCACAAGATTGTGTAGTTCGTTTGCTAGAGCTTTTCCAATGTCAAGTATCATTTCCTTAGACCATGATATCGTGTAACTCCCGGATGCCGTAGGAGTGCTTTGGGTGTGCCAAACGTCACAACGTAACTGGGTGGCTATAAAGGTATACTACAGGTATCTTCGAAAGTGTCTGTTGGGTTGACATGGATCGAGACTTGGATTTGTCACTTCGTATGACAGAGAGGTATCTCTGGGCCCACTCGGTAATGCATCATCATAATGAGCTCAATGTGACCAAGTGTTTGGTCATGGTATCATGCATTACGGTATGAGTAAAGTGACTTGTCGGTAACGAGATTGAACGAGGTATTGAGATGCCGATGATCGAATCTCGGGCAAGTAACGTACCGATTGACAAAGGGAATTGTATACGGGATTACTTGAATCCTCGACATCGTGGTTCATCCGATGAGATCATCGAGGAGCATGTGGGAGCCAACATGGGTATCCAGATCCCGTTGTTGGTTATTGGCCGGAGAGTCGTCTCGGTCATGTCTGCGTGTCTCCTGAACCCGTAGGGTCTACACACTTAAGGTTCGGTGACGCTAGGGTTGTAGAGATATTAGTATGCGGTAACCCGAAAGTTGTTCGGAGTCCTGGATGAGATCCAGGACGTCACGAGGAGTTCTGAAATGGTCCGGAGGTGAAGAATTATATATAGGAAGTCTAGTTTCGGCCATCGGGAAAGTTTCGGGGGTCACCAGTATTGTAACGGGACCACCCGAAGGGTCCCGGGGGTCCACCGGGTGGGGCCACCTATCCCGGAGGGCCCCATGGGCTGAATTGGGGAAGGGAACTAGCCCCTGGTGGGCTGGTGCATCCCCCTTGGGCCTCCCCTACGCCTAGGGTTGGAAACCCTAGGGGTGGGGGCGCCCCACTTGGCTTGGGGGGCAAGTTCCCCCCCCTTGGCCGCCGGCCCCCCTTGAGATGGGATCTCCAAGAGGCCGGTGCACCCCCTGGCCCCTATATAAAGAGGGGGAGGGAGGGCAGCTGCACCCTAGTCCCTGGCGCCTCCCTCTCCCCTCGCAACACCTCTCCCTCTCGCTGAGCTTGGCCAAACCCTGCCGAGATCACCGCTACTTCCACCACCATGCCGTCGTGCTCCTAGATCTCCATCAACCTCTCCCGCCATCTTGCTGGATCAAGAAGGAGGAGACGTCTTCCCCAACCGAGCGTGTGTTGAACGCGGAGGTGCTGTCCGTTCGGCACTACGATCTTTGGTGATTTGGATCACGACGAGTACGACTCCCTCAACCCCGTTCTCTTGAATGCTTCCGCGCGCGATCTACAAGGGTATGTAGATGCACTCCTCTATCTCGTTGCTAGATGACTCCATAGATTGATCTTGGTGAAGCGTAGAAATTTTTTATTTTCTGCAATGTTCCCCAACGGTGGCATCATGAGCTAGGTCTATGCGTAGTTTCTATTCACGAGTAGAACACAAACTTGTTGTGGGCGTAGATGTTGTCAATTTTCTGGCGACTACTAGTCTTATCTTGTTTCGGTGGCATCGTGGGATGAAGCGGCCCGGACCGACCTTACACGTACGCTTACGTGAGACAGGTTCCATCGACTGACATGCACTAGTTGCATAAGGTGGCTAGCGGGTGTCTGTCTCTCCCACTTTAGTCGGATCGGATTCGATGAAAAGGGTCCTTATGAAGTGTAAATAGAAATTGGCATATCACGTTGTGGTTTTACGTAGGTAAGAAACATTCTTGCTAGAAACCTATAGAAGCCACGTAAAAACATGCAACAACAATTAGAGGACGTCTAACTTGTTTTTGCAGCATATGCCTTGTGATGTGATATGGCCAAAAGAATGTGATGAATGATATATGTGATGTATGAGATTGATCATGTTCTTGTAATAGGAATCACGACTTGCATGTCGATGAGTATGACAACCGGCAGGAGCCATAGGAGTTGTCTTTATTTTTTTTATGACCTGCGTGTCATTGAATAACGCCATGTAAATTACTTTACTTTATTGATAAACACGTTAGCCATAGAAGTAGAAGTAATCGTTGGCCTGACAACTTCATGAAGACACGATGATGGAGATCATGGTGATGGAGATCATGGTGTCATGTCGGTGACGAAGATGATCATGGCGCCCCGAAGATGGAGATCAAAGGAGCAACATGATATTGGCCATATCATGCCAATATTTGATTGCATGTGATGTTTATCATGTTTTGCTTCTAATTTGCTTAGTACGACGGTAGTAAATAAGATGATCCCTTATAATAATTTCAAGAAAGTGTTCCCCCTAACTGTGCACCGTTGCGAAAGTTCGTTGTTTCGAAGCACCACGTGATGATCGGGTGGGATAGATTCTAACGTTCACATACAACGGGTGTAAAACAGATTTACACATGCAAAACACTTAGGTTGACTTGACGAGCCTAGCATGTACAGACATGGCCTCGGAACACAAGAGACCGAAAGGTCGAACATGAGTCGTATGGAAGATACGATCAACATGGAGATGTTCATCGATGATGACTAGTCCGTCTCACGTGATGATCGGACACGGTCTAGTTGACTCAGATCATGTATCACTTAGATGATTAGAGGGATGTCTAATCTGAGTGGGAGTTCATTAAATAATTTGATTAGATGAACTTAATTATCATGATCTTAGTCTAAAAACCTTTGCAAAATGTCTTGTAGATCAAATGGCCAACGCTCATGTCAACCTCAACTTCAACGCGTTCCTAGAGAAAACCAAGCTGAAAGATGATGGCAGCAACTATTCGGACTGGGTCCGGAACCTGAGGATCATCCTCATAGCTGCCAAGAAAGCATATGTCCTAGAAGGACCGCTAGGTGAAGCACCCATCCCAGAGAACCAAGACGTTACGAACGCTTAGCGGTCACGTGCTGATGATTACTCCCTCGTTCAGTGCGGCATGCTTTACAGCTTAGAACCGGGGTTCCAAAAGCGTTTTGAGCAACACGGAGCATGTGAGATGTTCGAAGAGCTGAAAATGGTTTTGCAAGCTCATGCCCTGGTCGAGAGATATGAAGTCTCCGACAAGTTCTACAGTTGTAAGATGGAGGAAAATAGTTCTATCAGTGAGCACGTACTCAAAATGTCTGGGTTGCACAACCGCTTGTCCCAGCTGGAGATTAACCTCCCAGACGAGGCGGTCATTGACAGAATCCTTCAGTTGCTCCCACCTAGCTACAAGAGCTTTGTGATGAACTACAATATGCAGGGGATGGTGAAAACTATTCCTGAAGTATTTTCAATGCTGAAATCAGCAGAGGTGGAAATCAAAAAGGAACATCAAGTGTTGATGGTCAATAAAACCACTAGTTTCAAGAAAGGCAAGGGTAAGAAGAACTTCAAGGAGGACGACAAGGGAGTTGCCGCGCCCGGTAAGCCAGCTGCCGGGAAGAAGCCAAAGAATGGACCCAAACCCGAGACTGAGTACAGGGTTCCAAGCACACCAAATGGGCGGCGCCTGGCATACCCGGCCACGGTGCCTAGTCTAACCCAAGCCCACCTGTACCGGGTGCCACTTGGTAGACTACTAACACAACCTACAAACACCAGAAACTAGTTGCAACTCCTGGACAGAGATCAGGCTGATTAATAAGTCGAGAGGGGTCGAGTTACCGGAACCCAATGTGTGGTAGTAACTGTTCGTGGATCACAAACACAGAACTCAGTTCCTGAGGACGGCTTCAATGAGACAACCCAACATGTACTCCTACATGGCCTCTCACTGCTACCTTTACCAAATCGTGTTCACACACAGTAGGACATGTTCACAACATTCCAATTGATCCCTGATGAATCAGACCTGACTCAACTCTAAGCAGTAGCAGGCATTACAAAAAAGCATGAATGAGTAGGCACATCAAGGCTCAAACAACTCCTACTCATGCTAGTGGGTTTCATCTATTTACTGTGGCAATGACAGGTCATGCAGAGGAAAGGGGTTCATCTACCGCAACATGTTGTCCTAATGAAGTAAAAGAGAGTAGGAGCAAGAGAGTGGGATTGTATCGGAATGAATAAGGGGTTTTTGCTTGCCAGGCACTTCTGAAGATAGTATAGCTCTTCATCGGTGTCATCGAACTCATCACCGAAACCACGTCTACCGGGAAGGAACAAATACCGACAAATAAGGGAGAACACAATCAATGCGATGCAACAATATGATGCATGAATGTGACATGACAATATGCTGTGGATTGAGCTAGTGCAGCTAGCAATGATTTAAATGAAGCTGGTTTGAACCCTAGGTTCAAATTCAAACTCCACATAAGGCACTTCAAATGCCATTAATTCAAATTGTCATATACAGTAGATTTGGGTTGCTCAAACATGCATGGAAATGCCATAAATAGATTCTTAGGATTTTTTTGATAATTTTTCATATATAAATTATTTCATTCCGAGCTATAGATTATTTTCTATGATTTTTAGAAGTTTTGGGCATTTTCTGAAATTTCCTGAATTAGTTTTAATCCAGAAAATCATTTACTGCATCATCATGACATCAGCCTTGCATCAGCAAGTCAACAGGGCCGGTCCAGGTCAAACCTGACCCGCGGGACCCATTGGTCAGTGACCCAGGGCTGGTTAGGGTCGCTGACACGTGGGGTCGGTCAAGGGCCACATCAGCAAGGTCAACGCTGACGCGTGGGGCCACTGTGATTAGTTAAAACTAAACAGGAAATAAACTGTGGTTAATTAAGGGCGCGGGGTCCAACTGTCTGTGTCACTGTGGTTAACTAACTAGGTGATTAAACCCTAATTAAGCAGCCACGTCATCATCACCGAATCTACGCCGACGATGACCAAACCGACGGCGAGAGCTCACCGGACTCGCGTTAGGGACGGTAGTTGGTCACGCTGCTGGCACCAGGGAGGGCCTCTCGCTCGTCCGCATCCAAAGGACCCGACGGGAGGCCGCGGGGTGGCCGGAAACGATGCCGGCGACGACCTCGCGCGGCGGCGCACACACGGGCTCATTGGGGAGGAGGCTACGGAGCACGGGCGAGCAAGCTGAAGCTTTCTACGGCCATCTGGGAGCGCCAGGAGGACGGTAGCGTCCTCAGGCTCTACTGTTTCGAGCTCTGGACTCGTCGCCAACACGGCCGACTACGGTGAGCTCTCGGTGCTCATGGGGAAAGCGCTATAGGAAGAAACCGACAACGATCCTAGGGGGAAAACGATTCAGTGCTCACAGTGAGTTTGTTAGCGATCTCAACGGGCTCAGGGAGGCGTCTGCGATGGTGAATTGACCATGGGGATCAGCGGACAGAAGCAGTGATGAAGACGACGGGGGCGGCGTTCTGCTCCTCCTGGAGTTGCGTGCGTCTACGACGAGGAGAGTACAAACACATAGTACACAGACAAATACAAACACAAACATATTTTTCTTAATGATTTTTTCTGTTTTATGTTTTTTAGATTTTTATATTTTTACTTTATATAAATGTTAGATTAATGTCTCTTAGATGATTATATATATATATATATAATCATCTAGATATTAATGTTAGATGAGTTAGTCTTTTATACCTTTAGTTATAGATGAATTAGATATATTAATGTTGGATGAATTAGATATATTAAATTTAGATATATGAGATTTGATCATCTAATTAAATTTTTACTATATAGAACTAGCTATTTTATTTTTAGTAAGAAAATTAATAGAACTCGTTTATTTTTAGTAAGTGCTTAGTTGAATTAGTTGAATTAATAGAACTAGTTGAATTAATAGAACTAGTTGAATTAATTGAATTAATAGAACTAGTAATTGTTTATCAATTAATGTTTCACCTAGGAACGTAGGAAACGTCGTCTGACGACAATAACGATTTCCTTATGTGCGAATACTGTGAAGACGAGCGCGGCCTGTGCGACAGAAATTCCCTAGTTGATGATAGGCGCTTCAGCATCAAGATGGATGAGACCTTCAAAGTGGATACATTAAGTCACAACGACAAGTGTTTTTTCGTAATTAAGCATGACTATTATACTTCATTTGCTTCAACTTATAATTTTAAATTTTCACTATTCTACTAGCATATCCCCTGCCATGCATGAATTTTTGTCTTGGGTAAGATAGGTTTCATCTTAACAAAACTATGGAGGTAAAGAGAGTTTATTTGAAGACCGAGCATGGTTATACCTTCAACGTAAAATTATACAATGCAGACACCTACACCTATTTTGAATGCAAAATTTGGCAAACACTATGCAAGGCTTATGCATTTGAGCCTAATATGCTTATCACGCCTTTGATATTCGTCCAGAAGATGATGTTGAAGGTAATAGAGACATTTGGGTCGATGTGCAGCGCCTCCATTTCTACCATTACGTGAGTTTCTCAACCATATTTATGTCTTCAATATTGTTTATTCATAAATAGTTGACAACTAATTTCTATTAACAGCTTATTTTCATTGAAGCAAACTTATCCAGTGCTTGGTAGACAGGACCGTCCACTACCCCGGGGCTGAACTAAACTGCGAGGAGATAAGTCATTATGTTTCATGGCTTGATGATTTGATGCTGTCAAGAGAAAATATTTTCCTGAATTGGAAAATCTTAGTATTCAAAATGTGCGACCAATAGTGTTCGTATTGAACTACGTTCACATCTATTTAGGCAAGATGGTAAGATTTTTACTATTTGTCTTTAGTGCATCTTTTGCATACATTATTTTTCAAGCTAAACTTCATTGCTAAGTATGTTACTATACGATGTTCTTCGGACTCCCGGTGACAGTTGTGCCTCAGTGGATCGGTACTAAAGGTCGCATGTCAATTGTTAGCTTACGGCCAAGACATCCTACATTGCACATGAGTGCATTCATGATTTCTAAAACCGAGGAATGCTTAATAGTGAAAGACTGGAGCGAAATTGTGAATGATCGCAGAGAAGTACTAGGGGGCAGCAATCAGAAGCGCAACCCACCATTAGGAGACAGGTTCATTTGCATGCTCCAATATGATGAATCAAGAGAGCTACACATGTTCTATGCTATTTTACCTGAGAGAGACCAGCATGAGTGATTAGCTAGTTCATGCTCTTAGTACTTGTCCTCTCATGAGTTGGTGGTGATTAGATAGCGGTAATGACTATGATGATTAAATAGTGGTAATGATGACTATGATGATTATTAGCTAGCAAGCACTGTTGTTGGTGGTGATATGGCAAGATTTTTTATATTAATATGATGATGATGATGAGTTATTATATCATTTATGAAAGAAACCGCATATTATAATGAGTTGTTAAATCACTAGGAGTACCGCGGATTAGTTTGAAGTGGATATGGATCGTCCTAAGTGATCAAGTAATATGGATATGGCATATACTATACTTGATCATTTATTATAGTGATCAAGTATATGCGATATCCATATTACTTGATCACTTAGGACGATCCATATCCACTTCAAACTAATCCGCGGTACTTTCACCTAGTTATTTAACAACTCATTATAATGTAAAAACAATCTCTAAATTAAATTGATAACACAAGATTAAAGGAAAAATAAAATTAAACCAAAACCCCCCAACCTTTAGTACCGGCTGGTGGAATTTTAGTGGCGGTTCGTGCTGAACCGGTACTAAAGGGGGGGCCTTTAGTCCCCACCCTTTCGTGTTGGTTATAGAACCGGAACTAAAGGCCCTTACGAAGCGGTGCTAAAGCCCGGTTCTGCACTAGTGGTGGTACATATCAGCGAAGCATCTACGCATAGTTGCTTCGTGATTCATGTGGCTGTTGGCCCATTTTGCTTGTATATGCTCGTTTACCTGCTGTAAGAACATGCGGGCATGAATTGAAGAATAATGTTAAGTTTTTCCATGCCCGCGGTCTGCTCAGAGAAGAAGAATGAACAAGATTAACAAACTAGAACGTGCAAATGGCTCTGTGTGCTAGTCTTGGAAAGAGGATCAGGACGTAGTGCAACGGTTTTTTAAGGCTCTTTACATGTCCCAGGGGTTCAGGCCAATGGAAGAGTTGATGAGCTTTGTTCCTACCCGAGTGACAGCGGACATGAATGATCACATAAATCTGCCGTTCTCAGGAGAGGAGGTGAGAAGGGCTTTATTCTAGATAGCGCCGTCCAAAGCGCGGGGAGTGCACCACAACTAGGAAAAGGCATGCTAGTGGCGCACCAGTTTTGCCTTCTAATGGCGCACTGCTGGTGCGCCACTAGCCTCACGCCATTAGAATTTTTTTCTAATGGCGCACCACATGTGCGCCATTAGAATCTGGTATTCTAATGGCGCACCAGGCAGTGCGCCATTAGTATTGCCCACAGTGCGCCACTATTATCTGCTATACTTATAGCGCAGCACATGGTAGTGCGCCATTAGTAACAACTTTTTATTTTTTTTGTTTTTTCTTAATCTCAGGTCACTATTTCACATATGAGATATTCAACACATATATATACAACAAGCATCCATATAGCAATCATATCCAACACACAAGATTCATCATATATACATACATAGCCAACACATAGTTCCGTCGTTACATATTACAAAAGTTTCACATTGTTCATCCAACACCGTTATCCATCAATTCACAAAAGTTTCACATTGATACAAAATAAAAACACAAATGGAAAAGAATCACTCCATCCACGCAAGCTTCCGTCAATTAAATCAAATCTGCAAAATGATAAACAAGAAGTTAGAAGAAGAAAAAGAAGAAGACTAGAAGAACACTAGAAGAAGAAGAACACTAGAAGAAGAATAAGAAGAGTTTTGGAAAAGAAGAAGAATAAGAAGAAGACTATAAGCTTATTATGTAAACTTGATCATTTTGTGCTAACATAAGTTATTTTGGAGCTAACCTATAGGAAACTAAGCATATAAGCACTAAGTTAGTATATTAGAGCCAACTTAGGTAAAATGAAGCTAACCTATGTCATTTTGGAAAAGAAGAAGAATAAGAAAAAGACTATAAGCTTATTATGTAAACTTGATCATTTTGTGCTAACATAAGTTATTTTGGAGCTAACCTATAGGAAACTAAGCATATAAGCTCTAAGTTAGTATATTAGAGCCAACTTAGGTAAAATGAAGCTAACCTATGTCATTTTGGAAAAGAAGAAGAATAAGAAAAGACTATAAGCTTATTATGTAAACTTGATCATTTTGTGCTAACATAAGTTATTTTGGAGCTAACCTATAGGAAACTAAGCATATAAGCTCTAAGTTAGTATATTAGAGCCAACTTAGGTAAAAATGAAGCTAACCTATAGGAAACTAAGCATATTAGAGATAACATAGGTAACTAAGTATATATATATCATTTTGGATAGCTAACCTATAGGAGATCTGACATACCTCACAAAGTTAATTTCTCATGCATTGTTCTTCTCCTTCTTCTCCTTCCTCTCCCTAATGCGCCTAGAGCGGCGAGGCGGTGGAGGCAGTGGAGGCAGTAGGATGTGGTCTTCTACCACAATTGGCGTGGTCATGTCGCCTAGTTGTGGGATCGCCGGCGCCACCACCGGTGCGTGGTCATTGTTAGGCACCACCACCATCGCGAGGCCACCTTCAGGCACGACCATCGCTAGGTCATCCTCAGCCACCTCCATCTCTTGCCCATGGTCAGCCACCACCATCTCTTGCCCTTGGTCAGCCACCACCAGCTTAGGTCATCCTCACCGATGCCCATCGTCATCCTGCAGCTCCTCATCCTCACTCTGCTCCTCTTCTCCCGCACTCCAGTCCGGATCATCCTTCTTGTTGTCTATGCTGCTACCAAAATCGCTGCTGCTTTCGCTACAGCCATAGTCGCTGCTGCTTTGGCTGTAGCTAGTGTCGCTGCTGCTGCTCCTACCTGTCCAAAATGCAACAATGAACGTTAACAATGGATGTGAGACAAAGCCAAATGTAGAGGAATAAGAAGAGGCGAACGCATCGCATCATCATCGGCAAAGATAGCGCATGCGACACATAGTCTTGTTGTACACCTTCACGATGAGCATGTTGGCGTCGTCGTCGTACCTTAAGACAAGGAAGTACCCCAGCTGCAGGTCGTAGGCACGGTAGAACTTCTCCCACCCACGAGACAAGTACATGTGGCCCTTCTTGATCACCAACTGCACATCCCATCGCTCATGCTTGCGCTGCCGGCCTGTCGCAGCTTCACATTATTTGGCGGATCTTCACCCATCAGCATGCTCATAAAACTGTCAGGCAGCCTCTGCAGTTTGGGACAATGAGTGATGTAGCAAACAACAGATATCATAATGAGATGGGTGAAGGGGAGATCGGTTCGTTTTATATACCTGCGTCATGGATGATACTGAAGCCTCAAGTATGATAGTGAAGAACTCGGAAGTATCCAACTCGTACTGCGGTGTCGCAGATCGGCGGTGGCTGCTTCCCGCCGTCTCTTATAAGCAGCAGAAGAGACCAATTAGTACCCTTACAACAGATCATAAAACATGCATGATAACAGGCATTAGTCGCAAGTACCCCATATGTCCTATTTTTAGCAATGTAATGCTAAAATTCATGGAAAATTTCAGCATTACCTTTGCTGAAAATAGGACATATGGAGTACCCGAATTTGCCGGAACGGAAGTTAATCGACATTCCGGCAAACTCAAGGGCCTCCCGGGGTACCTGCAAATTCATCACGACACGATGGTCGGAGACATGACCTTTGCAAAATGGTCGGAGACACGATGGTCTTTCTCAATGTGATCAATTGATGGATCAACACATAAAACATGTCCAATAAGTATGATTTATAGAGTCAACATCAAGATGAATATATATAAAGTTTTTCTTCATCAGCCGGCCCATGCAAGTAATCGCATCCAGAACTATTTCGCCACTCAGAACTAACTACACTCTGTATTTATAGATTCATTTCGGATGAGATCAGATTGAGCTCCAACTCTAGCTGCAGCTGAGGGATCCATGAGCCATCATGCCAGCCAGCCAGGAAATAAACTTTACTTTCCAAAGGAAATAAAAATACAATGCATACATACATAGTTAAGCAGGTAGATAGATAGATAGATAGATAGATGAGCATGTTCAGTTTACAAGAATGAATATAAACAAGCAAAGAATGCATGCATGCATATCAAAAGTTGGCATCTATCGCTATCGCTATCGCTTGCCTCTGCTGCTATTGAATATTTATAATTACCTGAAATTGTTCCTTTCACTACAAGTAAATGCAACTTTTCCATTAATTAAAACTAAATTGTTCCTTCATGATATTCTCTCTTCATCTACCCCTGGGAGTATTTCTAACTTGAAAATCTCTGGTGAACTGCCTGATGATGTACTGGCAGTACAAGATCTCTTCTTTTCTTACATTTGCTTGTTCTGTACCTTTTTCCGTTAACTGATTAAACATGCAGTGGAGTAGTGTATTGCAGTACGTGCAGTGGAGTAGAGCAGAGAATTTGCAAAGAACTATAGTATCACTAGAGTAAATTGCAGTAGTGCAAGTTTCAGTAGACCAGAGAATATCCCTACAGTAGTGCCCTCCAACAGTAGTTCTTGCTTGCGGTAGTTTTAGGGAGTACTGCAATTTTGCAAGTTTAAAGTAAAACGTTTCAGTTAATGCAAGTACTCCTCTTGCTCTCTACTTTCTCTCTTCTCTTCTTTAGTTAATTAACTGAATTTTACTGATGTTGTTGTTAACTGAATTTTGTGCAAATGATCAGCAACTGCATCAAACTAGACCAGCAAGCAACCAACAAAATAGATCAAAACTGCATCATTGGCAGTGATTAGCAAACTGTAGCCAACTGGCCACCAACATACCCAAAATTGTTTACCACAGAAAAAGGGGTCCAGAAATTTCGTGCAAAGGAAAGGTTGAGACTTCATATCATCTTCATGGCCAAAATGAGAACATTCTTTCATGGAAAGATAGATAGAGGGTTGCATTCAAAACTGAAATGGCCATTTCAGAACATACAAACAGAGAATGTGCAGAAATACTACTCATTGATACTTCAAAGCATTTGCACAATGCCCTGATCTCATACTCTCCTAGTTCCAAGATGTGTGCAATATGACAGCATGAGGAAGGATAAGTTCATAGCAGTGCAATGCTTTCTTCTCTACCGAATGACATAATGAACATACCAATTATCTTTCTTCTCTACCGAATGAGATCACAGAGTTGCATCTGAAAGAATCGGGGGCGAGGGGGAAGATGGAACTGGGGGCTCTGTACCTGCGGCGGTTGCGGCTGGAGGACGGCGCCGTCGACGAACTCGAGGGCGGGGGCACCGGATGCTCCTCTCGTTGATGGGGGAGGGGAGAGGATGGAGACAAACCCTAGCCGCCAAGCGCACGAATGCTGCAGCTAGGTGGAGTAACCTCTGCCGGAGACGACGGAGCAGGTGGCCGACATCGTGGTTGGTGAGGAGCAGGTGGCTGGCGTCATGGTTGGTGAGGAGAGCGCGAGGAAGAGCGCCCCGTCCGAGGAGGTGGTTGGTGCCTTGGCGGCTGGCGGCGGCGGAGGCCTGGAGGAAGTGGAAGAAGGCGCAGACGGCGAGAAGGAGTCCGGCGAGGGTCGGGCGGCGGGTGGGCGCGGGGCGAGGGGGCGGCGGGGGTGGAGTCCGGTGAGGGTCGGGGCGGCGGCATCGTGGGTCGGGGCGGCGCGCGGGTGGATCTGGTGGCGAGGGAGAGAGGGCCGAAGGGGATCTGGCGAGGGAGAGGGAGGATAGCTAGGGGGAGGGTTCTAATGGCGCACCGTCCAGTCGTGCGTCATAAGTATGACTATTCTAATGGCGCATCTCCCCTCGGTGCGCCATTAGAATTTTGTTTTAATCTAGCCCACTAACCATATCTACAACCTAACCCTATCTACAACAGAACCCACCCACTAGCCCTACTGGTCAGCACGCAGCACACACACCAGGAGGTCCTGGGTTTGATTCCCAGGCTCCCCAATATTTTTTATGCATTTTAAATGCTGTTTTTATACTTATTTGTGTTTAAATATGTTCAAACTTGTTTAAATCATAACAGTAATATTTTTTTATAAAAACAGTAATAATTTTTTATAAAATATGTTCAAATTTCTTACTTGAAAATATCATCGGCAGCGGCGGTGGAGCGGGGGAGGGTGCGGGGATCGAGATCGAGATGGAGGGGGAATCGAGGCTACATCATCGCCGTCGTCATGTTCGATCTTGGGGTCGCCGTACTTGTCGAAGTCTTGCTCATTGGCTACTCCATCCATTCTGATGATCTTCCTTTTGCCTCTCCTCACGACAACACGACTGGGCTTTGGCGGGTCGGTAATTAAGAAGCATGGGTCCACTTGGGAAGCCAGTACCCATGGCTCATTTTTCGCGGTGACGTTTGTGCCCGCGGTCTTGGATTTGGCTTCGGGTATAACCATGGTGGTGAAATATCGGTCTTCTTTTAGGACGCTCTTGGCCCATCTGACATGGAACATCGGCACCTTCTCTCCAGCGTAGCTCAGCTCCCAGATCTTTTTTATGCATTTTAAATCCTGTTTGATATTTATTTGTGTTTAAATATGTTCAAACTTGTTTAAATCATAACAGTAATATTTTTTTTATAAAAACGGTAATAATTATTTAGAAAATATGTTCAAATTTGTTAATTGAAAATATCATCGGTGGCGGCGGTGGAGCGGGGGGAAGGTGCGGGGGGTGCCGTTGGCGGTGGAGCGGGAGGTGCGGGAGCCGGTGCTCGTCGGCGGCAGTGGAGTGGGGAGGTTGCGGTGGGTCGTCGGCGGTGGTTGAGCTAGCGGGAGGTGCGGGGTGCCGTTGGCGGTGGAGCGGGCCGGAGGGTGCGGGGGCCGGTGCTCGTTCTGGGCGGTGGAGCGGGGGAGGGTTGTGGTGGGTCATCGGCGGCGGTGGAGCTAGCGGGGGAGGGTGCGGGTGGGATCGAGATCGAGATCAAAAAGTGTCCATGAAAATATACATGGTGCACCATTAGCAGTTTTGCAAAAAAGTAAAAAAAATTATATACTAATGGCGCACTGTTTACAAGGTGCGCCATTACTTGGTAGAACTAGTAATGGCGCACTTTGGCACCATGCGCCATTAGAGTGTATGGAAAAATGGAAAAAACATTCAATACTAGTGGCGCACCGTGTGCCTGGTGCGCCATTAGTGTCTTCCACACTAATGGCGCACATCTAACCGGTGCGCCATTAGTATATAGTAGTGGCGCACTACTTACCTGGTGCGCCATTAGTATCAATCCTATCTATAGCCCTTTTCCTAGTAGTGGATGGGTTTCCAACCGTCTTCTTTCAGAGACACTGGTATTTACTAAAATATGACATAACTCCGGGAGTTTGGGGTTTTTTGAATGGGGGTAATTTGCCTGATGGTATGAATGACACTTCAATCACTCTTATCCCAAAGGTAAGACACCCGCAGCGCAATAGTTAGTACAGACCTATCTCTTTGTGTCCAGTATTGTACAAGATTGCTGCAAAATGTATCGTAAACAGGATCAGGGACTTTCTTAATGATATTGTGAGCGAGGAGCAGAGTGCTTTTGTACCTGGTCGTCACATTACAGATAATGTTCTTATTGCCTATGAAAGTGTTTATGCAATGAAGAGAAGAAAGAAGGGTAAAAACTCCGTCTGTGTTGTAAAGTTGGACATGATGAAGGTGTATGATCGAGTAGTGTGGCATTATCTAGAGGTTGTCATGTTTAAATTGGGGTTTTCTACTTCTTTCAGTAGGCTGATAATGAAGTGTCTAACATTAGTCAGATTTACTATGTGTGTGAATAGGGAGTTGTTGCCATACTTTAGTCCTTCTAAGGGTCTTCGGCAGGGTGATCCAATATCCCCTTATCTCTTCCTATTATGTGCGGAAGGGTTCACATCGCTGCTTAATCATTATGGGGGTTCTTCTATTGATAAAGTGATTCGAGTAAGTACACAATCACCTTGGATATATCATCTTCTCTTTGCAGATGATAGTCTCGTTTTCATGCAAGCTAAGGTAGAGAGTGCCAACCACTTGAATAATATTCTCAGGATCTATGCTGAGTGCTCGGGTCAATGTGTTAATAAGGACAAAAGCTCCATTTACTTTAGCCCGAACACACCTCATCCTGTCAGAAATTTGCTCAAAGGCACATTGGGAATTTATGTGGAGGCATTCACTGAGAGATATCAGGGTCTCCCAACTACAGTAGGGTGTATTACTTCTGGAACCTTCGATCATATTGGCGAACGAGTAAGATAAAAAATGAGCAAAAGAACAGAACGTCTTGTCTCGTGTGCGGCGAGAGAAGTGCTAGTGAAGTCAGTTGCTCAAGCGGTTCCCACATTCACTATGAGCTGATTTAAACTAACAAAGAAGGTATATAGAAGCATATATTCGCCAATGGCAAAGTTCTAGTGGAGCAGCTCGGTCGACAGGCGCGCCATGCACTAGATCGATTGGAAGTCACTCTCAAAACCAAAGATTCAAGGAGGGAAGGGATTCTGGAACCTCCAAATTTTTAATCTGTCACTACTAGGGAAGCACGGCTAGAGATTACTTACAAACCCTCGTTCTCTTTGCGCTTAGGTGCATAAGGGCCGATAATTCCCATTGACAAACTTCTTGCAAGCCACTGTTCTGCGCAACGCTTCGGCTACCTGGCGTGCGATCGTGCGGGCAGAGTGGCTCTTGACGTTGGTCTACTGAAGAGAATTGGAGATGGTACTTCACTGAATGTTTGGAATGGCTGTTGGTTACCATGCAAGATGTCAGTCAAACCCTCCACTCAAATTGGTGACGCGGTAATCAATAAAGTCTCAAATTTGATTGATGAGACGAGTTGGTCCTGGAAGGCCGACATGATTAGGAACAACTTCATTGCCCCGATGCAGATGCGATCTTGAACATACCTTTGAGGCATGGCGGGGGCGAAGATTTTTGGGTGTGGGCTCACGAGAGGTCGGGTATCTGCACTATAAAATCTGGGTATCGTACTTTAATGACTCGCAACGAGCATTTTGCTATAGAGGAAGGGATGACTACTGAATCTTCAAAGAATAATAAACAGTTGTGAAACAGTAGTGGAGGTTGCTACGGGGCATCCTCCCTGTGGAAGCTACCCTGAGAAATAGACATATTGCTACAATGTTGAGATGCAAGGTCTGTATGCGAGCGGATGAGGACATGATGCATGCTCTTATCAAGTGCTCACATGCACAGAATGTCTGGGAGTAAGAGAAGGTGTGGCTGCAAGTTAAGTTACTGGACCTTCATCCAAACACTTGGTGCAAGGATATTTTATGCGACTCATGAATTGCAGAGGTGTATCGGGCCAAGATTGTCACCGTTATGTGGGAGATTTGGACTTCACGAAATAATATCATGCATGACAAGGCGAGTCTAGACCTGATTCAATCTATGAAGGGAACAAGGGAAGCCCTAGCTTTGCTAGAAATCCAAGTTCAGCATGCCAGGACCTTACCTGGATTCGGTTGGAGACCACCCGATATGGATTGGGTGAAGATCAATTGTGATGCTAGTGTCTCTAGTCTTCAACATAAAAGTGGAGCAGGAGGGATTACAAGAACTACTACCACTTTTTTAGCAACCTGGAGCAAGCCGCACCCGGACGTCACTGACCCACTTATCACTGAGGCTTTAGCTCTGCGAGATGGTGTCATTTTTGCTAAGCTTCGAGGATTTTCATGAGTGGTGATGGAAGTGGACTGCTTAGAGGTTGTAAACCACTGGGACTTGCGCAGCTTTTTGCGCTCACTAGTAGCACTGTTACTTCTAGAAATTGAAGAGCTTGCACTACTGCAGGATGCTGCTAACGCGACACTAAGATCAGAGACCCTTCAACGAAACTATGTGCGATGCAATAATCGCAAACAGTGGTGTAAAAGCTGTCAAAAACGTGCAAAACGTTTGCAATAATGGATGCATCAAACATAGTTCATATTTTGGTTGCGTGTGAGATGATGGGCATACGGTTCAGTTCAATTAACTGTTTGTGATGAGGAGGAACAAAAGAAACGAGCTGCCAGATGAAGGCGTGTGCGATGTACAGCATACGGTTTAGTCGGATGAAATGTTTTTGATTAGGCAACAAAAAAATGGTTAGCCAGATCAAGGTGTGTGCGATATACGACATACTGTTCACTCGGTTGAACTGTTTGTGTTGAGACAAGAGAACAGAAACGGTTCAATATAAGAAGATGTGTGTGATACGTGGCAAATAGGTCTTTAATCAAAAATGTGTGCGAAGACCGATAATAACACAGACGGTTGCTGCTAATAAGACGTGTGTGTTGTGCGATGGGATTGCATATAGAACAACGTATATATACACTTATAAGGACATGGTTGCATAACCAAATTAAACATCCACTTACATAGGTGGCTACTACAACCATGGCATTTGCACACACCAAAGTAAACTATTACTCCCTCCATTCCAAAACGGATAGAGTACTAGTTAAAGTGAACACATGTCTGTATTGACTGGAACGAGAATGCAATAGCACAATAAGAATTAAGGCCACGATGATGCGATCGTAGTGGTGGTTACAGGAGGTAAGAAGAAAGATGTATCCATCAACGTACGACCTCCTCCTCCTCAACTCAGTGCGCCGGGCCATCGACTGGCGGCTAAGGAGCGGCGGCTTTTGTAGCAAGGTCAAGGTTCTTCTCAGCAAAGGCATCCAACGCTTCCAGCCGGTTGAAGAACGCCAACGTCATAGCGTCCTCACTGGACTTGTAGATACCTATGTACACGGTTTTCTCGTACACGTGGATGTGTAGGTCGATGAATTCTTGCAGGGCAAGGCGCCTTGCGGCGAGCGTGACCTCCAAGTGGACACTCTTTGTGGCGTCGACGGGTAGTCGCAGGGCCACCAGTGCTTGAAAGAAGTTTCGACCATCGAGGCCAATTAGGATGGCAGGCAATGAGGAGCCCGGGCGCGCGGGCTGGAGGAGTATGGCGATGTCATCCGCGAGCTTCTTGACGACGGTGAACTTGTTGGTGCTGGCAACAATCATCTGGTCCAACTAAGAGTCGTAACTAGTGTCGACGGAGGCTATCCACCAGCCGGTCCCCAACACTGTCTGGAGACGACCCTGGGTGCCATGCCGCATGCCGGCGTCGTGGACCATCTTGCACAGCCGCTGGTTGCTCGCGTGCATCGCCGCCATGGGTCTGGAGTGAGCACTTTTGCGCTTGTAGGTGCTTAGGCAAATGCTTAGGTGCATACGATGTGGTAGATGCATTGGAATGGAGGGGCGCCTTTATATGAGTGCAAACTGCGTTGCACTCACATCGTGCTGCCTCTTTTCCCGATCCTCCTCCAATTACTCCCCTCATACATTCACGATGCTAATTGAAGGAGGATGCATCATTGGTCGTTCAACATTTCGGGAACCGCTACCCTCTCCCTCGTCTGTACTAAAGCCGTATTAGGAACTGCGCCGCCCACAGCACGCCCGGCTTAACACACCTCCTCGCCTCCATCTATGCTTACTCACTGAATTTTAGTTGCAAAAATTAGATGCTGCTAGTGATTTTTAGCTTCGTATTTTGACAAATCGCAGTGTTACAAGGTTGACAAATGCCAATGTTACTAGATCAACAAATGTCATTCTTTCAAGTTTGACAAATGGCAACATACCCAATATGACAGATGCAGATCTTACCAAATTGTTTGTACGTGGTTGCACACGGGTCATTCAAAACAACCGTTTGCGTTGAAGAGATGCACAAATCATGCGCTGCAAATTTCCCTCGACTTAAGGGGGAAGACCTTAGCTCTCACTTTGCATACGGGTGTTCTACCTAAAACATTTGCGATCAAGAGCTGTAGAAATCCTGCTCGGCACATTTTCTCTTGGCTTCCTAGGGAAGCTGTCGGTTTAAATACGGGTGTTCTAACTAAAACGTTTGCGATCAAGAGCTGCACAAATCCTGCATTGGAGTACAGTCGCATGCCTCCCATTTAGTCAAGCACTCAAGTACCGGTCCGCACACGCGGCACCTCCTAGCCATCAAAAGAGTGAGGCGTGGCGTCACGTGAAAGGTTAACAGAACGCACACAACTTAAATTATACGAAACGTTTGAGATGTTATAGTGGCAGCTAGTAGTTTTAAAATGCCTTTGTTGGCTGTTATTCAAGTGCGCCTTCTCTCAAAATGCACATGAAAAACACCACAGCATGTCAGGTGCCATTCCATGATAACATGCCAAGTTTCATGAATTTCAGACAAGTTTTGTATTTACTAGAATTTAAAAATAGAGTATCTCAAAGTTTTGCCGGCAATGAACAGTGCCCTAGTCTTTGAAATTCATTCTCGTTTCTTGCATGGGACCTAAGCATGCCGAAGGACACAGATTTGGTTTTCCAACCAATTTATGTGCACTAGAGCATGTTCATGTAGTTCAAATTTGAATTATGCACATAAAATGCCTAGAAAACCCACTTAATGTATAAAAATATCCAAACAAACCCCAGAGGCAACAAGAGGCAACGGATATTGTTTCGTCCCCAAAGGTGTCACGTTCCCTACCGAAACCATTATGCTTGTTGTGAGAAGCTCTGGTTTGTGAGAAGCTTATACCCAAACCTGCCCCAAATGGGACAAAACATTTTACCACGGCATGTTGAGGCCTCTCCATGATAGCATGCCAAGTTTCATGAATTTTAGACGAGTTTTGGATTTACTAGAATTCAAAAACCAGGTATCTCAATGTTTCCGGCCGAGTGACGGTGGCAGGGTGTTTGAAATTCATTCACATTTCTTGCATGGGACCTAAGCATGCACCGAAGGACTCATAATTGATTTTTCAACCCGTTTATATGCACTGGTGCATGTGCATGTAGTTCAAATTTGAATTATGCACTTAAAATGCCTAGAAAACAGACTTAATGTATAAAAATGTCCAAATGAACCCCAAAAATTTCCAAAATTAGACACAAATCTTCCGTTGTTCTATGTTGACACTAGAAATTTTTTGAAAGCAATAAGGGGCAACGGATATCGTTCCGTCCCCAAAGGTGGCATGTTCCCTACCGAAACCACCACGCTTTTTGTGAGAAGCTCTGGTTTGTGAGAAGTTTATACCCAAACCTGCCCCAAATGGGACAAAAAATTTACCATGCATATTTATGCTGCTCCGTGACAGCATGCCAAGTTTCATGAATTTCAGACGAGTTTTGGATTTACTAGAATTTAAAAAACAGGTATCTCAAAGTTTTTCTGGCAATGAACAATGCACTGGTCTTTGAAATTCATTCACATTTCTTGCATGGGACCTAAGCATGAACCAAAGGTCACAGATTTGATTTTTTAACTAAATTTGGTGCACTGGAGCATGTGCTTGTAGTTCAAATTTGAATTATGCACATAAAATGCCTAGAAAACCCACTTAATGTATAAAAATGTCCAAACGAACCCCAAAAAATTACAAAATTAAACACAACACTCATGTTGTTCTATGTTGACACTAGAATTTTTTTGAAAGCAATAACAGACAATGGATATCGTTTCATCCGCAAAGGTGGCACGTTCCCTACCGAAACCATCATCCTTGTTGTGAGAAGCTCTGGTTTGTGAGAAGCTTATACCCAAACCTGCCCCAAATGGGACAAAAAATTTACCACGACATGTTGATTCCGCTCCATGATAGCATACCAAGTTTCATGAATTTCATACGGGTTTTGGATTTACTAGAATTTAAAAACCTGGTATCTCAATGTTTCCGCCCGAGTGACGGTGGGGGCAGAGTGTTTGAAATTCATTCCCATTTCTTCCATGGGACCTAAGCATACGCCGAAGTTCACAAATTTGATTTTTCAACCTGTTTATATGCACCGAAGCATGTGCATGTAGTTCAAATTTGAATTATGCACATAAAATGCCTAGAAAACCCACTTAATGTATAAAAATGTCCAAACGCACCCCAAAAAATTCCAAAATTAGACACAACACTCATGTTGTTCTATGTTGCCACTAGAAAAAATTTGGAAGCAATAAGAGGCAACGAATATTGTTTTGTCCCCAAAGGTGGCTCGTTCCCTACTGAAACCATTATGCTTGTTGTGACAAGCTCTGGTTTGTGAGAAGCTTATACCCAAACCTGCCCCAAATTGGACAAAAAATTTACCACGACATGTTGATGCCACTCCATGATAGCATGCCAAGTTTCATGAATTTCAAATGAGTTTTGGATTTACTAGAATTTAGAAACCAGGCATCTAATTGTTTTGCCGGCAATCAACAGTGCCCTCGTGTTTGAATTTCATTCCTATTTTTTGCATGGGACCTAGAAATTCACCCAAGGACACACATGTGATTATTCAACCAATTTTGGTGCACTGGAGCATGTGCTTTTATTTAAAATTTGAATTGTGCATATTAAATGCCTAGAAAACCCACTTAATGTATAAAAATGTCCAAACGAACCCCGAAAAATTCCAAAATTAGACACCACACTACTGTTGTTTGATACGTCTCCAACGTGTCTATAATTTTTGATTGTTCCATGCTATTATATTATCTATTTTGGATGTTTAATGTGCTTTATTATGCACTTCTATATTATTTTTGGAACTAACCGACTAACCGGAGGCCCAATGCAAATTGCTGTTTTTTTGCCTATTTCAGTGTTTCGCAGAAAAGGAATGTCAAACGGAATCCAAACGGAATGAAACCTTTGGGAGAATTGTTTTTGGAACTAACACAATCTAGGAGACTTGGACAGGATGAAGCAAGAAACGAGGAGGCCACGAGGTAGGAGGGCGCGCCCCCACCCTCGTGGGCCCCTTGTGGCTCCACCGACCAACTTCTTTCGCCTATATATACTCATATACCCCAAAAACATCTAGGAGCACCACGAAACCCTATTTTCACCACCGCAACGTTCTGTACCCGTGAGATCACATCTTGGGGCCTTTTCCGGCGCTCCGCCGGAGGAGGAATCAATCACGGACGGCTTCTACATCAACACAATAGCCTCTCTGATGATGTGTGAGTAGTTTACCACAGACCTTCGGGTCCATAGTTATTAGCTAGATGGCTTCTTCTCTCTCTTTGATTCTCAATACCAAGTTCTCCTCGATCTTCTTGTTGATCTATTCGATGTAATACTTTTTACAGTGTGTTTGTCGAGATCCGATGAATTGTGGGTTTATGATCAATATTATCTATGAAAAATATTTGATTCTTCTCTGAATTCTTATATGTATGATTTCATATCTTTGTAAGTCTCTTCGAATTATCAGTTTGGTTTGGCCTACTAGATTGTTCTTTGTTGCAATGGGAAAAGTGCTTAGCTTTGGGTTCAATCTTGCGGTGTCCTTTCCCAGTGACAGCAGGGGAAGCAAGGCACGTATTGTATTGTCACCATCGAGGATAACAAGATGGGGTTTATATCATATTGCTTGAGTTTATCCCTCTACATCATGTCATCTTGCCTAATGCGTTACTCTGTTGTTATGAACTTAGTACTCTAGATGCATGTTGGATAGCGGTCGATGTGCGAATTAATAGTAGTAGATGCAGAATCGTTTCGATCTACTTGTCACGGACGTGATGCCTATATACATGATCATGCCTAGATATTCTCATAACTATGCGCTTTTCTATCAATTGCTCGACAGTAATTTGTTCACCCACCGTAAGATATGCTATCTTGAGAGAAGCCACTAGTGAAACCTATGGCCACTGGGTCTGTTTTTCATCATATTATATCTCTTTTATTTACGTCGCATCTCGTTTACTATTTTGCAATCTTTACTTTTCAATCTATACAACAAAAATACCAAAAATATTTATCTTATTATCTCTATCAGGTCTCACTTTTGTAAGTGGCCGTGAAGGGATTGACAACCCCTTTATCGCGTTGGTTGCAAGGTTCTTATTTGTTGTGCAGGTACTAGGCGACTTGTGTGTAACCTCCTACTCGATTGATACCTTGGTTCTCAAAAACTGAGGGAAATACTTACGCTACTTTGCTGCATCACCCTTTCCTCTTCAAGGGAAAACCAACACATGCTCGAGAGGTAGCAAGAAGGATTCTGGCACCGTTGCCAGGGAGGCTTACACCAAGTCAAGTCAAGATTTGATCTCCCGACAACTCGCCGATTTCTGGCGAGATCTACGCACAAGTCAAGACATACCAAGTACCCATCACAAACTCTTATCCCTCGCATTACATTATTTTTCATTCGCCTCTCGTTTTCCTCTCCCACACTTCTAAAATGGATTTCAAAAACTTTTGCCTTTTCTTCGCCTTCTTCTCGTATGTCTTTTTGTTTGTGTTTCCATGTGCCATCTATTTGCTTGCACCTTGGCTTGCTAAAAATCTATTGATATGGATCCACTTAAAGTGTTCTACTTGGATCATCTTCGATCTATATGTGCTCGTGCTGAAACCCCAACTAGTTTAGTTGAGGGAAAATCTTTAGATGAGCATGCTCATTTTGTGCGTCATCGTTTGTCTAAAAAGGGGAAGCTCTTATGGTATAAAATAAATAGTTTGCTATGCTATGCTTGGAATCTTTGTGAAATTTATGATTTTACTTGTTGCTCTAAGAACCCTAAAAAACACCTTCCCTACCTATGTGAGTTTAATGATAATGAAATCTTATATTCTTATGGAAAGGGTGTTTATAGTTACTATGATATTGAACAAATTGAAGAATTTGTCGTTTTTAAGGGTGCTCATGAAGTTGCTTCTTTGATTGAAAAGTATGATATTACCTTCCACAAATCTGAAAATTCCGACATACTTAAATATTGCTATGAAAACTATGCTCATAATGTCTATGTCAAAGAATTTATTGAGGGAATGACCGTTGCTTTGGAAGAAAATAATTATATGCATGAATCTATAGATAATGATGATTCCGATGATTTGATTCAAATTTCCCTTGATGAACATGATGCTTGCTATTCTTGTGGCCATGATGCCAATATTTTTGAAGGCAAATTTCCTATAGTTCCTTATGTTAATCATGAGACCGTTGTTATTGCGCCCATACTTGATAGTTCCTTTGATGAAAAGCATGATTGCAATGATGTTTCTATAAATTCTCTTGATGTCAATTCTGCTAATAATATGCAAAACCCTAAGCTTGGGGTGCTAGTTTTGCTATGTCCACTACTTGTTGCAATTTATTTAAGCCCCATGATGAATATGAGATTGATAATGGTGTTTGCAAAAATATTGAAAGTGGGTTTGGAAGAGTGTCAACTTTAGATCCCACATATTTGGAGAATGTTCAATCTTATGAAGTTTTGATAAAAGTGGGTTTGGAGAGGTCATGACTTTAGTTAATGTAATCCCACTATCTTGGAAGAGTGTCAACTTTGCATGCATGTAGATCGTGTTGAAAATATTTCATGTGATAGCTATTTTTTGAATTTTCTTATGATCCCACATGTAATTATTATGAGAGAGGAAAATATGTTTGTAGAAATTTTCATGATAATAAATTACCTCTCGTTATGTTGAGATTGATATTGTTTCTTTCCGCTTCCTTGCATATGCTAGCTTTTGCTTGCTATGATAATTTGTTTGCCTATAAGATGCCTATGCGTAGGAAGTATGATAGACTTAGATGTGTTTGTCACGTGTTTCATGATGCTCTATTTGCGCTTCAATTCTTGTCTTTCATGTGAGCATCATCGAAATCTCAATGCCTAGCTAGGGGCGTTAAACGATAGCGCTTGTTGGGAGGTGATATGTCCACTTTGCATCATGCTTTTATGTCAATATTTATTGCATTATGGGCTATTATTTCATGTTATGTCACAATACTTATGGCTATTCTCTCTTATTTTACAAGGTTTACATGAAGAGGGAGAATGCCGGCAGGTGGAATTCTGGGCTGGAAAAGGAGCAAATATTGGAAGACTATTCTGCACAACTCCAAAAGTCCTGAAACTCCATGGAATACCTTATAATAATTAAAGAAAAATCGTCGCCAAAGATGAAGGCCAGGGGGCCCACACCCTGCTCACGAGGTGGGGGCCGCCCCCTGGGCGCACCCTCCTACCTCGTGGGCCCCCTGGTGGCTCTCCGACGCCCATCTTCTCCCATATGAAGCCTTTCGATGAGAAAAAAAGAGAAGGGAACCTTTCGGGACGAGACTCCGCCGCCACGAGGCGGAACCAATCTAGGGCTCCGCAGAGCTGTTCTGCTGGGACACTTCTCTCGGAAGGGAAAATCATCACCATCGTCATCACCAACGCCCCTCTCATCGGGAGAGAGCAATCTCCATCAACATCTTCACCAGCACCATCTCATCTCCAAACCCTAGTTCATCTCTTGTATCCAATTCTTGTCTCCAAGTCCGGGATTGGTGCTAGTTGGTTGCTAGTAGTGTTGATTACTCCTGGTAGTTGATGCTAGTTGGTTTATTTGGTGGAAGATCATATGTTCAGATCCTTTATGCACAATATTACCCCTCTGATTATGAACATGAATATGCTTTGTGAGTAGTTACGTTTGTTCCTAAGGACAAGGGAGAAGTCTTGCTATTAGTAGTCATGTGAATTTGGTATTCGTTCGATATTTTGATAAGATGTATGTTGTCTAACCTCTAGTGGTTTTATGTGAACGTCGACTACATAACACTTCACCATTCTTTGGGCCTAGAGGAAGGCATTGGGAAGTAATAAGTAGATGTCGTGCTTCGTAAGGGGCTGATTTGGATCCATATGTTTCATGCTATGGTTAGGTTTACCTTAATACTTGTGTTGTAGTTGCGGATGCTTGTAATAGAGGTTAATCATAAGTGGGATGCTTGTCCAAGTAAGGGCAGTACCCAAGCACCGGTCTACCCACATATCAAATTATCAAAGTACCGAACGCGAATCATATGAGCGTGATGTAAACTAGCTTGACGATATTCCCATGTGTCCTCGGGAGCGCTTTTCCTATTATAAGAGTTTGTCCAGGCTTGTCCTTTGCTACAAAAAGGATTGGGCCACCTTGCTGCACTTTATTTACTTTTGTTACTTGTTGCTCGTTACCATTTATCTTATGACAAAACTATCTGTTACCACTTATTTCAGTACTTGCAGAGAATACCTTGCTGAAAACTGCTTATCATTTCCTTCTGCTCCTCGTTGGGTTCGACACTCTTACTTATCGAAAGGACTACGATAGATCCCCTATACTTGTGGGTCATCAAGACTCTTTTAGCGCCGCTGTCGGGAGTGAAGCGCCTTTGGTAGGTGGAATTTGGTAAGGAAAAATTTATTTAGTGTGCTGAAATTTTCTGTCACTTGTTACCATGGAAAGTAATTGTCTGAGGGGCTTGTTCGGGGTATCTTTGAAGGAAATATGCCCTAGAGGCAATAATAAAGTTATTATTTATTTCCTTATATCATGATAAATATTTATTATTCATGCTAGAATTGTATTAACCGGAAACATAATACATGTGTGAATATATAGACAAACAGAGTGACACTAGTATGCCTCTACTTGACTAGCTTGTTAATCAAAGATGGTTATGTTTCCTAACCATGGACAAAGAGTTGTTATTTGATTAACGGATCACATCATTAGCTGAATGATCTGATTGACATGACCCATTCCGTTAGCTTAGCACCCGATCGTTTAGTATGTTGCGATTGCTTTCTTCATGACTTATACATGTTCCTATGACTATGAGATTATGTAGCTCCCGTTTACCGGAGGAACACTTTGTGTGCTACCAAACGTCACAACGTAACTGAGTGATTATAAAGGTGCTCTATAGGTGTCTCCAAAGGTACTTGTTGGGTTGGCGTATTTCGAGATTAGGATTTGTCACTCCGAATGTCGGAGAGGTATCTCTGGGCCCTCTCGGTAATGCACATCACTTAAGTCTTGCAAGCATTGCAACTAATGAGTTATTGCAAGATGATGTATTACGGAACGAGTAAAGAGACTTGCCGGTAACAAGATTGAACTAGGTATTGGATACCGACGATCGAATCTCGGGCAAGTAACATACCGATGATAAAGGGAACAACGTATGTTGTTATGCGGTCTGACCGATAAAGATCTTTGTAGAATATGTAGGAACCAATATGGGCATCCAGGTCCCGCTATTGGTTATTGACCGGAGACGTGTCTCGGTCATGTCTACATTGTTCTCGAACCGTAGGGTCCGCACGCTTAAAGTTACGATGACAGTTTCTTTATGAGTTTATGTATTTTGATGTACCGAAGGTTGTTCCGAGTTCCAGATGTGATCACGGACATGACGAGGAGTCTCGAAATGGTCGAGACATAAAGATAGATATATTGGAAGGCTATATTTGGACATCGGAATCGTTCCGGGTGAAATCGGCATTTTACCGGAGTACCGGGGGGTTAATGGAACCCCCCGGGGGGTTATTGGGCCTACATGGGCCTTGAGGGAGAAGAGAGAAGGAGGCAGGAGGTGGCCGCGCGCCCCTCCCCTTCCTAGTCCGAATAGGACAAGGGAAGGGGGGCGGAGCCCTCCCCTTTCCTTCCCTTCTTCCTCCTCTTTCCCCCCTTCTCCTTCTCGAACTAGGAAAGAAAGGGAGTCCTACTTCCGGTGGGAGTAGGACTCCCCCCTGGCGCGCCCCTCCTTGGCCGGCCGCCCCCTCCCCTTCGCTCCTTCATATATGGGGGCAGGGGGGCACCCTAGAACACACAAGTTGATCTTCGTGATCGTTCCTTAGCCGTGTGCGGTGCCCCACTCCATGATATTACACCTCAGTCATATTGTAGCGGTGCTTAGGCGAAGCCCTGCGACGGTTAAACATCAAGATTGTCACCACGCCGTCGTGCTGACGGAACTACTCCCCGATGCTTTGCTGGATCGGAGCCCGGGGTGCGTCATCGAGCTGCACGTGTGTCAAGAACTCGGAGGTGCCGGAGTAACGGTGCTTGGATCGGTTGGACCGGGAAGACGTACGACTACTTCCTCTATGTTGCGTCAACGCTTCCGCTTCGGTCTACGAGGGTACGTAGACAACACTCTCCCCTCTCGTTGCTATGCATCACCATGATCTTGCGTGTGCGTAGGAATTTTTTTGAAATTACTACATTCCCCAACAATCTTCACCCCGTCTAGTTGAGCCAAGAGTTGCTCCTCAACCTACTGAACCTACTGAACCTATTGAAAATGAAACTGCTTTTCAGATTCCTTTGGGTATGATGGAAAAACTGCTAGCTAACACTTCTGCAGGAGATGGAACAAAGCATCCTGACGAACATCTACGCTTTGTGGATGATATTTGTGGACTATTTAAGCTTGCAGGTATACCCGATGATGCCGTTAAGAAGAAGGCTTTCCCTTTATCTTTTTAGGTAGACGCATTGACATGGTATAGGCTATGTGATGATACGAGATCATGGAACCATAAAAGAGTGAAATTGGAATTTCATCAAAAGTATTACCATATGCATCTTGTTCATCGTGATCGCAACTATATATATAATTTTTGGCCTCGCAAAGGAGAAAGCATCGCTCAAGCTTGGGGGAGGCTTAAATCAATGTTATACTCATGCCCCAATCATGAGCTTTCAAAATTGACAATTCTCCATAACTTTTATGCTCGGCTTTCTGAAAATAATCGCAACATGCTCGATACTTCTTGTGCTGGCTCTTTTATGATGAAGTCTATTGAATTTGGATGGAATTTATTGGATAGAGTTAAACGCAACTCTGAAGATTGGGAGCTCGACGAAGGTAAGGAGTCAGGTATGACACCTAAGTTTGATTGTGTTAAATCTTTTATGGATACCGATATTTTCCGTAAGTTTAGCACTAAATATGGACTTGACTCTGAGATAGTAGCTTCTTTCTGTGAATCTTTTTCTACTTATGATGATCTCAGCAAGGAGAAGTGGTTTAAATATCATCCTTCCATAGAAGTAAAAGTAGCTGCACCCATTAAAGTTGAAGAAAAGATTGTCACTTACAATGATCCTATTGTTCCCACTTCTTATGTTGAGAAACCCCCTTTCCCTGTTAGAATGAAGGATCATGCTAAAGCTTCAACTGTTGTTCGCAAAAGCAATACTAGGACTTATACACCTCCTGAGCAAGTCAAAGTAGAACCCAATATTGCTATTGTTAAAGATCTCTTGTCTGATAATATTGATGGGCATGTTATTCAATTCACTGGTGAAACTGCTAGAATTGCTAAACCCTGTGATAGAGATAAACATAGACCTGTGGTAGGCGTGCCTGTTATTTCTGTTAAAATAGGAGATCTTTGTTATCATGGCTTATGTGATATGGGTGCTAGTGCTAGTGTTATACCCATTGACTTATACAAAGAAATTATGCATGATATTGCACCTGCTGAGTTAGAAGATATTTGATGTTACAATTAAACTTTCCAATAGAGATACTATATCTCCAATGGGAATTGTTAGAGATGTTGAAGTCTTGTGTGGGAAAACCAAATATCCCGCTGATTTTCTTGTTCTTGGTTCTCCACAAGATAGCTTTTGTCCCATTATATTTGGTAGACCCTTCTTGCGTACCATTAATGCTAAGATAGATTGCAAAAAGAATGTTGTTACTGTTGGCTTGGATGATATGGTTCATGAGTTTAATTTCTCTAAATTTAGTAAACAACATCGTGAGGAAGAATTGCCTAGTAAGGATGAAATTATTGGTCTTTCTGCTATTGTTGTACCTCCTAGTGATCCTTTAGAACATTATTTGCTAGACCATGATAATGATAAGTTCATGAATGAAAGAAGGGAAATAGATGAAGTATTCTTTAAACAGGAACTTATTGTGCAACACATTTTGCCTGTTGAAATCCTAGGGGATCCTCCTCCACCCAAGGGTGACCCCGTGTTTGAACTTAAACCATTGCCTGATAATCTTAAATATGCTTATCTTGATGAAAAGAAAATATATCCTGTTATTATTAGCGCTAACCTTTCAGAGCATGAAGAAGAAAGATTATTGAAAACTCTGAAGAAGCATCGTGCCGCTATTGGATATACTCTGGATGATCTTAAGGGCATCAGTCCCACTCTATGTGTCGGTGTACTAAAGTAGGGGTACCTTAGTATCCCGAACTTGTGCACGGGCAGTCGCAGTGTCCCGCGGCAAGGCTTGCCGGGTGCCCGCCAAGGTCCTCCGTGGTTCCTTTGGAGCCATTCAAGAACAAAGTGTTCAAGCCAAGAAAACAAGGCCCCGGCAAGAGGAACTTGCCGGGAAGGACAAGGCCCCGGCAAGAGGAGTTTCCCGGGAAGGCCAACCAAGGCATCTCAAGACACTTGCCGCAACGCGCTACACGTCCCAGCAAGACCCGGCGAGCGACAAGCTTCCGGGCGCGGCAAGACAACAGCTGCGGCAAGGCGCTTGCCGCGGCAAGCCACCTCTCTGTATCTGCGCTCCAGCGCATCCATCGACGTGTCGCCCTGAGACCGTTCCAGGCGCGCGTGGCGAGAGGCCGTGCAGCCAAGCGGTGCGAGGTGGCAAGCAACGCTGACAAGATCGCCATCGTGGCGAACGGTGGCGCCCCTAACGGTCACTTTTCTGGACTGTTTGGGTGAAGCAGACGGGCATATAATGCCCTTGTCCCCTGCCGTCAGAGTTAGGTAGGATGCACTATAGAAGCAGTTGTGCCAACCACACCTTTTACGTTTTTGCCCTCGCCTGCGTTGCCACCTGTCGGTGACCCCTTGAGCATATAAAAGGAGGCCCATGCGCAATGTAGAGGAGGGTCGACTCGTTGGAAACCAAAAAACACTCACGCTCGGTATTGTAGCTCTCAACGCTCTTGAGCAAGAACAAAATACAGCCCGACAAGCAGTAGTAGGAGTTTTATCTCTCCGGAGAGCTCCAAAGCTGGGTAAAATTGCTCGTGTGCCTCGCCTCGATCCGCTCTTCGTGCGATCTCCACTCCCCGCCGGACCGAAAAGGGGGCCTGCCCCATAGGTGTTCGTTCCCACGACATCTTTGGCGCGCCAGGTAGGGGGCGTCGAGGTTGCGTGAACCTGATCCGGCATTCACGTGAGCTAGATCTTCGTCATCTTCATCGACATGCCACCGAAGAAGAAGGTTTCGGAGGTGGCTGCTCCATCCACGTCGATCCCGCCACCACTGGAGCAGACAGGGGGTGGGGTAGACGCCGGCGGAGGAACGGGCGCCGACGAGGGGGCTCAAGATGTTGCCAGGTCCAAGGACAAGGCCCCGCAAACCTCGGCGTCCTTACATGCTCCGCCCCATCTCAGGAGGCGCGGGACCGACAGCGTCATGGTACTTGCAGTACCATACGCGCGTTGGAACAAGGCCAAGCTGGTGGATCTCGGGACACTCAAGACCAGCATGCACGCCAACACGCCGGCACGAGCACGGCACAGTCGCCTGGACGAGATGCTGCTCCTTCTAACACAGTTATAAGTTCGAGCATATCCCGCTCCTCGCACCGTTCGCCACCGCCACCGAAGACTCCAGAAGAAGCGTAGGCTCGAGCCCAACTGCTCCTGGATTACCCTCCAACAGCGGACAAGATCGACGATTGGAGGGCCACCATTGAGAGCCTCATCGGCTTCGCCAATGGCGACACTCCCCGGCAACTGAGCACATCGAAGCCACGGCAAGACGCCCAGGTGCGAGCCGATGGCGACAAGACTGGTGGGGGTGCAAACACCGTGCACTCCCCACCCCGAAGGCCAAGATCACCAACTCGCCGGGTCAACCTCGACAGCGACTCTACCACATCGTCGGATCCGCGAGCTCATCGCGATCAGCGCCAAGTTCTGCAAGAACGGCAACAAGAGGACGCTCGTACTGGCATCGAGCGCTGAAGAGAAGCGCGGCGTCAATCAGACCAGCGCGCTGGGCCCTCTGTCGACATGCATGCGCCAGGGGAACCAGGTGACTTGCCGTACGCGGTAGGTTGCCCTGCGTTTACTCGTGAGCTGCGGCAAGTCCAGTGGCCCAGTACGAAGAACTTCAAACCAGATGTACCAGAGAAGTACGACGGCAAGTTGCATCCGTCCGAGTTCCTCAAAGATCTACACCATCGCGTGCAGGCTGCCGGGGCGCGACGACAAGATCTCGCCAACTCCTTCCGCGCGGTGCTCAAGCCCAACGCCGATCCTGGCTCATGCACTTGCCGGATAACTACATATCCTCTGGGCAGCTCGGCCATCGGTTTGTCGGCGCTTTTACAGCGCCACAAGCCTCATGGCCAGAGAGTGATCTTCACCGCCGCCTGTAAGGAAGGACAGCCCTCGCAAGTACATTCAAAGATTCAGCCAAGTGCAGCGAACATCCCAGATGTCCACCCTGCCGTTAGCCATCGCCGCGTTCCACGACCGTAACGCGCGAAACCGCAGGATGAGGGAGGAGATGGCGATCTGCAAGATCAGGGACGTCAGTGAGCTATACGCCCTGGCCGACAGGTGAGCGCGTGCTGAAGAAGGGAGGAAACTCCCCGGAGAGAATGCAGGAACAGGGGGATCTAACAGTGAGGACGCCGCCCCAGCAAGGAAAAACTGAAGGCGAAACAATAGAAGGAAGAAAGGCAAAGATGTGCTAGTCGTCGAGCAGTCCGGCAACAGAGGTGGCGCCAAGGAAGCTAAAACTGTGGCGGCCGCCAACAAGCAAGGCAGCTCCGACAAGCAGTACTGCAAGATTCACCGCACCAAGGGCCACGATCTCCAGAGTTGCAAGAAGGTCGAGCAGCTTGTCGAATAGCAGAAGGCTGAGTACGAGCGGCGCGACAAGGAGAAGGCTCAATAGGGTACTGGTGGATCCGGCAAAAAGCGTCCCGGCCAGGGAGGACGTCGCGGCAAGGCCAAGCAGCGGCAAGGAGACAGACCTCCCCGCGGCCGCGACAAGGATGAAGATGAAGACGATGATGAAGAGATGGATGAAGATGAGGCCGACGAGCAGGAGTTTCAGAAAGCCATAGAGGTTCTGTGCGTTGACGGCGGTGCTTCTCTGCATACCTCGCACCATCAGCTCAAACAGTGGGTGCGGGAGGTTAATGCAGCAGAACCACCAGTTGAGTCACGCAAGCCTCTGAAGTGGTCCAGCACGCCTATCATCTTTGATGTTCAGGACCACCCTGATCGCGTAACTACGGTCGGGTGCTTGCCGATGTTGGCTTCACCAACTATCCGCAACCTCAAAGTCACAAAGATGCTAGTTGACGGCGGGGCCGGCTTGAATCTGATCTCCTCCGTGGTACTCCAGAAGCTCCAGATCCCTGACAGCGAGCTCGAAGAGACCGACACATTCCAAGGAATTAACCTGGGAAGGAGCAAGCCGAAGGGGAAGATCACGTTGCTAGTGACATTTGGCAGCGATTTGAATTTCAGAACTGAGAGGGTCACTTTTGACGTCGCTGATTTCCCATTACCCTACAATGGGATACTCGGCCGACCAGCACTCGCCAAGTTCATGGCAGCCTCTCACTATGCCTACAACGTGCTCAAGATGCCAGGTCCGATAAGTGTCATCTCTGTCCCCGGCGACAAGAAGGATGCCCTTATCTGCACTGACAAGATTTACCGGGAAGCAGCAGCCGCAACAGATCGCAAGACACTTGCCGCTGAAGCTCCCGGGGGAAAGAAGAAGACCAAGTCCGGCAAGAGCTCTGATGCCCACTCCGGCAAGCGCACCCCTTCGGAGTGCTGCGCTACCGTCGAGGATGCACCATCGAGCTCCACTGGCAAGTTTAAGAAGGCAAAGGCAGCTCCGCTAGAGACCAAGAAGGTGTCCGCCAAGGAGGACGGCACTGGTGGCACCTTCACCATCAGTGCCACGCTAGACCCTAAATAGGAAAGCGGGCTCGTTGCTTTCCTGCGGGCAAACGTCAACGTGTTTGCATGGCAACCGTCTGACATCCCCGGTGTTCCCAGGAAAGTAATTGAGCACCACCTTGCCGTTTGTCCTCACGCCGCCCGCAAGCGTAAAGTCGAAGTAAGCAAAGGAGCGCCAAGAATTCATTGCAGAAGAGATCAAGAAGTTAGAAGCAGCAGGCCTTGTCAGAGGAGTGCTCCATCCTACGTGGTTGGCCAATCCTGTAGTCGTGCGCAAGGAGAACGAGAAATGGAGGCTTTGTATTGAATTTACTGATGTTAATAAAGCTTGTCCCAAAGACCCATTTCCCTTGCCGCGCATTGACCAGATTGTTGACTCCACAGCCGGATGTGATTTGCTTTCATTTCTTGATGCATATTCAGGATACCATCAGATCTTCATGGCAGAAGAGGATGAAGAGAGGACTGCGTTCATCACTCCATGTGGCACATACTGTTTGGTACGGATGCCCTTTGGATTAAAGAATGCTGGTTCAACATTTGCAAGAGTAGTCAGTCACGCTTTTGAGCCACAATTGCATAGAAATGTGGAAGCCTACATGGATGACATAGTGGTCAAGAGCAAGGACAGGGCAACTCTGATTCAAGATTTGGATGAAACTTTCACAAATCTGCGCAAGATCAACCTCAACCTCAACCCCGAGAAGTGTGTGTTTCGAGTCCCCTCCGGCAAGCTTCTCGGGTTCTTCATGTCTCTGTGGGGAATTGAAGCCAACCCCGAGAAGATCAAGTCCATTGAGCAGATTGAAGCACCGAAGCGCGTCAAGGATGTACGAAGGCTTACCGGCTGCATGGCAGCTCTCAGCAGGTTCATCTCTAAGTCTGCTGAGCGCGCCCTGCCATTTTTCAAAATATTGAAAAAGTCAGGTCCAATGAAATGGACTCCTGAAGCGGAGGCTGCGCTGCAGGACTTGAAGAGATACCAGTCCTCCACTCCAATTCTTGTCGCACCTAGGCCACAAGAGAAGTTGCTGCTATATCTAGCGGCAACCAATCCAGTGGTTAGTGCTGCGTTAGTAGCGGAGAGGGAGGCGGATGATGAGCTAGCGGCCACGGCAAGTGCGTCCAGCGAAAAGCAGGGGGCTTCCCCGACAAGCTCTTGTCCCGACAAGGAGGGATCTGCGCAGACATAGGAGGCGCAGAAGAAAATGGTGCACCACCCAGTTTACTTTGTCAGTTCCCTTCTGCAGGGGCTAGGTCAAGGTACTCTGGTGTGCAGAAATTGCTTTTCGGCCTTCTCATGGCCTCGAGAAAGCTGCGCCATTACTTCCAAGCACATGAGATCACAGCTTGTCACCGCTTTCATCAAGAGGATACCGCAGAATCCGTATAACAGCAGGATTGTCGAGTGGGCACTAGAACTGTCAAGCTTTGGCCTTAAGTTCGAAAGCACTTCAACTATCCAAAGCAGAGCATTGGCAGAGTTCATAGCAGAGCGGACGCCAACACCGGATGAGGAAATTCCAGAGACGAGCATCCCCATAAAGGAGGCATGCAAAGAGTGGCTGATGTACTTTGATGGTGCTTTCTCGCTGCAAGGCGCCGGTGCGGGCGTGCTACTTGTCGCACCCACCGGAGAGCACCTCAAATACGTAGTCCAGATGCACTTTCCCAAGGAGCAAGCAACAAACAATACTGCAGAATATGAAGGTTTGCTTGCCGGACTCAGGATCGCTACAGACCTTGGGATCAAGAAGCTCATTGTCAGGGGTGACTCGCAGCTTGTCGTCCGCCAAGTGAACAAAGATTATCAGAGTCCGTTGATGGAAGCGTACATTGATGAAGTAAGAAAGTTGGAAGAACACTTTGACGGCCTACAGATGGAACATGTTTCGAGAGCTCAGAACGACATTGCTGATGGCTTGTCAAAGTGCGCTGCATTAAAGTTGCCTGTGGAACCAGGGATCTTTGTGCTCAAACTGACTCAACCGACTGTGACACTGTCAACTGGACAGAGCAAGAAGAGAAAGTTGGTTTCCGGTGACTACCTTCCGGTAGAGCTCCCCGAAGCCGCCGTCAAGAAGGTCCCTAAGATCAACACAAAGAGTGCTGAGGTGCAGTCTGCTCCGACAAGCCTTAGGGTTTGTTCCGTTGCAGTAGACACTCCCGACAAGTTTTGCTCCGGCAAGCTTGCCGGGGAACATCAAGCTCCGGCTGAGCCGCAGGTTCTTGCCGTAGAAGCTGATGTTCCCGCAGCAAAGATATGTACCTTTAGTCCTTGTTGTCGAGCCGCAAGCTCCAAAGATGGGCGCAGCAGATTGTCCGCTTCTTCAGACAGAGAACTTCCCAAGAGCAAGAAGAAGCGAAAGAGTAGCCCGCAATAAGTATGTACCAGTTTGTCGATGACACACTGCATAAAAAGAAGACTCAACGGTGTGAAATTGAAGTGTATACCCGGGAAGACGGACAAAAGCTGTTGGCGAGATACATGGAGGCATATGTGGTCACCACATTGGCGAAGAGCACTCGCCGCAAAGCATTCCGCAAGGTTTCTTCAGCCGACAGCCCTCCGGATGCAACCGCACAAGTAACCAAGTGTGAAGCGTGCGGCCCATTCCAAGCAGATACACCAGCCAGCTCAAGCTCTCCAGACGATTCCTTTATCCTCGCCATTTTCGTCTGGGGCTCGACATCTCGCCCCTTTCCCCGAAGCTGTCGGGGCTTTGAGTACTTGTACGCTGTAATCGACAAGTTCACAAAGTGGCCGGAAGTGGAAGCAATGAGGAAGGTGACAGCACAATCGCATCAAGTTCTCTGTGTCGATTGTTTGCCGCTTCGAGTCCCTAACAGGATCATCACCGACAACGGCACACAATTCATGAGCCGCACCTTCATGCAGTACGTCCGAGATCTTGGCGCCAAGGTCTGCTTCGCTTCTGTTGCTCATCCGAGAAGCAACGGTCAAGCGGAGAGGGCAAATGCTGAAGTGCTGCGTGGACTCAAGACCAGGACTTTTGACAGGCTGCACAAGTGCGGAAAGAACTGGATCGAGGAGCTGCAGGTGGTTCTTTGGTTGATCAGGACGACGCCGAATCGAGCCACTAGCCAGACACCTTTCGCTCTCGTCTATGGAGCAGTGGTAGTTCTCCCCACGGAACTCGTATACGGGTCGCCTCGAATGCTCGCTTATGATGAGCTTGAGCAGGAGCAGCTGCGACAAGATGACGCGCTGCTCCTTGAGGAAGACCGCCTTTCAAAGCCGCAGACGAGCTGCTCACACAAAGAAGCTTTGCGCCGCTACCATAGCCGCAAAGTTAGTGCCAGAAGCCTCGAGGAAGGCGACCTTGTTCTTCGGCGCGTTCAGTCCGCCAAGAATTTCAATAAGTTGACGCCGAAGTGGGAAGGCCCTTACCGGGTAAAACGAGTCACTAGGCTTGGCGCTGTCTGCCTTGAGACCGAAGATGGCTTTCCGGTGAGCAACTCCTGGAACATTGAGCATCTTCGCAAGTTTTACCCGTAAGGCGCGATTGCCGGAACCTGTTCCGGCAACCACCTTTTGTACAAGCCTTGCCTCTGTTGCATGTATCCCTTTGTACAAAGCCGGGCGCAGACCCCATGCATAAAGAAATATCATGTGCTCCGCACATCTTGTCAAATTTCATGCTTTCTATTTTTTGCATATGTTATCTGACACTCTGTGCAGTACCTACCCCCGGTAAGCAATAACGAGCCTTAAAGCTCCATATCTTTATTTTCTCTTCTTTCTTTTTCTCAAAAGGAAGGTTCCCTCGCCCACAAGTTTGCCGGGGGGAGGAGAAGATAATGGTGTGGACTAGGCGTCGTTCAAGAAATTATCGCCTTGCCGGGACGCAAACGACAGAAAAGCTCAGTTGCCAAAGTTTGAGCACAATCAGTTTTAAAAAAATTTAAATTATCTTCCTTGAACGACCGTGCTTTGTATGGAAAACCTGTGCGCGGAGGAACCAACTCGTAGCTAGTTGCGCCCTTACTTTGTTTCGAGTCCGCTCAACAACTTAAGTGTGTGCGACTAGTTGCGATAAGGTTTCTTGTCGAAGCAAAGACCGCCAAGAGCTGCTGATGTTCCGCACTCAGCGCTTGCGGCAAGGGTGCCTGCGCCGGCAAGTTCCCTAAAAGCGTAGGGTAAAAAAACATAGAAAGGAAGGAATCAAGTAAAGGGGATAACATAGCAAATACTTCCCAAGATAAAGTTATAATTACAAAGATAACTTGCCGCGCTCTAATAGATTGTTCTCTTGACATGTCTAGCAGCGGCAAGGAAAGGAAGAAATGGGCGGTCTAATCTACGCGACCGCCATCAACTCTCCTGACTTCGTTCACCTTGTCCACTATGGGCGCGACAAGGGCCTTGAGCTCTTCAAGATCAGCACCCGCCGGCAGCTTCTTGAGGACGTTGGTGAGGTTGAGGCCTGGATTGCGGAAGACCACCTTCACCAACACCTTCTCCAGAACTCTGGCACAGATCGTGCACGACTCATCGGCCAGCTGCTTTGGGATCCTTTCCCGGAGTTGCTGGAGGGCCGTCACCACGCCCTTGAAGAACAGAGTGAGCTTGGCGCTGGGCTTGAGGTTCTCGTCGGCGGAGTACCCGAAGCCCTCCATTTCCAGTTGCGCCAGCTCCTCGTCGATGACCGCGGCAATCACTACAAGAAATATGTCAACTTATGACCACCACTATTGGTCACTGAAAGGTCACAAATTTCCATTTATGACCTTTTTGTGACCAAAAACAGAAGGTCAAAAGCTGGCCGTCATAAACTGACTATAGCGACCTTTCTTCTAGAATGGTCAAAGACGCTATTTACCAAAATATTCCTATCGGCGTTTTGGTCACTAGCACCTCCCCCTGTGCCACGAGGCATCCAACGTGGCAAGCTGATGTGGCACAAGATTCAGCCCGTCCAATTCGATTTTCTACATGGGCCGAGGCCAACAATTCGCCTTTTTCTCAGATATTTTCTCTATTAATTTTCTAGCTACATGGGCCTGGCCCAACAATTTGGCCTTTTTATTTCTAGATGCGGCCTTTTACAGCATATGATCTTTTACTTTTTGCTATTTTATTTTCCACTGTTTCACATTTGTCCCAAATATCATAATATCATACACCGGTCCCACACGTCAGAAATTTCAAATGTGCTCAAATTATTTTGATAAGTGGGTCGCATGAGTCATGTTTCCATTGCACACATTTTCAAATCACATACATAATTACTATTTCATATGAAACAGAAATTGTAATTCTAAAACATACATGAAATTCACAAACAGAGAGAAGATACATTAAATCACATACATAATTACTATTTCATTCACAAACAAAGAGAAGATACATTAAATTCCCAGATAACGCAGCTATTATTACAGAACTTGCTATATAAGAATGTCTTGGAGCTTCTTTGAACATCTTTGTTCTTGAATTTACTCAAAATATCTGCCAACAAGAAAACAGAAAATAACAGGTGAGCTATTTAGTAGTAAGAACAAGTCTGGAAAGAAACATGCATGAAAATTAAGAAGAGCTAGAGTATGGATGCCCAAACAGTTTTCGTGCACATCATGCCAAGTTAGGCAACACGTAGAATGCATATGGGCCATAAAATGATCAAATGTGGAAGGATGAAGCCAAACAATGGTTCCTCCTTGCAATGATCACATTTAGATAACAACGACCTACTACAGTTCATGTTACAACAACACTAGTTCATGTGAGAAACACACAGGGTCCAAAGTACAAACCAAAAACAATCTGACTTGAGTAAACCAGGACATGATGAAACAAAATTATTCATTTTGGGTTAAAAGAGGAATAGTACTACATCATCATCAGGATTAAAACAACACATTTATAGTCAGAGTGTTGGATGAGACAAATATCAATTGAAAAAAAGACAAGGTAGCATCAAATCAGGTTATAGTTTGTGGGAATCAATGCACACAGCATGAACGACAAGGTAGCATCAAATCAGATGATGATTGCATACATACAAATCATGTGCTGGCAGAAAAAAATCCAAGCAGGAGCTCATCTTCCCTCTCTGTTTGGTAACTAACAACCTAAATAAAATAAAATAAAAACATGACTTGTTCATACAAATCCTCTAAAATTCCTTGGGACAAGTGCATCACATATTCATCAACTTAGCAGCAGAAGTAGTGAGCACGGGAAGAGGGGGAGGGAGATGGAGGAGCTACCTGCCGCGGTCGCAATGGAAGCAGAGGAGCAGACCCCTCCTACCCCTCCCCCACGAGCAGGACAGGGCTGCCGGCTGGGCACGCCTCTACTCCTCCGCCTCCTTGATCAGAGACCCCTTCCCCATCGCTGCTTGGTGCGCCGATCACTAGTCACCTCCTCATGCAAGAAGTACACAATAAATAGACAGACGGTCAGTGAGGTACATTTTCACAGTAACATAAGCTTAAAATAAACAAAAATACACACATCAAATGAAGTCACTAAGATACTTAAGTCCACCGCATGGTGTATAATTATGTGGTATATAATTGCAACACATTAGTAGGCAAAACTGAATCGACGGATAAATGGACCATTTCCCCACATTTTTTCCCTGATTCAAACATCTATAGTCCAGCCACTGATGTCTTAAGCATGTGTTGTTGGTACGACCACACATGAGAATCAACTTCAGAGAACAAAAATCACATTTGCTCAAATTATGCGAGAAAATCAAGGGCCCCTGCCTCCTACTTTCCTAGAACAAATGAGTACATGAGCAGCAGCTATATAGGACTAATGATGCATGTACTACTTGGGAAAGAGCCACCACCAGCAGTTTGTTATAGTAGCAGAGTTAGTGAACTTTCCAAATATGGATTCAGCAAATGCATAGTGAGTTCACTTGTTAATTGGCTAGTTGAGTTCTACTGATAACCTACAGAGCAACTAAAACTGTGCTGCTATACATAGACACGCAGCGTAGATGAGAAAAATGGAAGACATAAATTTGATGCTATCTTGAAAGTAAAAAAGAACTATATTTCTCACAACTTTGAAAAGTAAATAAATAGTGCAATGGTATAATATTTGATACAGCAACCATGAAGTGGTACAATACAAATGCTGATTAACCAAATTACAAAAGAGTTCACAAACATTTGGTGCACACAGGTAGAACTTAAGAATCATTGGTGAATTACTAGTGCAATACAGAGATGCTGAAACATACCCAAACCCGTTCAAGATTTCCGCACATTTTATTTTTGCAATGTTTTCTATGTAAAGAAGTTCTTTTCTGCAATGTTCCAGCAAACAAAATGAAAGATGCCAGTCTCACACTATGCAGAATATGAACCTGTGTGAAATGCAAATGAACAGATGACCCAGTACCTGCTAGCATTTGTACAAGACCGAGATAATGTAATCATGCGTTGGGCAAGAGAAACTATTGACAGCGACCACATAGAACAAAATTCAGTAGACCAACAATGTGTAAGGCAAGACCATGGCAGGGATCTAGTTCTCCCTAGCAGAGTCCCTTTGAGCCGATCAGCCCCCCACGCAAGTAGCTTCCAGATGCAATCCAAGTCCCTCACATGAGCCGCCAAATGTACAGGTGAGGGGCGCCATGACCTCGATGATCAGCCGGAGGTTGCTTCTCACCACACAAGTACTGCACATATCACTTGTTGGAGTTAGTTCTTTTCAATTAATAAATTATTTTAGTTGAACAAGACATGCTCATCCATGGCGCAGTCCAAGAATACATGTATAAATCATTGCCTGAACCATGCATGTACATATCTCTCTCTCTTTCTCTCTGAAATGGAATTGCCCTCTTACTTTTTTCCTCTATTCCATACATGTACTATCACAACTGATTTCCAAAGCTAATTAACAAAGTCACATTTCTACTGTAGCAATAGCCAAACGTGACTGATTTATCTTGCAAAACCCAGTTTCACACGCTAAACATCAAGCATTACAAACAGAGCAAATAAATACTCATGTTGTGACCACCTTGACCAGAAAGGCCACCACCTGGTGTCCACAGCTAGACAACAGGGCGGAGAATCACGAACTTAGAATTATAAACCTCCAGGCATAACAGGGTGGCGGACAAAATTCCGCACATGTAATTTAGGATGTGGAATAATACTGGTGCTGCCAATGTACTGTTGTCTCACATTATATGTGTGGCATATGCTTTCAAAACTATGGTCAAATAACCATGCACATCTGATAGTTCCAGTGAAAAGAATATATGCAAATTGAGCAACCTGAGTGTAGATACACTACAATTTCAGATACACTACATAACATCTGCATGGATCCAATTTGCAGGTCATTCGGCAGATCCAAAATGGGGGCTTAAGTAGCTAAGCAAAATAGCTAAAAGGTAAAAGAAGACACTGAAGCAAAAGTAACTTTGTCAAAAAGTTAACAGTGACACTGGACGTCGCGGGAACCATCGGATGGTTGATCTGTGGCTGTGGTAGTCCCGCGGTTGTGAACCGGCACGAAGCAAGTAGGGCCTTGCGATGCAGATCAAATGGACGACAGAGACCGAGGGACTGAAACTGATCATGAACAGTATAAGTGTTGAAAATATTCAGTTTCGTCAGGCTTGGATCTTGACACTAGTCATTTGCATGGATATATGTTTTTTCTTATATGGCGTTGCTACTGCATATTCATTCATAATAGAAACTCAAGATCCAAAAGGGAGGGATGCTCCAGTTCTAGTCTCACGGTCTAACCATACACATACATACAAATTGCTTTAACCAACACGTTTCATATATATCAGTACAATTGCAAGTAGCAGGACTGGATGATGAAGAAACAAAACATATAGTACATGTTGAGATTTGATGAGTATGAAAACCCTACCTTTGCTTGACGACTGGCTTGGTCATGGTGTAGATGGAGCGTGCCATGAAGTGGGTGGGGGTCCTTGTTCTCCTCCTTGAGCTTCGCGTCAGGTCCATCTAGGGGTCCTCCTGCGATGAACACATCCGTTAGAGAATCCAATCGAAGGAAAAGGAAGGGGAAAGGAGAGCAAATCGAGAGAGAGGGGCAGACCTTGTCCTTATCCCAGCAGCGCAGGTTGTGGGCAAGGAGCTGAGCCATGAAGTGTGCCATGAAGACCTTCCGGTGGTCCTTCTCCTCCTCCTCCGCCAGTGCCCCTATGGGTATGCTGAGTTCTTCTGCATCAGCAGCACGAACTTGACGAACACAGGAACCATGTCTGCAAACTCGAATTGAATCGAATCAGAGAGAGAGGGAGAGGCGTGGGGAGGAGAAAAGGGGAGAGATAGGGGACCTTGTGGATGAGATTCATGGATCTGGCCACGGCTTCCCTACTGCTTGATTTGGACCGGATGCGGCGGTGGCTCTGGGTGGGGATGCGGGTGCGACGTGGATGAGGAGGGGCGGCGGCGTGCGTCGGAGGTACGGGTGTGGGGAGTTGTTGATGGGGATTGTGTGGCGGGTGACCATGGGATTCAGAGGTGGCGGTGATCTGGCGTTGGCAGCCCGATGGAGTTGGCAGCCCGCTGGAAGTGGTGGATCCTAGCAAAGTTAGGGGTGGCGGCCAAAACCCTAGCTAGCCACGGGGGGTTGGTGGAAGGCGGGAGCGACGATTCTGGCCGGAGGCGAGGGAGGAGTGGAGGGGAGGGAAGGGGAGGGTGTAGAACTATGGCGAGGGGAGGGGTGGGTGGCGGAGGCGAGGGGAGAGGTGGGCGGCGGAATGAAGGGAAGGACGGGGCGGCGGCGGAGGGATCTAGATTGGGAAGAGGAGTGGGGCGGGATGGATCTGGATCGGCTAGGGTTCATGCGCGTGCGAGAGAGAGAGGCTGCACGGATTGGATCGACGGATGGATTGATGTATGGATGGACGGATGGACGGATGTTTGCCACATCATCGATCCATGTCACAACGGATTCCACCAATCAGAATTCAGCCTATGTTTCTCTTATAGTTTTTTATCCTCTTATTTAGGGCAAACATTCAACATATTAACCACTTATAGTTTCCTTTCAAAAAAACACTTATAGTTTTTAAAATGAAATAATATTGTGCACATGTGTGTATCTTGTGATGACAAACAATGTTGATCTGGGGAGTTTTCATTTTCATTGCACAAAAGAGTCGTTTTCTGTTTTCCGAGTGCTCGAAATGGTTTTTTGTGAAGGACCTACCATACATCTATTGCAAAATTGGACCAAATCATTTTTCTAAAATCATTTTCCATTTTCTTTGAACGAAAAAACCATTTTCCATTTTTCGAGTGCCCAAAAGGAGGTTTTTTTGTGAAGGACCTCCAAAATAATTGTTGCAAAATTGGACCAAATCAATTTTCTAAAATACTAGGACATATATAATGCACAATTGACCAAATGGTTGGGTGAAAAAAGTTTTGATCCACCTCTGGTGAAAAAGACAAATTGCCGTCGATTCAGCTGGAAACGGGTCAAATTTGAACTGTAGCTGCCTCATAGTTTGCTCTTTATTTTTTCCAAAAATCATTTCTAGGTACATAAGTATCTATTTAATCAGAGAAACACCAAAAAAATTCCAAGATTCAACCACTAGCTAGGAACGGTCAAGCCCGCCGTTTTGACCGCATTATGAAACGGGCATAAAAATTTCAAAAAAATCAAAAAATTGGAAAACCTTCGCATTGTGTCATTATATGTGACCAAGTTTCCAGGAAAAATAATAAACTTGTAATACGGTAATTATTTTAAAAAAGTGTTCTCAGAAATGAGCTACCATGCGTGAAGATTCGTGTATTTCAAACCAAACGGTCAACCTTACGGCCACATTCATGGCATAGTTTGTTCAAATGATCTCATATTGTGCACAAGGGTGCATCTTGGAATTCCAAACAATGTTGCCAAAGGGAGTTTTCATTTTCTTTGCACGGCAAATTCATTTTCCATTTTTCGAGTGCTCGAAAGGAGGGTTTTTTGTGAAGGACGTACCATATATTTGTTGCAAAATTGTACCAAATCATTTTTATAAAATACTAGGACATATTTAATGCACAATTGACAAAATGGTTGGGTGTCAAAAGTTTTGATCCACCTCTGGTGAAAAAGACAAATTCTCGCCGATTCAGCTGGAAGCGGGTCAAATTTGAACTGTAGCTCCCTCATAGTTTACTATTTATTTTTCCAAAAATCATTTCTAGGTACATAAGTATCTATTTAATTAGAGAAACATCAAAAAAATTCCAAGATTCAACCACTAGCTAGGAACGGTCAAGCCTGCCGTTTTGACCGCATTTTGAAACGGGCGTAAAAAATTCAAAAAAAATCAAAAAATTGGAAAACCTTCGCATTGTGTCATTATATGTGACCAAGTTTCCAGTAAAAATAATAAACTTGTAATACGGTAATTATTTTAAAAAAGTGTTCTCAGAAATGAGCTATGAAGTGTGAAGATTCATGGCTTTCAAGCCAAATGATCAATCTTATGGCCACATTCATGGCATAGTTTGTTCAAATGATCTCATATTGTGCAAAAGGGTACATATTGGAATGGCAAATAATGTTTCCTAAGGAAGTTTTCATTTTCGTTGGACGAAAAAACCATTTTCCATTTTTCGAGTGCCCGAAAGGAGGTTTTTTTGTGAAGGAACTACCAAATAATTGTTGCAAAATTGGACCAAATCATTTTTATAAAATACTAGGCCATATTTAATGCACAATTGAAAAAATGGTTGGGTGTAAAAAAATTTGATCCACCTCTCGTGAAAAAGACAAATTTCCACCGATTCAGCTGGAAGCGGGTCAAATTTGAACTGCATCTGCCTCATAGTTTGCTATTTATTTTTTCCAAAAATCATTTCTAGTTACATAAGGACCTAGTTAATCATAAATACATGGTTTGGTGGCGATACGTCGAGGTTTGGGCGGTGGCCGAGGGCCCCAACTCTAGAGCGCGTAAACTCACATGCCCGCCGCGTGGTCACCGCGTGACCGTGGTGTTGCCATGTGTTCTGGGCGGCCTAGGCATGTCTAGTGGGTTGGGCACTCCCCAGGTTGGTGCTAGGAAGAAAATTATAACATAAGATTCTCACGAGGAGACCAATCGATGCTCAAACATGAATTAGCAGCCAAGTGTTTGATTAGCGGTATGGGAAATGTACATGGCTAATGGGCATGAGTTTTGGCTGAGGATGATTAGTTACTAAGAAGACCGTTTTCACAAATTTTCAGCTCAAAAGGAGGAGCCTAGGTGGTACTTGCTTTGCAAACTACCACACTGGACATAACTACGAATGTTGAAGCTCGGCTCAAAATAATGAATGGATTGAGCTGGCATTTGGTGGAGGGTGGTTATTTGGGCATAGGAAAGCACTGTAGAAAATGGATGCTATTTGGACATGCCAAAGTGGTACTTCCTTCACAAACTGTTGTTCTGAACAGAATAGGAAAATGAATATTTTTTAATTATTTTTGAACTAGGCAAGGAAGGTTTTTACACATTTGACGAAGATATGACCCAAAGAATTTATGAGATTTGTTTGGGAATTTTGGCCATGACAGAAATATAGGTTGCTTCACAACCTAGGGCAAAAACTGCCACATGGACATGACACGTAGGCAAAACTGATGAGATGGCGCCTAGTCATCACAACCCACCACAATCTACAAGGTTATGACCATCTATATTGGTCATTAACAACTAGAAATAAGGCAGCGGACTAGCACTGTTTGCTTTGTGACCATTTCGTGTAAGGAAATTATGACCTTTCTGACCAAAATGGTCGCAATGGTTTAGGGTTTGAAGCCCCCTGAACAGCTTTTGACCAATTGGTCTAAAATGGTCATAAATTTATGACCAATTCTTCGAGGGTCACTGACAGAAGGTCATAAGTTGACATATTTCTTGTAGTGAATGTTCACGAGACACTCCGTCCAGAGCTCCACAGTGTCCCTGAAGGTGTTCTGGGTCTCGGCGGCCCTCGTTGGCAGCCACTGTTGGCCTTGATCTCCTCCTTCAAGGCCTCCTCCCGCTTCTTGGCGCCGTCCAGCGTCTCAGTCAGCTTAGCCAGCTTCAACTCGAGATCGGCATTGGAGTCCTTGGCGGCGCTCAGCTCTTTGCCCCTCTCGAGGAGACGACCCTGCAGCTTGCCGTGGGCGATGGCATCCTTCTCGCGCTCACGTTGGAGCGCAGCAAGCTCTTCATTTCTCACCTTCAGATCGGCCTCTAGCTGCGTCACTTTCACTTCCAGCTCCTTCTTGGCGGCCTCAGCAGCTGCGGCAGCGTCCTTTGCCTCCTTGAGAGCTCCGCCAAGCGTTTGCTCGCGCGCAGCAAGCTCCTCCTCATAACTGTCCAGATTGACCTTCCGCTGCGTCAACTCGCCTTCCCGCACGGACAACTCCTCGGCGGCAAGCCGCTGTTGCTCTTCGGCTTCAGCATTCTCGAGGAGGAAGGCCTTCCGCGCCTCAACAAGCTGCGCCCTCTCCTCCGCAATGGACCGGAGGGCTTCCTGGTTACGGCTCTGGAGCTCCTCCGCATGCTTTTCAATGTCCACTCCTGCCTGCGCGACAAGCACTTCCCGGGACTCCAGTTTGGCTTGTCGGGCGCGGTAGAGTGATAGCAGCCTCCACAGCAGCTGTTCCTCCTCAGGCTCGCCGCTACTGCTGTTTGGCGTGTCGACCAGTGTCAACCCAGCGGAGGTGAGCACCTCTCCGTCAAAAACTTCTCCTTCGACCGGCGCCCTGGAGCTTGAAGCCCAGGGGAGCTTGATGAAGATACCATCACCGGCCTTCAAGTAGGCGCCGGGCTGCGGCTCTTCGGAGCCTGGCGCTGCGTCAGCGGTGGAGGGATCGGCGGTCGGCGAAGGCTTGCGCCCTGCGACCCTGTGGTCTTCAAGACGATCGCCGACCTCGCGGCTCTCGCGCCAAAGAGCCTTGGTGGCCTCTTCGCTGGCAGGATCTTCGGCGCCAGCTTCTCCTTTGGGGGCGGCGGCGTCGTTGGTGTCGCTGCGTGTGTTCTCCTTGCCGGTGGCCTCGGTCTCCATCGGCTCCGTGGATGGTGGAACTGAAGGCAGGAAGAGGGAGAAAAAGTCAAGCAAATATCCAAAAAGAAGATGAAGCAAATATCCAAAAAGAAGATCAAGCAAATATCCAAAAAGAAGATCAGAAGAAGAAGAATCCAGGGGAAGTTTTCCGACAAGAAGGATTACCTGTGCTGGGCTCTGTAGTCATGGGCTCTACCACCGGGGGATCGCTGGTCCCGTCCCTTGCCGGAGAACTGCCCCTTGCCGGGGACCTCTCCCTTGCCGGAGAGCGCTCCCTTGTCGTGGAATCCTCCCTTGGCGGCGTAGTTGAAGCAGATAGCACCTCAGGAGCGGATTCCGGTTGCTCCTGATGAGCCTGTTCTGCTCCTACACAAGCAAACCAACTTACAAGATATCAGCAAAGAAAGAACACCTATGCGCACCCAACAGCGGGAAGTAAGACTATGTACTCACGTTGGGGGCTGCGCTGGGGGCTGCTTCGAGGAGTAGTTGCCGGGTCCGACAAGGTGGTCTCGGACGCGTCCTCTGTCATCACAGCAGGATCGTCCTTGATGACAACCACGGGGACCTTGGCTCTCTTCGCCGCTCTCTGGGCCAGATTCCTGGAAAGGAACAAGGTTCAGAAGAAAGCAGATCAGATACAAGGTAAAGACAGCAAGGAATCAAAGAACTACAAACACAACAGAGAAACTTACTCCTCTTCTTCCTCCTCGTCGGAGCTGAGTGCGGAGAGGTCGAAGTCTGGTACTCTATCAGCGCGACGAGGCGGAGGAGTAGGCTCCCTTGGCCGCTTAGCGGGGGCAGCGGCAAGATCAGAGGCGGCGGTCCGAGAAGACCCCTCTCCAGTTGCCGCAGCAGCGTGAGACGCTCCCGCGGCAACAGTGCTTGTCGCGATGGAGCGTGTCCCGCGGCGCGGCGGCTGTTGACCCGTCTGCCGCCCTTCTACGTCCCCGGTCCTGCGGAGGCGCCTTCTTGGTGGAGCTGGGGGCTGCACTGGGAGCTCTGCTTGCGGCAAGTCGCTAGAAGACGGCTGGTCGCTTGCACCCTCGGCGGGCTCGCTCGATTCGGCTTCGGGCCCCCCCTCGCCGACGATCTCCCCGACAAGCTCGTCTCGATCGGCAAGGCTTGCCGCCTCGGCTGCCTCTGCCTCCTCCATAGTAAACCCAAATTCGCCCGCGGCGGCGGCGGCCGCCGCCTCTTCCGCCCTGGTGGCGATGCACCGCATCTCATCTTCGGTGGTGTCGCGGGTGAGGCTCCTCTGCTCGTCAGCATGGACCGCCACCTCCACCAAGCCGTCGAAGAACTGCTGCACGACGTCGTCGGCGGCCTCCTGCCAAGTTGGAATAATTCCATGCGAGTCGCACTCCGGCATCATTGCGCGGATGCGATCGAGCGAAGAGTTGTTGCACAACGGGACGACGCCCTGTGGCAACCTGAACCACTCGGGATGATTGGGGTCCTGCTTGAACAGCTCATTGAGCATCGCATCCAGCTCCAAGACAGTGAAATTGAAGTTGAGGCCCGGGCGCAGCCTCATGATGTCCGCCGGACCCCCGAACAGCCAGGTGGGCCTCCCCCTCTCCTGCAGAGGGGCGATACGGCGGCGAAGAAAGTCCGCGCCAATAGCTCCTACAGTGAGCCTGGCAAGCCAGAGTCGCAAGATCCGGGTGGTGGCGATCTTCAACCTAGCATCGTCCGCTGCCAGGGTGCTCCAATCATTGCCGCGCACTGCTGGGGTTTGGCGTAGGGCAGTGAATGGCTGCGGGTGCTCCTCAACGATCCAGCACCATTCTGCTCTCCACTCATCCCATTTGCTGCGGAGCTCCCCCTACAGATACGTCTCCTTCTTGCCGGCTCTCGAGATCCAGGCGATCCCGCCAGCTAAGGGCTCTCCTCTCTCGACCCGGGGCATGAAGTAGTGGCGGAAGAGGGCTACGTTTGGGTGGACTCTGACAAACTTTTCGCAGAGATGCGCAAAAACCGCCATAGTCAGAACGCCATTGGGGGTGAAATCAAGGAGGTGGAACCCGTAGGTGTTCATGATATCACAAAAGAATTCAGAGAAGGGCGGGCAGAGCCTGCAGCAGAAGTACATCGCGAAGAAAGGGTATCCGTTCGGAGCCTGTTCGGAAGCGGCGGCGGAGAGTACCTTGGTGCGCGGATGCGCTCGCGTCTCCATCGACCAGAAGAGGTAGAACCACTCCCTCAACTCCTTCGTGGAGAGCTTCGGGGGGAAGGTTGCCCGCTCCTTTCGCAGCGCCTCGAGCTGCAGCGCCTTGGCCGACTTCACACCCTTCCCGGTCTTCAGAGCCATGGCAGAGGCGGTGGGGGAGATCGAGAGCGTTGGCGGCGACGGCAGCGATGGGGGGCGGAGCGTTGTTCTCTTTCGGCTTTGGAAGCAAAAGGGGCTGGCGGAGATTTCTGAGATTGGAACCGCAAGTGGCAAAGGTGGGAGAACGGCCCCTGTTTCCCCTGCTTATAAAGAGGAGGAGGCGAACGTTACGCTTTCTCCAAATAAATAACCACCCACGACCTCTCCCATGACGCCGCATTCCACGCGTGCCATTACGGGAGGGCGCGGTGGATACGGAGTCAAATACGGTGTGGACCCAAGCCGCGTGTGCCCGTGCCCTGTTTTGGGCCTGGCCCAACAGCGCTCGGCACCGTGTGTGGACCAGGCCCGGGGGCTCCTGTCGGTGTACTAAAGTAGGGGTACCTTAGTATCCCGAACTTGTGCACGGGCAGTCACAGCGTCCCGCGGCAAGGCTTGCCGGGTGCCCGCCAAGGTCCTCCGTGGTTCCTTTGGAGCCATTCAAGAACGAAGTGTTCAAGCCAAGTAGACAAGGCCCCGGCAAGAGGAACTTGCCGGGAAGGACAAGGCCCCGGCAAGAGGAGTTTGCCGGGAAGGCCAACCAAGGCATCTCAAGACACTTGCCGCAACGCGCTACACGTCCAGGCAAGACCCGGCGAGCGACAAGCTTCCGGGCGCGGCAAGACAACAGCCGCGTAAGCCACCTTCAGATTCTGCGCCCAACGATCCATCGACGTAGCCCGAGACTGCTCGGTAGCGCTGCTGGCGAGAGGCCATGCAGCCAAGCGGTGCGAGGTGGCAAGCAACGCTGACAAGATCGCCATCGTGGCGAATGGTGGCGCCCCTAACAGTCACTTTTCTGCACTGCTTGGGTGAAGCGGACGGGCATTTAATGCCCTTGTCCCCTACCGTCATAGTTAGGTAGGATGCACTGTAGAAGCAGTTGTGCCAACCTCACCTTTTACGTTTTTGCCCTCGCCTGCGTTGCCACCTGTCGGTGACCCCTGTAGGTAGGCCCATGCGCAACGTAGAGGTGGGTCGACTCGTTGGAAACCAGAAAACACTCACGCTTGGTATTGTAGCTCTCAACGCTCTCGAGCAAGAACACAATACAACCCGACAAGCAGCAGTAGGAGTGTTATCTCTCCGGAGAGCTCCGAAGCTGGGTAAAATCACTCGTGTGCCTCGCCTCGATCCGCTCTTCGTGCGATCTCCGCTCCCCGCCGGACCGAAAAGGGGCCCTGCCCCATAGGTGCTTGTTCCCACGACGCTATGTCAACATAAAATAAATTTGGAAGCTGATGCCAAACTAGGTTGTGATCCTCAACGCCGTTTGAATCCTATAATAAAAGAAGTGGTAAGAAAAGAAATACTCAAGCTTCTGGAGGCAGGTATAATTTATCCCGTTGCTGATAGTCAGTGGGTAAGTCCTGTCCATTGTGTCCCTAAGAAGGGAGGTATTACTGTTGTCCTTAATTATAAAGATGAATTGATTCCGCAAAGAATTATCACAGGTTATAGGATGGTAATTGATTTCCGTAAATTAAATAAGGTTACTAAGAAAGATCATTACCCCTTACCCTTCATTGATCAAATGCTAGAAAGATTATGCAAACATACACATTATTGCTTTCTAGATGGTTATTCTGGTTTTTCTCAAATACCTGTGTCGGCTAAAGATCAATCAAATACTACTTTTACATGCCCTTTTTGTACTTTTGCTTATAGACGTATGCCTTTTGGTTTATGTAATGCACCTGCTACCTTTCAAAGATGCATGATGGCTATATTCTCTGACTTTTGCGAGAAAATTTGTGAGGTTTTAATGGACGACTTTTCCGTCTATGGTTCCTCTTTTGATGATTGCTTGAGCAATCTTGCTTGAGTTTTGCAGAGATGTGAAGAAACTAATCTTGTCTTGAATTGGGAAAGTGCCACTTTATGGTTAATGAAGGTATTGTCTTGGGGCACAAGGTTTCTGAAAGAGGTATTGAAGTTGATAAAGCCAAGGTTGATGCTATTGAAAAGATGCCACGTCCCAAGGACATCAAAGGTATAAGAATTTTCCTGGGTCACGACGGATTTTATAGGAGGTTCATTAAGGACTTCTCAAAAATCGCTCGGCCTCTGACTAATTTATTGCAAAAAGATGTACCATTTGTCTTTGATGATGATTGTGTAGAAGCATTTGAAATACATAAGAAAGCATTAGTCTCTGCACCTGTTGTTCAGCCACCTGATTGGAATTTACCCTTTGAAATTATGTGTGATGCTAGTGATTATGCTGTAGGTGCTGTTCTAGGGCAAGAGTTGATAAGAAATTGAATGTTATCCATTATGCTAGTAAGACTCTAGACAATGCTCAAAGAAATTATGCTACTACCGAAAAGGAACCTTTAGCAGTTGTATTTGCTTGTGATAAATTTAGACCCTATATTGTTGATTCTAGAGTAACTATTCATACAGATCATGCTGCTATTAAATATCTTATGGAAAAGAAAGATGCAAAACCTAGACTCATTACATGGGTTCTCTTGCTTCAAGAATTTGATTTACATATTATGGATGAAAAGGAGCTGAGAACCCCGTTGCAGACAACTTGTCTAGGCTAGAGAACGTTCTTGATGACCCACTACCTATTGATGGTAGCTTTCCTGATGAGCAATTAAATGTCATAAGTACTTCTCGTAGCACTCCTTGGTATGCTGATTATGCTAATTATATTGTTGCTAAATTTATACCGCCTAGCTTCACATACCAACAAAATAAATGGTTTTTCTATGACTTGCGACATTACTTTTGGGATGACCCACATCTTTATAAAGAAGGAGTAGATGGTGTTATTAGACGTTGTGTACCTGAGCATGAACAGGAACAGATCCTATGCAAGTTTCACTCCGAAGCTAATGGAGGACATCACGCTGGAGATAGAACTGCACATAAGGTATTGCAATCCGATTTTTATTGGCCTACTCTCTTCAAGGATGCTCGTAAGTTTGTTTTGTCTTGTGATGAATGCCAAAGAATTGGTAATATCAGTAGACGTCAAGAAATGCCTATGAATTATTCACTTATTATTGAGCCATTTGATGTTTGGGGCTTTGATTATATGGGACCTTTTCCTGCCTCTAATGGTTACACTCATATTTTAGTTGCTGTTGATTATGTTACTAAGTGGGGAGAAGCTATTCCAACTAGTAGTGCTGATCATAACACTTCTATTTAAATGCTTAAGAAAGTTATTTTTCCGAGGTTTGGAGGCCCTAGATACTTAATGACTGATAGTGGTTCACACTTTATTCATGGTGCTTTCCGTAAGATGCTTGCTAAATACGACGTTAATCATAGAATTGCATCTCCATATCACCCGCAGTCTAGTGGTCAGGTAGAATTGAGCAATAGAGATCTCAAATTATTTTGCAAAAGACTGTAAATAGGTCTAGAAAGAATTGGTCCAAAAAACTGGATGATGCATTATGGGCCTATAGAACTGCATATAACAATCCTATGGGTATGTCTCCGTATAAGATGGTTTATGGAAAAGCATGTCACTTACCTCTCGAACTTGAACATAAGGCATATTGGGCTATTAAAGAGCTCAACTATGATTTCAAACTTGCCGGTGAGAAGAGGTTATTTGATATTAGTTCACTTGATGAATGGAGAACCCAAGCTTATGAAAATGCCAAGCTGTTTAAAGAAAAAGTTAAAAGGTAGCATGACAAAAGGATACAAAAGCGTGAGTTGAATGTAGGTGATTATGTATTGCTATACAACTCTCGTTTAAGATTTTTTGCAGGAAAACTTCTCTTCAAATGGGAAGGTCCTTACGTTATCGAGGAGGTCGATCGTTCCGGTGCCATAAAAATCAACAACTCCGCAGGCACAAATCCGAAGGTGGTAAACGGTCAAAGGATCAAACACTATATTTCAGGTAATCCCATAAATGTTGAAACTAATATTATTGAAACCGTAACGCCGGAGGAATACATAAGGGATACTTTCCAAAACGTTCCAGACTCCGAAAAGGAATTGGTATGTGGTACGGTAAGTAAACCGACTCCAAAACAATTTTTAAGGCAATATTTCTCTATTTTGGAATATTTAGAAAAATAGAAAAATAAGTAGCAGTCCGGGGAGGACACGAGGCCTCCACGAGGGTGGAGGGCGCGCCCTACACCCCTGGGCACGCCCCCTACCTCATGAGCACCTCGTGTGCCCTCCGGACTCCGTTTGCTTGCACAGTACATATTTTGGTCGGTAAAAATTCATTATATATACTCCCGAAGGTTTTGACTCCCTATCACGCAAATATCCTCTGTTTTTGTTTCGGGCTGTTGCTGCTGCAGATAAGAGCAAGATGTCTTCTCAAGAGTCAGTTGGGGAGAGCGGGTATCTAACCCTGCACCGGAACCAAGGGCAAATAGCGACGCTGACCACTTTGGGCCGGCAATGGAGGAAGAGATGGAGGCTGACCTGATGAGAGTAGATGCCATGGAAGATCAAGAAGTCACCTCTCGCTTCCGAGCTGGGTTTACGATGGGGGAACTACATAGCTCAGCTATTCCAAACTCGGTTATCCCTTCCAATGTTAAATTTCTTTCCTATGAAAATATGAGGAGAAGTATCTCTGGTTCTCCCGCAGCTATGCAACACCCTTGGGTGCAAGGAGCTTTAGCCGTTACAGGAAAGTTTCGCAAGGAAATAATGGACCTCAAGCAGCAGGTCAATAAGCTCGAGGAGGAGAACCGTATCTTGAGGGGGGGTCATCGCTAAGAATATTACGCCAACAACAAAGAAGGAGACATAATCACACGGGTATGGGCACTCCCGTTGGCAACTGCCAAGCTTGGGGGAGGTGCCCTAGTATCGTATCATCATCACAACTCCTATCTTTGCCATTTTTCGTAGTTCGATCCTATTAGTAGTATCTTGATTTAGTAGAATAAAGTCATGGCATGATCTAGTTTTGAGTTTTGCTTCATGATCCTTCTTTGTAATCGAGTCCGTGAGCTATATAATAAAGATTAGTGTTGAGTCAAGGGCTTGAGTATTTTGCCATGATCTTGGGTGATTAGAATAAAAAGAATAAAAATAATCAAGAGTTCATATTGATCTTATTGAAAGTAATGACTCCACCTAGAAAGAGTATGATGATTTAAAGTTGTTGGGAGTTGGCAAATATAGCTTTGGTCATCGTTGCAATTAATAGGAAGTAATAAGGAAAGAGGAGTTTCACATATAGATATATTATCATTGACATCTTTTATGATTGGGAGCACTCATTAAAATATGACATGCTAAAGAGTTGAGGTTGGACAAGGAAGACAACATAATGAGTTATGTTTTCCTACATCTGAGATAAAGTATGTTGTCATGGTTCCTCTACCGTGTTGAGTTTGCCTTTCCCCCTCATGCTAGCCAATTCTCAACACTAAGTAGAAATACTACTTGTGCTTCCAAATACCCTTAAACCAGTTTTGCCATGAGAGTCCACCATATCTACCTATGGATTGAGTAAGATCCTTCAAGTAAGTTGTCATCGGTGCAAGCAATCAAAATTGCTCTCTAAATATGCATGACTTATTAGTGCGGAGAAAATAAACTTTGCACGAACTTGTTGTGGACGCAATAAAAGCGAGAGACTGCACAATAAAGGTTCACATGCAAGGGGCAATGTAAAGTGACGTTCTTTTGCATTAAGATTTTGTGCATCAACCCTAAACGCGCATGACAACCTCTGCTTCCCTCTGCGAAGGGCCTATCCTTTATTATTATCCTCTACCCTATGCAAGAGTCACGGTGATCTTCACCCTTCCTTTTTCATTTTATCCTTTGGCAAGCTCAGCATGTTGGAAAGAACATGATATATATATATCTAATTGGATGTGGGGGAGCGTGAATTATTATTGTTGACATTACCCTTGAGGTAAAAGGTTGTGGGGCAAAAACTATAAGCCCCTATCTTTCTCTGTGTCCGATTAAAACTCTGTAACCACAAGTATCGCATGAGTGTTAGAAATTATGAAGGACTAAGTGTTAGTTGAGTATGTGGACTTGCTTTTAAGCCCTGACATAGACTATTTCCGATGTTATGATAAATTGCAATTGCTTCAATGACTGAGATTATAATTATTGATGCCCAATAAAGTTTTTGATTCATATTTTGGCTTTGTGAAAAGATCATCACTAGAACATGAGTAATCATATGACAAAATTTATATATGTTGCTGTTATGAAGTAAACATGATGCCTTCATGTCCGTATTTTATTTTTATCGACGCCTCTACCTCTAAGCATGAGGACATATTTATTGTTATCGGCTTTTCGCTTGAGGACAAGCGAGGTCTAAGCTTGGGGGAGTTGATACGTCCATTTTGCATCATGCTTTTATGTCAATATTTATTGCATTATGGGTTGTTATTTCACGTTATGTCACAATACGTATGTCGGTGTACTAGATTAGGGTACCCTAGTATCCCGAACTCGTGCACGGGTAGTCGCAGCACCCCGCGGCAAGGCTTGCCGGGTGACCGCCAAGACCCTCCGTGGTTCCTATTGGAGCCATTCAAGAACAAAGTGTTCAAGCTGAAAGGACAAGGCCCCGACAAGAGGAGCTTGCCGGGAAGGACAACCAAGGCGTTTCAAGGAACTTGCCGCGACACACCGCGCGTCGCGGCAAGGCCCGGTGAGCGACAAGCTTTCGGGCGCGACAAGACAACGACCGCGGCAAGATGCTTGCCCTGGCAGGCTACCACTTTGTGCCTACGCTCCAGTGCATCCGTCAACGTGTCACCCTGGGACCGTTCCAGGCGCACGTGGCGAGAGGCTGTGCAGCCAAGCGGTGCGAGGTGGCAAACGGAGATGGCAAGATCGCCATCGTGGCAAGCGGTGGCGCCCCTAACGGTCATTTTTCTGCACTGTTTGGGCGACACAGACGGGCATTTAATGCCTTTGTCCCCTGCCATCGTGGTTAGGTATGATACATCGTATAAGTAGGTATACCTACCGCAGCTTCTTTTACACTTTTACCCTTGCATGCGCTGCCACTGTTGGTGACCCCTTGAGCGATAAAAGGAGGCCCATGCGCGACGAGGGGGTTCAAACCGTAAGACACTTATGCTCAGACAGCTCTCAACGCCTCGAGCAAGAACACAATATAGCCCGACAAGCAGCAGTAGGAGTATTATCTCTCCGAGTGCTCCGGTTGGGTAAAATCGCCGCGCGTGCCGCCGATCCGCTCTTCATGCGGCCTCCGCCCCGCCGATCAAAAGGGCCCTGCCCCATAGGTGTTCATTCCCACGACATCTTTGGCGCGCCAGGTAGGGGGCGTTGAGGTTGTGTGAACCTGATCCGGCGTTCACGCGAGCCAGATCTTCATCTTCTTCATCAACATGCCACCGAAGAAGAAGGCTTCAGAGGTGGCTGCTCCGTCCACATTGATCCCACCACCACCGGAGCAGATAGGTGGTGGGGTAGACGCCGGCGGAAGAACGGGCGCCGACAAGGGAGCTCACGCTGCTGCCAGGTCCAGGGACAAGGCCCCGCAAACCTCGGCGTCCGTACATGCACCGCGCCCATCTCAGGAGGCGCGGGACCGACAGCATCATGGTGCTCGCAGTACCATACACGCGTTGGAACAAGGCCAAGCTGGTGGATCTCGGGGCGCTCAAGACCAGCACGCACGCCAACATGCTGGCACGGGCGTTGCACAGTCTCCTGGACGGGGTACGGCTCCTTCCAACCTAGTTGGAAGTTCGAGCATATCCCGCTCCTCGCATCATTCGCCACCGCCACCCAAGACTCCAGAAGAAGCATTGGCTCGAGCTCAACTGCTCCTGGATTACCCTCCAACGGCGGACAAGATCGACGATTGGAGGGCCACCATTCAGAGTCTCATCGGCTTCGCAAATGGCGACACTCCCCGGCAACCGAGCACATCGAAGCCGCGGCAAGACGCCCAGGTGCGAGCCGATGGCGACAAGACCGGCGGGGGTGCAACCACCGTGCACTCTCCGCCCCGAAGGCCAAGATCGCCGACTCGCCGGGTCAACCTCGACAGCGACTCCACCGCATCGTCGGATCCGCGAGCTCGTCGCGATCAGCGCCAAGTTCTTCAAGAACGGCAACAAGAGGACGCCAGACTGCGATCGAAGCGCCAAGAGAAGCGCCAAGGCCAATCGACCAGCGCTACCGGGCCCATCGTCGACATGCATGCGCCAGGGGAACCAGGTGACTTGCCGTACGTGGTAGGTTGCCCTGTGTTTACTCGTGAGCTGCGGCAAGTCCAATGGCCTAGTACGAAGAACTTCAAGCCAGATGTACCAGAGAAGTACGATGGCAAGTTGCATCCGTCGGAGTTCCTTAGCATCTACACCATCGCGGTGCAGGCTGCCGGGGGGCGCGACGACAAGATCCTCACCAACTACTTCCCGCTGGTACTCAAGCCCAATGTCAGGTCCTGGCTCATGCACTTGCCGGACAACTCCATAATATTGGGTGGATCTTTGCCATCAGTTTGTTGGCGCCTTTACAGGCGGCCACAAACCTCATGGCCAAGAGAGCGATCTTCATCTGCTCGCCCAGAAGGAAGGAGAGCCCCTGCGCAAGTACATTCAGAGATTCAGCCAAGTGCAGTGCAACATCCCAGATGTCAACCCTGCCGCGGTCATCAGCGCATTCCATCAGAACGTGCGAAACCGCAGGATGAGGGAGGAGATGGCGATGTGCAAGATAAGAGACGTCAGTGAGCTGTACGCCCTGGCCGACAGATGTGCACGTGCTGAAGAGGGGAGGAAGCTCCCCGGAGAGAATGCAGGAGCAGGAGGATCTGACAGTGAGGATGCCGCCCCGGCAAGTAAAAACCGGAGGCGGAACAATAGAAGGAAGAAAGGCAAGGATGTGCTAGTCGTTGAGCAGTCCGGCAACGGAGGTGGCGCCAAGGAAGCTGAAACTGTGGCCGCCGCCGACAAGCAGGGCAGCTCCGACAAGCAGTACTGCAAGATTCACTGCACCAAGGGCCACGATCTCCAGAGGTGCAAGAAGGTCGAGCAGCTTGTCGAGTAGCAGAAGGCTGAGTACGAGCGGCGCGACAAGGAGAAGGCTCAAGAGGGTACTGGTGGATCCGGCAAGAAGCGTCCCAGCCGGGGAGGACGTCGCGGAAAGGCCAAGCAGCGGCAAGGAGACAGGCCTCCCCGCGGCCGCGACAAGGACGAGGGTGAAGACGATGATGAAGAGATGGATGAAGATGAGGCCGACGAGCAGGAGTTTCAGAAAGCCATAGAGGTTCTGTGCGTTGACGGCGGTGCTTCTCTGCATACCTCGCACCGCCAGCTCAAACAGTGGGTGCGGGAAGTTAATGCAGCAGAACCACCAGTTGAGTCACGCCAGCCTCTGAAGTGGTCCAGCACGCCTATCGTCTTTGATATTGAGGACCACCCTAATCGCATAACTGCGGTCGGGTGCTTGCCGATGTTGGTTTCACCAACTATCTGCAACCTCAAAGTCACAAAGATGCTAGTTGATGGCAGGGCCGGCTTGAATCTGATCTCCTCCGCGGTACACTAGAAACTCCAGATCCCCGACAGCGAGCTCGAGGAGACCGGCACATTCCAAGGAATTAACCCGGGAAGGAGCAAGCCGAAGGGGAAGATCACGTTGCCGGTGACATTTGGCAGCGAATTGAATTTCAGGACTGAGAGGGTCACTTTTGACGTCGCTGATTTCCCATTACCCTACAATGGGATACTCGGCCGTCCAACACTCGCGAAGTTCATGGCAGCCTCTCACTATGCCTACAATGTGCTCAAGATGCCAGGCCAGATAAGTGTCATCTCTGTCCCTGGCGACAAGAAGGATGCCCTTATCTGCACCGACAAGATTTACCGGGAAGCAGCAGCCGCAACAGATCGCAAGACACTTGCCGCTGAAGCTCCCGGGGGGAAGAAGAAGACCAAGTCCGGCAAGAGCTCTGATGCCCACTCCGGCAAGCGCACCTCTTCGGATTGCTGCGCTACCGTCGAGGACGCACCATCGAGCTCCACCAGCAAGTGTAAGAAGACGAAGACAGCTTCACCAGAGACCATGAAAGTGTCCGGCAAGGAGGACGGCACTGGTGGTACCTTCACCATCAGTGCCACTCTCGACCCTAAATAGGAAAGCGCGCTCGTTGCTTTCCTGCGGGTGAATGTCGACGTGTTTGCATGGAAACCATCTGACATCCCCGGTGTTCCTAGGGAAGTAATTGAGCACCACCTTGTCGTTTGTCCTCACGCGCGGCCCGTCAAGCAGAAAGTCAGGAAACAAGCAGTGGAGCGCCAAGAATTCATTGCAGAAGATATCAAGAAATTGGAAGCAGCAGGCCTTGTCAGAGGAGTGCTCCATCCTACGTGGTTGGCCAATCCTATAGCCATACACAAAGCAAACGGGAAATGGAGGCTTTGTATTGACTTAACTGATGTTAATAAAGCTTGTCCCAAAGACCCATTTCCTTTGCCGCACATTGACCAGATTGTTGACTCCACGGCTGGATGCGACTTGCTTTCATTTCTTGACGCATACTCAGGATATCATCAGATCTTCACGGCAGAAGAGGATGAGGAAAAGACCGCATTCATCACTCCATGTGGCACATACTGTTTTGTACGGATGCCTTTCGGATTAAAGAATGCTGGTTCAACATTTGCAAGAGTAGTCAGTCACGCTTTTGAGCCACAGTTGCACAGAAATGTGGAAGCCTACATGGATGACATAGTGGTCAAGAGCAAGGACAAGGCAACTCTAATTCATTATTTGGATGAAACTTTCACAAATCTGCGCATGATCAACCTCAAACTTAACCCTGAGAAGTGTGTGTTTGGAGTTCCCGCCGGCAAGCTTCTCGGGTTCTTCGTGTCTCAGCGGGGAATTGAAGCCAACCCCGACAAGATTAAGGCCATTGAGCAGATTGAAGCAGCGAAGCGCACCAAGGATGTACGAAGGCTTGCCGGCTGCGTGGCTGCTCTCAGCAGGTTTATCTCTAAGTCTGCTGAGCGCGCCCTGCCATTTTTCAAAATATTGAAAAAGGCAGGTCCAATGAAATGGACTCCGGAAGCGGAGGCTGCGCTGCAGGACTCAAGTGGTTAGTGCTGCGCTAGTAGCGAAGAGGGAAGCGGATGATGAGCCAGCAACCTCGGCAAGTGCGTCCAGCGACAAGCAGGGGGCTTCCCCGATAAGCTCTGGTCCCGACAAGGATGGATCTGCGCAGACATAGGAAATGCAGAAGAAAATGGTGCATCACCCAGTTTACTTTGTCAGTTCCCTTCTGCAGGGGGCTAGATCATGGTACTCTCGTGTGCAGAAAATGCTTTTCGGCCTTCTCATGGCCTCGAGAAAGCTGCGCCATTACTTCCAAGCACATGAGATCACAGTCGTCACTCGCTTTCCGCTGAAGAGGATACTGCAGAATCCAGAAGCAACAGGCAGGATTGTTGAGTGGGCACTGGAACTGTCAAGCTTTGGCCTCAAGTTCGAGAGCACTTCAACTATCCAAAGCAGAGCATTGGCAGAATTCATAGCAGAGTGGACGCCAACACCAGACGAAGAGATTCCAGAAACGAGCATCCCCGTCAAGGAGGCGAGCAAAGAGTGGCTCATGTACTTTGATGGTGCCCTTTCGCTGCAAGAAGCCGGTGCGGGCGTGCTGCTTGTCGCACCCACCGGACAGCACCTCAAGTACGTAGTCCAGATGCACTTTCCCAAGGAGCAAGCAACAAACAATACTGCGGAGTATGAAGGTTTGCTTGCCGGTCTCAGGATCACAGTGGACCTTGGGATCAAGAAACTCATTGTCGGGGTGACTCGCAGCTTGTCGTCCGCCAAGTGAACAAAGATTATCAGAGTCCGTTGATGGAAGCCTACGTTGACGAAGTGAGAAAGTTAGAAGAGCACTTTGACGGCCTGCAGATGGAACATGTTCCGAGAGCTTAGAACGACATTGCTGATGGCTTGTCAAAGTGCGCTGCACTAAAGTTGCTCAATGGAACCAGGGATCTTTGTGCTCAAACCGACTCAACCGACCGTGACACTGTCAACTGGACAGAGCAAGAAGAGGAAGTTGGTTTCTGGTGACTACTTTCCAGCAGAGCTCCCCGAAGCCGCCGCCGGGAAGGTCCCCAAGATCAACACCAAGAGTGCTGAGGAGCAGTCTGCTCCGGCAAGCCTTACGGTTTGTTCCGTTGAAGCAAACGCTCCCCACAAGTCTTGCTCCGGCAAGCCTGCCGGGGATCATCAAGCTTCAGCTGAGCCACAAGTTCTTGCCGTAGAAGCTGATGTTCCCGCAGCAGCATATGTGCCTTTAGTCCTTGTTGTCGAGCCACAAGCTCCAAAGATGGGCACGATGATTGTCCGCTTCCTCGCATGTGAGAACTCCCGAAGAGCAAGAAGAAGCGGAAAGAGTAGCCCGGCAGTCGAGTACGTACCAGTTTGTCGATGACACACTGTACAAAAGAAGACTCAATGGTGTGAAATTGAAGTGTATTCCCCGGGAAGACGGACAAAAGCTGTAGGCAGAGATATATGGAGGCATATGTGGTCACCACGTTGACGCAAGAGCACTTGCCGGCAAGGCGTTCCGGCAAGGTTTCTTTTGGCCGACAGCCCTCCAGGATGCAACTGCACAAGTAACTAAGTGTGAAGCGTGCCAGTTCCACTCCAAGCAGATACACCAGCGAGCTCAAGCTCTCCAGACGATCCCTTTATCCTGGCCATTTTCGGTATTGGGGCTCGACATCCTCGGCCCCTTTCCCCGAGCTGTCGGGGGCTTTGAGTACTTGTACGTTGCAATCGACAAGTTCACAAAGTGGCCGGAAGTGGAAGCAGTGAGGAAGGTGATAGCACAGTCAGCAGTCAAGTTCTTCAGGTCGATTGTTTGCCGTTTCGGAGTTCCTAACAGGATCATCACCGACAATGGCACACAATTCACGAGCCGCACCTTCATGCAATACGTCCAAGATCATCGTGCCAAGGTCTGCTTCGCTTCTGTTGCTCACCCGAGAAGCAACGGTCAAGCGGAGAGGGCAAATGCTGAAGTGCTGCGTGGACTCAAGACCAGGACTTTCGACAGGCTGCACAAGTGCGGAAAGAACTGGATCAAGGAGCTGCCGGTGGTTCTTTGGTCGATCAGGACGACGCCAAATCGAGCCACTGGCTAGACACCTTTCGCTCTCGTCTATGGAGCAGAAGCAGTTCTCCCCACGGAACTCGTATACGGGTCGCCTCGAGTGCTTGCTTATGATGAGCTTGAGCAAGAGCAGCTGCGACAAGATGACGCGCTGCTCCTTGAGGAAGACCGTCTTCAAGCCAGACGAGCTGCTCGCTACCGCAAGCTTTGCGCCGCTACCATAGCCGCAGTTAGTGCGAAAGCCTCGAGGAAGGCGACCTTGTTCTTCGGCGCGTTCAGTCCGCCAAGAATTCCAACAAGTTGACGCCAAAGTGGGAAGGCCCTTACCGGGTGAAACGAGTCACTAGGCCCGGCGCTGTCCGCCTTGAGACCGAAGATGGCTTTCCGGTGAGCAACTCCTGGAACATTGAGCATCTTCATAAGTTTTACCCGTGAGGCGCGGTTGCCGGAACCTGTTCCAGCAACCACCTTTTGTACAAGCCTTGCCGCTGTTGCATGTAACCCTTTGTACAAAGCCGGGCGCAGACCCCGTGCATAAATAAAAATCATGTGCTCCGCACATCCTGTCAATTTCATGCTTTCTATTTTCTAGTATGCGTTATCTGACACTTTGTGCAGCACATTCCCCCGGTAAGCAATAACGAGCCTTAAGGCTCCATATCTTTATTTTCTCTTCTTTCTTTTTCTCAACAAAAAGGAAGGTTCCGTCGCCCTCAAGTTCACCAGGGGGGAAGGAGAGGATAATGGTGTGGATCAGGCGTCGTTCAAGAAAGTATCATCTTGCCGGGACGAAAACGACAGAAAAGCTAAGTCGCCAAAGTTTGAGCAATCAGTTTAAAAAAAATTTAGTTATCTTCCTTGAACGACCGTGCTTTGTATGGAAAACCTGTGCGCGGAGGAACCAACTCGTAGCTAGTTGCGCCCTTACTTTGTTTCGAGTCCGCTCAACAACTTAGGTGTGCTGCGACTAGTTGCGACGAGGTTTCTTGCCGGAAGCAGCACCGTCAACAGGCTGCTGATGTTCCGCAATTAGCGCTCGCGGCAAGGGTGCCTGTGCCGGCAAGTTCCCTGAAAGCGTAGGGTAAAAACATACAAAGGAAGGAATCCGGTAAAGGAAATAACGTAGCAGTCGATAACCAAAACAAAAGTTATATTACAAAAATAACTTGCCGCAACTCTAATAGATTGTTCTCGTAACATGTCTAGCAGCGGCAAGAAAAGGAGAAAACAGGCGGCCTAATCTACGCGACCGCCATCAACGCTCCTGAGTTCGTTCACCTTGTCCACTATGGGTGCGACAAGGGCCTTGAGCTCTTCAAGATCAGCACCCGCCGGCAGCTTCTTGAGGACGTTGGTGAGGTTGAGGCCTGGGTTGCGGAAGGCCACCTTCACTAGCACCTTCTCCAGAACTCTGGCGCAGATCGTGCGCGACTCGTCGGCCAGCTTCTTTGGGATCCTTTCCCGGAGTTGCTGGAGGGCCGTCGCCACGCCCTTGAAGAACAGAGTGAGCTTGGCGCTGGGCTGGAGGTTCTCGTCGGAGGAGTACCCGAGACCCTCCACCCCCAGCTGCACCAGCTCCTCGTCGATGACTACAGCAATGTTCACGAGGCCCTCCGTCCAGAGCTCCACCGTCTCTCTAGAGGTGTTCTGGGTTTCCACGGCCCTCATCAGCAGCGCTTCGTTGGCCTTGATCTCCTCTCTCAGGATCACCTCCTGCTCCTTGGCGCTGTCCAGCGTTTGGGTCAACGTAGCCAGCTTTAACTCTAGATCAGCATTGGAGTCCTTGGCGGTGCTCAGCTCCTTGCCCTTCTCGACGAGGCGGCCCTGCAGTTCACCGTGGGCAAGGGCATCCTTCTCCCGCTCACGCTGAAGCGCGGCAAGCTCTTCGTCCCTCGCCTTGAGATCGGCCTCTAGCTGCGTCACCTTCGTCTCCAGCTCCTTCTTGGCGGCCTCAGCAGCTGCGGCAGCATCCTTCGCCTCCTTGAGAGCCCTGCCAAGTGTTCGCTCCCGTGCAGCAAGCTCCTCCTCGTGGCTGTCAAAGTTGACTTTCCGCTGCGACAACTCACATTCCCGCACGGACAGCTCCTCGGCGGCAAGTCGCTGTTTCTTTTCGGCTTCAGCCTTCTCGAGGAGGAAGGCCTTCCGCGCCTCAACGAGCTGTGCCCTCTCCTCTGTAATGTACAGGAGGGCTTCCTAGTTGCGGCTCTGGAGCTCCTCCGCATGCTTCTCAATATCTACTCCCACCTGCGCGACAAGCGCTTCCCGAGACTCCAGTTTGGCTTGTCGGGCGCGGTAGAGCGACAGCAGCCTCCGCAGCAGCTGTTCCTCCTCAGGCTCGCCGCTGCTGCTGCTTGGCGCGTCGACCAGTGTCAACCCAGCGGAGGCAAGCACTTCTCCGTCAAAAATTTCTCCTTCGACCGGCGCCCTGGAGCTTGAAGCCCAGGGGAGCTTGATGAAGACACCATCGCCGGCCTTCAAGTAGGCGCCGGGCTAGGGCTCTTCGGAGCCTGGCGCTGCGTCAGCAGCGGAGGGATCGGCCGTTGGCGTAGCGCCTTGCGCTCCTGCGGCCTCATGGTCGTCAGTGCGGTCGTCGGACCCCTCGCCAGCTCCTGCGCCAGCAGCCTTGGCGGCCTCTTCGCCGGCGGGATCATCAGCGCCGGCCTCCTCTTCGGTGGCGGCGGCGTCATCAGTGTTGCCGCGCGTGTTCTCCTCGTCGATGGCCTCGGTTTCCATCGGCTCCGTGGAAGGAGGATCTGAAGACCGGAGAAGGAACAAAAGTCAAGCAAATATCCAAAAAAGAAAATCAGAAGAAGAAGAATTCAAGGGAAGTTCTCAGGCAAGGAGGGTTACCAGTACTGGAATCCACGGTCATGGGCTCCACTACCGGGGGGTCGCTGGTGCTGCCCCTTGCCGGAGGCTCCTCCCTTGCCGGAGAACGCTCCCTTGCCGGGGAATCCTCCCTTGGCGGCGTAGTTGAAGCAGATAGTATCTCAGGGGCGGCTTCAGGAGGCTCTTGGTGAGGCTGTTCTGCTCCTACACAAGCAAACCAACAATCAAGATATCAGCAAAGAAAGAACACCCATGCGCGCCTAACAGCGGGAAGTAAAACTATATACTTCCGCTGGGGGCTGCTTCGGGGAGTAGTCGCCGGGTCCAACAAGGTGGTCTCGGACGCGCCCTCTGTTGTCACAGCGGGTTCGTCCTCGATGACAACCACGGGGACCTTGGCTCTCTTCGCCGCTCTCTCGGCCAGAGTCCTGAAAAGGAAACAGTTCAGAGTAAAGCAGATCAGATACAGGACAAAGACAGCAAGAAAGCGAAGAACTACAAATACAACAAGGATTCTCACTCTTCTTCTTCCACGTCGGAGCTGAGCGCGGAGAGGTCGAAGTCCAGCCCACCTTCGGCGCGACGAGGCGGGGGAGTTGGGTCCCTTGGCCGCTTGGCGGGGGCAGCGGCGGTGGTCTAGGAAGACCCCGCTCCAGTTGCCGCCGCGGTGCGGGGCGCTCCCGTGGCAACATTGCTTGTCGCGGCGGAGCGTGTCGCGCGGCGCGACGGCTGCTGACCCGTCTGCCGCCCTGCTACATCCCCAGCCCTGCGGAGACGCCTTCTCGGTGGCGCTGGGGGCTGCGCTGGGGGCTCCGCCTGCGGCAAGTTACCTGGAGACGGCGGGCCGCTCGCACCCTTGGCAGGTTCGCTCGACTCGGCTTCAGATTCGGCAAGCGCTTCCTCGCCGTCAAGCCACTCTCGCTCGGCAAGGCTTGCCGCCTCTGCTGCCTCGGCCTCCTCCACGGTAAACCCAAATTCGCCCGCGGCGGCGGCTGCCGCTGCCTCTTCCGCTCTGGTGGCAATGCGCTGCATCTCCTCCTCAGTGGTGTCGCGGGTGAGGCTTCTCTGCTCGTCGGCACGGACCGCTACCTCCACCAGGCCGTCGAAGAACTGCTGCACCACATCGTCTGCAGGCTCTTGCCAAGTGGGAACGATTCCATGCGAGTCGCACTGCGGCATCATCACGCGGATGCGGTCGAGCGAAGAGTTGTTGCATAGCGGAACGACCCCCGCCGGCAATCTGAACCACTCAGGATGATTGCGGTCGTGCTTGAACAACTCCTTGAGCATCGCATCCAGCTCCAAGACAGTGAAATTGAAGTTGAGGCCTGGGCGCAGCCTCATGATGTCCGCCGGACCCCCGAACAGCCAGGCGGGTCTCCCCCTCTCCTGCAGAGGGGCGATGCGGCGGCGAAGAAAGTCCGCGCCAACAGCGCCTACGGTGAGCCCGGGAGCCTGAGTCGCAAGATCCGAGTGGTGGCAATCTTCAGCTTGCCATCGTCCGCGGGAAGGGCGCTCCAATCGTTGCCGCGCACTGCTGGGGCTTGGCGCAGAGCGGTGAACGGTTGCGGGTTCTCCTCGATGATCCAGCACCAATCAGCTCTCCACTCCTCCCATTTGCTACGGAGCTCCCCCTCCAGATAGGCCTCCTTCTTGCCTGTCCTCGAGATCCAGGCGATCCCGCCGGATAAGGGCTCTCCTCTTTCGACCCGGGGCATGAAGTAGTGGCGGAAGAGGGCTACACTTGGGTGGACTCCGACAAAGTTTTTGCAGAGATGTGCGAAAACTGCCATGGTCAGAACGGCGTTGGGGGTGAAGTCAAGGAGGTGAAACCCGTAGGTGTTCATGATATCACAGAAGAACTCAGAGAAGGGCGGGCAGAGCCCGCAGTAGAAGAACAGCGCGAAGAATGGGTATCCGTTGGGAGCCCGTTTCGAAGCTGCGGCGGAGAGTACCTTCATGCGCGGATGCGCTCGCGTCTCCGTCGACCAGAAGAGGTAGTACCTCTCCCTCAGCTCCTTCGCGGCGAGCTCGGGGGGGGGGGGGGGAAGGTAGCCCGCTACTTTCGCAGCGCCTCGAGCCGCAGCGCCTCGGCCGACTTCGCAGCCTTCCCGGTTTTCGGAGCCATGGCGGAGGTGGTGGGGGAGATCGACGGCGTTGGTGGCGACGGCGGCGATGGGGGGCGGAGCGTTGCTCTCTTTCGGCTTTGGAAGCAGAGGGGAGCGACGGAGATTTCGGAGATAGGAACAGCAAATGGTGAATGTGGGGAAACTACCCCTGTTTCCCCTGCTTATAAAGAGGGACAAGGCGAACGTTACGCCTTTTCCGAATAAAGAACCACCCACGATCTCTCCCACGATGCTGCATTCGACGCATGCCGTTAAGGGAGAGCGCGGTGGATACGGAGTCAGATTCGGCATGACGCAGGCCCGCGCGTGCCCATGCCCTGTTTTGGGCCTGGCCCAACAGCGCTCGGCACCGTGTGTGGCCCAGGCCAGGGGGCTCCTATCGGTGTACTAGAGTAGGGGTACCCTAGTATCCCGAACTCGTGCACGGGCAGTCGCAGCACCCCGCGGCAAGGCTTGCCGGGTGACCGCCAAGACCCTCCATGGTTCCTATTGGAGCCATTCAAGAACAAAGTATTCAAGCTGAAAGGACAAGGCCCCGGCAAGAGGAGCTTGCCTGGAAGGACAACCAAGGCGTTTCAAGGAACTTGCCGCGACGCGCCGCGCGTCACGGCAAGGCCCGGTGAGTGACAAGCTTTCGGGCGCGACAAGATAACGACCGCGGCAAGATGCTTGCCGTGGCAGGCTACCACTTTGTGCGTACGCTCCAGCGCATCCGTCAACGTGTCACCCTGGGACCATTCCAGGCGCATGTGGAGAGAGGCTGTGCAGCCAAGCGGTGCGAGGTGGCAAACAGAGATGGCAAGATCGCCATCGTGGCAAGCGGTGGCGCCCCTAAAGGTCATTTTTCTGCACTGTTTGGGCGACACAGACGGGCATTTAATGCCTTTGTCCCCTGCCGTCAGGGTTAGTTATGATACACTGTACAAGTAGGTAGACCTACCGCAGTTCTTTTACACTTTTACCCTTGCATGCGTTGCCAGCTGTTGGTGACCCTTGAGCGTATAAAAGGAGGCCCATGCGCGACGTAGAGGGGGTTCGAAACCAGAAGACACTCACGCTCGGTATTGTAGCTCTCAACGCTCTCGAGCAAGAACACAGTATAGCCCGACAAGCAGCAGTAGGAGTATTATCTCTTGGGAGAGCTCCGAAGCTGGGTAAAATCGCTCACGTGCTTCGCCTCGATTCGCTCTTCGTGCGGCCTCCGCCCCCCGCCGGACCGAAAAGGGGCCCTGCCCCATAGGTGTTCGTTCCCACGACAACTTATGGCTATTCTCTCTTATTTTACAAGGTTTACATGAAGAGGGAGAATGCCGGCAGCTGGAATTCTGGGCTGGAAAAGGAGCAAATATTGGAGGACTATTCTGCGCAACTCCAAAAGTCCTGAAACTCCATGGAATACCTTATAATAATTAAAGAAAAATCGTCGCCAAAGATGAAGGCCAGGGGGCCCACACCCTGCTCACGAGGGTGGCCCCCCTGGGCGCGCCCCCCTACCTCATGGGCCCCCTGGTGGCTCTCCGACACCCATCTTCTCCCATATGAAGTCTTTCAATGAGAAAAAAAGAGAAGAGAACCTTTCGGGACGAGACTCCGCCGCCACGAGGCGGAACCTTGGCGGAACCAATCTTGGGCTCCGGCAGAGCTATTCTGCCGGGGACACTTCCCTCCGGGAGGGGTAAATCAACACCATCGTCATCACCAACGCTCCTCTCATCGGGAGAGGGCAATCTCCATCAACATCTTCACCAGCACCATCTCATCTCCACACCCTAGTTCATCTCTTGTATCCAATTCTTGTCTCCAAGTCCAAGATTGGTGCTAGTAGGTTGCTAGTACTGTTGATTACTCCTTGTAGTTGATGCTAGTTGGTTTATTTGGTGGAAGATCATATGTTCAGATCCTTTATGCACAATATTACCCCTCTGATTATGAACATGAATATGCTTTGTGAGTAGTTACGTTTGTTCCTGAGGACAAAGGAGAAGTCTTGCTATTAGTAGTCATGTGAATTTGGCATTCGTTCGATATTTTGATAAGATGTATGTTGTCTAACCTCTAGTGGTGTTATGTGAACGTCGACTACATAACACTTCACCATTCTTTGGCCCTAGAGGAAGGCATTGGGAAGTAATAAGTAGATGATGGGTTGCTAGAGTGACAGAAGCTTAAACCCAAGTTTATGTGTTGCTTTGTAAGTGGCTGATTTGGATCCATATGTTTCATGCTATGGTTAGGGTTACCTTAATACTTATGTTGTAGTTGTGGATGCTTGTAATAGAGGTTAATCATAAGTGGGATGCTTGTCCAAGTAAGGGCAGTACCCAAGCACCCACTACTAGGGAAAAGCCTATACACAGAATCTTAGCAGCAGCGCGGCTCAAAAAGGAGCACTGCTGCTAATTAGTAGTAGCGCGGTTGCGGGAAACTCGCTACTGATAAGTTTTTAGCAGTAGCGCGCTCGGCGTAAACCGCGCTGCTACAAATATCGAACGGCGGTGTCCACCTAACTCCATTTAGCAGTAGCGCGGTGGCACGAACCGCGCTACTGCTACGGATGTAGTAGTAGCACGCTTTTTCTGAGATCGCTGCTGCTAAATTTCAAATTGGCACATTTTTTTGTCCCTGTTAGCAGTAGCGCCGTCGCCCAAAGCGCGTTGCTGCTAATTCCTTAGCAGCAGCGTGTTTTATATCCCGCGCTACTGCTAACCCGCACCAACCCACCACCTTTTCCCCACCCGTCCCTCCCCTCCCCCTCCTCTCTTCCCTTTCCCCTACCTCCCCCACATGCTCCCACTCTCAATCTTCTTGTTCCTCAATACTTCTCCCCCATTACTCTCTCTCTTCTATCCACCTTTCTCTCTCTTCATTACTCCTACCTAACTACACCACCTCGATTAATGCATCTCCTTTCTCTTTTTCCTTTCCCCTCCACTAGTTGAAGTTGTCTCCTACCAAGTTAGGTAGCTAGGTAGATGTAGGATTTAGTTAAGTGACCTATTTGCCCCCTAAATAGATCTATCTTTGTCAAGAAGAGCTTTGTGCACTTTTGATCTCCCTACAACATCATCTCCACCGTCTGCACGATCTCGAGATAGAGGTGATGAAAATTTCATGCTTTTGCAAAATGGAAATATGTTTATGTGTGTGTGATATGTTTGTGGAAATTGTGTGTGTGTGGCATGAGTTGACGCCAAATTGTTCTTTTAAGTTGCCTATGTTTTGCCGAAATGTCGATTTATTTCCGTTTCGGCGAATTCCGGGCAAACTCTAGATCCATATATGTCCTATTTTTTAGGGAAGGTCATGCCAAATTTTTGTATGACTTTGATGCATGCATGCATTTTTTTATCAATTTGTTTATTATTACCGTGCAGAGTTGACGATGGTCAGTGGAACGATGGTGGACAGGTGGTTGCGGTCGGTGGTGCAGGACATGAAAGAAAATAACCGGGCAGAGGTTTTATGTCCGTGTCGAAAATGCAAAGTAATAGTTTGGCTCGACCCCCATGACGATGGTCGTTTCGAAGCGCACCTGCTCATGACTGGTTTCATGGATGGCTATACTCGCTGGATAATTGAAGATGAGGATGACGATGTTGAGGATGTCGACAGGGCATGCAATGATGACACAGGGCAAGACGAAAAGATGATCGATAATGGCGGCAGGGAAGAGGCCGGACATGGCGGCGGAGAAAGGGCCGGACATGGTGGCGGAGAGAACAACATGGACGCCACGCAGCAGAGTTCATCGGTACTAAGTTCAATCGTGCGGGACCCTCATGTTCAAGCATTGCTTCGCAAGGAGACGAGTACTGAGAGAGCTGCTTCTAGAGAGGATGCTAAGCTGGAGCAACTGGTGGTAGACTCGAACACTCCATTGTATGATGGTTGCAATCCTGAGGTGACCCGCTTGAGTTTCACGCTCCAACTCCTGAAGTCGAAGGCTAAAAACAAATGGACCGACACTAGCCTCGATGAGCATCTCAAGTACCTAAAGGATGTTCTTCCCGCGGGTAATCTATGTCCTACTAGTGTTGATGAGGCCAAGAAGATCGTGTGCCCTCTTGATCTGCCACATGTTAGATACCATGCATGCATCAACGATTGCATAATTTATCGGAAGGAGCATGCAGAAAAAACAAGCTGTCCGGTGTGCAATGCTTCTCGATACAATAAGGCTGGGAAGAAATGTCCCCAGAAAGTTGTATGGTACTTACCGATCACTCCCCGTCTCGAGAGGTATTTTGTAGATCCCAAGGAAGCAAAGCTAATGCGCCGCACGCGGAGAGGAAGAAGCCCGATGATGGAGATGATCCGAAGCTGAGACACGTGAAGGATGGAAGCCAGTGGAGAGCGTTGAACAACTTCTATCAGTATTTTGAATGTGATGCAAGGAACATCGTGCTCGGCGCGTGTACCGATGGCATGAATCCGTTTGGAAACCAGCACACCAACCATAGCACATGGCCCGTGTTTGTATGGATGTACAACCTCCCCCCCTCTGGTTATGCATGAAACCGAAGTACATTCACATGAGCAGGCTTATTCAAGTGCCGAAACAACTAGGAAATAATATTAATTTGTATCTGGGGCTAATTCAAGAGGAGGTAGACACGTTATGGAAAACACCTCCCAAGACATGGGACGCCAGCAAAGGCGAGTATTTCAACATGAGATCCGCGCTGATCACGACAGTGCAGGACTATCTCGGTTACGGATATGTGGCAGGCCAGGTGTGCCATGGATATTGCAGATGCACGCGGTGCATGGATGATACGATTTCTCAGCATCTAATGTCAAGGAAAGATGGCGGTTCTGGGAAAATCGTGTACATGGGGCATCGAAGATGGCTTGAACAGGACGACCCGTGGAGAAACCGTGGAGATATATTCAATGGTCACGTTGAGCATCGAGAAACTCCACGTAAGCGGAGCGGTGCCGAAATCGATGAGCTGTTGAAAAACTGGAAGGAGTGCCCCGTGTCGGGAAAGATGATGAGAAAGGCGCCGGAGCTGCTTCTGAAGCTATGGAAGACGAGGTGTGTGTTCTGGGACTTGGAGTACTGGAACAAACTCGATACACCTCATTGCCTTGATCAAATGCATATCTGTAAGAATGTCCTTGAGAGCTTGCTCGCAACACTGATGAACATGCCGGATAAGACCAAGGATGTGCCGAAGGCAAGAAAAGACTTGCAAGATTTGAAAATCAGGGAAGATCTACACATGCTGCCCCGTAAAATGTCAGACGAGACAGAGACGAAGACAGATGCACGGGAGAAGAAGGGCAAGAAAATAAAGAAAGAGGATTATTGCCCTCCTTCTTGCTTCACCTTAAGTCAGGCTGAGATCAATCAATTCTTTAAGTTCCTTACCGGTGTCAAAGTTAGTTTCGGTTACTGTGGCAAGATGAGAAGATATCTAGACACGGACAAGAAAAGGTTCAGCGGGATGAAGTCTCATGACTGTCATGTGATGATGACGCAGATACTACCTGTTGCCCTTAGAGGGATAATGGACAAGCACGTCCATGACACGCTTATTGGTCTTTGTAACTTTTTCGACATCATCTCTCGAAAGTTGATCAGTGTGAAGAAGCTCCGAAGGCTACAGGAAGAGATCGTTGTGATACTGAATGAGCTTGAGATGTACTTCCCGCCCGCGTTCTTTGACGTGATGGTGCATCTGTGTGTCCATATTGTGGATGACATAATAGACCTGGGGCCGTCATTCCTGCACAACATGATGCCGTTTGAGAGGATGAATGGGATCATCAAAGGATTCGTTCGTAACATGTCCCGTCCGGATGGAAGCATCGTCCAGGGCTATTTGGCACAAGAGTGCATCTCTTTCTGTGAGAATTTTCTATATGGCGCAGACCAGCCGCCTGGTGTTAGTGTTGGTTTGCCCGTTAACAAGCACGATGGGAGGCTCGAAGAAGATGGTCACTGCAACGGTCACAGGGAACTGCACGTGGCATACTCAGATCGATGCAGCGACTTTGACAGAGCAAAGTTGGTAGTGCTACAACACCTAGACGAGGTAGATCCTTTCGTGGCACTGCACAAAGAAATTATCGCAAAGAAGAATCGTGACCGGGAGGTATGCATGACGAACGCCGATGTTACTAGAGAGCACAACTCCACTTTCCTGCATTGGTTCAAAGAGCATATTATTGCTAATCTCCCGGAGGAGGGCTCTAAGAATGGATTGCTCATATACGCCTTAGCACATGGCCCCTCGCCCAACCTCGTAACCTATCAGGCATATGATATCAACGGATACACGTTCTACACGGAGGCCAAAGATATGGACAGTGATGATCAGAACTCAGGGGTGATGATGGAATGCATGACCGGCAGCGACAACGGCGCAACTGAACAATTTTATGGAAGGGTCGAGGAGATCTGGGAGCTTGACTACTCTGGACTGCACAACACGACGATGTTCCGTGTCAGATGGACTAAGAATGTCGAAAGAGAAAGCCGGATTTTCACTACCATGACTATACCCGACACCAAGAGCGCTACCGTGAACGCTGTTGCAAAAAACGAGCCATGGGTACACGCTAGGCACGTGACACAATGCTTCTTCATAACTGACCCGCGCAATCCCAGCCGTGTTGTCGTGAGGAGAGGCAAAAGGAACATCATTGGAATGGATGGAGTCGCCAACGAGGAAGACTATGATCAGTACGGCAACCCAATGAGGGAAGATGACGATGATGATGAAGTATACGTCAAAAGAAGAATCAATACTACATTACCTAAGAAAAATCGTACTCCATGGAAAAGGCAAAGTCACAATGAGGAGCTCAATTATTCTTCGACGAACAAGAAGGGAAAGAAGCTAACTCAAAAACGAAAACGTCAGCACTGAGGAAACGTATGTTATCGGTCAAATGATGTAATAGATATATATGTTCCTATTTTGTATACACACTTAGACATTATTATGCATGGATCCAATGATGTGTAATATATATGTTCCTATTTTGCATACATATTTAACCGTCAAATGATGCAATATATACGCCCTCCCTTCGTTCACTGCCCTTGGGAAATAAAAGTGGGATAAAATAAAAGAAAATAAAAAGGAAAACTGGCAGTAGCGAAGGTAGTAGCAGCATGTTTTGCCTAAACTGCTACAGCTACTGAAGTTAGTAGTAGCGCATTTCGTGCAAAACGCTACAGCTACTGAAGATAGTAGCAGCGCGTTTTGTCCAAATGCGCTACTGCTCCGTCCACTTAACCCAAAATTCTCACTCGCCCTGCTTCATCTCGCCTCCCCCCCCAATCCCCCCCACTCTCTCTTCCCCCATCGCATCGCCGCGCCCGACCCGGCCCCGGCGCTCAGCCCCGACTCCAGCGCCGGCGATAGCCCCGACCCAGGCGCTCGCTCCCGACCTGCCCTCGCCCGCCCGACCCGGCCCGGCGTTAGCCTCGACCCGACCCTCGCCCCCGACCCCGGCGCCGGCGCTCGCCACCGACCCGTCGGCCCTCGCCTCCCTCCTCTCCCCTCCCGGCCGTCGTCGGGCCTGCCTCCTCGCCCCTGCACCCTCTGTAAACCCCCCCTCTCTCTGCTAGGGTTCGTCGGTTAATTTACTTAGGTTTTAGTTAGGGCAGTATGTTAATTAGGTTATCTATTTAGTTATGAATTTAGCTAGGTTTCAAAATTAGCTGAATTTATATGCAAATTTGAACTAGACATGTGTTATGTGCATATGTCATGTTTTGGACATGTCAAGTTTGGAAAATCATCCGAGTTGCCTATGTTACACCGGAATGTTGATTCATTTCCGTTCCGGTGAATTTTAGGCGCTCGATATGTCCATTTTTTATCAAAGGTCATGGCGAAATTTCCCGTGAATAAAGGCATGATTTGTTCTACATAGTTGGCATATCGAGTGCTGGCACATAGATTTCTTTTTATGTCATTTCTCATTTATTCATAATTTTAGAAATAAATGAGGACACTTAATCATAGGAAACATTTCGAACAACGAAGAAACTGGGCCTTCTGACCAAGATGCAGACGAGATGGATTATGAGGGTGAACAAGAGTACCTCGACTATTTGACTGCTAAGCAAGGTTTGCAGGTCGGCCTCGATGATGGTACTGACGCCGACATGGACACCGACGGAGCTGGCACCGATGGCGGCACCGGGACCGGTGGGGAAGGTACTGGCAGGGAAGGTACCGGCGGGGAAGGTACCGGCCCCGAAGCCGCTACCGAAAAGAGGAAGCATAAGAAGCAGAGGATACGAAAACCTAACAAACTAGGGATTGGACAACTTGTGATCACAAAGATGGCACCTAGCAAGTTTGAGCCGTTAGAGCCGGAAGAACCTCGCAAGTGCTATGGGAACCAAGTAGGATGCATCCTACGGGAATCTTGTGAGCATCAACGATTTATGACTTAAGGAGTAAAGAACATTTGACGCAGTTGCTCCTAACGAAGTTGCACAAGAGATTCAAGTTCCCCGACCAGGATGATAACATAGAACAACCGTGGGATGATCCGAAGCTGAAAAAGATTAACAATCACGCCATGGGCATGTTCAGCAATGATTTGGCCTCCTGGAAAGGGAGGGTGAAACGAGCTATTGAGGCCGATGAACCCCTGTCCAAGATTCTGGGGGTAAATCCGACACTTACGAAAGAGGAGTTCGAAAAGTTCAAGGACACTTAGGCTACCGAGGCAGCCAAGGCTAAGGCTGCGAAATTGAAGAGCCTTCAGCAAAGGAACACGGGGAAGCATCACCTCGGAAGCCGTCGCTACCTCGGTAAAAGGCCCATATGGGATAAGGAGGACGCGGAACGTGAAGCCGCGGGTCTCCCAGACCACTTCGCGAAGTTCACCAACCCCTTGGAGCATGACTTTATCAGGGCCCGCTACAAGTGGGACAAGGAGAAAAAGGTTTTTTACACGGATAAGATCACGAGGAAATTGATTAGACTACTAGAGAAGCAACACCAGCTTGTAGCCGAAAGCCCTACTTCTCCGATGAGGCCCAACTGGGACACCCCTCTCAAACGGGCCTTGAACGAACTTAAGGGACTCCCATTGGACCAGCGGCCGCAATATGGTCGTGTGCACGGCGCTGGAGATGGCGCCACGTGGAAGGTGTTTTACAACGAGGGCCCGGAGGCCAAGAAGCAGAAAAAGAAGTTTAGTCAGGCGGACATCGACGCGAAGGTGAAGCTAGCGGTCGAGAAAAAAGCAGCTGAGGACGCGAAAAAAGCAGCCGAGGACAAATATGAGTTGCTACAGCAGGCAGTCAATGCAGCTGTAACTGCCTGCAGAAATGATTTTGCTACTAACTTGGTTCCAGTTATCATCAACTGGGCGAAGAAAAATCCAGACAAGATGGTACATGATTTCCCGTTGCCCAGTTTCGTCGGGAGCAACTCCATGAATAACAACACCATCGCACCATCAGTTGCTCACACAACCGGTCCTCCTCTCGCAGCCGCTCCCGCTCATAGCAGCCCGTCCTCAATCTCAGACGCGCTAGGTGGGCCTTCGTCTTTGGCTGAGCTCGACGTCGTCACGGTAATTACATGTCGCACCAATATATATATATATATATATATATATATATATATATATATATATAATATTCCATTTTGTTGCCTTTGGTTGTTTCGCCACGACATATGTGTTTGCAGCGAAAGAAACCCCGTGCACCATACTCTACTTGATCAAAGGCAGAAGGTGGACGTGGGAAAGGGGATGATAATGGACCCCTCTCAATGCACGTTCCACAACCAGCCGATCCCCGCTGGGCACTTCAGGGTTAGCTTGACCAGTGTGAAATCGGGGCACGAGGATTTGCCTCCTCTAGTACAGCATGTGGGAGTGGACGATGAGACCCCGCCGCGGATTGGAAGCTGCAAGAATTGGGTGCTGCTATGGCCGAAGAATCTTATTCGTCTGGAGCCGGCCGAGAGCACACCAATAACTACCACACATCAACAAGCATGTGCGGAGACCACCACCCCGCCTACGCAATTACCATCTCCTGTAGCGCCGGGTGAGAGCGGCGGACAACATGATGAAGGGGCTGCAATAGTACTGGCTGATGTAATTTCTCCTGTAGAAAAGAGAATGGATGATGAGACGGAGGTCCACCCTATGGATTTCCTCAATACAAACGCGTATGACTGTGACATAGATATGATGAGTCAACCATATGACAAATCGGGCTATCAGCTTGCTAATGAGGATATGGATGATATGCCCGGGCAGGGTCGTAGCAGGGATTGCAAAAAGTCTCTCTTCATGAAATCCTCACAGGACACACCTGAAGATGCCGCCTCAACACAGGCTCAACTAGCTGGGCTCGAGGGTCATACAGTACTTAGCCCGGGAACACTGGGGCAGGGGTTAAGGAAGGGTCTGGAAGGTGTGCCCAAGAAAAAGGAGAGGAAGAGATCGGGGAAGGTAACTGCCTCCAAACAAGCCAGAGCACATAGCAGCCAGACGATGCATTCTAAAGAGCTCGTACCCGTGAAAGGTGCGGTCATGTTCCATCTCACGGGCGAGCTAATGCTACCGCCAAAACCGGTGGAGGCACTATCAGGGGATCTCAGGAGACTGCACGACCATGTGCTGTCGACTGAGAAAAGCCTAGTAGCCTCAAAGGATCCAGGATATCCGACATACGCGGCTCGTGTGCCCTGAGGGGAAGTGCTACGTCGACACACGGCCCGCGGAGGTGTTCTTCCTGCGGTTTGACCATATCTTTGAGATGATTCTAACAAGGCGGCTCGATTTTACTATCGTCCGCCTTTTTGCGCTACATATGAGCTCCGTCATGAAGAGTGAAGAAGTCTCGCAAATCTGTGTGGCGGATCTGTACTACATGCACGAGTCATTCTTGAGTCTCGGCGACTTTGAGCGTGAAACTACTAGGGAGTACCTCCAAAACTTCATGGTACAGAATAAGGACCGGGGAATTGTCCTCGTGCCTTATCATCCAAAGTAAGTCAGTTCGGACAACCCTTTCATACATTTCAATCATTCCTTCTCTCTCATATGGGGAATAATTTGAGGTGTCTTTTCCCCGCAGCAACGGGCGTGCCGTCCTTATCGTTCTTTACCCGCAAGTCTCCCACACCGTGTATTTTGACCCTTCCAGAGACTACGAGAAAAAAGACTACATCCACATAATGAATATTCTAGATGATGCTCTCCAAGGCTTCAGCTTTAGAGGTGGCCACGTGCAGATCAAGAAACAAAGGAACAAGAAGATGGGTTTCGTGCATAAAACTAACTTCTCCTGCATCCATGTCCCAAAACCAAGCAAGAAGGATGGATTCTACATCGTCCATCTCATGATTCAGCTCAACACGGATCACCAAAAGCTTCGCATGAACAACAGAAATGATGATCATATCCACAAGTGGCTAGAATCTCATGGAGAAGCGGATTATAAACTTAGGGATGACTTCTTTCGCATCCAAAGCGACATTGCAATGATCATCATGAAAGAAGTCATCGATGAGAAGGGGATGTTCCACCATGGCCCTACATCGCGAGCTGATGTCCGAACTCGCATAGGCATGCAATGTCTAGACCTCACGCCGTTCAAGAAGCTAGGGTTCATCCTCGATGATATGGAAGGATGGAACTTCTAGTGATTTATGATGCCGATGATGATGATATGTGTCGGTTGAACTTGTATACTTTTTGTAGCGATGAAACTTTGTGATGTCCACGGTCCCTGCCAAACTTGCGTAACGCTACTTTGTTAGTTTGCGTACGGTGACGTGCGTACCGCTATTTAATTAATTTGCATACTATATGTTGCATCTAGTTGCTAACCCTTTCTTTTTCGGTGTTGCTCTAGTATATTTTGTTGCATATATATGATTGTACATCCTCTTCATGAACATGCATCTCTAACAGGTACCTAGTTTCTTGATGGCCAGATGGAATAGCTATGTCGTGTACAAAGGGAAGGTTCCGGGGGTGTACAACGAGTGGCATGAGTGTCAGGCGCAAGTGAATGGGTTCACAGGCGCCAGCCATAAAGGCTTCAAAAGCAGACAAGAAGGAGAAGCTAGTTACTTCAGGTTCACGCTAGCGCGATAGAGGACTCGTAACCGCCACCTCATGTACCGCATAGTTCCGCTCTCACTCATAGTGATAGCTCTTCTTGCATATACCTTTGTTTAGATGGATAACATTGTTGTAGTTGCAAGTATTCGAGACTTGCATGTATTGCTATTTTCGAGATGATGACAACATACCACTGTGTTGGATGATGATTATGATGAGACTATTTGTATGTACATGCTATGATTACATTTGTGGTCTCGCAGGCATTTGTATGTGTATCATGATGACATTTCTATGTGCTAAAGATTCTTCTATAAAGCCTGTTCAAATACAAAACAAATATGCCAAAAAAAACTACTTAAATTAGCAGTAGCGAGTGTATAAAAGTTAGCAGCAGCGCCGCGATAGCAGTAGCGCGTCCAGGCAAAGCGCGCTAGAGCTACTAGGAGTAGCGAGCTTCCGCTAATAGCGCTACTGCTACACTTGTGTAGCAGTAGCGTCGGTGTGCACGCGCTACTACTATGTGTTAGCTGTAGCGCCTTATTAGTAGCGCCTATCCCCGCGCTACTAAAACATCTAAGACCCGCGCTGCTGCTAGCCTTTTCCCTAGTAGTGACCGGTCTACCCACATATCAAATTATCAAAGTACCGAACGCGAATCATATGAGCGTGATGAAAACTAGCTTGACGATATTCCCATGTGACCTCGGGAGCGCTTTTCCTATTATAAAAGTTTGTCCAGGCTTGTCCTTTGCTACAAAAAGGATTGGGCCACCTTGCTGCACTTTATTTACTTTTGTTACTTGTTGCTCATTACCATTTATCTTATCACAAAACTACCTGTTACCACTTATTTCAGTACTTGCAGAGAATATCTTGCTGAAAACTGCTTATCATTTCCTTCTGCTCCTCGTTGGGTTCGACACTCTTACTTATCGAAAGGACTACGATAGATCCCCTATACTTGTGGGTCATCAGGAGGCAACCCAACTTTACTTTTGTTCTTTGCTTTTGTTCCTGTTTAGTAATAAATAATTCATATAGCCTCTGGTTAGATTTGGTTTTGTGTTTAATTAGTGTTTGTGCCAAGTAAAACCTTTAGGATAACCTACGGTGATAGTTAATTTGATCTTGCTGAAAAACAGAAACTTTTGCGCGTACGAGATTAGTTTTCATAAATCACAGAAATGTGCTTTTCAGTTGATTATTTTTGCAGAAGATTAATAAAAAATTTACCAAGGACTTTCTAATTCGGTAGAATATTTGGGGTTCCATAAGTATTCTAAAGTTACATATTGCTAAAGACTGTTCTGTTTTTGACAGATTCTGTTTTTTTGTGTGTTGTTTACTTATTTTTATGAATCTATGGCTAGTATCGGGGGGTATGAACCATAGAGAAGTTGGGACACAGTAGGTTTAACACCAATATAAATAAAGAAAGAGTTCATTAAAGTACCTTAAAGTGCTGGTTTGTTTTCTTACACTAACGGAGCTCATAAGATTCTCGGTTGAGTTTTGTGTTGTGAAGTTTTCAAGTTTTGGGCAAAGATTTGATGGATTTTGGAATAAGGAGTGGCAATAGCCTAATCTTGGGGATGCCCTAGGCACCCCAAGGTAAAATTCAAGGACAACCAAAATCCTAAGCTTGGGTATGCCCCGGAAGGCATCCCCTCTTTCGTCTTCGTCTATCGGTAAATTTACTTGAGGCTATATTTTTATTCACCACATGATATGTGTTTTGCTTGGAGCGTCTTGTATGATTTGAGTCTTTGCTTTTTAGTTTACCACAATCATCCTTGTTGTAAACACCTTTTGAGAGAGACACACATGAATCGGCATTTATTAGAATACTCTATGTGCTTCACTTATATCATTTGAGCTAGATAATTTTGCTATAGTACTTCACTTATATCTTTTAGAGCACGGTGGTGGTTTTATTTTGTAGAAATTATTGATCTCTCATGGTTCACTTATATTATATTGAGAGTCCTTTAGAACAGCATGGTAGTTTGCTTTGGCTATAAAATTAGTCCTAATATGATAGGCATAAAAGATGGGTATAATAAAAACTTTCATAAAAAGTGCATTGAATACTATGAGAAGTTTGATGCTTGATAATCGTTTTGAGATATGAGGATGGTGATATTAGAGTCATGCCAGTAGAGTAGTTAGGAATTTGAGAAATACTTGTGTTGAGGTTTGCAAGTCCCATAGCATGCACGTATGGTAACCGTTGTGTGACAAATTTGAAGCATGAGGTATTTCTTTGGTGGTCATCCTTTGTGTGGAGGTCGGGATCGCGCGATGGTTAACTCCTACCAACCCTTCCCCTAGGGGCATGCGTGTAGTACTTTGTTTTGATGACTTGTAGAATTTTGCAATAATTCTGTGAGTTCATTATTACTAATGTTGAGTCCATGGATAATACGCACTCTCTCCCTTCCATCATTGCTAGCTTCTTCGGTACCGTGCATTGCCCTTTCTCACCTTGACAGTTGGTGCAAACTTCACCGGTGCATCCAAAGTCTGTGATATGGTATGCTCTATCACACATAAACCTCCTTATATCTTCCTCAAAACAGCCACCATACCTACCTATTATGGCATTTCCATAGTCATTCCGACATATATTTCCATGCAACTTTCCACCGTTTCATTTATTATGACACGCTTTAGCATTGTCATATTGCCTTGCATGATCATGTAGTTGAAATCGCATTTGTGGCAAAGCCACCATTCATAATTTTTCATACATGTCACTCTTGATTCATTGCCCATCCCGGTACACCGTCGGAGGCATTCATATAGAGTCATATTTTGTTCTAGTATCGAGTTGTAATCATTGAGTTGTAAATCAATAGAAGTGTGATGATCATCATAAATAGAGCATTGTCCCAAATTAAAAAAAAGAAAGGCCAAGGAAAAAAGAAAGGCCCAAAAAATATAAATAAAAGGGACAATGCTACTACTTTTTTTCCACACTTGTGCTTCAAAGTAGCACCATGATCCTTGAGGGAGTCCTGGACTAGGGGGTGTCCGGATAGCCGGACTCCAAGACTATGAAGATACAAGATTGAAGACTTCATCCCGTGTCCGGATGGGACTTTCCTTGGCGTGGAAGGCAAGCTTGGCGATACGGATATGTAGATCTCCTACCATTGTAACCGACTCTGTGTAACCCTAGCCCTCTCCGGTGCCTATATAAACCAGAGGGTTTTAGTCCGTAGGACGAACAACCATTACAACAATCATACCATAGGCTAGCTTCTAGGGTTTAGCCTCCTTGATCTCGTGGTAGATCCACTCGTGTACTACCCATATCATCAATATCAATCAAGCAAGAGTAGGGTTTTACCTCCATCGAGAGGGCCCGAACCTGGGTAAAAACATCGTGTCCCTTGTCTCCTGTTACCATCCGCCTAGACGCACAGTTCGGGACCCCCTACCCGAGATCCGCCGGTTTTGACACCGACATTGGTGCTTTCATTGAGAGTTCCTCTGTGTCGTCACCGATAGGCTTGATGGCTTCTTCAATCAACAACAACACCGTCCAGGGTGAGACTTTTCTCCCCGGACAGATCTTCGTGTTCGGCGGCTTTGCACTGCGGGCCGATTCACTTGGCCTTCTGGAGCAGATCGAAAGCTACGCCCCTGGCCATCAGGTCAGGTTTGGAAGCCTAAACTTCACGGCTGCTATCCGAGGAGACTTGATCTTCGATGGATTCGAGCCACAGCCGAGCGTGCCGCACTGTCACGATGGGCATGATCTAGCTCTGCCGCCGGACAGTACCTTGGAGGCCGCACACGAGTCCGCCCCGACCCATAGTTCGGAGCCGACCACGCAGATCGAGGACCGGTGGCTGGACACCGCCTCGGGAGCTGCAACTGCTACGGTGATGGAGCCGAATACCGACCTTGTCCTTTGCAAAGCTCGTGACTCCGAGGTGCCGGACTCCTTGCCGGACCCCGAGCCTCCTGCGCCCCTGCCGATCGAATCCGATCGGGCGCCGATCATGCAGTTCACCGCTGCGGACATCTTTTAGCACTCGCCCTTCGGCGACATCCTGAACTCGCTAAAGTATCTCTCATTATCAGGAGAGCCCTGGCCGGACTGCGGTCAGGATGGTTGGGATGCGGACGATGAAGAAATTCAAAGCCCACCCACCACCCACTTTGTAGCCACTGTCGACGATCTAACCGACATGCTAGACTACGACTCGAAGACATCGGCGGTATGGGCGGCGATGCGGAGGCGATCAAGAACCAGCACCTACAGGCAATCGGAAGACCACCTCAACTCATGATGTATATATGGTGGACACTCCAAAGGGAGCGATAACGAGGAACAACGGGGCGGCGAAGATAATTCCCCAAAAACAACCAAAAGCGGCGGCATAGCGCCGCCCCAAATCCCGCCGATAACAACAGCACCCATAATGACCCAGCCATAGAGCAGGGCAAACCAGTGGGCGACGAACACGCAACCAAGCAACCATCCGAGCAGGATGAATCGGATAATCAATCCATCCCCGGCGAAAACAACAGTCCAGACGATCTCATGCCGGACACACCACCGGAGCACAAGAACATCCGAAAAAGGCTTGTCGCCACTGCAAGAAGTTTGAAGAAGGAGAAACGGAAGCTGAAAACAGCAGAAGACATACTTAGAATGAGGTGGAGCAAAGTACTCAAGACCGCAGACAAATATGGCAATAGCCACCAAACACAGAGCTACCCGAAGCGCAAGCTGCTGCCGGAATTCGATGAGGAGGCCGTAGAGCCCCCACAATCAAAAAGCAAAAAGGCCGCCTAGCCGGATAGGCGATCAGATGACAGGCCAAGAGCGGCAAGCGGCGCCGCACATAAACCTGCACATGACACGCATAAAGACCCTTGCCAAACAGATGGACCGGTCAGGTCCATTTATGGGCCAAAGAAGAGGGCCCCAGGAAGTAACACAACACGCCGAGTGTTCGAAGATAGCGGCACACCTAAATACAGGGGCGCCGCACACCCACTATGTTTCACCGATGAGGTGTTGGATCACGAATTCCCAGCGGGGTTCAAGCCCGTAAACATAGAGGCATACGACGGAACAACTGACCCCGGAGTCTGGATTGAGGATTACATCCTGCACATACAAATGGCTAGAGGAGATGATCTCCACGCCATAAAATATCTACCCCTCAAGCTCAAAGGGCCAGCTCGGCATTGGCTCAAAAGCCTCCTAGAAAATACCATTGGAAGTTGGGAAGAGCTCGAGGATGCGTTTAGAGCAAATTTTCAGGGACTTATGTCCGCCCTCCGGATCTGATTTATTTAAGTCACATAACTCAACAGCCCGGAGAGTCAGCGCGCAAATTCTGGAACGAGTTCCTTACCAAAAAGAACCAAATAGTCGACTGCCCGGACGCCGAAGCCTTAGCAGCTTTTAAACATAATGTCCAAGACGAATGGCTCGCCAGACACCTCGGCCAAGAGAAACCGAGAACAATGGCTGCGCTAACAAGCCTCATGACCCGCTTTTGTGCGGGGTAAGATAGCTGGCTAGGAAGATGCAGCACCAGCGACCCGAGTACATCCGAGATAAGAGATGGAAACGGAAAATCACGGCGCAGAAAGGACCAGCGCCGAAATAAAGAAAAAAGCCCAAAGAACACAGCGGTCAACGCCGGATTCAAAAGCTCGCGGACGAATAGTAAAACACTGCCTCTTAAGGGCAGCAGCGACGAGCTATCCAACCTCAACGAAATTTTGGATCGGATATGTCAAATCCACAGTACTTCCGGGAAGCCTGCAAACCACACCCACCGGGATTGTTGGGTTTTCAAACAGTCCTGCCGACTCAACGCCAAACATAAGGGGCTCGACGCGCCAAGCGAGGATGATGACGAACCCCACCACAGAGCGCCGGAAAACAAAAGACTTTCCCACAAGAAGTCAAAACAGTAAACTCACTTCATGTAGGTGTCGCACGGTCCACCCCAGCGGAACCTCGAGATTGGATGACAAAACCAATTACTTTCGACCACCTGGACTATTCCAGAAGTATTCGAAACACAGGATGGACTGCTCTAATATTGGATCCTATAATCGACGGACTACAATTTACACAAGTCCTAATGGATGGCGGCAGTGATTTAAACCTGCTATATCCGGACACAATCCGCAAGTTGGGGATAGATCGCACTAAAATTCACCATAGCTGCACTTTCTTCAAAGGAGTGACGCCTGGCCCTTATGCCAAGTGCACGGGCTCCTTACTACTAGAAGTTGTGTTCGGGTCACCCGGCAACTTTCGACACGAAAAGCTAATCTTTCATGTCGCCCCATTCAAAAGTAGCCATCAAGCACTATTGGGACGTGAAGCTTTTGTCCGCTTTAACGCAATACCACAATACGCGTCTCTTACACTTAAAATGCCCGGTCCACGCGGCATCATTTCATTAAAAGGTCATTCAAAGACCCCGGACATGGCTAGACGAGTCCGGCATAAATAAGCTAGGGGCTCCCTAGCCGCACACCCGTTTACAAGGGGCTGTGCGTATGAGCAATAAAGAGCTAATAAAAGCTCAGCTTTATTCATTCATTCATATTTCGATTTTTAAAACATTTTTTGCATGATTTCCTTTCAAGCTAATTTCCTCTCTTTTTACAGATGAACAACATGCACACCCGTCCAGGATATAGCACAACGGAGACACAGGCGCAGACGTGCAGTAGGGACCCGTTGCCAGGATTCTTTTTAGATTAATACCCTGTGTAAACCTTTTTTGCTGTCTCTTGTTGCTATACATCCCATGGTTTCTCATCATAACCAAAGAGGAGGCTGACGTTTTGGCATCGGCCGCTTCAGAGGACCTTGCGTGTACCTGGATACTAGGGGCTTAGGGCATTAATCTGCCCGTCATCATAAAGACCGAACACCTCAGGGAGTGTTCGGCGTCTCGAGTTAGGCCTTATATGCATCAGCTCTGAATCATGTCTTTGGTCAAATGTTGGGTTTGCCCGGCTCCTATGTTTTGCTGCCTTACGTTCCGTATCATCGGCTAACGCGGCACCAGGTGAACTACTGCGATTGTGCCTCGGTTCGGCCGGGTGAGCACCTCAGTAGAGAAAGCCGAAAACTGACTGTCATGATGTAGCAAGAGACTGGTCAACCACTCGATCGACCTCTGGAATGTTTAGAATTCCACCGCTTTGACGAAGGACCGCTTCCCGGCCAGGCACACACGCGCCCCAAATACGGAGAGCGCGGTGCCCCTAGGGGCTATATCGTAGCCCCACCTTCGAACTCCTATGGCTAAGTGAAAGTGATAAAGCATCATAGTCTGGTTGCCTCGTTTGCTATGATACCACCTCCTTAATAGGACCAAGACGTTGGATTAAGTGTGAAAATGCGCTATTTCGCAAACACCCCCGCACTATGTGCGTGGGGGCTGAAGCCGAAGACTGCCATCTTTCAGGTTATACACAAGTATACATTAACGGCCGCACAGGAGATATTTCAATACTTGAACGCACAAGTACAAAAAGCGCTTATATTATAAACATCGTTTTACAAACCATAAAGTTCATTTGAAGATGACATTTCTTGAGCACTGCGACTCTATTACACGAGCACCACGCAGAACTTCCCCAAGATAGTGCTCGGCGGGTAACCGGCTCTCGTCCGAACCCTGGGTCGCAACAGCGGGGGCATCCATCTCCGTCCAGTATGTCTTCACACGGGCGAGGGCCATCCGGGCACCCTCTATGCAGGCCGACCGCTTCACCGCCTTGATATGAGGCACCGCCCCAAGGAATTGCTGCAATAAGCCAAAATAACTATTCGGCTTCGGTCTATCCGGCCAGACATGAGCCACGATATCCATCATGGCAAGTCCGTACAGTCTATTCAGCTCAGCCCACTCGGCCAACCGATCGGTCATCGGAAGTGAACGCTCCGGACTATGGAATTGAGACCAAAAAAGCTCTTCTGTCTTGTGATCCTTTTGACTTCGGAAGTGCACAACAGCATCTGCCACACTCGCCGCCAAGTCCATATAAGGATCCTCCGGACCCCACAGCTGGCCAAGCTGAGCATACTTCGGATCTGTAAACCTCCTGCGCAGCAGAAAGGGCTTGCCAGCCACAATATCTCCGGCCTGGCGCAGTTCCTCCTTTATAGCCCTCATTGCAGAACGGGCATCCTTGGCTTCGGCGGTAGCCTTCCTCAGGCCTTCTTGCTCCGCTAGGCGTTCTTTTTCAAGAATCTCATTGCGGTCGGTAGCATCTTTCAACTTCACGGCCATTTTGGCCATCTCCTCCCTGCTTCGGCAGTGAGCAGCCCTTTCGGCTTCTAGCTCTTCGGCCGCCCTCGAGGCAGCCGCATCACTCCTTCTGGCCTGCTCCTTGGCTCGAGCAAGTTCTGCCCGAAGTCTCTCCACAGCAGCGGCACCATCTGCATTAAGCAAACATATTGTAAGGAGTGGGCTTCGGCTCCCTTACTAGGTGACCACGGAGAAAAACCTACCTTCTGACTCGTCAGTTCGCTTATTGACCAGCGCGATGTCCGCATCCGCAACGTCAAGTTGCCGCTTTAGTTCGGCAACTCCATCAGTCCGGCTGGACACCGGACTATCCGCCACCTGCATAGGAAAGGCGAAAATCAATACCTGCGATTTTGATCCTCGGTACGCTGTCACTCTCGACAACCCACCGAGTCCCAGGGGCTACTATCTATACATGGCGCACTTTATGTGCAAAACTGTCAAAAGGTATGTCATTTTTACGTACCTCAAACCCCGCCAGCAAGCTTCTGACGGCATCATGCAGCCCGCCTTCGGCGGACGAAATTCTTCCAATCACCATACTCATCAACGTACGGTGACCTTCTAAGATAGACGCCCTCCCAAGCAGATCCTTCAGCTCCCTGGCCGCACACCAGCCAGTGCCGAACTATCCGGCCCCGCCAGACTCGGGGATACCCTCCGCAATGACACCTCAGGTTTGTCCGCCCCGCCTGATGATGCAGCGGACGGAGGCATCTCGCTCTCCACCATCTACGGACGAAGGTCCCCCGAAGACGAGCTCATCTGAGAAGGACGGAGATCCGAACTACAAGGTAAAAACTTCGGTTATCCTCAGAAGAAAACATAGTGGTGTCTCTTATTATAGAACCCCCCCTTTTTATACTTACGGCTCGCTGGAGGGCTGATTCCTTAGGGGAGATAGTGCGGCCGGGGCCTCCCCGGACGCAGGACCCTCTGGTGAAGATCTCTTCCCCCGCTTCGAGGCCTTGGCCTCTGGGTTTTCAGAGGCGGTCCTCTTCTCCCCTTGGAAGAAGGGATTCTTGATTCCCCCTTTCTCCAAAGCCTCCTTGGTAGAGGCGGTGGTGTCCCTGTTCTCCCCTTTGCCTTCCTCTGAAGGCGCAACCTTCAGCATCCTGACCAGCACGGGATCCGGCACGGTCTCTGGGAGGGGGGGCGAACATCGTATCAGTTTTGCCTGTGCTATCCACTCCTATTCAAGAGACGATGGGTCAAAAGGCAAATTCGATAAGGCGTAAACAAACGGTGTGTTCAGACACAGGGCCAGTTACCTGAGTATCCGGGCGATTGCAGCTTAGGCCGGAATCCTCGGTCAATTCCGGACACGTCTCTTGTGATCCGAAGAACAATTTATACATCTCCACGGGTGTCGTACCCATGAAGTGTTGGAGAGCTCGCGGCCCCTCGGGATTGAACTCCCACAGACGGAGGGGGCGACGCTTGCAGGGCAGGAGACCCCGAATCAGCATAACATGCATCACTACGACCAGATTGATCTCCCTCTCCTGGAGGTCTCGAATCCGGCCCTGCAATAGGGGTACGTCCTTTGGCGGTGCCCAGTTGAGCCCTTGGCTGACCCATGACATCAGTCGCTGTGGAGGGCCCGAGTGAAAGATGGGCAGCGGCTTCTGCTTGCTGCCCCTAGGAGAGGTAATATAGAACCACTCCTGTAGCCACAAGCCGAGCTCCTCCTGGAAAGAGCCCTTGGTCCATGGAGCATCGGCCCTTCTGCTTATAACTGCCCCGCCGCACTCATCTTGACGCCCCTCGATCATCTTCGGCTCCACGTTAAAGGTCTTGAGCCACAAACCGAAGTGGGGAGTAATGCGGAGTAACGCCCCGGTTTCGATGCGCCAGGTGTCCTTCAGTTATTCGCCGTCGTTGCCATGTCGTTTGCTTGCGTGTTGCATTTTGACATGTCATCATCTGCATTTTATCATGTCATCAGGTGCATTTCATTTTGCATACGTGTTTGTTTCATGCATCCGAGCATTTTCCCCGTTGTCCGTTTTGCAATCCGGCACTCCTATGTCCTCCGGCGTCCCCCTTTTTGTCTCTTGTTGCGAGCGGGTATTAAACTTTCTCGGAATGGCCCGAGGTTTGCCAAGCGGCCTTGGTATAGCACCGGTAGACCGCCTGTCAAGGTTCGTGCCATTTGGAGGTCGTTTGATACTCCAACGGTTAACCGGGTAACCGCAGAAGCTTCTTTTGTTTGCAGCCCAACACCCCTTCCAAAGTGGCCCAAAACCCAGAAAACACCCCGCCATGCTCTCGGTCGTTCGATCACGATCGCGTGGCCGAAAACTGCTCCTCATTTGGACACTCCTAGCTCCCTCTACCTATAAATATGTGCCCCTCTCCGAATTTTTCGCGCAGTCCAACCCTAGCCCTCTCCCTCCTCGCGCCGCCGGACATGTCCGCCCGCCGCCGGACGCGTCCACCGCCGCCAGCCACCTCACCCCGACCAATCAGAGGCTGCCACATCATCTCCGCCACCTCCCTCCTCCACTCTAGAGCCGCCACGTGTCCTCGCCGCCCGTTCCGCGCCCGCGTCCGCCAAGCCATCGCGCGCCCGGAAACCGTCTCGCCGCCGCCGGCCCTGTCACAAGCCGCTAGGCCGAGCCCGACCCTTCGCGGCGGCGACCGTGGCTCGCTGCCGCGTTCCGCCCGCGGCGCTCCTCCGCCGCCCGCCGGACTCCACCGACCTCGCCGCCGCCCTTAGCGCCTCCGCTCCACCGAACCTCGCCGCCCGTCGCTGTTAGCCTCCGCCGCCGCTTGCGAGGCACCGGCGCCGCTTAACCTTCGGCGGCCCCGCCGTCGCCATGGGATCTCGCGTCCGCCGCCCGATCGCCGCCCGCCATGGATCCCTCGCCCTGCCGTCGTTCGCCTCCCCACCGGCCGGATCCGGCCCGATCCGGTCCGGGGCCACCTCCCCGCGCCTCCCCGAGCCTCCCCGGCCTCTTCCTCCTCGTCTCCGGCGACGAACTCCGGCGAGCCGCCTCGCCTCGATATCCGTGCAAAGAGGTTGACCTCCAGATTTCACTAAGTCCCGTAACTATTTTTTCATAATCATGCCATGTTCATCGCATCACATCTCTGCATCGGTAGCTCCCTTTCGTGCGTGTAATAGGTCAAATTGTTCGTATCAACGAGTACTTCATTTCATTCCATTGCATCATTTTCATTTGAGCTCATCTTGACGCCCGGAATGCTGTTGGAAGAGTGCATGTTGATGTTAATCTGCTGAAACTGTTATAACTTGCTCATTTATCATTTTTGCCATGATTGATGTGTGCATCCTATGAGGTTGATGTCTACATGTATTTTGATCTATGCCATGCCATCTTTCCAGGAGTGTTAACCGTGTATTTTTGTGAGTTGTGTGCTGAGTGCATCGAGCTTGTTAAGGAGGGTACTTGTTGTTGCTGTTTAGCTAGGCAGATTCTGTTATTTTGTGATGCCATGTTAACCTGCTCCTACAAGTCATTGTGTGCATAATATGGAGATGTTCTATAAATATGTTTTGATCTACATGTCTTTCTCTATCCATTCGTGCCCTTGGTTGCAATTATAGCCTGCTGTAGCTTGTTGTAATCTTGCTCCAAATTTGCTTCATAATGTTGCTGTCAGCCTGTTTACATTAAGTTGAGTTGTTTCCATGTGTTTTCCTAGTGATCCATGCACCCTATGAACCTGTTCTTGCCATGTATAGCTTCACAAACATGCCTTCTTACTGTTGGTTGCCTTTCCATGCCATGTATTGATCTGTGGTGAGTGGTTCAAGCTCACGAACATGCCTACTTATTGTTGTTTCTGCCATGTTTGAATCTGTAATATAACTTGCCATGTTTACATGGGTGCCATCATATTTTCTATGCCTTTTTGGCTCATGGTCAGTAAGGGTCTTTTGATATATGATTTTAGTAGATTCATGCCATATCTTTTTTTGCCATGGTAAGTTCTTGTAACATGTTGTTTGCTTGCTCTAAACATAGCAACCTGATGTTATTTCTGCTAAAGTCTGAAACTGTTATTATTTGCAATCTTTCCATGTCTTTTAGAGCATGTTCTAGTTGTTTCTGGAGATAGCTCAGTGTTCATGTTTTGTTATGCTTTACCAGTACTTCATGCCCATGCCTTTTGTTATCATGTTGAGCTGCTGTAGCATATTGTTTTGATGCTTGCAAGATGCCTAGTTGCTGTTTTGGACAGATTGTTGTTATGACTTGTATAGTGTGCATGTGTTGAACCGTTGCTCCGTTTTGAGTGTGCTCTATATGAAACTTGCTTGATTTTGCATGTAGCTTCATATTATCATGTTGCATCCTTGCTTTGGAGTGTTTGCTTGATGTTTGTGTGCATTTTGAATCAATGCCATGCTTATCTTGTTTTGCTCATATCTTCTAGGCCGTAGCTCCGAATTAAATGAACTTTATATGTAACTTGACTAGAATTTCATGTAGATCCTCTTGGTGCTCTTTAACTTGCTGTTTAACAACTTGAACATAAGGTTTATTCAGATCTGGACCAATTTCGAAAATTGCATATGAGGACTTACCGGAATTGTCATATGTTGTTCCCGGCCTCATTTAAACTTGCCTTGATGTGTTGTTCTTGTTTGCATCATCTCTTGCCATGAGGAGCCTCATCAAGTTTTCTCATGCATCATGCTTGTTGTGCATCATGTCTTGTTCATGTGTGGTGTGTTTACCATGTTGTGTGCTTCTTCTCGATAGTTCCCGTTTCGTTGCGATCGTGAGGATTCGTTCGTCTACGTGTGGTTCGTCTTCGTGGCTTCATCTTCTTCATGGACTCGTTCTTCTTCTTTGCGGGATTTCAGGCAAGATGGCCGCTACCCTAGATCTCACTACTATCATTGCTATGCTAGATGCTTCGTTCTATCGCTATGCTGCGTTACCTATCATTTGCTCTTCAAGCCTCCCAAATTGCCATGAACCTCTAACCTTTGACACCATTCCTAGCAAACCGTTGTTTGGCTATGTTACCGCTTTGCTCAGCCCCTCTTATAGCGTTGCTAGCTGCAGGTGAAGTTGAAGATTGCTGCATGGTGGACAGGGTTATGTTGGGATATCACAATATCTCTGATGTTATTAATGCATCTATATACTTGGTAAAGGGTGGAAGGCTCGGCCTTATGCCTGGTGTTTTGTTCCACCCTTGCAGCCCTAGTTTCCATCATACCAGTGTTATGTTCCCGGATTTTGCGTTCCTAACGCGGTCGGGTGATTTATGGGACCCCCCTGACAGTTCGCTTTGAATAAAACTTGTCCAGCAAGGCCCAACCTTGGTTTTACCATTTGCCTCACCACCACCTACTTTTCCCTTGCGAGTAATTAACCCAAGGGTCATCTTTATTATAGCCCCCCCCGGGCCAATGCTTGTCTAAGTGTTGGTCCAAACTAGAGCACCGTGCGGGACCATTCCTTGGCAACTTGGATTCGTCGGTTCCTGTACGCTTCGCTTATCCGGTGTTGCCCTAAGAACGAGATATGTGCAGCTCCTATCAGGATTGTCGGCGCATCGGGCGGTCTTGCTGGTCTTGTTTTACCATTGTCGAAATGTCTTGTAAACCGGGATTCCGAGACTGATCGGGTCTTCCTGGGAGAAGGTCTATTCCTTCGTTGATCGCGAGAGCTTGTCATGGGCTAAGTTGGGACGCCCTGCAGGTATAAACTTTCGAGAGTCGTGCCATGGTTATGTGGCAGATGGGAATTTGTTAATGTCCATTGTAGATAACTTGACACCAGATCCGAATTAAAATGCATCAACCGAGTGTGTAGCCGTGATGGTCTCTTCTCGGCAGAGTCCGGGAAGTGAACACGGTTTCTGGGTTATGTTTGACGTAAGTAGGTGTTCAGGATCACCTCTTGATCATTGCTGGCTTCACGACCGTTCCTTTGCTTCTCTTCTCGCTCTCATTTGCGTATGTTAGCCACCATACTTGCTTAGCCGCTGCTGCAACCTCACCACTTTACCCCTTCCTTTCCCATTAAGCTTTGCTAGTCTTGATACCCATGGTAATGGGATTGCTGTGTCCTCGTGGCTCACAGATTACTACAACAACAGTTGCAGGTACAGGTTATGCGATGATCATGACACGAGAGCGATGCTTGCTTGTTTTGGAGTTCTTCTTCTGCTTCTGCTTCGATCAGGGGATAGGTTCCAGGTCGGTAGCCTGGGCTAGCAGGGTGGATGTCGTTTGAGTTTCTGTTTGTGTTTCATCCATAGTCGGATGTTGTTCTCATGTATGATGATGTTGTATTCATGTGGCATTGTATGCCTTATGTATGTATCCCCATCTATTACGTAATGTTGATGTAATGATATCCACCTTGCAAAAGAGTTTCAATATGTGGGTCTATCCTTGGTGGGACCTTCGAGTTCCTTTTGGATAGGGTCACATATTGGGCGTGACAAGTAAAGCGGAGGAAGGCTTCGCAGACAACGATGAATGAAGAAATGTGGAGGATGGACTCCGGAGTCAAGTCGTGGAATTCCAACCCATATTAAAACATGAGCCCTCTCACAAAAGGATCCATCGGGAAGCCTAAACCCCGACGGAGGTGGGACGCAAACACGACGTATTTGCCGGGCTCGGGGGTGGGAATGACCTGCCCTTTGGTGGGCAACCTATGCGAAATCTCGTAAGTCAGGTACTTGGCTTCTCGCAGTTTTAGCACGTCCTCTTCCGTGACGGAGGAGGGCATCCACCGCCCTGTAGGTCGGAGCCGGACATTGTTGAAGGTCCGCGCCCAATCTGGGGCTCGGGTGTTGGAACTTCGGCGCAGGAGTAGATTCGATTGAGGATTGAAGAAAAGAAACGAGCCTTGGTCCCATTATAAAGAGGGAGAATACCAAGAGCCGTCCCCGTGACCGTTCGGGACTCGCCTCCGATAGAGGGGGCGTGGCAACGGACACGATTGGGTTACCCACGTCCGTATTGATGGGAATCCCGGAATAAGGGGAACACGATCTCTGCTTCAACAAGACGTGCCAAGGAAACGGCTTCGCTAAACGCGCTGAGGTGGTATAATAAACGATTCAAGTAAAGGCTTGGTGGTGTTATGACGTCATGCCACCAAATACGTTAGCAGGTTGAACTTGTGTACATATTATTCTCTCTACGGTGGAATGTGGAATTTATTTTGCAGAGCCGGACACTATCCTGGTGTTCACAAATCTTCTATGAATTATTCGGAGGAGGAACCCGCTTTGCAATGCCGAACAATATGCGCGCGCGGACTCATCGTCATTGAAGCCTGGTTCGAGGGCTACTAAGGAGTCTGGACTAGGGGTGTCCGGATAGCGGACTATCATCATCGGCGGACTCCATGACTATGAAGATACACGATTGAAGACTTCGTCCCGTGTCCGGATGGGACTTTCCTTGGCGTGGAAGGCAAGCTTGGCGATACGGATATGTAGATCTCCTACCATTGTAACCGACTCTGTGTAACCCTAGCCCTCTCCGGTGCCTATATAAACCGGAGGGTTTTAGTCCGTAGGACGAACAACCATTACAACAATCATACCATAGGCTAGCTTCTAGGGTTTAGCCTCCTTGATCTCGTGGTAGATCCACTCTTGTACTACCCATATCATCAATATCAATCAAGTAGGAGTAGGGTTTTACCTCCATCGAGAGGGCCCGAACCTAGGTAAAAACATCGTGTCCCTTGTCTCCTGTTACCATCCGCCTAGACGCACAGTTCGGGACCCCCTACCCGAGATCCGCTGGTTTTGACACCGACAATCCTTATGATAGAGAGTCTCTTGTTTCGTCACTTTCATATACTAGTGGGAACTTTTCAATATAGAACTTGGCTTGTATATTCCAACAATGGGCTTCCTAAAATGCCCTAGGTCTTCGTGAGCAAGCAAGTAGGATGCACACCCACCTAGTTTCTTTTGTTGAGCTTTCATACATTTATAGCTCTAGTGCATCTATTGCATGACAATTCCTACTCCTTGCATTGACATCAAGTGATGGGCATCTCCCTAGCCCGTTGATTAGCCACGTGTATGTGAGACTTTCTAACTTTTTGTCTTCTCCACACAACCTGTCGTGGATTTGTCACGGCAGATGTCCTAGCGTAAGGACTTAGTCGTGGAGCCATCGCTACGGGTTTACTTGAAGGGGTTAAAGCGGACACAAGACACAAGGATTTATACTAGTTCGGCCCCTTCGATGAAGGTAAATGCCTACGTCTAGTTGTGATGGAATTGATGTGGTTTCGATGGCTAGGGAGCAAATAAGCTTCGCCTAGGCTCGAGTTGTGGTTGTCTCTCTTTTGAACCGTCGCCGGGTCGTCCCCTTATATACACGAGTGACGCCCGTCGGTTCATAGAGTCCAACCGGTTCATACTCGTATCCCGGTTGGTATCTCTCTATTCCTAACTTACAATACAAGTCATACATCAGGCCGGTTTACGGCTACAAGCTCTAAACCGACTATAGGCCTTGGGCCTTTCTCTGATTACACCACTAACGGAGCTAATCCGGCCCAACCTGGCCGGTTTACACCTAGTGGTAATATCCCCAACATTAGGCCCCAGATTGATTTGAACTGGTTCATGTCAATCCTTCACAAAGCCTGTATCTTGGGCATCTTCTTTTGTTTTGGTAAACCGTCACGTCGTCGTTGCTTCTGATCACTGCAAACCGGCATGACGTCATCTTGAAATTTGATCCTTTACAACGCCTTCTTTAATAGCAGTCCCTGGATCCATGCGCTTGACCTAACTTTACTGCCTTATAAATAGGACCGAAGGGTCATTCTTCTTCTCCCTTCGCTTCCTCTTCTTCGTCTTCCTCGCGCTGCTGCCCTTGGAGCTCCGCCATCGTCATCGACTTCTGCTTCATCCTAGGCTGCTGCATCGACCTGAACGTACCAGAACGCTGCGGCCTCTTTCCGCATCTTCTCCATTCTCGGTAAGCTTCTTCCCCTTCTTAAATCTGTTTCTGTACTTAGATGTGTTTTTAGGGTTCGAGCTTCATACCATGTTCTTCGTGCGTTTTTATTCTTTTAGCTTTGAACCATGCCGTGAATCTTGTTCTGTACCAATGATGACTCCTGCGTATCCGCTGTACTTTCTCATTTTAATCCCATGGGTCTTCCGCATATATATATGCCTTATGGTCCACTTTCTGTTTCTTTCTTTACTTCCGCGAAATATTTCCTGTTTTCTGAAAACCTGCGTTTGATCCGTAGTAATCATGAGATCTTTGTGAAACTTGTTTCTGTAAACTGTCCATGACTTCAATCATCTCCAAGGCCTAGATTAGGCGGTTTAACTCACCATAATAAAAACTGCTAAACCGGCATAGGCACACCATTAGTCCCCTTGTTGAACCGCCAGAACGCATCTGACATCATATCACAATGAACTGACTTATAGAAACTGCCTCCGGTTTATCATAACTTAGATCAACCACTTTGTAACAAGCGCGCTCTTAAACCGGATCCTTTTCTATGTAGATCTTATCATGGCCAAACAGGTGTATGAATGCAACTGGGTTCCCTCCCGTGTCTCCGAGACACAGTTGAATGAACTGGTATCAATTGGCGCTTTAGATGACAAAAATACAGTCCATTGGAGGGTTCCTGGAGAGGAATGTCCTCCCACACCTCAGGAAGGGGAAGTTGTGGTTTTCGCGGATCACCTGGCACGGGGCTTCAAACCGCCCGGTTCAAAATTTTACCGGGATGTGTTGGCCAATTTTCAGCTCCGTCCCCAAGATATTGGCCCCAACTCTGTCACCAATCTATGCCACTTTCAAGTGCTATCTGAAGCATATCTGCAAGAGGAACCTTCTGTTGAATTGTTTAGAGATCTCTTCCATCTAAACCGTCGTACTGAATTCACCGATGGCCCCAATACAGAATTGGGCGGTATGGCTATCCAAAAAAGGAAGGAGATCACCTATCCCCACGTCAAACTCCATACTCACCCCAAAGAATGGAATGCGACTTGGTTTTACTGCAAAGATACTTCTCCTGAAGGTGAAAATCCTTTACCTGGCTTTCGTCCAAAGCGGCTAAGCAATACTCATCCCTTTCCTCAAAGATTAAGTGCCAAAGAGAGAAGCAAATACGCCCCACAACTATCCAAGCTCCGAGCCTTTATGGCCAACGGTTTGACTGGCATTGATCTTGCACGCTGCTGGTTATCTTGGGGCATACTGCCTTTGAGCCGACGTTCCGGTTTGATGTGTCAGTATACCAGCAGCGTCGACGACCCACTCCGACACACAAAACTTGAACTTTCTGATGATGAAGTTACGGACTCAGTAAGAAGAATGTTGATTGAACCGGAGCATCTCTGTGCCCAAACCGGCTTGGCTCCTTACTGCACCACCAACACACCACCTGCGGTAAGTCTCTGACTACGTCATCATCGAAACACGTTATTACTTCAAATATCCAACATTTAACTATTTCTGATCCAGGGTGATAATCCGTTCTGGAGCAAGAAACTTTCCCAGGACAAAGCGGATAAAGCTGGGCGGCCAAATCGGCCAAAAACAAAAGTTGTCAAGAAATCAGCCCACAAGAGAAAGACCACTGCTTCATCTGACCCGGCCATTGACGATGATGTGGGTAACCCGGAACTTGATTCTCTTTGCTTGCTTTTTACATGTCTTATTGATGATGATGCTTGTCAGGATGACGCTGAAGCCAGCAATGCAGGATTTGCTGAGGTAACCATTCTTTCTTCCGATTCAACAAATTTGCCTTCACCAAAATTTCGCCAGGCAAGCCGGAAAGTTAACTTTTCTCACCCTCTTGCTTACTTGGATCCCAAACTTCTTATGAAGACACAGCAACATGAAGCTCGCCGCACAACCCGGCATAGCGGTCAGGTAGTTACCTCTGCCGGTTTACCAAACAGCCCGGTTCGAAAGCGCCACACCGAGGTTTCCGACCCTTTTATTGCTTTAAATTCCAAAGCGGGTTTCTTCCATCAACCTCTTAATCCGTCCGACTCCGATTATCAGGTTACTTCCCATTCATCCTCTGGCGAATCCTCAGCCACTCAGCTACCGCCATTGAAAATAGCCGTCGGGTAAGTCAATACAGCCATATGCTTTCTGATACCTTCTGTAATGGTTATGTGTTTTTTCCTGACTTTTGTCTCTTTAGAACCAGACCGAAACCCAGCAAGAAGGCCCGCTTGGACAAAACAGTTGAAGAGGCTGCCGCTTCAGATCATGAGCGAGCGCCGGATCTCGAAAACGTTGCCTCTGAAGATATTCCCAATGAGCCTCCAGTTCAAGAGGAGGTTATTCCTGAAGAGAGGCCTGTGAATACTTCAATCTCTGCTGATCCACCTGCCAGCGCTGTCCGGTTTGAAAAGCCTCGCAGTCCTACTGAAACAGCCGTGCCCACACAATCCATCGAATCAAAAGATGATGACGTTGTGATTACTGGTATGGGCCGCTCTGAGCCGGGGAACCCTGCAACTTTAACCCGGCATACTGTGAAAGAGGACTCTTCCACTTTTAATAAAGGAAAATGGGATGTAGAGCTGGAAACATATGCCGCTTTGAGCGCCCAAGACCTTCATTCTGGGTATTTGAACCGGCTTTACAGTAGCCGTGACTATGAAGCTGGCTTGGTGAAATTAATGAGGGACAAGTTTGAGGTAACACTCCTTTCCTTATTACCAGTATATTAGTCCTTGTAGCCCCCAAGGGCCGGTTTGTAATCTTGATCAAACCGGGACTTGATTATTTTCTTGATCCATTTTGGAATCTTCCCGCATCACTGCCAAGGCCGGTTTAACTCTGCATACTTAAACCGGTACCTCAATAAAAACTGCCTGATAAAACATTGGTAGAATCAAATGGTCATTAGCCCCCAAGTGCGAAGTTGAATACTCGTATTGAACTTGGGACTTTGCCATGTATTAGTAGTAGAAAAATTGAAGGTACATTAGCCCCCAAGTGTCGAGCAGATAACTGTGTTGTGTAGTTGAGACTTTGACTTGAATTGCTGGCTGAACGTACTATCAATGCGCAGGCTGAGGTGAAAATCAAGGATGACCGGATTGCTGATTTACAAGCGGCTTTGAAAACCCAGCAGGCCGAAACAGAGAAGGCCAAGAAAAACTTAACCAGCGCCTTGACCACTGCTGAACAGGTGAAGGAAGGCATGAAAAAAGAGCAGGCAGTCTGGGCCACTGAAAAGGCCAATTTGATCAAACGGGCAGAAAATGCTAAGGCTGCCCTTAAACCGGTGGTGGATGATCTGACAGCCGTAAAGCGGCAAGTACATTCTATGACTGCAGCAATCTTTGGTAAGCTCCTTGTGAATAATTGTGATATGTTGCACCGGCTGCATCATTAGTCAGGTTTAGAACTAACCATTTACCGTTTTTAGGCACACGCGTTGGGCACTTGGGAAATGATGTGCGGAAGAAACTGAAGGCTGTCTACACCTTAGTTGAGCAATTATATACCGGAGCCCAGCGCATCATCACCACAATGTCACATAACAATCCAGCGCCTTCCCTGATTCAAGATACCCTGAACCGGCTATCAATGCTTCCTTCCCGGGTTGAAGAGGTGAAGAAATCTGCTGCACGAACCGGAGCCATCAATGCCTTGATCCGAGCCTGCATGGGTACGGACTTTGATCCCGTGGAAGCAGCTCAAGGCTATCCCAGTGTGAAAGAAGATGGCTCTGACTTCAGTGAAGAGGACTTACGGGCGATCAACCGTGCAGTACGCCCGCTGGCTTGTCAATTGGCCGAAGAAGCCGACTTGGAGCATTACCAAGCACAATATAATGGTCAAAACAAGCGAGTGTCTGCCCCAACCTTTGAACCGGAAAACCTGATCCCTCCAATCCGTAAGCATACTTACGCACCCGATATTGAACCGTCTTCATTGATCCATGAAGAGGCTGTTTTCCAAGCGCTAATGGGAATCGACTGGACCACTGTGGATTTCCAGCCAATGGGTAGGGATGAAGAGGCTGAAGCGGCAGAAGATGAAGAGCAGACTTGAACCGGTAGCCGGGTTAAACATCTGCTGCGGGCGGTTTGCCCAGAAAACAATGATCTCACTCGGGCACTGTGTTGCCTTGTAATAACTTTAGTTAAAACTTTTGTGCTTGATTATGCCTTCGTGCATAAGTTATAAAACCTTTGCATGACTTCTTTATCCTGCAACCAGAAAAAATCGAATCTTGGCGGCGGTGATACCACCAGCCGGTTTATGGTATTCAAATAGATATATAAGAACTCCAATAAATATATGATACAAATACCTGCCGTATCTGGTCATGAAGCTGGCGTAGCCAAACTTGAAGGGAAGCCCCTTTGTCATTCCGTGATGATAATAACTCCCATATAATCGTGCTGAATCAGCACAAACGCCTTTGTTATTCCGTGATGATGAACAGGAAAAAGATAAACTGGGCAGAGAAAACTCCGGCGTAAACCGTGTCCTGTCAGTTTGTAACTGACCGTTGAACCGCATAAAAATATTTGTCGGGTTAAAAAACGCAACAACAAAAAATCGGATAGCAATTATGTAAAAATATGGCAACAAAGGCAATAACTCTTTGCAAAAGAAAAGCTTCATGGAGCTGGTCAGATGGCATTACCATGGTCAGACGCAACCAAGCCCCCCGAAGGTGTAGCGATGGTGCTAGTCGGCCAGGTCCCCAAAAGACTCTTGGCGAGTACGCCGGCCAAGTGGCATGACATTGGTTCGGGTTCGACCAAGCCCTCAAATGACTCTGGCCCTATTGGCCGACCAAGAGGCGTGACCGGTTCAGACGTGACCGTGTCCCCAAATGATCTGGTGGCTTTCGCCTATCAAGAGGTGTTGCGTTGGTTCGGATACGACCAAGCCCCCAAATGATAAATATAAATGTCAAGGGGTAAACCGGAGGCCGCTTTAGAAACAGAAACGCTCCATGTAACCACGCATGATAAGAACGACAGAGACCCCGCTTTAGCTGAGGCTCCGGTTTTTATTATATCGAAAATAATATATACATTGTCATGATATGTACATAAACTGAATCGATGACTCAAGTGTAGTAAGGCCGAAGATGAGCTATATTCCACGGCCTGTTGGTCTCCTCCTCTGACGTACGTGAGTCTTGATGCTCTCGAATATCAATCAGATAGTATGATCCGTTGTGTAGATTTTTGCTGACCACAAAAGGTCCTTCCCAAGGTGGGGATAACTTGTGCATATTTGTCTGGTCTTGGATGAGACGAAGCACCAAATCTCCTTCTTGAAAGGTTCTGGTCCTAACCCGGCGACTGTGATAACGACGAAGATCTTGTTGGTAAATCGCCGAACGAGCGGCTGCCATATCACGCTCCTCATCCAATAGATCCAAAGCGTCCTGTCGTGCCATCTCGTTGTCCTCTTCAACATAAGCCGCTACACGGGGCGAATCATGCCGGATATCACTGGGGAGAACTGCCTCCGCTCCGTAGACCATGAAGAAAGGTGTATATCCAGTGGACCGGTTTGGCGTAGTATTGATACTCCATAGCACCGATGGGAGCTCTTCAACCCAGCATCCCGGTGTTCTCTGTAATGGAACCAGAAGTCGGGGTTTGATGCCTCGTAAGATTTCTTGATTAGCGCTTTCTGCCTGCCCGTTGGACTGAGGATGCGCCACTGACGACACGTCAAGCCGGATGTGCTCACATTCACAGAATTCTTTCATAGCCCCCTTGGACAGATTAGTGCCATTGTCAGTAATGATACTGTGTGGAAAGCCAAACCGGAAAATCACCTTTTTAATGAACTGCACCGCTGTTGCTGCATCACACTTGCTGACAGGCTCTGCTTCGACCCATTTGGTAAATTTGTCCACTGCCACCAACAGGTGGGGCTTCTTATCCTTGGATCGCTTAAAGGGTCCAACCATATCCAGCCCCCAAGTTGCAAACGGCCATGTTATTGGGATCATCCTCAATTCTTGGGCCGGTACATGTGCACGCCTGGAGAATTTCTGACATCCATCACACCGTTTGACCAAGTCCTCTGCATCAGCATGGGCAGTTAACCAGTAAAATCCGTGACGGAACGCCTTCGCCACCAGGGACTTTGAACCGGCGTGATGTCCGCAATCCCCTTCATGGATTTCTCTTAAAATTTCACAGCCTTCCTCAGGGGAAATACTGCGTTGAAACGCCCCTGATACACTGCAATGATGCAATTCACCATTAAGAATCGTCATAGATTTGGAGCGCCGGGTTATCTGTCTGGCCAGAACCTCATCTTCTGGCAACTCCCCTCGAGTCATATACGCAAGGAAAGGAATCGTCCAATCCGGAATAGCATGTAATGCTGCCACCAACTGAGCCTCCGGATCAGGAATAGCCAAATCCGCTTCACCAGGTAGCTGGACTGATGGGTTGTGTAAGACGTCCAAAAAGACATTAGGAGGGACCGGTTTACGCTGAGAACCCAAACGGCTTAAAGCGTCGGCCGCTTCGTTCTTCCGGCGATCCACATGATCCACTTGATAGCCCTTGAAGCAACCTGCGATATTATCCACTTCTCGACGATATGAGGCCATGAGCGGGTCCTTAGAATTCCAAGTGCCAGATAGTTGCTGAGCCACCAGATCCGAGTCACCAAAGCACTTAACCCGGCTTAAGTTCATCTCCTTAGCCATCCGGAGACCATGGAGCAAGGCTTCGTACTCAGCTGCATTATTAGTACACGGGAACATTAAACGGAGAACGTAACAAAACTTATCACCTCGTGGGTAAGTTAAAACGACTCCAGCCCCCGAGCCTTCCAACTGCCTGGATCCATCAAAATGAATAGTCCAGTACGTGTGATCCGGCTTCTCCTCTGGCGCTTGTAACTCCGTCCAGTCATTAATGAAATCAACAAGTGCTTGCGACTTCACTGCTGTGCGTGGTATATACTTTAGTCCATGCGCCCAAGCTCGATGGCCCATTTTGCAATCCGCCGATCGCCTCCGGTTTTGTATGATATCACCCAAAGGAGCTGAACTAACCACTGTGATAGGGTGCCCTTGGAAATATTGCTTCAGCTTCCGACTGGCCATAAAAACACCGTAGACGAGCTTCTGCCAATGCGGATACCTTTGTTTGGACTCAACGAGCACCTCACTGATATAATAAACCGGCCGTTGAACCGGATACTCCTTGCCTGCCTCCTTGCGCTCTACCACAATGGCCACGCTTACTGCTCGAGCATTAGCTGCCACATATAACAACAACGGTTCCTTGTCAACCGGAGCTGCAAGAACGGGCGGGTTGGCCAATTGCCGCTTTAGATCCTCGAATGCTTCATCAGCAGCTGGACTCCAGACGAAATTATCCGTCTTCCTCAGCATCTGGTATAAGGGAATGGCCTTCTCTCCGAGGCGGCTGATAAACCGGCTCAACGCAGCGATCCTGCCCGCCAGACGCTGAACATCATTGATACACTTCGGTTTAGCCAAGGAAGTGATAGCGTTAATTTTCTCCGGATTAGCCTCAATTCCTCTGTTAGACACCAGAAACCCCAATAACTTGCCTGCCGGAACACCGAAAACACACTTGGCCGGATTAAGCATCATCTTGTAAATGCGCAAGTTGTCGAAAGTTTCCTTCAAATCTTCCACTAGTGTCTCCTTTTGTCCTGATTTCACCACAATATCATCTACATAAGTATGCACATTGCGGCCGATCTGTGTATGCAGGCAATTCTGTACACACCGCTGATAAGTAGCCTGGGCACTCTAGAGCCCAAAAGGCATAAATACATAGCAGAAGGCTCCAAAGGGAGTTATAAACGATGTCTTCTCCTGGTCCTTAACCGCCATTTTAATCTGATGATATCCAGAGTACGCATCCAAAAAACTTAAACGCTCACATCCTGCCGTGGCATCAATAATTTGATCAATGTGGGGGAGAGCAAAGGGATCTGCCGGACAAGCTTTGTTGAGATCTGTGTAGTCCACACACATACGCCAGGTGCCATTTTTCTTAAGGACCAGCACCGGATTAGCAAGCCACTCTGGATGAAACACCTCAATGATAAAACCAGCCGCCAACAGCCTGGCTACTTCCTCTCCAATGGCCTTGCGCCGTTCTTCGTTAAACCGGCGGAGGAACTGTTTCACCGGTTTGTACCTGGGATCCACATTAAGTGTGTGCTCAGCGAGTTCCCTCAGACACCGGCATGTCGATGGCTTCCATGCAAAGATATCCCGGTTCTCACGGATGAACTCGATGAGCGCGCTTTCCTATTTGGGATCCAGGTTGGCACTGACAGTGAACTGCTTGGACGAATCGCCTGGCACGAAGTCAACAAGCTTGGTCTCATCTGCCGATTTAAACTTCAGATCCGATTCATGCTCCGTAGTTGGCTTCTTCAAAGGGGTCATACCTGCCGAATCAACATTGTCTTTATAGAACTTCAACTCTTCCGTGGCACAGACCACCTCTGCATAAGCTGCGTCGCCTTCCTCGCATTCCAAAGCAACCCGGCGGCTTCCATGCACCGTTATCGTTCCTTTATAACCCGACATTTTGAGCTGCAAGTAAATATAACAAGGTCGTGCCATGAATTTAGCATAAGCCGGCCATCGAAACAAGGCATGATACAGACTCAGGATTTTCACCACTTCAAAAGTTAGCTTTTCAGACCGGGAATCGTGCTCGTCCCCAAAAGCCACCTCCAGGGCTATCTTACCAACAGGATAAGCAGATTTGCCTGGTACTACGCCATGGAACACCGTATTGGACGGTCTGAGATCCTTGTCTATGAGACCCATGCGACGGAAAGTTTCATAGTATAATATATTAATACTGCTTCCTCCGTCCATAAGCACCTTAGTGAACTTATAGCCCCCCACCTGAGGGTCTACCACCAATGCCAGCTGACCCGGATTATCAACCCGGGGGGGATGGTCTTCTCTGCTCCATACGATAGGCTGCTCGGACCAGCGTAAATACCGTGGTAAGGCCGGTTCAACAGAGTTTACTGCCCGTTTGTGAAGCTTCCGATCCCGCTTGTCCAAACTGGTTATGAAAACATGATACTGCCCACTATTCAACTGCTTTGGTTGGCTCTGATAGCCTGACTGTTGCTGGTGCTGCTGGCCACCCTGATTATTCTGATTATTGTGATTGCCTTGATTAGGCCCTGAACCAGAAGCTCCGTCCTGACCCGGCCCATGGAAACCGGATCCTGAACCGCCACCTGACCCCTGGTCATACCGGAAAGCATTGGAGTTTTTGAACTCCTGCATAATATAACAGTCTTTCCAGAGATGGTTCGATGGGGACTCCTTCGTCCCGTGCTTGGGACAAGGCTGATTCAACAAGTAATTCAAACGGCTTGTATTAGGATTTGGACCCCGATTCGCCTTGCCTCTGCGCCGCGGGCCTCTGTCCTGCGCATTAGTGTTGGCTACGAAATCCGGGTTGCCATCGGCCTTGCGCTTGCCCCCGTTTCCATGACCCGCCGGTTTGTACTGCTGCCCCTTGGAGTTGCCGTTCTTCTTTCCCTTCCCTGCTTCGTCATCATCGCTTCGGATCCTTGGTACTTGCTCAATCGGCATACTTTACCAAAGCGGCCATGAGGGTTCCCATATCATTGCAGAACCGCTTCATGCGTCCCAATTTTAACTTCAAAGGTTCAAACCGGCAGTTGCCTTCTAATGTTAAGATCGCCGAGTCAGCGTTGATCCGGTCAGAAGAGTGCAGAATCTCAGACACACGGCGTACCCAACGGGTTGTTGACTCCCCTGCTTCCTGGACGCAAGCCGCCAGGTCTACGATGGATTTGGGCTGCTTACACGTATCCTTGAAGTTCTGGATAAACCGGGCCCGTAACTGGGCCCATGAACTGATAGAATTGGGCGGTAAGCTTTTCAACCAATTACGGGCTGTGCCTTCCAGCATCATGGTGAAGTACTTTGCACATGCAGTCTCATCCACATCTAGCATCTCCATGGCCATCTCATAACTTTCAACCCACGCCTCAGGGGACAGATCCGCGGTGTAATTTGGCACCTTGCGTGGGCCCTTAAAATCCTTAGGCAGACGCACATTGCGTAAAGCGGGGATTAAACAGGGCACCCCCAAAGCGGATGCGACTCCTGGCCCGGCGAAGGTGGTAGGGCGAACCGGTGTGTGTTGATCCGCATCATCCTGTGCTGCTAACTCGGCCTCCCTGCGTGCCCGGGCCCGATCCACCACCTCCTGAGCATCACGAATGCCGCCTATCTGGTGATTGCCTCGGGCCGCTTAACGGTCCCGCGTTTTGCTTGATAGGGCTGGTTCATCCATACGCCTGCTGTTGCTCCGGCTTGGACGGGGCGTAGAGTGAATCCGATCACGGCTGTATGAATACGCTTCCTGCTAGATCAGCGCAGTCCGGAGAAGCTCCTTGACCCGGCGTGTCTCAACTGCTTGTGGGGAATCTCCTTCGACTGGGATCGCCTCCAATCGTGCGGCGGCCGCAACAAGGTTGTCCATAGGGTTAGAATAATGGCCTGGAGGTGTCTGTACCGGCGGAGAAACCACCATGTTCTGCTGCGGAGGCTCCATCAGGCGCGGTTGGACCGTAGCTCCCGCTCCTGGTGCCTCAATCCGGTTTACCTCCCTGTGCTGGGGCGGATTACTGGGTCCAGCTCCCGGGGTCTGAAAGAGATTTCTAGGATCAAATCCTGACGGTAGGCGCGATCTATACTTCCGCTTCAACACCTCCTGCGACGCACTCTGGTCAAGCATGAGTTTGTAAGCTTGTGCATCTAAAGCGGCCCGCTCCGCGGCCATACGCTCCTTCTCTGCCACTAGATCCGCTTTGGCTTGCGTGATCTGCTCTTTCACCTTTGCAATCTCTGCATTATGAGCCTCCTGATCTGCTGGGTTGTCCTCTACCATAAGCGCCGCTAGTGCATCAAACAGATCTGACAGAACTTGAACCGGCCGGCGCACCGGGCCTCCTGCCCCTGCTGCCGCTGCTGAACCGGAAAGCATTGCTGCCGCGGTTGAAGAATGATTCGCTGCCTGCGTACCGGCCATGAATACTCCAACCCGGTTTAACTGGCTTGGGGGGTCCGGAATACTGTCACCGTCGGAACAGCCCCTGATCATATCATCCTGCAACTGATACAATGACTCGGTCTCTCCTGTTGAAGATTCATCGCCAGAATAAACGACGGTCTCACTACCGTGTTCTGAACCGGCGTCGTACTCCCCTCCATGGGTGACTCCAACGAAGACATGCTTCACGGCCGGTTTAACCTGGGCAGGTCGCGCACGCTGAGCCGTCTCGATGAGGTCGGTGCAGATGTCCGGCTCAGGCCCAGGCTCCCCGATCTTGCCAATGAAAACGTGTATGCCGCCGAAGGGGACCCGGTATCCATACTCGATTGAATCGGCCTCGGGACCCCATCCGGCATCGTCGATGTAGATCCGGCTGCGACGACTCTTGGTCATCCGGCCCACGACGTAGCCTTCGAGCCCTTCGAGCTTGCCCTCCAAGATCGTCAAACCATCGTGCGATAGCCCCACGGTGGCGCCAACTGTCGTGGATTTGTCACGGCAGATGTCCTAGCGTAAGGACTTAGTCGTGGAGCCATCGCTACGGGTTTACTTGAAGGGGTTAAAGCGGACACAAGACACAAGGATTTATACTAGTTCGGCCCCTTCGATGAAGGTAAAAGCCTACGTCTAGTTGTGATGGAATTGATGTGGTTTCGATGGCTAGGGAGCAAATAAGCTTCGCCTAGGCTCGAGTTGTGGTTGTCTCTCTTTTGAACCGTCGCCGGGTCGTCCCCTTATATACACGAGTGACGCCCGTCGGTTCATAGAGTCTCAACCGGTTCATACTCGTATCCCGGTTGGTATCTCTCTATTCCTAACTTACAATACAAGTCATACATCAGGCCGGTTTACGGCTACAAGCTCTAAACCGACTATAGGCCTTGGGCCTTTCTCTGATTACACCACTAACGGAGCTAATCCAGCCCAAGCTGGCCGGTTTACACCTAGTGGTAATATCCCCAACACAACCCCTATGATTATATTCTATTCCACCCATGGTGCTATGTCCATGGATCACGCTCATGTATTGCGTGAAAGTTGAAAAAAGTTTGAAAAACTAAAGTATGAAACAATTGCTTGGCTGAAACCGGGGTTGTGCATGATTTGAGTATTTTGTGTGACGAAGATGCAGCATAGCCAAACTATATGATTTTGTAGGGATGAACTTTCTTTGGGCATGATATCTTGAGAAGACATGATTACTATGATAGTATGCTTGAAGTATTATTACTCTTATGTCAAGATTAAACTTTTGTCTTGAATCTTTCAGATCTGAACATTCATGCCACAATAATAAGAATTACTTAGAAAATTATGTTAGGTAGCATTCCACATCAAAAATTCTGTTTTTATCATTTACCTACTCGAGGACGAGCAGGAATTAAGCTTGGGGATGCTTGATACGTATCGAACATATCTATAATTTTTTATTGTTCCATGGTATTATATTATCTGTTTTGGATGTTTAATGGGCTTTACTATGCACTTTTATATAATTTTTGGGACTAACCTACTAACCGGAGGCCTAGGGCAGATTGTTGTTTTTTTGCCTATTTCAGTGTTTCATAGAAAAGGAATGTCAAACAGAATCCAAACGGAATGAAACCTTCGGGAGAATCGTTTTTGGAACAAACACAATCCAGGAGACTTGGAGTGGACGTCAAGGAAGAAACGAGGAGGCCACAAGGTAGGAGGGCGCGCCCAGGGGGGTAGGCACACCCCCCCATCCTCGTGGGCCCCACGTGGCTCCACCGACCTACTTCTTTCGCCTATTGATGTCTACTACACAACCTTCTTCTTGTAGACGTTGTTGGGCCTCCAAGTGTAGAGGTTTGTAGGACAGTAGCAAATTTCCCTCAAGTGGATGACCTAAGGTTTATCAATCCATGGGAGGTGTAGGATGAAGATGGTCTCTCTCAAGCAACCCTGCAACCAAATAACAAAGAGTCGCTTGTGTCCCCAACACACACAATACAATGGAAAATTGTATAGGTGCACTAGTTCAGAGAAGAGATGGTGATACAATTGCAATATGGATAGTAGATATAGGTTTTTGTAATCTGAAAATATAAAAACAACAAGGTAACTAATGATAAAAGTGAGCATAAACGGTATTGCAATGGTAAGAAACAAGGCATAGGTTTCATACTTTCACTAGTGCAAGTTCTCTCAACAGTAATAACATAATTGGATCATATAACTATCCCTCAACATGCAACAAAGAGTCACTCCAAAGCCACTAATAGCGGAGAACAAACCACCTCAAAGTTATCCTTTCTGTTCTATCTGTTCAAGAGTCTGTAGTAAAATAACATGAAGCTATTATTTCCGTTCAATCTATCATAGAGTTCATACTTAGAATAACACCTTAAGACACAAATCAACCAAAACCATAATGTCACCTAGATACACCATTGTCACCTCAAGTATCCGTGGGCATGACTATACGATATGCATCACACAATCTCGGATTCATCTATTCAACCAACACAAAGTACTTCAAAGAGTGCCCCAAAGTTTCTACCGGAGAGTCAAGACGAAAACATGTGCCAACCCTTATGCATAGGTTCATGGGCGGAACCCGCAAGTTGATCACCAAAACATACATCAAGTGGATTACGTGATATCCCATTGTCACCATAGATAAACACGGCAAGACATACATCAAGTGCTCTCAAATCCTTAAAGACTCAATCCAATAAGATAACTTCAAGAGGAAAACTCAATTCATCACAAGAGAGTAGAGGGGGGAGAAACATCATAAGATCCAACTATAATAGCAAAGCTCGTGATACATCAAGATCGTGCCATAGAGAGAACACGACAGAGAGAGAGATCAAACACATAGCTACGGGTACATACCCTCAGCCCCGAGGGTGAACTACTCCCTCCTCGTCATGGAGAGCGCCGGGATGATGAAGATGGCCACCGGTGAGGGATTGACCCTCCGGCAAGGTGCCGGAACGGGCTCTCGAGAGGTTTTTGGTGGCTACAGAGGCTTGCGGCGGCGGAACTCCCGATCTATCCTGTCCTTTGATGTTTTTAGGGTGTATGGGAATATATAGGCGAAAGAAGTCGGTCGGGGGAGCCTCGAGGGGCCCACGAGGGTGGAGGGTGCGCCCAGGGGGGTGGTCACGCCCCCTATCTCGTGGCTTCCTTGACGCTTCCCTGGCTTGCACTGCAAGTTCCCGGGATTGCTTCTGTTCCAAAAATAACTTCTTCAAAGGTTTCATTCCGTTTGGACTCCGTCTGATATTCCTTTTCTTTTAAACACTGAAATAGGCAATAGAACAGCAAAATGGGTTGGGCCTCCGGTTAATAGGTTAGTCCCAAAAGTAACATAAAAGTGTATAATAAAGCCCGTAATAATTGAAAATAGAAAATAAAATAGCATGACTGCTTCATAAATTATAGATACGTTGGAGACGTTTCACCTATATATACTCATATACCCCGAAAACATCCAGGAGCACTACGAAACTCTATTTCCATAGCCCCAACCTTCTGTACCCATGAGATCCCATCTTGGGGCCTTTTCCGGCGCTCCGCCGGAGGAGGAATCGATCACGGAGGGCTTCTACATCAACACCATAGCCTCTCCGATGATGTGTGAGTAGTTTACCACAGACCTTTGAGTCCATAGTTATTAGCTAGATGGCTTCTTCTCTCTCTTTGATTCTCAATACCAAGTTCTCCTCCATCTTCTTGGAGATCTATTTCATGTAATACTTTTTGCGATGTGTTTGTCGAGATCCGATGATTTGTGAGTTTATGATCAAGATTATCTGTGAACAATATTTGATTCTTCTCTGAATTCTTATATGTATGATTTGGTATCTTTGCAAGTCTCTTCAAATTATCAGTTTGGTTTGGCCTACTAGATTGATATTTCTTGCAATGGGAGAAGTGCTTAGCTTTGGGTTCAATCTTGCGGTGTCCTTTTCCAGTGACAGCAGGGGTGGCAAGGCACGTACTGTATTGTTGCCATCAAGGATAAAAAGATGGGGTTTATATCATATTGCTTGAGTTTATCCCTCTACATCATGTCATCTTGCCTAATACGTTACTCTGTTCTTATGAATTTAATACTCTAGATGCATGCTGGATAGCGGTCGATGTGTGGAGTAATAGTAGTAGATGCAGAATTATTACGATCTACTTGTCACGGACATGATGCCTATATACATGATCATGCCTGGATATTCTCATAACTATGCGCTTGTCTATCAATTGCTCGATAGTAATTTGTTCACCCACCGTAAGATATGCATGCTATCTTGAGAGAAGCCACTAGTGAAACCTATGGCCCCCGTGTCTCTTTTTCATCATATTATATCTCTTTTATTTATGTCGCATCTCGTTTACAATTTTGCAATCTTTACTTTTCAATCTATACAACAAAAATACCAAAAATATTTATCTTATTATCTCTATCAGATCTCAGTTTTGCAAGTGGCCGTGAAGGTATGACAACCCCTTTATCGCGTTGGTTGCAAGGTTCTTATTTGTTTTTGCAGGTACTAGGCGACTTGCGTGTAACCTCCTACTGGATTGATACCTTGGTTCTCAAAAACTAAGGGAAATACTTGCGCTACTTTCCTACATCACCCTTTCCTCTTCATGGGAAAACCAACACATTCTCGAGAGGTAGCATTGTTCTATGTTGACACTAGAAATTTTTTGAAAGTAATAAGAGGCAACGGATATCGTTCCGTCCCCAAAGGTGGCACGTTCCCTACCGAAACCATCACGCTTGTTGTGAGAAGCTCTGGTTTGTGAGAAGCATATACCCTGCACCAAATGGGACAACAATTTTACCATGGCATGTTGATGCCGCTCCATGATAACATGCCAAGTTTCATGAATTTCAGACGAGTTTTGGATTTACTAGAATTTAAAAAGCATGTATCTCAACGTTTTGCTGGCAATCAACAGTGCCCTGGTGTTTGAATTTCATTCCCATTTCTTGCATGGGACCTAAAAATTCACCCAAGGACACACATGTGATTTTTCAAAAAACTTTGGTGCACTGGAGCATGTGCTTGTAGTTCAAATTTGAATTATGCACACTAAATGCCCAGAAACCCAATAAATGTATAAAAAAGGCAAAACGAACCCCAAAAAATTCCAAAATTAAACAAAACACTCATGTTGTTCCATGTTCACACTAGAAAAATTTTGAAAGCAATAAGAGGCAACGGATATCGTTTCATCCGCAAAGGTGGCATGTTCCCTACCGAAACCATCACGCTTGTTGTGAGAAGCTCTGGTTTGTGAGAAGCTTATGTAGGGGAACGCAGCAGAAAACAAAAATTTTCCGACCTACGCACCAGCCCAAGACCACTATGGAGACTGCATACATGGTTTGATCTTCTTCGTTACCGACTCGTAGCGCAGCGGGAAGTAGAGTCGATGACGAACGGCGGTGCAGATCCCCGCAGCTAGGATTTACAACCTCCCAACCGCGAGGATGTATACCCTCATCTGCTCCTCAGACAACCCTCCGGGAGGCGGTCGAACGGCCCCCCCCGGACGGTGTCGCGGACAGCCCTTCGGGAGGACCTTCGAAACTCGAACGGTCACTCGGACAGCCCTTCGGGAGGACCTTCAAAACTCATACGGTCACATGGACAGCCCTTCGAGGCACTCACGAACTAAGACCAAAACTACGATCTCTCTACAGAGTTGCACACATACGGTGTCATCTATCCGGCAGGGCTTCGCCATCGTAACTAGTTCTGCGGAACCTGCATAGCCTTACGGTTGTACGAAGCTCTTTTCGTGGGAGAGAGAGAAGGAGCCAGATAATGCATGGCATGTGTATGAGAGCAAGGGATGAGTCTTTAGGCAGCCCCCTCCACCCCTATTTATAGGCTGCCCAAGGGTGGCTTCTCCAAGAAGCCAAGGGGATAATACCAAAGGCCCTCAAGGTGGCTTCTCCAAGAAGCCAAGCAAAAAGCACTTTCACTATTCATGACGACATTTTTCAGCGTCCGTTCGAACTGAAAATATTTATGTGGGCTCAGAACATTTCTAGTACCCACTAAAATAATTTTCAACGCATTCTGAAACAATTGGGTTTAGTGATTTTCATCTGCGCAAAGCAAACAATAATGTGTTTTTACTATTCATGAAGACAATTTTTCGCGTCCATTAAATCCAAAAATATCTCTGTGAGTCTTAGAATAATTCCAGTACCCACTAAAATGATTTTGGATTTGTACTGAAACAATTTCCGATTAGTGAATTTCATCTGCGAAAAACATCTGAAGTGGTTCCGGCAGCTCCGGAGCATATCCGGTAATTATCCCGGAAAATTCCAGAAAGCTTCTAGATTGATTCTGGCACCCTCCAAGAATTATCAGGCATGTGCCGAAACCAATTTAACTTAATGGTATCCCCTGAAACAACTTTTCAGTTTTACCGAAACTCATCCGATGACCTCTCTCTGCGGAACCTTTTCCGCTGTCCGAAACTTTTCCGGTGTCCGAAACTTTTTCGGTGATTTTCTCTCAGACTCCATGTCTAGTATTCAACAGATAGATGAGCCTTAAGCGTGTGATCCTATAGGTTTGGTGAAGTATAGACATGACACGGAACCCCTTCCGATCAATGATCAACATCAGAGGCGTGGACACCCATATTGACCCCTATACCCACACGAATGAATATTCGAGTGAACCTCCAGTTGCCGTGTGCTATTCCTGTTGCTTCGCGATATGTTACAAAGACCCGAGGTGAGATTTACTTGCATCCCCATGGATCAACAACTTGTCCACTGTGCTAGTTACCTCGTTACTAGTTTTGTTCTCTTTTCTCGTTTTCGTGTTCCGGCATCCCTGTGATCAAATCACACTGTGTCTGGCCAGACGATGATGGATACCGTGACACCGAGAGAGCCCGAGAATATCTCTCCATCGTCGGAGGAGCAAATGCCAATCTTGAGCTATCAAGTTACTTGACACACTTTTCCATGAACCCGTAAGCCGCCGTAATAGCCACCCATTTACGGATGACGTTTAACAAACCCCAAAGTTCATGAAGCAAGCATGAAGAAACTCGATACTCTCTGTAACGCCCCGGATTCGATGCGCCAGATGTCTGCCAGTTATTCGCCGTCGTTGCCATGTCGTTCGCTTGCGTGTTGAACTTTGACATGTCATCATATGCATTTCATATCATGTCATCATGTGCATTTCATTTTGCATACATGTTCATCTCATGCATCCGAGCATTTTCCCCGTTGTCCGTTTTGCAATCCGGCGCTCCTATGTCCTCCGACGTTCCCCTTTTTGTCTTTCGTTGTGAGCGGGTGTTAAACTTTCTCGGAATGGCCCGAGGTTTGCCAAGCGGCCTTGGTATACCACCGGTAGACCGCCTGTCAAGTTTCGTGCCATTTGGAGTCCGTTTGATACTCCAACGGTTAACCGGGTAACCGTAAAAGCTCTCTTTTGTTTCAGCCCAACACCCCTTCCAAAGTGCCCCAAAACCCATCTAACTCCCCTCCATGCTCTCGGTCGTTCGATCACGATCGTGTGGGCGAATACCGCTCCTCATTTGGACTCTCCTAGCTCCCTCTACCTATATATTTGCACCTCCCCCAAAATTTTCGCGGATGAAACCCTAAAACTCCCCTCTCTCCGCCGCTGGACGCGTCCGCCGACGGCCGGACACGTCCGCGCCGCCGCCCTCAGCCACTCAGTCTTGGCGCTAAGTGTCCGCCGCCGTCCCCCCACACACAAGGGCCCGTGAGCCCACGGAGGCCCACCCGGCCCGAACGCCCCACGCCCGCCATCCCGCGCCCTCGCGCTCGCCGCCCGTCGCCGCCCGCCACGCGCCTGGCGCCGTCGCGCCGCCGCAAACCGCCGTCGCCTCGACTCCTCCGCCCGGCGCCCGCGCCTCGCCCGCGCGGCGTGCGTCTCTCGTCGACCCGCCGCACGCGCTGGCTCCCGCTGCGCCGCCCGCGCTGGGGCCGCCTCGCCGACGCCATGCCCTGCTCCACCGCAGCCGCCGAGCTCCTCCTCCGCCGCCTTCCCCGCCTCGCCGGCGCCTCCTCCGGCCGGATCCGTGGCCGGGCCGGCCAGATCCGCCGCCCCTCACCCTCCCCGGCGTCCTCCCGGCCTCCCTCATCTCCGGCGACATATCTCCGGCGAACCTCGAAGGCCGTGTCCAGATCCAAATCCGCAGGTTGACCTCCAGAAATCTCTCTAAGTCCCGAAATTGTCATAATATGTTGCTCTGTTCATCGCATGATATCTCTGCATCCGCTGCTCCGTTTCGTGCGTGTAATATGTCAAATTGTTCGCCTCGACGGGTACTTCATTTCATTCCATTGCATCATTTTCATTTGAGCTCATCTTGATGCCCGAAATTCTGTTGGAAGAGTGCATGTTGCTGTTAATTTGTAAAACTGTTACAACTTCCTCATTTGTCATTTTTGCCATGATTGATGTGTGCATCCTATGAGTATGAGCTCTACATGTGTTTTGATCTATGCTATGCCATCTTTCCAGGGGTGTATTCCATGTATTTTTGTGATCAATCTGGTGACTAGCAAAAGCATGCAAACTAGGCTTCGTGATATTGCTGATTTTCGTCCCTGTTCTGCTGTTATTTTGATGCCATGTAAACTTGATGCTACAGAGAGATCCATGCATATTTTGAGATACTTCAGTAAGGGTGTTTTGAACATGTGGTTATTGTATATCCATTTGAGTGCTCTACTTTTGCTTCAAAATGTTTCCTCGCAGATTGTTTACATGTTATTCAATATGGCCAAGCTTGCTATAGTTGATCCTTACATGCTATGGACTTGTTCTTGACTTGGTTTGTTTCATAAACATGTCTTCTTGATGATGCTATGCTTATCTTGTCATGCAATGATCTGTGGTGAGTGAATCGAGCTTGTTAAGTAGTGTACTTGCTGTTGCTGTTTTGCTAGGCTGAATCTGTTATTTCGTGATGCTATATAAACATGTTGCTACTAATCATTCTATGCATAATCTGGAGATGTTCTATAAACATGTTTTGATCTACATTTCATGCTCTATCCATACATGCCCCTGGTTGCATTTATAGGTTGTTGTAGCTTGTTCATATCTTGCTGCAAAGTTGCTTCATAATGTTGCTATCAGCCTGTTAACATTAAGTTCACTAGTTCCCATGTGTTTTGCTAGTGATCCATGCATCCTATGAACTTGCTCTTGCCATGCTTAGCTTCATAAACATGCCTTCTTACTGTTGGTTGCCATGTATTGCTCTGTGGTGAGTGGTACAATCTCACCAACATGCCTACTTATTGTTGTTCCTGCCATGTATGAATCTGTAATATAACTTGCCATGTTTACATGGGTGCCAACATATTTTCTATGCCTTTTTGGCTCATGGTCAGTAAGGGACTTTTGATCTATGCAATTAGTAGATTCACGCCATGCCTTTGTTTGCCAGGATAAGTTCCTGTAACATGTTGTTTGATAGCTCTAAACATTGCAACCTGATGTTATTTCTGCTAAAGTCTGAAACTGTTATTATTTGCAATCTTACCATGTGTTTTGGAGCATGTTCTAGTGATTTCTGGAGATAGCTCAGTGTTCATGTTTTGTTATGCTTTACCTGTACTTCATGCCCATGCCTTTTGTTATTATGTTGGGGTGTTGTAGCTTATTGTTTTGATGCTTGCAAGATGCCTAGTTGCTGTTATGGACAGATTGTTGTTATGACTTGTATTGTGTATGTGTTGCACCGTTGCTCCGTTTTGAGTGTGCTCTATATGAAACTTGCTTGATTTTGCATGTAGCTTCATATTATCATGTTGCATCCTTGTTTTGAGGTGTTTGCTTGATGTTTGGGTGCATTTTGCATCAATGCCATGCTTAACTTGTTTTGCTCATATCTTCTAGCCCGTAGCTCCGAATCTAATGAACATCATATGTAACTTGACTAGAATTTCGTGTAGATCATCTTGGTGCATCTTAACTTGCTGTTTAACAACTTGAAAATAAGGTTTATTCAGTTCTGGACCAATTTCAAAATTTGCATATAAGGACTTACCGGAATTGTTATATGTTGTTCTCGGCCTCATTTAAACTTGCCTTTATGTGTTGTTCTTGTTTGCATCATCTCTTGCCATGAGTAGCTTCATGTAGTTTTGTCATGCATCATGCTTGTTGTGCATCATGTCTTGCCTATGTGTGGTATGTTTACCATGCTGTGTGCTTCTTCTCGATAGTTCCCGTTTCGTTGCGATCGTGAGGACGCGTTCGTATACGTGTGGTTCGTCTTCGTGGCTTCATCTTCTTCATGGACTCCTTCTTCTTCCTTGCAGGATTTCAGGCAAGATGACCGCTACCCTGGATCTCACTACTATCATTGCTATGCTAGTTGTTTCGCTCTATTGCTATGCTGCGCTACCTATCACCTGTTTATCAAGCCATCCCAAATTGCCATGAACCTCTAACCTTTGACACCTTTCCTATGCAAACCACTATTTGGCTATGTTACCGCTTTTGCTCAGCCCCTCTTATAGCGTTGCTAGTTGCAGGTGAAGTTGAAGATTTCTCCATGGTGGACAGGATTTTGGTTGGGATATCACAATATCTCTTATATTATTAATGCATCTATATATTTGGTAAAGGGTGGAAGGCTCGGCCTTATGCCTGGTGTTTTGTTCCACTCTTGCCGCCCTAGTTTCCGTCATACCGGTGTTATGTTCCCGGATTTTGCGTTCCTTACGCTGTCGGGTGATTTATGGGACCCCCGACAGTTCGCTTTGAATAAAACTTGTCCAAAGGCCCAACCTTGGTTTTACCATTTGCCTCACCTAGCCCTTTTTTCCCTTGGGTTTCGGAGCCGAGGGTCATCTTTATTTACCCCGAGCCGTGCTCGTTGTGAGTGTTGGTCCAAACCGTCAGCCGCCGGTGGCCACCAGGGGCAACTCTGGGCTCGCCTACCGGAAGTTTGGACAATCTGGTGTGCCCTGAGAACGAGATATGTGTAGCTCCTATCAGGATTTGTCGGCACATCCGAGCGGCTTTGCTGGTCTTGTTTTACCATTGTCGAAATGTCTTGTAAACCGGAATTCCGAGACTGATCGGGTCTTCCTGGGAGAAGGTATATTCCTTCGTTGATCGCGAGAGCTTGTCATGGGCTAAGTTGGCACACCCCTGCAAGGTATAAACTTTCGAGAGCCGTGCCCGCGTTATGTGGCAGATGGGAATTTGTTAATGTCCGGATGTAGATAACTTCACACCAGATCCGAATTAAAACGCATCAACCGCGTGTGTAGCCGTGATGGTCTCTTCTCGGCGGAGTCCGGGAAGTGAACACGGTTTTGGGTTATGATTGATGTAAGTAGGTGTTTAGGATCACCTCTTGATAATTGCTAGCTTCACGGCCGTTCATTTGCGTATGTTAGCCACCATATCATGCTTAGTCGCTGTTGCAACCTCACCACTTTATCCCTTCCATTCCCATTAAGCTTTGCTAGTCTTGGTACCCATGGTAATGGGATTGCTGAGTCCTCGTGGCTCACAGATTACTACAACAACAGTTGCAGGTACAGGTTATACGATGATCATGACGCGAGAGCGATGCTTGCTTGCATTGAGTTCTTCTTCTGATTCTTCGATCAGGGGATAGGTTCCAGGTCGGCAGCCTGGGCTAGCAGGGTGGATATTGTTTGAGTTTCTGTTTATGTATCATCCGTAGTCGGATGTTGATCTCTTGTATGATGGTATTGTATTCGTGTGGCATTGTGTGCCTTTTGTATGTATCCCCATCTATTATGTAATGTTGATGTAATGATATCCACCTTGCAAAATCGTCTTCAAGATGCGCTTCTATCCTTGGTGGGACCTTCGAGTTCCTTTAGGATAGGGTCGCATCTTGGGCGTGACAAGTTGCTAATCAGAGCCTCGACCGACCATAGGAGCCCCCTTGATTGATCGTGTAGTTTGGCCGTTGTTGAGTCTAGAAGAAAACTGTTTTTGGAGTCTAGTTATACGGAGAGTAGGAATTCTTTTTACTCCTCAGCCCCTTCGTCGCTCTGGTGAGGAATCTTGACGTAGGTGTTTTGAATTATTCCTCTTCCCATTCAAATTTTTCTTTAGGTTCACGCGGTTAGTTTTTCGTTCGTTGGTTCTCAGCTCTTTTATCCGCTGCAATTCTCGTCAAGTCGACTCGAGCCTTTTCTTCTTTGCCAAGTTCAATCCTCAGTTGTCCTTTATTTTCCCACCCTCCCTCCCTTCTTCTTCTCGAATCCGGAGTCCATAATCAAGTATCCATCATACTCGTGTGAAGTCTTTGCTTTCTTTCCTCAATGTTTTCAACCGGTGTTTTTCTCTTCAAGATATTCGTAGCTTCCTCCTTCCAGTTGCCTGTGTTTTCCCGCCCTCCCACCCTCTTCTTCCCGGAGTTTGAGTCTCTTTCGACCATCAATTTCATTCGTGCGGAACCTCTTCAGTCTTTTGTCAATTATTTCAACTGATGAATTCTCGTCTTTTTTGTCATTTTTTAACTCTTTTCTTCTCTGGTGGTTTCAATTCAAGTTATTCGTTGTCGATCGTATTCTTTTTCCTCAGCTCAAGTGTTTTTCCCTGCTCGTTCGCCTCTCGCCAGTTTATCCCTCCGGAGTGCTCAAGACATCTCAGAAGATTCATCGGTGTTCCAATTAATTCGAGGTTGTCACCTCATTCAAATATTTTAATTGTTCCGGTGCATCATCTATCTGTTCAACAATCCTTTCCAACGGTGTTTTTCTCTTCAGTGGGCCCTAACCCGCAGGTCTTTTTCTAGGATCTTACCTGACTCTTCTAATTCCCCCGGAGTTATTCTCAAATTCTTTTCAAGTGTGACGTAAGTATGAATTTCATCAGTCAGATGCCTTTCCAAGATCGATTTCAAATTCTTTTCATTGTTGGCTCAACCTCTTCGTTTTCATTCTCCCGAAGTATCTCAGTAATTTCGGTGGTGTTTCTTGTCGTCATTCTCAGCTTGGAAGATCGAAGAAGAGTTTTTCCTCTAAATCTTGTCCGTTCTCCCGGAGATTCGTGGTGCTAGCTCGATGTCATCCTATCAAATTGTTTCAAGTCATGCAAATTCTTTTCATCCATCCGGAGTATGTCAGGAGTTCATTTCTATTTCTTTTTACCGGAGGCCATCATTCCAGTTATCGTTCTCTATTTATCCCGGTGCTTCGTTCAAGTGCTCTTTAATCAGATCGAGTTCTTCCCGTTCTCTTGTATATAAATCACCTCTAGCTTATTTGTTCTTCTAGTTCTTCCCGGTGATTCATTCTCTTTCGTCTGTCATTTCCGAATTCTTACGGTGGTTCGTTCAAGATTCTTTTCCTTGATTATCTTTTTAATCCATCCATTCTTTCCAATCCTACCTGTGGTTCATGAAGACTTTCTCAAGTTTGAGATATGTCACTTCTCAATTCTTTTTCAAGAAGAATAAGTAGCATGCGAAATCCATTGCTTGTCATCAATTTAATTTGATGAAGGATAAGCATACAATAAATCTTATTCTTATTTCATCCAAGTGATTAATCCCTTCCTTCAGAGTTTGTTCTTGATGAATAAATTCTATTTCCAAGTGTTTTCATCTTTTCTATTCCGGAGTTCAAATTTCCTCGGCCATCTCGTCGGAACCTCCATCTAAATCAGCGCAAGCTCGCCTTATTATTTTCATCCTTCATTTCTATCTCATCATCCTTTTGTCAACGGAGTTCTTCATGATGGTTCTTCATGATTTAATTCATTCCTCAAGTGTTCATCAAGATTCTTGTTTGAGGAATTCAAGTATCTTTTCTTCTCGCGTCTTGAAGTGTAATTAATTCTCCATATTCTTTTGAAGTGGAGTTTTGCATTTCTTCGTTCCTTCTTAGCTATCCAATCATTTCCGTTTGCGGCCGGTTATCACCTTATGATCTTGAGATGTTAACTATAAGTCCACAACAAGCTTATTCTTTCATTATTGATTTTCTCAACAACTCCATTCAATCTTTCCTTCCAAGTTCTTTTCATTCCTCTTCAATTCTTTCTGGAGGTTTTGTGTCATGTCTTCATCAAGTATCATTCCATCCTCTCTAGCTTGTGTTCTATTCTTCCATGTTCAGCCGGAGTGTTGCCTAAATCCTTTCAGCCTTATTCGTTTCTTTTCTCATTCTAACCACTCTGGTTAGAACGAGTGGTTTCATAGTCTATCTGATTCCATGAGCTTTCGATTCTCGCCATTCTCATCGTTCCTCTCTTCTTCTCAAGTGCTCTCGACTCTTTGCTTCTTCTCTTGAGTTCTTGTTTCACCTCATCTCTTTTTCCCTTCCGTCTCGGTCCTAAGATCTCGGGACGAGATCTCTTGTTAGTGGAGGAGTGTTGTAACGCCCCGGATTCGATGCGCCAGATGTCTGCCAGTTATTCGCCGTCGTTGCCATGTCATTCGCTTGCGTGTTGCACTTTGACATGTCATCATATGCATTTCATATCATGTCATCATGTGCATTTCATTTTGCATACATGTTCGTCTCATGCATCCGAGCATTTTCCCCGTTGTCCGTTTTGCAATCCGGCGCTCCTATGTCCTCCGGCGTTCCCCTTTTTGTCTTTCGTTGTGAGAGGGTGTTAAACTTTCTCGGAATGGCCCGAGGTTTGCCAAGCGGCCTTGGTATACCACCGGTAGACCGCCTGTCAAGTTTCGTGCCATTTGGAGTCCGTTTGATACTCCAACGGTTAACCGGGTAACCGTAAAAGCCCTCTTTTGTTGCAGCCCAACACCCCTTCCAAAGTTGCCCAAAACCCATCTAACTCCCCTCCATGCTCTCGGTCGTTCGATCACGATCTTGTGGGCGAAAACCGCTCCTCATTTGGACTCTCCTAGCACCCTCTACCTATATATTTGCACCTCCCCCGAAATTTTCACAGATGAAACCCTAAAACTCCCCTCTCTCCGCCGCCGGAAGCGTCCGCCGACGGCCGGACACGTCTGCGCCGCCGCCCTCAGCCACTCAGTGCGCGCCAAGTGTCCCCGCCGCCCGTTCCCATCACGCGCCATGGGCCCATGAGCCTCTGGAGGCCCACCCGGGCCCGAACGCCCGCGCCGTCCCGCGCCCTCGCGCCGCTCCGCCGCCCGTCGCCGCCCAGCCATCGCACCTCGGCACCGTGCGCTGCTGGCAACCGCCCGCCGAAACGGCGCCAGCGCCTCCGCCAGCGCCCGGGGGCGTGCCCCTCGTCGACCACGCAGCCGTGCCTCGCTCCCGCCTGCGCCGCCAGCGCTGGTCGGGCCGCCTCGCCCGCCGCCCAGCGGTGCTTGCTCCACCCGCCGCCGCCCGAGAAGCTCCTCCGCCGCCGCCGCCTTCCCCGCCTCGCCGGCGCCTCCTTCGGCCGGATCCGTGGCCGGGCCGGCCAGATCCGCCGCCCCTCACCCTCCCCGGCGTCCTCCCGGCCTCCCTCATCTCCGGTGACATATCTCTGGCGAACCTCGAAGGCCGTGTCCAGAGCCAGATCTGCAGGTTGACCTCCAGAAATCTCTCCAAGTCCCGAAATTGTCATAATATGTTGCTCTGTTCATCGCATGATATCTCTGCATCCGCTGTTCCGTTTCGTGCGTGTAATATGTCAAATTGTTCGTCTCGACGAGTACTTCACTTCATTCCATTGCATCATTTTCATTTGAGCTCATGTTGATGCCCGAAATGCTGTTGTAAGAGTGCATGTTGCTGTTAATCTGCTGAAACTGTTACAACTTGCTCAATTGTCATTTTTGCCATGATTGCTGTGTGCATCCTATGAGTATGAGCTCTACATGTGTTTTGATCTATGCTATGCCATCTTTCCAGGGGTGTATGCCATGTATTTTTGTGATCAATGTGGTGACTAGCACAAGCATGCAAACAAGGCTTCGTGATATTGCTGATTTTCGTCCCTGTTCTGCTGTTATTTTGATGCCATGTAAACTTGATGCTACAGAGAGATCCATGCATATTTTGAGATACTTCAGTAAGGTTGTTTTGAACATATGGTTATTGTCTATCCATTCATGCCCTGTTTGCAATTATGGAGTAGCCTAGAATGTCATTTCAGTGCTCTACTTTTGCTTCAAAATGTTTCCTCGCAGATTGTTTACATGTTATTCAATATGGCCAAGCTTGCTATAGTTGATCCTTACATGCTATGGACTTGTTCTTGACTTGGTTTGTTTCATAAACATGTCTTCTTGATGATTCTATGCTTATCTTGTCATGCAATGATCTGTGGTGAGTGAATCGAGCTTGTTAAGTAGTGTACTTGCTGTTGCTGTTTTGCTAGGCTGAATCTGTTATTTTGTGATGCTATATAAACATGTTGCTAATAATCATTCTATGCATAATCTGGAGATGTTCTATAAACATGTTTTGATCTACATGTCATGCTCTATCCATACATGCCCCTGGTTGCATTTATAGGTTGTTTTAGCTTGTTCATATCTTGCTGCAAAGTTGCTTCATAATGTTGCTATCAGCCTGTTAACATTAAGTTCACTAGTTCCCATGTGTTTTGCTAGTGATCCATGCATCCTATGAACTTGGTCTTGCCATGCTTAGCTTCATAAACATGCTTTCTTACTGTTGGTTGCCATGCCATGCCATGTATTGCTCTGTGGTGAGTGGTACAAGCTCACCAACATGCCTACTTATTGTTGTTCCTGCCATGTATGAATCTGTAATATAACTTGCCATGTTTACATGGGTGCCAACATATTTTCTATGCCTTTTCGGCTCATGGTCAGTAAGGGACTATTGATCTATGCAATTAGTAGATTCATACCATGCCTTTGTTTGCCAGGGTAAGTTCATGTAACATGTTGTTTGATAGCTCTAAACATTGCAACCTGATGTTATTTCTGCTAAAGTCTGAAACTGTTATTATTTGCAATCTTACCATGTGTTTTGGAGCATGTTCTAGTGATTTCTGGAGATAGCTCAGTGTTCATGTTTTGTTATGCTTTAGCTGTACTTCATGCCCATGCCTTTTGTTATTATGTTGGGGTGCTGTAGCTTATTGTTTTGATGCTTGCAAGATGCCTAGTTGCTGTTATGGATAGATTGTTGTTATGACTTGTATAGAGTGTATGTGTTGCATCGTTGCTCCGTTTTGAGTGTGCTCTATATGAAACTTGCTTGATTTTGCATGTAGCTTCATATTATCATCTTGCATCCTTGTTTTGAGGTGTTTGCTTGATGTTTGGGTGCATTTTGCATCAATGCCATGCTTAACTTGTTTTGCTCATATCTTCTAGCCCGTAGCTCCGAATCTAATGAACATCATATGTAACTTGACTAGAATTTCGTGTAGATCATCTTGGTGCATCTTAACTTGCTGTTTAACAACTTGAACATAAGGTTTATTCAGTTCTGGACCAATTTCAAAATTTGCATATGAGGACTTACCGGAATTGTTATATGTTGTTCTCGGCCTCATTTAAACTTGCCTTGATGTGTTGTTCTTGTTTGCATCATCTCTTGCCATGAGTAGCTTCATGTAGTTTTGTCATGCATCATGCTTGTTGTGCATCATGTCTTGCCTATGTGTGGTGTGTTTACCATGTTGTGTGCTTCTTCTCGATAGTTCCCGTTTCGTTGCGATCGTGTGGACGCGTTCGTCTACGTGTGGTTCGTCTTCGTGGCTTCATCTTCTTCATGGACTCCTTCTTCTTCCTTGCGGGATTTCAGGCAAGATGACCTCTACCCTAGATCTCACTACTATCATTGCTATGCTAGTTGTTTCGTTCTATCGCTATGCTGCGCTACCTATCACCTGTTTATCAAGCCATCCCAAATTGCCATGAACCTCTAACCTTTGACACCTTTCCTATGCAAACCACTATTTGGCTATGTTACCGCTTTTGCTCAGCTCCTCTTATAGCGTTGCTAGTTGCAGGTGAAGTTGAAGATTTCTCCATGGTGGACAGGATTTTGGTTGGGATATCACAATATCTCTTATATTATTAATGCATCTATATATTTGGTAAAGGGTGGAAGGCTCGGCCTTATGCCTGGTGTTTTGTTCCACTCTTGCCGCCCTAGTTTCCGTCATACCAGTGTTATGTTCCCGGATTTTGAGTTCCTTACGTGGTCGGGTGATTTATGGGACCCCCCTGACAGTTCGCTTTGAATAAAACTTGTCCAGCAAGGCCCAACCTTGGTTTTACAATTTGCCTCACCTAGCCCTTTTTTCCCTTGGGTTTCCGGAGCCCGAGGGTCATCATTATTTACCCCCCCGGGCCAGTGCTCGTTGTGAGTGTTGGTCCAAACCGTCAGCCGCCGGTGGCCACCAGGGGCAACTCTGGGCTCGCCTACCGGAAGTTTGGACAATCCGGTGTGCCCTGAGAACGAGATATGTGCAGCTCCTATCAGGATTTGTCGGCACATCCGGGCGGCTTTGCTGGTCTTGTTTTAACATTGTCAAAATGTCTTGTAAACCGGGATTCCGAGACTGATCGGGTCTTCCTGGGAGAAGGTCTATTCCTTCGTTGATCGCGAGAGCTTGTCATGGGCAAAGTTGGGACACCCCTGCAGGGTATAAACTTTCGAGAGCCGTGCCCGCAGTTATGTGGCAGATGGGAATTTGTTAATATCCGGTTGTAGATAACTTGACACCAGATCCGAATTAAAACGCATCAACCGCGTGTGTAGCCGTGATGGTCTCTTCTCGGCGGAGTCCGGGAAGTGAACACGGTTTTGGGTTATGATTGACGTAAGTAGGTGTTTAGGATCACCTCTTGATCATTGCTAGCTTCACGGTCGTTCCTTTGGTTCTCTTCTTGCTCTCATTTGCGTGTGTTAGCCACCATATCATGCTTAGTCGCTGCTGCAACCTCGCCACATTACCCCTTCCTTTCCCATTAAGCTTTGCTAGTCTTGATACCCATGGTAATGGGATTGCTGAGTCCTCGTGGCTCACAGATTACTGCAACAACAGTTGCAGGTACAGGTTATACGATGATCATGACGCGAGAGCGATGCTTGCTTGCATTGAGTTCTTCTTCTGATTCTTCGATCAGGGGATAGGTTCCAGGTCGGCAGCCTGGGCTAGCAGGGTGGATATTGTTTGAGTTTCTGTTTATGTATCATCCGTAGTCGGATGTTGATCTCTTGTATGATGGTATTGTATTCGTGTGGCATTGTGTGCCTTTTGTATGTATCCCCATCTATTATGTAATGTTGATGTAATGATATCCACCTTGCAAAATTGTCTTCAAGATGCGCTTCTATCCTTGGTGGGACCTTCGAGTTCCTTTAGGATAGGGTCGCATCTTGCGCGTGACACTCTCATGGTCTAAGGAATCATGCAAACGTTAACTATCTCTGTGTTATTTACCAATAACTTGTGACGAATGAATCTCATAGCATAACATCAAACCGGGTCGATTCAACACAAATGTTTTCTTAACATTGTGCCCTCAAAGTTGCTGGCATCGACATGCCCATGATCAGGAAAATGGAACCATCATGCAACACTTGAGCTAGTCTTAGAGGCGAAACTAGGAATACTTCTTACCGTTTATTATTCCACACGTGCATATGAGTCTTCCTCCGAGCCTCGTGGATATTGTAGACTCGAGAATCATTGCAGTTATAGCATGAAACATAACATAATTATGAACTCGGAGATAAATAATATCATTTATTATTGCCTCTAGGGCATATCTCCTACAGCTTATAGCCAAACCTGCCCCAAACGGGACAAATTCTTTACCACGGCATGTTGATGCTGCTCCATGATAGCATGCCAAGTTTCATGAATTTTAGACGAGTTTTGGATTTACTAGGATTTAAAAACCAGGTATCTCAACATTTTGCCGACAATCAACAGTTCCCTGTTGTTTGAAATTCATTCCCATTTCTTGCATGGGTCCTAAGCATGCACCCAAGGACACAGATTTGATTTTTCAACCAATTTATATGCACCAGAGCATGTGCATCTAGTTAATTTTGAATTGTGCACCTGAAATGGCTAGAAACCCAGGTTAATGTATAAAATGTCCAGACGAACCCTGAATAATTCCAATTCTTTTACGACACACATAAAGTTGCATGTTCACTTCAGATAAAAGTTCTAGCAATTCAAACACCGTCCATTGTCTTTGTGACCCCATTATGTAATTCAAATCAAGATGAAAAATCAAGTAGATCCCATACAGCTTATTATCGCCAACCATGTGAGATGTAGTACAAAATATCCTGGAGCACCGTCGATGTATAGTATGCATATGGCTTACACGAGAAGGTGCATCGGCTACAGTCGACAGCCGGCGTGTCAAGCACACTAGCTCGCTCCCCAAATACTCGCGCCTCTGCATCCCTCACAGTCGCGAAAATATTACTGCCTCATAATCTCAAAAATATCTACCGCCTGGAAGATTTTAATGTTTGATAGCACGCGATTAGTATGTGCGGACCGTGTGCAATGTCTGTTACTCCCGCTCTGCTTCAGTCCCTTGATTCAAATTTTCAGTAGCCCCGACATTTTACTCCCGCCTCTGCATCCCTCGTAATCTCAAAAATATTTGCTCGCCCTTGATCGAAATTTTCAATAGCCCCGCCTTGTTACTCCCGCCTAGTAAAATTTTCAGTTGCCGCAATATTTACTCAAACACCACCTTCCCCCCGCCCTCCCCATCCACACACACCACACACTCCCCAAAACCTCTACTCACACAGACATACACATCCCTCGAAACCATTGGTAGGTCGCCGCCATCGCCGGCGCCTCCATCCTCAACATCTGCATGTTTGTCGGGGAGCTTGAGGAGCCAATGGCCAAGAAGAGGTTTATCGTGGCCTTTTTGCCCGACGCCGGCAAGGTGGCCACCGAGGTGTCCCCGTCGTCCTCCGCGGGCTCGATCCGCCATCGCCGGTCCCCCGCCGCGCGCCCCTACGCCGGTTTGAGGACTTTCCCATCCTCCCTTGGACCCGGCAGCCGACGAGGTCCTACCTCGGGGTCCGCCAGCGGTGTGGGGGATGTGGGTCGCCGAGATTACAGATGGGGAGACCCACACCCGCTGATAGCTCGGTAGCTTCCACACGGCCGAGCTCACGGCCATGGAGTAGGACCGCTGGCAGGTCTGCTACCACGACGCGGCGGCTAGGCTCAATTTCCCCTTCGGCACACGTCCAGTCGACCTTGCTCCATCGGAGCCAGGGTGGTGAGCTCGGCTATGGTGCGGGAGGAACGCGAGGTCTGGGAGCGCCCTGAGGCCGAGGCCGCCGCCGAGGCCTACATGCAAGAACTCCGCCGACAGGATCCAAAGCTCGTGGAGGCGGAGCGGGCGATCTTTGCGGACGCAGAGGGCGGTGAGGTCATCGCTCTCTCCTCTGATGACGAGTTCGAAGGCGGCGAGGACGACGGCACGGAGGGCAGCAAGGTTATCGCTCTCTCCTCCGATGACGAGGTCGAAGGCGGCCGCGACGGCGGCATGGAGGCCGTTGAGTTGGGCCCCGAGGACGAGGAGATCGACGTCGACGAGTGGAGGAGTGCCTTCCCCAATGACCCCGACGGCGGCACCGGCCTGGACCCGGCTCGCGGCACACTGTACATGACGCAGAAGGATTGGCTCGACCTCTACTTTGACCGAAAGTAGTTTAGGTTAGATTAAATTTATGATTTATGTTCGGTTATGCAAACTATCTATGTTTATGTTTGAATTCATGCTACTTTCGGTTGAACCTACTTTGAACTTGATCAAATTGAAGCTTACAACGTTAAGTTTAGAGGATCGACTAGAAAAGTCCAAAAATTGCTGGAGTATGTATTTATATATATATAGGGCTGGACTATTTTGTTACCGGTAACAGAATATTATTCTGTTACCCTTGCCCCCTATAAGGCGCGACGCGTCCACGACAGACCTAGCCCCAATCCGACCCACTTCCTACCGCCGGAGGCAGCTGTCATGGCGAAGCGAAAGGACGGCGGCAGCCGAGCGAGGGAGCCAGCGTCGTGACACGCCGACGGCGAGTTTGCATCACCGGCCCCCGATCCACAACCACTCCCCGACGCGCCGCCATCTAGCCATGTCGCCGGCCCGACCGCCGCCACCATCGGTCGCCTCGTCCGGCCCCGAGCATCCTCACACCTCCCACCACCGGCGGAGGAGCCTCACGTGCTTCCCGCCGCCGGGCGCCAGAGCTTCCCTCCGTCTGGTGCAGGAGCCTCTCCGCTCGCCTACCCGCCACCTGGTGCAGGAGCTTCCCCACGCGCCTTCCCGCCGCCGGGCGCCGGATATTCGCCTGGGCCGTGATCCATGCCTCCTGCCTCCGCCCCTCGACGGACCTCGTAGACAGAGACCTCGTCGACAGAGCTCCACCACAAGCACGGTCGTCTCCCCAACAACAATGGCTCCACCTTCCAAGTTCTTGCCAATACGCCGCCAACGAAACGAAGATGGAGTCACATGCAACAAGATGCAGGTGATGAATCCTTCCCACACACATTACTAGCAACACCAAACTTTTTGAGATCTGGGTTTGAATGAAGATAGGGACCATGTTTCTGTCAATTTATCAGTTCATCCGTTTATCTGTGCTGCTATGCTCTGCCTACATGTTACACTATTGGGTTCATGAGTACAAAATAGTGTGATGCATCTGTGCTGCTTCAGTACATTGCAAATGCTTGCATCAGTTCGTTTACACCCCTGGCGCTTGATGCACAATTAGCATGTCGAGGTTACTATCAGTGCATCTAATATGCTATCTTCAATTCAAGTAAAAAAAACTTAAAATATATGCGTCAGTCCAAGTAGATAGTGACAAAGGTTCAGCTACCACTGAAAAGTTGTATGTTGCTATTTCTAAGAGTACAAGTCATGTAATTGCATAAGTTCGAACGGGTAACAAAACTGTTATCGAAAAATATAATTGCTACACAGAAGTTCAAGGATACATAAGCTAGCAAGATTTGTAATGTAGATGCATTATTGCACAATTACGATGTCGAGGTTCTTCACGATGCATCTAATATGCTATCTTCAGTTCAAGTAAAAAAACTTAAAACATATGCGTCAGTCCAAGTAGATTGTGACAAAGGTTCAGCTACCACTGAAAAGTTGTATGTTGTTATTTCTAAGAGTGCAAGTCATGTAGTTGCGTCGGTTCAAACGAGTAAAAAAACTGTTACTGAAAATAATAATATAAAATTGCTACACAGTAAGTTCAGTCATGCATAAACTGGCAGTACTTGTAGATGCATTGATGCACAATTAGCATGTCGAGGTTACTATCAGTGCATCTAATATGCTATCTTCAATTCAAGTAAAAAAAACTTAAAATATATGCGTCAGTCCAAGTAGATAGTGACAAAGGTTCAGCTACCACTGAAAAGTTGTATGTTGCTATTTCTAAGAGTACAAGTCATGTAATTGCATAAGTTCGAACGGGTAACAAAACTGTTACCGAAAAAATATAATTGCTACACAGTAAGTTCAGTGATACATAAGCTAGCAGTACTTGTAATGTAGATGCATTATTGCACAATTACGATGTCGAGGTTACTGTCAGTGCATCTAATATGCTATCTTCAGTTCAAGTAAAAAAACTTAAAACATATGCGTCAGTCCAAGTAGATTGTGACAAAGGTTCAGCTACCACTGAAAAGTTGTATGTTGTTATTTCTAAGAGTACAAGTCATGTAGTTGCGTCGGTTCAAACGAGTAAAAAAACTGTTACTGAAAATAATAATATAAAATTGCTACACAGTAAGTTCAGTCATGCATAAACTGGCAGTACTTGTAGATGCATCGATGCACGATTAGGATGTCGAGGTTACTGTCAGTGCATCTAATATGCTATCTTCAATTCAAGTAAAAAAACTTAAAATATATGCGTCAGTCCAAGTAGATAGTGACAAAGGTTCAGCTACCACTGAAAAGTTGTATGTTGCTATTTCTAAGAGTACAAGTCATGTAATTGCATAAGTTCGAACGGGTAACAAAACTGTTACCGAAAAAATATAATTGCTACACAGTAAGTTCAGTGATACATAAGCTAGCAGTACTTGTAATGTAGGTGCATTATTGCACGATTACGATGTCGAGGGTACTGTCAGTGCATCTAATATGCTATCTTCAGTTCAAGTAAAAAAACTTAAAACATATGCGTCAGTCCAAGTAGATAGTGACCAAGGTTCAGCTACCACTGAAAAGTTGTATGTTGTTATTTCTAAGACTGCAAGTCATGTAGTTGCGTCGGTTCAAACGAGTAAAAAAACTGTTACTGAAAATAATAATATAAAATTGCTACACAGTAAGTTCAGTCATGCATAAACTGGAAGTACTTGTAGATGCATTGATGCACGATTAGGATGTCGAGGTTACTGTCAGTGCATCTAATATGCTATCTTCAGTTCAAGTAAAAAAAACTTAAAACATATGCGTCAGTCCAAGTAGATAGTGGTAAGAGAGTGCCACATTTACACAGTAAGTTCAATGATACATAAACTAGGAGTACTTCTACTGTAGTTGCATAAGTTGTAGAAGAAACAGTACATCAGTACATCCGTGTTTGAGCATCAATGTCGGTGTCGAAACCGGCGGATCTCGGGTAGGGGGTCCCGAACTGTGCGTCTAGGCGGATGGTAACAGGAGACAAGGGACACGATGTTTTACCCAGGTTCGGGCCCTCTTGATGGAGGTAAAACCCTACGTCTTGTTTGATTAATATTGATGATATGGTTAGTACAGGAGTGGATCTACCACGAGATCAAGGAGGCTAAACCCTAGAAGCTAGCCTTTGGTATGATTGTTGTAATGTATGTTGTGTCCTACGGACTAAGCCCTCCGGTTTATATAGACACCGGAGAGGGCTAGGGTTACACAGAGTCGGTTACAATGGTAGGAGATCTACATATCCGTATCGCCAAGATTGCCTTCCACGCTAAGGAAAGTCCCATCCGGACACGGGACGGAGTCTTCATCTTGCATCTTCGTAGTCTTGGAGTCCGGCGGACGATGATAATCCGACTGTCCGGACACCCCCTAGTACAGGACTCCCTCAGTAGCCCCTGAACCAGGCTTCAATGACGATAAGTCCGGCGCGCATAATGTTCGGCATTGCAAGGCGGGTTCCTCCTTTGAATAATCCAGAGAAGATTTTGAACACCAGGATAGTGACCGGCTCTGCAAAATAAATTCCACGTTCCACCATAGATAGAATAATATATACACAAGTTCAATCTGCTGACGTATTTTGCGGCATGACGTCACACCACTACCAAGCCTTTACTTGAATCGTTTTTTATTATACCGTCTCAGCGCGTTTAGCGAAGCGGTTTCCTTTGCACGTCTTGTCGAAGCAGAGATCGTGTTCCCCTTATTCCAGGATTCTCATCAATACGGACGTGGGTAACCCAACCGCGCCATTGATAGTGGCACTTGGGAGATAAGCGAGTTTTACCAGGCCGGTGGGGGACGCATAGTCTTCGCCCTCATATATATAAGGGATAAGGATTCACCTTTTCACCCACGCCTTCTTCCTCCTTTGCTTATCCATCTCCGCGCACTCGAGCTCCAGCGCCCAAGTTCACGCATCTCGTCTCAACCTTCTCCGACCATGTCCGGAGCGGGAGGCAAGTGGTTGGCCTCCACCTTTAAGGAGGAGCACATCACAAAGTTGTGCAGCGCCGGATACCTTTCCGGCGACATCGCGCACCGGCTGCCTGACAAGGGGCAGCTCATCCCCACCCCCAGGCCCCATGAGAGGGTCGTTTTCCTTCCCCACTTCCTCCGCGGACTGGGCTTTCCACTTCACCCCTTTGTCCGGGGGCTCATGTTCTACTACGGCCTGGATTTCCATGATCTGGCGCCGAACTTCATCCTCAACATCTCGGCGTTTATCATGATGTGCGAGGCCTTCCTCTGCATCCGTCCCCACTTCGGCTTGTGGCTCAAGACCTTCAATGTCAAGCCGAAGGTAGTGAAGGGCACGCAGGCGGAGTGCGGAGGCGCCATGTTGGGCAAGATGCCCAACGTCCTCTGGTTTGAAGGGGCCTTCGGGGAATCCGTCAAGGGGTGGCAGTCGGGTGGTTCTATATCACCGAGCAGCGACCCTCGTGGGCGGCGACCCCGAGTTCAGATCTGGTATCCTCGCAGCTCACCTCCCGGAAAGAGAAGGGCTTGTGTGGGGTAATTCAAGGAGCCGACGGGACTCCAAGCTCAGATCCGTAAGTGGTGAACAAGAATCTCAGGCTTGTTAACGTGGTCCAAGTCATGCTCGTCCGCCAGATTCTCCCATGCCAAGAAAGGGCATTCAATCTATGGGAGTTCGATCCGGAACAGCACCAGGCGCTGAGCGGGCTCTTCGACACGACGTACGAAGGCGCCTGGAGGGTGCTGTTTAAGGGCGCCGAAGCCCCCACATCCGCGACGGAAGATCGCGGATTTCACTCGCAGCGTCCAGCTGATGAGGTAAGTGATTCTACCCCTTTACATGACACTTGTTGTTAATAGTTTGATTCTAAGCGGGTTTTAATCTCCCTTTTCCTTTGACAGGAATGGATGAAGAAGGCCGAGCAGCTCATCTGCCCGGCTCCCATGCCAGAAGACCCAGTGGACGCCCGTCTAGCGGGGCTGCTGGTTCCGGCACCGCACGTGGTGCCGGAGAAGAAGGCCAAGAAGTTGGCCATGGGCACTCGAAAGAGTTCCCGTTTTCAGGTGTCCTATGACTCCGAGGCGGATTCCTCCCCCGAAGATGAGGAGGAGGAAGAAGACTCTCTCCCAGAGGAGGGAGAAAGAAAGAGGAAGGCCTCCCCAACAGGGGAGGCCGAAGGGTCCAAGAGGGGAAGAACTATTCCCCCGGACAGCTCCGCCAACACCAACGTTGGCGATGAAGAGTGGCCTCAAGGGCCAGCCTCAAAGGCGAGATCGTAAGTATCCGGATTCTGAATGATCTGTAATTTCTTTTGTGTCACATAGTGTGCTTCTAATGCCGCGATACCGCTCAAGTCCGCCGACGATGATCTCCCCGCTTGTCGGCGGGTCATTGGCTGCATCGGATGTGGATTCCATTCCGACTTCCTCCACCCCTCGCGCGCCGAGGATGCCGAGGTGGGATCCCGGAAGGACCCATCAGAGGAGGCTCGGAGGCGCCGCCAGCAGCCTCCGGACTTTGCGCCGGACTCTCACGCCGAACTGCGGTGGTTCCAGAGTCCGCAGCTACTCGCAAGAATGGCAAGACCGTGACACCGGCGGCCCCCGTCCAACCGGAGGCGCCGGACAACTTGTTGGAGGCGCTCAAAGGCGCTTCCATCGAGGAAGAACACCGCACTATCATGAGTGCGGTGATTTAGAAGGTTCAGCTTGCCAAGAGCGGGCTGACCGAAGCCTGCAACAACCTTCTAACAGGCTTTGAGGTAAGAAGTTAAAATTATGTAATGTAATACCGCATAGACAGTAGCCCCTGATGCTCGGTTCGGTGTTCGGAAAGAAAAGCCGGACTGAGGATCTAAAGAAGATATACGCAGGGTTGCTAAAAATTATGTCAATATGGGTTTGCAGGTCTGCTGACCTCTGCCGCACTGACTGCGGAGGTCGGTGCATTGAAGCAGGATCTCGAGCGGTCCGACCAAGAGCTCGGCCGTGCCAAGAAGCAGCTCGAGGACAAAGAAGGTGAGTAACACCACTTTGAAAATTTACCTTACAGAAAAGGATTTAGGTTGCAATAAAAATAACAAGGATAACGTGGGTACTGCAGGGGACATTAATGATGTGGCAACCCTGAAGGAGGCTGTGTCCGCGGCCGAACGCAATGCGGCCGTGGAACGGGCGGAGCGAGAGAAGCAGGAGGCGCTGGTGGCGGAAGTGCGGCAAGAGCTCCAGGCTCTCATGGAAAAGCATGAGAGTTTGGAGCGCGACTCAAAGACTCGAGAGTCCGAGCTTGCTTCGGCTCTCGAAAGTGCCAAAGCCGCCAAGGCCGAGGCCCATAAGGCCCTTCAGGAGGTTGAGGATGTGAAGAAAATAGTGGCGGGTAAGGAATTTTTCATGCAAAGCAAGCATGTTAATGTAAACTACCTGACACTTACCCGAATTCAGAGCTCTCCAGGGGCGTTTGCAGATCTGCCTCGTAGTGTATTCCGATGCCGCCGCATTCTACCGTGGCGAGGAGGGGAGCTCAACGGAGAAGGTCTTCTGGTCTCAGTGTGCTGAGGCCGGCCTTCTGGTGCCCCATAGCGACCATGAAGGGCCTCGTACTCTGGCTGTGGCCTAGAGAGGCCATGCCTGGGAGCTACTTCGGCCTCGTGCGGCGGCTGGTGGATGTGTGTCCCTTGTTGGAGGTCGTCAAGTGCTCCGCCTGTATTGAAGGTGCTCGCCGGGCCCTTGCCCGCGCAAAAGTGCACTGGGGCAAGCTGGATGCGGAGAAGCTTATCACTGACGCGCCGCCAGTGGGCAAGGAGTATCGTACGCCCGAGATGTACTATAAGACTGTCCTGAAGGGTGCCCGCAAGATTGCGGATGAGTTCCCTAGAGATGTAATTATTGAGTAGACTCGCTATGTATTATCCTGTGCGCTGAAAACTATGTTCATATGCGCTAAGCAACGCTTGTTTGATTTAAAATATTACCTTATGTGCGGCCGTTTATAAAATTTGAGAGATGGCAAGTCGTCGGCTTCAGCCCCCAAGCCACGAGTGCTGGGGTGTTCGGGATAAACTTGAGCACTCTTGTTCCCATTCTCGGGTCCATCTAGGGAGGCGCTCAACACAACGAACAAGGCAACCGGACTTATAATGCTTGAACACTCTCACTTAGCCATAGAATTCTATAATTTTAAATTTCGGCGAAGCCCCTAGTATTCGGAAGACCGAGTTCGGGGCGCTATCCACACCTTGGCCGGACATTATCCGGTTCTTCGCTTGACGCGGCATAAGTCTTTAAGGACTCGAAAAGACCTCTCGAACAGCGACCAGTCTCTCGCTTTATCATGACAGTTAGTTTTAGCTTTCTCCACTGAGGCGCTCGCCCAGCTCAACCGGGGCGCAATCGCAGTGGTTCTCCCAGTGCCACCTTAGCCGATAGAACGGAACGTAAGGTACCAAAACGTGGGAGCCGGGAAAACCCAACTATTGACCCAAGACATGATTCGGAGCCGATTCATATAATGCTATATGTTCGGAGTGCCGCACTTGTGAAAGTGTTCGGACATATCACACCATAATGCAGGAGTTGACGCTCAAAAATGGCATGATCGCAAAGAGTGACTTGAGTCTATAATGAAATGAGGTTAAAATTATGAGTTTATGTCACCATTTGATGGCCATCGTCAAGATGATCGAAATAAATATGAAGATGGACCAAAAAGGAGCTCAAGTGCAAAAGATATGACAATTTCGAAGATACCCGTGTTGACACCTGATTAAAGAATGGCATGAAACATAATTAAGAAGACCTCAGATGGAAAAAGTTACAACTGCAAAGTTCTTCGTCTCGTCGAAACGGACGATTTTGATATAAGAATCATCCCCATCCGAATTCGTATGCAAAAGTTATAGCCAAAACTGTGCGCTGCAGCACTGTATGGCCGGATCATCCGGACCGGGGTCCAGATCATCCGGCCGAGGGCCGAAAAATTGACCAAAACAATAGAAGCTAAAAGTTGAAGCCGGATGATCTGGATCATCTCCCGGATGATCCGGGTAAAGGCCGGACAATCCGGGCAATCGTCCGGACGTCCGGACACGTTTTTCTGCTGCAGACTTTAGAAAACGTCCCGAAACACCCTCAAGATGGCCTCGGATGAAAAAGTGTTCAACATGAAAGTTGTGCGTCTCGTCAAGGCGGTTGATTTGGATATAAAATACGTCCAAATCCATGGTCGTATGAGGATTCTAGAGCCAAAACAGTGAGCTGCTGTCAAAAAACTGGGCTAGGCCGGATCATCCGGGCCTTGAGCCAGACATCCGGGCCGGGGGTCGTGAATAGTCCGTGTTTTATTAGGTTTTGATAATTTGGACGGCTAGGCAAGTCCTTTTCTTGTACGGGAAGTCCACCCGCCTCTTATATAGACAAGAGGTGACGGCCGATTGAACAACAACACACAATCGAACAAATCTATCTATACTTTTTACCTTTACTTTTCCTTCTCCCTTGTTCTTCTTCTTCCTCGTTCTTCGTTCGTTCTTCTTTTGCAGGGCGGCGAACCTCGAGGCCCTAGGGGCGGTCAGGCCGACCTAGGGCAGCCCATAGCCGCCGCGCGCCCTGACGGGGTCCCTCCCGGGCGTGTGGGGTTTCGGGTCCTCAAAAGCGCCCGCCGGATTGTCTTGCGTACCGCGCTTCCGGCGGGTCTCCTTCGACGTGAGCTGCGGTGCATCACCCCCGGCGTCGAGGGTGCACGGTGACGTGTTCGTGTGCGAACACACTTTTTGGCGACTCCGCTGGGGACGAAGCTTTGAACGGTCTCCGGCCCGTTCTTGCTACGAAGAGATCGTCATCAAGTTGCTGCAATCTACAAAGGTAATATGAATACCCAATTCCCCTTTGTAGATGGAAATAATCCATATGTTGTTGCTAGATCACCTAATGAGCATAATGTATCGGCTAGCCCTAGTTTTATCAATCATGCATCTAATTATGCGCAAGGGCCGATGCAAAACAATTTTCATGCTTCAAATTCTTATGATTTTAGCAACGTAGAACATATGTATCCAAACTCTCATGCATCGGCAACCCCACAAATCCATATGCCGATGAACAACATGGTGAGTTTGGTTAATAAATTTGAAACACCTCATGTTAGGATTTCCAATGCCATGCAAGAAAGTGTTTCACCCTTTTATTCATCGGCAAGTAATGTGCAATATACTAATCCAACCATGCCAATGAACGAGAGAATTGGTCATGCTACTACTAGCTATTCGGCCAGTTATTCTCAACTGTCATATGCTACACCTCATGACAATAATTTTTCAGCACCATACACAACTGTAGATGTTCATAATTCGGCTTCACACCTTCCTGGTCACAGCCGAATAATTGTAAATTTTACTGGAGCGGTTGTGCCCAATATTGTAGAAGATGAGGTAGTGGTGGCTGCATTGAAGAGTTTAGCCCAAAATAAGAGGATTAGTGCTCTTTGCCTTGAACAACATGAAAAGGGGCTATTTCCTGATTATGCCGCAATAAAAGCTAGTGTTTTGCAAGAAGATGAATCTTTGCCAATTGATAAAATTGGTGAGCAAAGATATGGTTTTACAACAATGCATATGCCTTCACCTAGTACTACATCATATTATACACCCCCTACACAATTGCAAAGTTTCAGCAACACCCATGTGTCATTGCCGAAAGAATCTAAAAGCATTGGGGGGCGATCATATCCGGAGTGGGCTGACGTTGAGAAAAAGCTTAAAGCCAATCTTGCCGCTCGCCGCCGAAAACAAATTGAAGGAGAATTGGCTCAAATAAAAGAAGCATTGCCAATTGATAGTATCAATGAAAAGATGGATAATTCAAAACATGAAAGTGCTTCAGTTGAAAAAGCCGAATCAAGTAGTATATATTCTGAATCCATCAAATCCAAAGAGGCAAGCGGTATTGAGAAAGGGCATGGAAAGCATGGCAAAACGACCATACTTGATTTTTCTAAAATTAAGGGAACCTACTTCCTGCCCTATGAGTTTCGTGCCATAGAAATTGATGAGTTTCACGGACAAGAACAAGTAGCCGAACAAAGTTCGGTTGACAAAGATCTTCAAATTTATGATGCACGAAATCAAGAAGAAAATGGTGACATGGTGTTGGGAAGTCATCTAGAAGCAAAGCACAATATTATTCATCATATGCAATCATCATGCTCTCCCAACATATTTGAAGAGGTATGTCTAGCAAGTAATTTACCTATTTTCAGATTTGGTCACAACTTTATTGTTGATGCATCTATTAGAAAATTTCTAATAAGTAATTTTCAAAGACCAATTAAGAAGGGCAATATACTTGTTAGCAATAAAATTGTTACTAAGCATATCGGTCAATATATTGTACCATTCAAAGAGACCGATAGTGACTTATTACTGCAACCAAAGCTTTTCCCATTGCTTTATTTAAAGTTCATATCTAATTGGGTAGCTTTGCTTGCTTCATACTTGGCTTACGCATGGTCTCAATTGAGACGTGTATGTTCTAACTACTTTGATTTCAGAAATTCAAAGCCAAGGTTAAAATCTTTTGGGAAAACCGATGCTAGTATAGTTTCTTATTTAAGGACATCAGAAAAAGAATGCAAAAGAGAATTCATAGCCGAATGGGAAGATGCCAAATCTGAACCATTCGTTTGCTTAACTCCAAAGCCGTTCTCACAACAAGATCGGCTAGAAAACAAAAGATATACCTTTGATTCAAACATGTGTGATCAAATCTTTGATTTGTTGTTGAAAAATAATTACATTAGAATTCTTGATCACCATGTCAAGCCATCAATTCAAGGACGAATGTATTGTAGGTTGCATCATTCGTTCAAACATAATTTTGAGGATTGCAATATGTTTCGTCAAATAGTTAAATCGGCCATTGATAAAGGACGATTGAAATTTGTTGAGACACCAAGAGATGACCAGTCTATTCCGATTGGTCCCGATAGCAGAAAGTTTTTGCATCGGCTGCTTCAAGCCGATCCATTTAAAGAGAAGGTAAAAACTGCAGGTGGTGGGATCGAGCTTTCAAGTAAAGAATTTGTTGAAGAGCATAATGAACATAACCTTGAGGGCAAAAATTCCATTGAAGCTACAATGGAGACGCCAAGGACTGGGGGGCAGCAAGCAAATCCAATGATCGATGGAAGCAAACCAAAAGAAAACAAAAGCCAAAATAAGCGCAAGTGTAAGAGATCAAAAATCACCTTCGCTGAACTATTGGATAAATATCAAAAGAAGAGTGAAGAAAAGAATGCTTATCGGCCGAAACATGCAAAGAAACCAAGATCACCCCCAAGGCGCAAATATGAGGATCGATATTGGCAAAGTGCGAATTTTAAGGCAACATATTCATATCCTTATTTTGGGCCGCCAATGCCAATGCCGTGGATGCCTCCCTATGCTCATATAGATACATATTCATCATGGGATAGGTATGATACAAGGGAACATTCTCCATCTTATTTTAGACCATCTCACCGATATTATGCAGCTCCAAGAAGATCAACATCTGAACAATCACATGTTAAAGACCGTTTCAATCATAAGGAATCGGTCCAGAACTCATGGAAGAAGAAAGAGGTGGTCAAACAAGTTTACCGAGTTAAAAGAGATGGTCGTAAGAGTGCTACTTCAAATTTAATCTCAAATGAAAAAGAGCCAATGAAAGTGTTGACATTGGCTACTAAAGGCAATGAGATGAAGCAACCAATTATTAAGAGTCAAAGTGCCAAATCTGAAAAAAAGAAGTTGAGAGTGCACAAGGCCAAGAAAGAATTGCCATTGGTCAAAACAGAATCACAGCCGAGATGCCCACTCGGCTTATCGTATTGGCAAAAGAAGGAATTACAAAATCTTAGTTCACAAGAGCTGAGAAAGAGGAACATGGCATGGGTTCCCAAGAAGATCAATCAAGACAAAAATGATGTGCATGCTTCTGTTGCAACAAGTACAATAAAAGTGAAGAAGGAAAATAATGAAAGCCACAAACAACTAAGCCGAAGGTGCGCATCACAACATCAAAATCTTCGGTTAGCACATCATCAATTTTCTTCAACAATGCCATTGATGCCTTTGCCATGGAATTCATCCACAGGTATTATCAGTTACCCTCCATGGACTTATTTTGATCCATGGATGCAACATAATTTTCCATATCATGACAAACTATTACCAAATCACTATACATTTGGTTAGTTACATTTTTGTTGCTAAGACAAAGGGGCCGAAATATTTTATTGCTATTTTATTTGTTTATTTCGGCTATACATGCTTTAATGGATGAATTCTACATGGACCTCATGATAATGGCCGATAATGAACTATCGTCCTAAGAAACTATCCGATCATGGCCGGTGTAATATTCTTACATCATCCTTAGTTTGAATGGAGAGCGAGACAAGTACTATGTAGATTATGTTTTGATAGTTGAATTCATAACAATGGCCATGGTGTTGGTGTTGTTTATATATCTCCATATGGTGCTGTTATGTGAAGCCTCATGCCTCTTAAAATATTTATTGCACAATAATCAAAGCCGAACATGCAATGTTATTCGGTTTGGAACTTTTGCCATATTTGCTAAACATATTGAGGCTTTCAGTGATTTGTTATGAGTAGTGCAACAAATATCAAAGGGTTATCAATGTTTTGACGAATCACTTATAGTTTATCTTGAGGTATGTCTAGATGCAAAATTTACCTTGGGTTGCTATAAAATTGTTCATATTTCCATACATGACAATTTGAAAGAGTTGGCACAGCAAGCATCCGGCTACTATGTTAATCATGGTGTGTTGCATTTCTGTCAATAGCCGATGCTTAGTCTCGTCAATAGAGGTAAGGCCGAACCGAAGTCCACCGCTTCGGCCACTAATGATTTTTTTATGCAGGCGAAGGTAAGGATTGGAGAAAGTTCATTGTTGATTATATGCAAAATCCTATCGAAAGGGTGAACAATATGATTCAGAGGATGACCTTGAGATACATATCTGTGGAGCTTTATCATCAGATTGTTAAGGAAGTTGAGAAGGTTTCACGCAATTTTGCATCAAGGATTCAAAGAAATAATGGCCGATATATATTTATTGCCCAAGCACATGCAAAGTGGCCGATGGAGTGTTGACATCGTCCTTAGAACCAACATAATACGAGTTATTTTTCGGCATACTACCTTTGCCGAAAAACAGGGGGGCATGTGTTGACGCTCAAAAATGGCATGATCGCAAAGAGTGACTTGAGTATATAATGGAATGAGGTTAAAATTATGAGTTTATGTCACCATTTGATGGCCATCGTCAAGATGATCGAAATAAATATGAAGATGGACCAAAAAGGAGCTCAAGTGCAAAAGATATGACAATTTCGAAGATACCCGTGTTGACACCTGATTAAAGAATGGCATGAAACATAATTAAGAGGACCTCAGATGGAAAAAGTTACAACTGCAAAGTTCTTCGTCTCGTCGAAACGGACGATTTTGATATAAGAATCATCCCCATCCAAATTCGTATGCAAAAGTTATAGCCAAAACTGTGCGCTGCAGCACTGTATGGCCGGATCATCCGGACCGGGGTCCAGATCATCCGGCCGAGGGCCGAAAAATTGACCAAAACAACAGAAGCTAAAAGTTGAAGCCGGATGATCTGGATCATCTCCCGGATGATCCGGGTAAAGGCCGTACAATCCGGGCAATCGTCCGGACGTCCGGACACGTTTTTCTGCTGCAGACTTTAGAAAACGGCCCGAAACACCCTCGAGATGGCCTCGGATGAAAATGTGTTCAACATGAAAGTTGTGCGTCTCGTCGAGACGGTTGATTTAGATATAAAAAACGTCCAAATCCGTGGTCGTATGAGGATTCTGGAGCCAAAACAGTGAGCTTCTGTCAAAAAACTGGGCTAGGCCGGATCATCCGGGCCTTGAGCCGGACATCCGGGCCGGGGGTCGTGAATAGTCCGTGTTTTATTAGGTTTTGATAATTTGGACGGCTAGGCAAGTCCTTTTCTTGTACGGGAAATCCACCCGCCTCTTATATAGACAAGAGGTGACGGCCGATTGAACAACAACACCCAATCGAACAAATCTATCTATACTTTTTACCTTTACTTTTCCTTCTCCCTTGTTCTTCTTCTTCCTCGTTCTTCGTTCGTTCTTCTTTTGCAGGGCGGCGAACCTCGAGGCCCTAGGGGCGGTCAGGCCGACCTAGGGCAACCCATAGCCGCCGCGCGCACTGATGGGGTCCCTCCCGGGCGTGTGGGGTTTCGGGTCCTCAAAAGCGCCCGCCGGATTGTCTTGCGTACCGCGCTTCTGGCGGGTCTCCTTCGACGTGAGCTGCGGTGCATCACCACAGGCGTCGAGGGTACACGGTGACGTGTTCGTGTGCGAACAGCAGGGAACATAAGCCCCTGGTGGATTCGGCCGTACCAAAATATACGGGTGCAAGATGTCATTAATGAACATATGTGTAAAGTAATGCAATAACAGGCAAAAAATGCTGCATTATTTATTCAAGAAATTCTGCTATGAGTGCGGAATGATACAAATAGTGCGGTAAGCAAGGGATTGGACTAATCAAACATGTCCCCCTCCAGGGATGGGCTGCGGACTGGTGTATAGAATCAAATTTAATGCTCGTAATGGAGACCACCTGAGTGTTTATCGCGGCCTTCTTTCTTCCCTGGCTATTGCATCGTGAGTTCGGCGGGTTCACCGCCGGACAGGGCCTCTGGTGAACGGAGTCCTGCGTATACAAAGAAGGAAAATAATAACAAAAAAGAGTGACACACTTGTGAGCCCCTGGTGTGGTTGAGCCGCACTCTGGGTCTGTTGTGGTCGTGCCCCTTCCCCTAGGCCCATGGCACCTCCAGAGCGTAATGATGTACGCGGAGGGTTGGTCTTGAAATTATGCAAGGGCTTGGGTTGGGGTCGCATTGCTACACGTGCTCGGATCGTGCCAGGTGGTCTTGGTTGATGTTGCTTCGGGCGCGTTTGGCCGTATCTGGCCGTTTAACGGCCGGACTCGAAAATTGCCTTAAAAGGCTGCTCAGTACTTCTGCCGCGAGAGCCGCTGTGTGTTCCTCCGGTCGGAGGGAGCATTCCGTATTTCCGTTGACCGTGATGACTCCACGAGGGTCTGGCATCTTGAGCTTGAGGTATGCGTAATGTGGTACCGCATTGAACTTTGCGAACGCGGTTCGTCCGAGCAGAGCATGATAGCCGCTGCGGAACGGGACTATGTCGAAGATTAACTCCTCGCTTCGGAAATTATCTGGGGATCTGAAGACCACTTCCAGTGTGACTGACCCTGTACAATTGGCCTCCACACCTGGTATGACGCCTTTGAAGGTCGTCTTTGTAGGTTTAATCCTTGAGGGGTCTATGCCCATCTTGCACACTGTATCCTGATAAAGCAGGTTTACGCTACTGCCGCCGTCCATCAGGACTCTTGTGAGGTGAAATCCATCGACGATTGGGTCTAAAACCAATGCGGCGAATCCGCCATGGCGGATACTGGTCGGATGGTCTCTTCGATCGAAAGTGATCGGGCAAGAGGAACATGGATTGAACTTAGGGGCGACTGGCTCCATCGCATATACGTCCCTTAGTGCACGCTTCCGCTCGCTCTTGGGTATATGGGTTGCGTATATCATGTTTACCATCCGCACTTGTGGGGGGAAACCCTTCTGTCCTCTACTGTTCGGCGGCCGGGTCTCTTCCTCGTCGTCGCTGTGCAGCCCCTTGTCATTGTTTTTGGCAATTAACTTGCCTGCCTGCGTCAATACCCAACAATCTCTGTTGGTGTGATTAGCTGGCTTTTCGGGGGTGCCATATATCCGGCATGAGCGGTCGAGTATTCGGTCCAAGTTGGACGGACCCGGAGTGGTTCTTTTGAATGGATTCTTCCGCTGACCGGGTTTAGAGCCTCGGAATCCGGCGTTGACTGCCGTATCCTCCTTGTCGTCGCCGTTAACGCGGCGTTTGTTTTTGTTTCGACGCGACCTGCCATTGTGGTCCTTAGTGTCCGGACTACCGGCATTTTTGCTGAGGTTGTTGCTGCGAGCTAGCCAGCTATCCTCTCCTGCACAGAAGCGGGTCATTAATGATGTGAGGGCTGCCATGGATTTCGGCTTTTCCTGTCCTAGGTGCCGGGCTAGCCATCATCGCGGATGTTATGCTTGAATGCTGCGAGGGCCTCTGCATCCGGACAGTCGACGATTTGATTTTTCTTTGTCAAGAACCATGTCCAGAATTGTCTGGCCGATTCGTCTGGCTGCTGGATTATGTGGCTTAGGTCATCGGCGTCTGGTGGCCGCACATATGTGCCCTGGAAGTTGTCGAGGAATGCGGCTTCCAGGTCCTCCCAACACCCAATTGACTCTGCGGGCAGGCTATTAAGCCAATGCCGAGCTAGTCCTTTAAGCTTGAGCGGGAGGTATTTGATGGCGTGGAGATCGTCGCCGCTGGCTATATGGATGTGAAGGAGATAATCTTCGATCCAAACCGCGGGGTCTGTCGTGCCATCGTAGGATTCAATGTTTACGGGTTTAAACCCTTCAGGGATTTGATGATCCATTACTTCGTCAGTGAAGCATAGCGGGTGTGCGGCGCCTCTGTATTGAGCAATATCACGACGTAGATCAAGGCAGCGTTGTCTGCTGTGTTCGGCCCGGCCAAAGTTGTTGTATCCGGCTCGACGGTATTCGTCGTGGGTCGTGGGGCGCCCATGTGATCCATAGACAGATCTGGATTGTCTTGCCTTATCCTCCAATATGTCCCGCAAGTCCGGCGCGTTCCCTCGTGGCTTTGTACTTTTCGAGCGATGCCGGGGTACGGTCTTGATGGAAGGCCTGGGTGCCTCTCTGTCGCGACCACGGGGTGGTCGGTCGGCCGTATTGTGTGCTGGTGATGAGGGTATGTATGCTTCCTCCTCTAATCGGGGGAGCAACATGTGTTTTGGGTAGCTCTTGGAGGGGCGTTCGAGTTCATACTCTTCGGCCGCGAGGACCTCGGTCCATCGGTCGGCCAGCAGGTCTTGATCAGCTTGAAGCTGCTACTGCTTTTTCTTTAGGCTATTTGTTGTGGCCATTAGCTTGCGTTTGAAACGCTCTTGTTCGATGGGATCCTCGGGCACGACGAATTCGTCGTCGTTGAGGCTTGCCTCGTCTTCGGAGGGAGGTATGTAATTATCATCCTCGACCTCTTCATCTGCCGCTCTCTCGTGAGGGCTTGCTTCTGCATCCTCCTACGCTGAATCTTGCTGGAGTATATTGTCTTCGGCACTTTCTGGGGTGTTATTATCTCCTGTGCCGGAATCTCCATTCTTGCTGTGGCGGATTTAGAGCGGCGCCACGACGCCGGGCGCTTGGGCTGTTTCTTTAAGGAATCTGCCTCCGCTGCTTCTTCGCTGTCCCCATCTTTTGGGGTGTCCACCATGTATATATCATATGACGAGGTGGTCTTCCAGTGCCTTGTAGGCGCTGGTTCTTGTTCGTCTCCGGCATCGTCGTCCATACCGTCGATGTCTTCGGAGTCATAGTCTAGCATGTCGGTTAGATCGTCGACAGTGGCTACAAAGTGGGAGGTGGGTGGGCGTTGAATTTCTTCGTCGTCCGAATCCCAACCATCCTGGCCATAATCCGGCCAGGGCTCTCCGTATAGCGAGAGATGCTTTTAGCGAATTTAGGATGTCGGTGTACTAAAGTAGGGGTACCTTAGTATCCCGAACTTGTGCATGGGCAGTCGCAGCGTCCCGCGGCAAGGCTTGCCAGGTGCCCGCCCTGGTCCTCCGTGGTTCCTTTGGAGCCATTCAAGAACAAAGTGTTCAAGCCAAGAAGACAAGGCCCCGGCAAGAGGAGCTTGCCGGGAAGGGCAAGGCCCCGGCAAGAGGAGCTTGCCGGGAAAGCCAACCAAGGCATCTCAAGACACTTGCCGCGACGCGCTACACATCCCGGCAAGACCCGGCGAGCGACAAGCTTCCGGGCGCGGCCAGACAACGGACGCGGCAAGGCGCTTACCGCGGCAAGCCACCTCTCTGTATCTACGCTCCAGCGCATCCGTCGACGTGTTGCCCTGAGACCGTTCCAGGCGCGCGTGGTGAGAGGCTGTGCAGCCAAGCGGTGCGAGGTGGCAAGCGACGCTGACAAGATCGCCATCGTGGCGAACGGTGGCGCCCCTAACGCTCACTTTTCTGCACTGTTTGGGTGAAGCGGACAGGCATTAAATGCTCTTGTCCCCTGCCGTCTGTCGGTGTACTAAAGTAGGGGGTACCTTAGTACCCCGAACTTGTGCACGGGCCGTCGCAGCACCCCGCGGCAAGGCTTGCCAGGCGCCCGCCAAGACCCTCCGTCACTTCCTGTTACTGCCATTCAAGAACAAAGCATCAACAAAGAAACCCAAGACACCAGCAAGGGGAGCTTGCCAGGAAGAACAAACAAGGCGTTTCCAAAAGACTTGCCGTGACGCCCCGCGCGTCCCGGCAAGGCCCGACAGCCGGCAAGCTTGCCGGCACGACAAGAGAAGGGGTGCGGCAAGGCACTTGCCGCGGCGAGGCTGCCACCCAAACTCCAGCGCATCTAGCGACGTGTCACCCCAAGGCCATCCCAGGGGCACGTGGCGCGGCGTTGCACAGCCATGCGAAGCAAGGTGGCAAGAGGAGCTGACAGAGATGCCATCGTGGCAACCGGTGGCTCACCTAACGGTCGTCTCATTGCACTGTTGGGGCGACCAGACGGGCATTAAATGCCCTTGTCCCCTGCCGTCAGAGTTAGGTAGGGGACACTGTTGATCACTGTTGTACCAACCTGCGTTTTTACCTTTTTACCCCCTCTTCCTACGCTGCCACCTGTTGGCACCCCCTTCAGACTATAAAAGGGAGGCCCATGCGCACGTAGAAGGGGTTCGGTCCATTCGACACCCGCAACACCACCATACGCTCGCTCTCACGAGCAAGATCAAATACAAGCACAAAGAAGCAGTAGGGGTTTTATCTCTCCGGAGAGCCCCGAAGCTGGGTAACAATCGCCCGTCTCCCCCACGCGCCCGATCTCGATCTGCTCTGCGCACGCCCTCCGCTCCCCTGCTGGACAAGAAGGGGCCCCCTGCCCCATAGGTGCTCGAGGCCACGTAGAGATCCGCCCTGACATCTTTGGCGCGCCAGGTAGGGGCGCGTCGAGGTCGTGAGCATCTGATCCGGTCTCCGCGCGCGCTACATCAACGCCTTCATCAACATGCCACCGAAGAAGAAGCCTTCGGAGGTGGCCGCTCCGTCTACATCGATTCTACCACCACCGCCGGAGCAAACATGCGGTGGAGTGGACGCCGGCGGAGAAGCGGGCACCGACGGTGGGACTCACGTCGTCACCAGATCCAAGAACAAGGCCCCGCAAGCGTCAGCGACCGTGCAGACACCACACCCTTCTCAGGAGGTGCAAGGTCGACAACGCCCTGGTGCTCCAAGCACCGTGCTCGCATTGGAGCAAGGCCAAGCTGATGGGTCGCGGGACGTTCGAGGTCAGCATGCACGCCAGCATGCTGGCACGAGTGAGGTACGGTCGCCCGGACGGGGTGCTGCGCCTCCCAATCCAGTTGGGAGTCCGAGCACATCCCGCTCCTTGCGCCGCTCGTCGCCTCCGCCACCCAAGACAGTAGAGGAAGCGCTGGCCCGAGCCCAGCTGCTCCTAGACTACCCTCCGGCGCCACACAAGATTGACGACTGGAGGATGACCATATACAGCCTCATCGGCTTCGCCAACGGTGACAAGCCACGGCAACCGAGCGCATCGATGCCCCGGCAAGTCGCCCAGGCGCAAGCCGACGCCGACAACACCGCTGGGGGTGCCACCTCCGTGCACTCCCAGCCCCGAAGGCCAAGATCGCCGGCTCGCCGGGCCAACCCCGACGCCGACTCCACCGCATCTTCGGACCCTCGAACCCGCCGCGATCAACGCCACGTTCTCCAAGAACGACAACACGAAGACGCTCGTACTCGCATCGAGCGCAGAAGGGAAGCGCGACGTCAATCTGACCAGCGCGCTGGACCCACTGTCGATTTGCATGCACCAGGGGAACCGAGCGACTTGCCAGTCGCTGCAGGTTGCCCTGCGTTCACCCGTGAGCTGCGGCAAGTCCAAAGGCCCAAAACCAAGAACTTCAAGCGACGCGTGCGAGAAGTACGATGGCAGGATACACCCGTCGGAGTTCCTCAGCATCTACATCATTGCGGTTCAGGCTACCGGAGGACGCGACGAGAAGATCCTCGCCAACTACTTCCCGCTGGTGCTCAAACCCAACGTCAGATCTTGGCTCATGCACTTGCCGGACGGCTCCATCTCTTCATGGGCGGACCTGTGTCATCAGTTTGTCTGCGCCTTCATAGGAGGCCACAAACCCCATGGCTAGGAGAGCGATCTGCATCTGCTCGTCCAGAAAGCGGGTGAGCCCCTGTGCAAGTACATACAGAGATTCAGCCAGGTGCAGCGCAACATCCCAGACGTCCACCCTGCCGCGGTTATCAGTGCGTTCCACCAGAACGTACGTAACCGCAGGATGAGGGAGGAGATGGCGATGTGCAAGATCAGAGATGTTAGCGAGCTCTACGCTCTGGCCGACAAGTGCGCACGGGCTGAGGAGGGGAGGAAAATCCCCGGGGAGATTGCAGGAGCAGAAGGATCTGACAGTGAGGATGCCGCCCCGGCAAGGAAGAACCAGAGGCGGAACAACAGGAAAAGAAAGGCTAAGGATGTGCTAGCTGTTGAGCATTCCGGCAACGGAGGCGGCTCCGACAAGACCAAAGTTGATGACTCCGGCGAAGCTGTGGTAGCCGCCGACAAGCAGGATGGCTCCGGCAAGCAGTATTGCAAGATCCACCGCACCAAGGGCCATGACCTCCAAACCTGCAAGAAAGTGGAGCAGATGGCGGAGCTACAGAAGGCTGAATACGAGCACCGCGACAAGGAGAGAGCCCAGGGAGGTGGCGGAGGATCCGGCTAGAAGCTTCCCGCCCGGGGAGGGCACCGCGGCAAGGCCAAGCCACGGTAAGGAGACAGGCCTCCCCGTGGTCGCGACAAGGACGAAGAGGAGGATGAGGACGATGAGATGGAGGAAGATGAGGCTGATGACCAAGAGTTTCAGAAGGCAACAGAGGTGTTATGCATCGACGGCGGCGCTTCTCTGCACACCTCGCACCGCCAACTCAAGCAGTGGGTGCGGGAAGTGAACGCAGCGGAGCCATCCGTCGAGTCGCGCAAGCCTCTGAAGTGGTCCAGCACGCCCATCATCTTCGATGTTGAGGACCACCCTGATTGCATCACTGCGGTCGGATGCTTGCCGATGTTGGTCTCACCAACGATCCGCAACCTCAAGGTCACGAAGATGTTGGTTGACGGCGGGGCCGGCCTGAACCTGATTTCTTCCGTAGTTCTCAAGAAGCTCCAAATCCCCGACAGCGAGCTCGAAGAGACTGGTACCTTCCAAGGGATAAACCCGGGAAGGAGCAAGCCGAAGGGGAAGATCACATTGCCGCGTGGCGCTTTGGCAGCGAGCTGAACTTCAGGACAGAGAGGGTCACATTCGATGTTGCTGATATCCCATTGCCCTATAATGGGATACTCGGCCGACCAGCGCTTGCCGAGTTCATGGCAGCCTCTCACTACGCCTACAATGTGCTCAAGATGCCTGGTCCGATAAGTGTTATTTCTGTCCAAGGCGACAAGAAGGATGCACTTATCTGCACCGACAAGATTTACCGGGAAGCAGCAGCCGTGGCCGAGCGTGAGCCACTTGCCGCTGAAGCTCCCCGGGGGAAGAAGAAGGCTAAGACCGGCAAGAGTAGCTCTGGTGCCCACTCCGGCAAGCGCACCTCTCCGGAGTGTTGCGCTGCCAACGGGGACGCGCCATCGAGCTCCACCGGCAAGTGCGAGGAGGCAAAGGCAGACCTACCGAAGACTAAGCCCGGCAAGATACGCTCTAATACCTGCTCCGGCAATCGCACCTCTCCGGAGTGCTGCGCTACCGTCGAGGACGTGCCATCAAGCTCCGCCGGCCAGTAGGGCAAGGAAAGCAGCCAATTTCAAACTTTTGGATCGTGTTCCCTGGAAATCCTTACCTTGTATGAGAAACTTGTGCACAAAGGGGGTCGAGTCGTGGCTAAGTTGCGCCCTTGATCTATTATTGAGTCCGCTCAACGATGAAAGCGCGCTGCAACTAGCCCGACGAGTTCTTCCTGCCGGAGGCAACACCGCCAGCGGGCTGCTGATGTTCCGCACTCAGCAAGTATGTTGCTCCGGCGGGTTCCCTGAAAGCGTGAGGGTGAAAACGTACAAGGGAGGAAACCAGGGGAGAAGTGCGGCCTTGCCGAAGCGCAGAAGACAGAAAAGCTAAGTGGCCAAAGTTTGAGCCTAGTTATATTTAAATTTTTCAAGTTATATCCCATGAGCATTCATGCCTTGTACGGAAAACCTGTGCGCAGAGGAATTGACTCGCGGCTAAGTTGCGCCCTTGCCTTGTTTCCGAGTCCGCTCAACGATACAAGTGCGCTACAACTAGCCCGAGAAGGTTTCTTGCCGGAAACAACACCACCAGCGGGCTGCTGATGTTCCGCACTCAGCAAGTGTGTTAGCGCCGGCAAGTTCCCTAAACGCCAGAGGGTAAAGACGCATACAAGGGATGTAATGGAGTAGAGGAGTAACGTAGTGGGCCCTGCCATGGGACGTCCTTTGTATGAGAAACTTGTGCGCAGAGGAGCTGACTCAAGGCTGAGTTGCGCCCTTGATTTGTTTCCGAGTCCGCTCAACAATAAAAGCGCGCTGCAACTAGCCCGATGAGGCTTCTTGCTGGAGGCAACACCGCCAGCGGGCTGCTGATGTTCTGCACTCAGCAAGCGTTTATGCACTGGCAAGTTCCCTAAAAAGCGTAGAGTCTATACATACAAAGGGCGAAACATGGCATTGCGTTGCCCAACGTAAAAATTACGCTACAAAAAAAAACAACTTATCGCAGCACTGTCTAAATTGTTTTCATGACTGGAATAACAGCAACAAACAGAAGGACGCGACGGCACCTTGGCCCCGGCAACCCGGTTTTGCTGGGGGCTGCGAGTACCGAATCTCGCTGCAAGTCAGATCCTCGAGCCACGACGCCGCCATAAAAGGCAAGGAAAGGCGCACCGGCACCTGGGCCTCGGCGGAGCCGGAGTTGCCGGGGGCTGCAAATGCCAAGATTCAACCCCGGCAAGCCAGAATCGCCGAGGGCTGCGATATCAGATAAGTTTTTCATCCCTCATCATGCATCCTCTTATGGACTGGGTAATGCGAGGTCGCGTCCTTGAACGAATGTGCCTTGTATGGAAAAACCCGTGCGCGGAGGAACCAACTCGTGGTTAAGTTGCGCCCTTGCCTTGTTTTCGAGCCCGCTCAACAATGCAAGTGCGCTGCAACTGGCCCGAGAAGGTTTCTTGTCGGAAACAGCACCGCTAGCGGGCTGCTGACGTTCCGCACTCAGCAAGTGTGCTAGCACCGGCAAGTTCCCTCAAAGCGTAGGGTGGAAACATACAAGGCACAGAACCAAGTAAAGGATATAACCCGGCAAGCATTCCCCTCTTTTCATTAAAAAACATCCCAATTCAGTACAAGTCCATAGAGGATGAAAAACATGAAAGAGAGGATTACAAGTTCTAAATACAGCTAAGGACCAAGGCTTACAAAAAAAAAGATAAGATGCTCAGAATCCCTCTCCTGCTTTCTCTTCAGAGGTAGGTCAAGGAGGCCCCTGCAAGAGAAGTTTGCCGGAGGGGCAAAGGGGCGCCAAGGTGAGCTACGGGCGCCAAGACACCAAGAGAACACCCCGAGCCGCCAGAGCTTGGCGGAGACGGAGGCGCCGAGCAGAGCTCAAGACGGGCGGCAGGACGCCAAGACGCTGTCGAGGGCACCTCACCAGATTCGACTTGACGGCCTTTGCGCCACCCCTCTTCCTCTTCCGCAGCCTCCCCACGCCAGCCGCCAAGCAGACGGCCCTGAAGCCAGAGGGTCCGGGCGACCGATGATGGGGTCGCCGGTGGCGCCATGAGGCGATGGTCGACGCCTAGTCGGACTCACCGCCGCTGCGTCGTCGCTGTCGCTCCTCCTCATCACTCTCGCCGAGGGGAATTTCGCTGTCGGAGGAGCTGTCCACGCAGCATCTCGCCCGGTGCCGGAGTCCTCGAAGACCTTGACGGCGAGAAGGTCGCCTCTATTAACTTAAAATGGAGGGTAAACCCCGCCGCTGCTGTGGATGCGGGCGAACGCTCTTCCACCTCGATCGGTACATCACGCCGGGGCTGGGATACGACACTAACTCGAAAAGCACTCGATCCCGCAGCCCCTCATACGCAACTCCAACATCTCGGCGGGTCCGTTCCATCGCCGCAGAACGGAGCCGAAGCCGGAGGCGGCGACGAGGTGCCCGGCGCAGCTTGGACGAAGAACTCCCAGGGTCATCCCGTGTGGACCGCCTCAAGGAGAGGAGCTGCCGGGCGGGACGGAGGTGGCGCGACCGCCTGCCGCCTCTTCCCCGAAGCTGCCACGCCCTCGGCCTTGTCCACGGCCTCGCCCCTCCTTCTTCCCTCAGGCGGCCCGCCACCACAGCGCTGGATAGGAGAGGCGCGCTGCCTGGTGGCGCACCTCGCAGCCACCGATGAAGGACCAGGTTCCTCCCTCCATGGTTGATGGGAGGAAGAGTAGCTAAGTTGAAGAAAGAGGAAGAGGAGGAAGTGCGGATTTTTGCGCCCCCTTCCGCCTTTTTAAGGAGCGAGGTGGGGGCTCGGCCGCCTGGCCAGCCAATCGGAGCACGGGGAGGGCAGAGGAGCGGAGCCGACCCACCATCTCCGCCTGCGGACGGCTCGGCTTCCCACCTTCGCCGCCCACGACCCCATCGCCGCATGGGAGCCACGTGGTGGGGAGGCTAAGCCGAGGCGACGGATGAAGTGACTCGACTGCCCGTGATCACGGGATGGACGCCTGAAATCGCGCGACCACCCACGCCCCACGACGCCAAGAATCGACGCGCCGCTGCGGGAGGACGCGTGGGCACGGAGTCCACTTTTGTGTGGGCCCAGGCCACGCGTGTGCAGATTGCTTTGGGGCCTGGCCCAACAGCCGGCACTGTGTATGGCCCAGTTCGGGGGCCTCTGCCGGTGTATTAAAGTAGGGGGTACCTTAGTACCTCGAACTTGTGCATCGGGCCGTCAGCAGCAAGGCCGCGGCAAGGCTTGCCAGCGCCCCGCCAAGACCTCCGTCACATCCTCGTTACTGCCATTCAAGAACAAAGCATCAACAAAGAAAATAAAGACCCCGCAAGGGAGCTTGCCAGAAGAACAAACAAGGCGTTTAAAAGACTTGCCGCAACGCCTGCTGGCCCCGGAAGGCCCGACAGCCGGCAAGCTTGCCAAGACGACAAGAGAAGGGTCATGCTGCAAGGCACTTGCTGCGCAAGGCTGCCACCCAAACTCCAGCGATCTAGCGACGGTCACCCCAAGGCCATCCCAGGGGCACGTGGCGCCGGCGCTGCACAGCCATGCGGAGCAAGGTGGCAAGCGTGAGTCGACAGAGATGCCATCGCGGCAACCGCTGGCTCACCTAACGGTCGCCTCGCTGCAGACCGTTAGCGACCGCACGGGCATTAAATGCCCTCGCCCCCGCCGCCGAGTTAGGTAGGGGACACTGCTGATCACTGTTGTACCAACCTGTGTTTTACCTTTTACCCCCTCTTCCCACGCTGCCACCGCTACGCCTTCAGACTATAAAGGGAGGCCCATGCACGAGAAGGGGTTCCATCCATTCGACACCAAGAACACCACCATACGCCAGGCCACGAGCAAGATCAAATACAAGCACAAAGCAGCAGAGGGGTTTTATCTCTCCGGAGAGCCCCGGCTGGGTAAAATCGCCTCCTCCCCACGCCTCGACCTCGATCTGCTCACAAGACGCCCACTCCCGCCGGACTAGAAGGGGCCCCCTGCCCCATAGGTTCTCGAGGCCACTTAGAGATCCGCCCCGACACCGTCAGAGTTAGGTAGGATGTACTATAGAAGCAGTTGTACCAACCACACCTTTTACACTTTTACTTCCTGCATGCGCCACACTGCAGGACCCCTTTGGCATATAAAAGGAGGCCCATGCGCAACGTAGAGGGGGTTCGACTCATTCGAAACTAGAACACACCCACGCTCTCAAGCAAGAACGCAATACAACCACAAAGCAGCAGTAGGAGTATTATCTCTCTGGAGAGCTCTGAAGCTAGGTAAAATCGCTCGCGTGCTCCTCCTCGATCCTCTCTTCGTGCAATCTCCGCTCCCTGCCGGACCGAAAGGGGCCCTGCCCCATAGGTGTTTGTTTCCCACGACATCTTTGGCGCGCCAGGTAGGGGGCGTCGAGGTTGTGTGAACCCGATCCGGCGTTCACGCGAGCCAGATCTTCATCTTCCTCATCATCTTCATCGACATGCCACCGAAGAAGAAGGCTTCAGAGGTGGCAGCTCCGTCCACGTCGATCCCACCGCCACCAGAGCAAACGGGCGGTGGGGTAGACGCCGGCGGAGGAACGGGTGCGGACGAGGGAGGTCACGCTGCCGCCAGGTCCAAGGACAAGGCCGCGCAAACCTCGGCGTCCGTACACGCACCGCGCTCGTCTCAGGAGGCGCGGGACCAACAGCGTCATGGTACTCGCGGTACCATACGTTCATTGGACCGAGATCGAGCTGGCGGATCTCGAGATGCTCAAGACCAGCGTGCACGTCAACACGCCGGCACGAGCGCGGCTCGGTCGCCTGGACAAGATGCTGCTCCTTCTAACACAGTTAGAAGTTCGAGCATATCCCGCTCCTCGCACCGTTCGCCACCGCCACCGATGACTCCAGAAGAAGCGTTGGCCTGAGCCCAACTGCTCCTGGATTACCCTCCAACAGCGGACAAGATCGACGATTGGAGGGCCACCATTCAGAGCCTCATCGGCTTCGCCAAGGGTGACACTCCCCGGCAACCGAGCCCATCGAAGCCACGACAAGACGCCCGGGTGTGAGCCGATGGCGACAAGACTGGTGGGGGTGCAAACACCGTGCACTCCCCACCCCGAAGGCCAAGATCACCAACTCGCCAGGTCAACCTCGACAGCGACTCTACCGCATCGTCGGATCCGCGAGCTCGTCGCGATCAGCGCCAAGTTCTTCAAGAACGACAACAAGAAGACGCCAGACCAGACGAGCGCCAAGAGAAGCGCCAAGGCCAATCGACCAGCGCGCTGGTCCCGCTATCGACATGCATGCGCCAGGGGAACCAGGTGACTTGCCGTATGCGGTAGGTTGCCCTGCGTTTACTCGCAAGCTGCGGTAAGTCCAGTGGCCCAGTACGAAGAACTTCAAACCAGATGTACGAGAGAAGTACAATGGCAAATTGCATCCGTCCGAGTTCCTCAGCATCTACACCATAGCGGTGCAGGCTGCCGGGGGGCGCGACGACAAGATCCTCGCCAACTACTTCCCGCTGGTACTCAAACCTAACGTCAGGACCTGGCTCATGCACTTGCCGGACAACTCCATATCCTCCTGGGCAGATCTGTGCCATCAGTTTGTCGGCGCCTTTATAGGCGGCCACAAGCCTCATGGCCAGGAGAGTGATCTTCACCTTCTCGCCCAGAAGGAAGGAGAGCCCATGCGCAAGTACATTCAAAGATTCAGCCAAGTGCAGCGCAACATCCCAGATGTCCACCCCGCCATGTTATCGCTGCCCACCGTAACGCGCGAAACTACAGGATGAGGGAGGTGATGGCGATGTGCAAGATCAGGGACGTCAGTGAGCTATACGCCCTGGCGGACAGGTGTGCGCGTGCTGAAGAAGGAAGGAAACTCCCCGGAGGGAACATAGGAGCAGGAGGATCTGACAGTGAGGATGCTGCCCTGGCAAGGAAAAACCGGCGGCGGAACAACAGAAGGAAGAAAGGCAAAGATGTGCTAGTCGTCGAGCAGTCCGGCAACGGAGGTGGCGCCAAGGAAGCTGAAACTGTGGTGGCCGCCGACAAGCAGGGCAGCTCCGACAAGCAGTACTGCAAGATTCACCGCACCAAGGACCATGATCTCCAAAGTTGCAAGAAGGTTGAGCAGCTTGTTGAGCAGCAGAAAGCTGAGTACAAGAGACGCGACAAGGAGAAGGCCCAGGAGGGTACTGGAGGATCCGGCAAGAAGCGTCTCGGCCGGGGAGGTCGCCGCGGCAAGGCCAAACAGCGGCAAGGAGATAGACCTCCCCGCGGCCGCGACAAGGACGACATGAAGACAATGATGAAGAGATGGATGAAGATGAGGCCGACGAGCAGGAGTTTCAGAAAGCCACAGAGGTTCTATGCGTTGACGGCGGTGCTTCTCTGCATACCTCGCACCGTCAGCTCAAACAGTGGGTGAGGGAGGTTAATGCAGCAGAACCACCAGTTGAGTCACGCAAGTCTCTGAAGTGGTCCAGCACGCCTATCATCTTTGATGTTGAGGACCACCCTGATCGTGTAACTGCGGTCGGGTGCTTGCCGATGTTGGTTTCACCGACTATCCACAACCTCAAAGTCACAAAGATGCTAGTTGACGGCGGGGCCGGCTTGAATCTGATCTCCTCGCGGTACTCCAGAAGCTTCAGATCCCTGACAGCGAGCTCGAGGAGACTGGCACATTCCATGGAATTAACCCGGGAAGGAGCAAGCCAAAGGGGAAGATTACGTTGCCAGTGACATTTGGCAGCGAATTGAATTTCAGGACTGAGAGGGTCACTTTTGACGTCGCTGATTTCCCATTACCCTACAATGGGATACTCGGTCGCCCAAAGACTCGCTGTTCATGGCAGCCTCTCACTATGCTTACAACATGCTCAAGATGCCAGTCCGATAAGTGTCATCTCTGCCCCGTGACAAGAAGGATGCCCTTATCTCCACCGACAAGATTTACGGAAGCAGCAGCCACAAAGAGATCACAAGACACTTGCCGCTGAAGCTCCCGGGGAAGAAGAAGACCATGTCCGCAAGAGCTCGATGCCCACTCCGCAAGCGCACCTCTTCGAGTGCTGCGCCACCGCCGAGGACGCACCATCGAAGCTCCACCGCAAGTGTAAGAAGGCAAAGGCAGCTCCGCCAGAGACCAAGAAGGTGTCCACCAGGAGGACGGACGGTGGTACCTTCACCATCAAGGCCACGCTAGACCCTAAATAGGAAAGCGCTACATTGCTTTCCCCGCGCGAACGCCGACGTGTTTGCGTGGCAACCGTGGTGACATCCCCGTGTTCCTGTGAAAGTAATTGAGCACCACCTGCCGCCTGTCCTCATGCGCGCGCCCGCCAAGCGTAAAGTCAAAAAGCAAGTAGTGGAGCGCCAAGAATTCATTGCAGAAGAGATTAACAAGTTGGAAGCAGCAAGCCTTGTCAGAGGAGTGCTCCATCCTACGTGGTTGGCCAATCTCAGAGTCGCATAAGAAGGCTTAACGGAAATGGAGGCTTTGTATTACTTTACTGATGTTAATAAAGCTTGTCCCAAAGACCCATTTCCCTTGCCGCGCATTGACCTGATTGTTGACTCCACAGCCGGATGTGATTTGCTTTCATTTCTTGATGCATATTCAGGATACCATCAGATCTTCATGGCAGAAGAGGATGAAGAGAAGACCGCGTTCATCACTCCATGTGGCACATAGTGTTTTGTACGGATGCCTTTTGGATTAAAGAATGCTGGTTCAACAATTGCAAGAGTAGTCAGTCACGCTTTTGAGCCACAGTTGCACAGAAATGTGGAAGCCTACATGGATGACATAGTGGTCAAGAGCAAGGACAGGGCAACTCTGATTCAAGATTTGGATGAAACTTTCACAAATCTGCGCAAGATCAACCTCAAGCTCAACCCTGAGAAGTGTGTGCTTGGAGTCCCCACCGGCAAGCTTCTCGGGTTCTTCGTGTCTCAGCGGGGAATTGAAGCCAACCCCGACAAGATCAAGGCCATTGAGCAGATTGAAGCAAATGGGCGCCAAGGATGTAATGAAGGCTTGCCGGCTGCATGGCTGCTCTCACCAGGTTTATCTCTAAGTCTGCTGAGCGCGCCCTGCCATTTTTCAAAATATTGAAAAAGGCAGGTCCAATGAAATGGACTCCGGAAGCGGAGGCTGCGCTACAGACTTGAAGAGATACCTGCCCCCACTCCAATACTTGTCGCACCTAGGCCACTGTGAGAAGTTGTTTGCTATATCCAGCGGCAGCCAATCAAATGGTTAGTGTTGCGTTAGTAGCGGAGAGGAGGCGGATGATGAGCCAGCGCCACGGCAAGTGCGCCCAAATGACAAGCGTGGGGCTTCTCCGACAAGCTCGTCCCGACAATGGATGGATCTGCGCAGACGCAGGAGGTGCATAAGAAAATGGTGCAGCGCTTATTTTTGTCGGCCTCCTTCGCAGGGGCTAGGTCAAGGTACTCGTGTGCGTAAATTGCTTTTCGCCTTCTCATGGCGCCGAAAGCTGCGCCACATTTCCAAGCACATGAGATCACAACACTACTCGCTTTCACTGAAGAGGGTACCGCAGAATCCAGAAGCAACAGGCAGGATTGTCGAGTGGGCACTGGAACTGTCAAGTTTTGGCCTTAAGTTTGAGAGCACCTCAACTATCCAGAGCCGAGCATTGGCAGAATTCATAGCAGAGTGGACGCCAACACCAGATGAAGAGATTTCAGAAACGTGCATCCCCGTCAAGGAGGCGAGCAAAGAGTGGCTTATGTACTTTGATGGTGCCTTTTCGCTACAAGGCGCCGGTGCAGGCGTGCTGCTTGTCGCGCCCACCGGAGAGCACCTCAAGTACGTAGTCCAAATGCACTTTCCCAAGGAGCAAGCGACAAACAATACTGCAGAGTATGAAGGTTTGCTTGCCGGTCTCAAGATCGCAGTAGACCTTGGGATCAAGAAGCTCATTGTCAGGGGTGACTCACAGCTTGGCGTCCGCCAAGTGAACAAAGATTATTAGAGTCCGTTGATGGAAGCCTACGTTGACGAAGTGAGAAAGTTAGAAGAACACTTTGACGGCCTACAAATGGAACATGTTCCAAGAGCTCAGAATGACATTGCTGATGGCCTGTCAAAGTGTGCTGCACTAAAGTTGCCTGTGGAACAAGGGATCATTGTGCTCAAACTGACTCAACCGTCTGTGACACCATCAACTGGACAGAGCAAGAAGAGGAAGTTGATTTCCGGTGACTACCTTCCGGCAGAGCTTCCCGAAGCCGCCGCTAAGAAGGTCCCCAAAATCAACACCAAGAGTGCTGAGGACCAGTCTGCTCCGACAAGCCCTAGGGTTTGTTCCGTTGAAGCAGACGCCCCCGGCAAGTTTTGCCCCGGCAAGCTTGCCGGGGAACGTCAAGCTCCGGCTGAGCCGCAGGTTCTTGCCGTAGAAGCGGATGTTCCTGCAGCAGCATATGTGCCTTTAGTCCTTGTTGTCGAGCCGCAAGCTCCAGCATGGGCACACTAGATTGTCCGTTTCCTTCAGACAGGAGAACTTCCCGAAGAGCAAGAAGAAGTGGAGAGAGTAGCCAAGCAATCAAGTATGTACCAGTTTGTCGACGACGCATCTGAGATGTAAGAAGATTCAACGGAGGAAATTGAAGTGCATTCCCGGAAGATGGACAAAAGCTGTTGGCGGAGATACATGGAGGCATATGTGGTCACCACATTGGTGAAGAGCACTTGCCGCAAAGCTTTCCAAGAAGGTTTTTTTGGCCGACAGCCCTCCAGATGCAATCGCACAAGTAACAAAGTGTGAAGCGTGCGGCCCATTCCAAGCAGATACACCAGCCAGCTCAAGCTTTCCAGACGATCCCTTTATCCCGCCATTTGCGGTCCGGGGCTCGACATCCTCGCCCCTTTTCCCGAAGTTGTCGGAGGCTTCGAGTACTTGCACGCTGTAATCGACAAGTTCACGGCGGGCGGAAGTGGAAGCAAGGAGGAAGGTGACAGACACAAGCAGCCAAGTTCTTCAGTCGATTGTTTGACGCTTTGAGTCCCTAACAGATTATCACCGATAACGCACGCACCACAAGCCCCACCTTCATGCAGTACGTCCAAGATCTTAGCGCCAAGGTCTGCTTCGCTTCTGTTGCCCATCCGAGAAGCAACGGTCAAGCGGAGAGGGCAAATGCTGAAGTGCTACGCGGGCTCAAGACCAGGACTTTCGACAGGCTGCACAAGTGCGGAAAGAACTGGATTGAGGAGCTGCCGGTGGTTCTTTGGTCGATCAGGACGACGCCAAATCGAGCCACTGGTCAGACACCTTTCACTTTAGTCTATGGAGCAGAGGCAGTTCTCCCCACGGAACTCGTATACGGATCGCCTCGAGTGCTCACTTATGATGAGCTTGAGCAAGAGCAGCTGCGACAAAATGACGCGCTGCTCCTTGAGGAAGATCGTCTTCAGGCTACTGTACAAGCTGCTCTATACCAGCAAGCTTTGCGCCGCTACCATAGCCGCAAAGTTAATGCCAGAAGTCTTGAGGAAGGCGACCTTGTTCTTCGGCACGTTCAATCTGCCAAGAATTCCAACAAGTTGTCGCCGAAGTAGGAAGGCCCTTATCGGGTGAAACAAGTCACTAGGCCTGGTGCTATCCGCCTTGAGACCGAAGATGGCTTTCCAGTGAGCAATTCCTGGAACATAGAGCATCTTCGTAAGTTTTACCCATATAGCCTGTTGTCGAACTCGTTCCGCAACCACCTTTTGTACAAGCCTTGCCGCTGTTGCATGTAACCCTTTGTACAAAGTCGGGCGCAGATCCCGTATGAATAAAGCTCATGTGTTCCGCAAATCTTGTCAATTTCATGCTTTCTATTTTTGCATGTATTATCCGACACTTTGTGCAAGACCTACCCCGTAGCAATAACGAGCCTTAAGGCTCCATATCTTTATTTTCTTCTTTCTTTTTCTCAAAGGAAGGTTCCTCGCCCACAAGATTGTCGGGGGAAGGAGAAGATAATGGTGTGGACCAGCGCTGCTCAAGAAAGTATCGCTTGCCGGGACGCAAACGACGTAAAAGCTAAGTTGCCAAAGTTTGAGCACAACCAGTTTTAAAAATTTTAAGTTATCTTCCTTGAACGACCGTGTTCAGATGGAAAACCTCAGCGCTGGAGGAACCAACTCGTAGCTAGTTGTGCCCTTACTTTGTTTCGAGTCCGCCAACAACTTAAGCGCAGCATGCGACTAGTTGCGATAAGGTTTTGCCGAAGCAGCACCGCCAGAAGGTTGTTGATGTTCGCGACTCACCGCCAGTAGCAAGGGTGCCTGCGCCGGCAAGTTCCCTCAAGGCGTAGGGTAAAGAAACATACAAACAAAGTAATCAAGTAAAGGGGATAACATAGCAAATGCTGCCCAGGATAAAGTTATAATTACAAAGATAACTTGCCGCGCTCTAATAGGTTGTTCTCGTAACATGTCTAGCAGCGGCAAGGAAAGGAAGAAACGGGCGGTCTAATCTACGCGGCCGCCATCAACCCTCCTGACTTCATTCACCTTGTCCACAATGGGCGCGACAAGGGCTTTGAGCTCTTCAAGATCAGCACCCGCCGGCAGCATCTTGAGGACGTTGGTGAGGTTGAGGCCTGGGCTGCGGAAGGCCACCTTCACCAACACCTTCTCCAACTCGGGCGCAGATCGTGCGCGACTCTGCCGGCCAGCTGCTTTGGGATCCTTTCCCGACTTGCTGGAGGGCCGCCACCACGCCTTGAAGAACAGAGTGATCTTGGCGCTGGGCTAGAGGTTCGCCGAGGAGTACCAAGCCTCCATTTCCAGCTGCGCCAGCCTCGCCGATGATCAAGGGCGATGTTCACGAGCCCTCCGGCCCAGAGCTCCACAAGAGTCTCAAGGTGTTCTCGGTTTTGGCGGCCCTCGTCAGCAGCGCCTCATTTGCTTTGATCTCCTCCTTCAAGGCCTCCTCCTGCTTCTTGGCGTCGTCAAGCGTCTCAGTCAGCGTAGCCAGCTTCAACTCGAGATCGGCATTGGAGTCCTTGGTGGCGCTAAGCTCTTTGCCCCTCTCGAGGAGACGACCCTGCAGCTCGCCGTGGGCGAGGGCGTCCTTCTCGCGCTCACGTTGGAGCACAGCAAGCTCTTCATTCCTCGCCTTCAGATCGCCCTCTAGCTGCATCACTTTCACTTCCAGCTCCTTCTTGGCGGCCTCAGCAGCTGCGGCCACGTCCTTTGCCTCCTTGAGGGCCCCGCCAAGTGTCTCCTCGCGCGCGGCGAGCTCCTCCTCATAGCTGTCCAGATTGACCTTCCGTTGTGTCAACTCACCTTCCCGCACGGACAGCTCTTCGGCGGCAAGCCGCTGTTGCTCTTTGGCTTCTGCCTTCTCAAGGAGGAATGCCTTCCGCGCCTTGATGAGTTGCGCCCTCTCCTCTGCAATGGATCGGAGGGCTTCCTAGTTGCGACTCTGGAGCTCCTTCGCATGCTTCTCGATATCTACTCCCGCCTGCGCGACAAGCGCTTCCCGAGACTCCAGTTTGGCTTGTCGGGCGCGGTAGAGTGACAGCATCTTCCGCAGCAGCTGTTCCTCCTCAGGCACGTCGCTGCTGCTGCTTGCTGCGTCGACCATTGTCAACCCAGCGGAGGCAAGCACTTCTCCATCAAAAACTTCCTTCGACCGGCGCCTCGAGCTTGAAGCCCAGGAGCTTGATGAAGATACCGCCACCGCCTTCAAGTAGGCGCTGGCTGGGGCTCTTCGAGCCTGGCGCTGGCCAGCGGGCGGAGGGATCGGCGGTCGCAGTAGCGCTTGCGCCTCGCGACCCTGTGGTCATCAATATGATCATCGGACCTCGCCGCTCTCGCGCCAAAGAGCCTTTGGCCTTTCTTCACCGCAGAATCTTCGGCACCAGCTTCTCCTTCGGGGGCGGGTGCGTCGTTCTGCTGATGTTCCGCACTCAGCGCTCGTGGCAAGGGTGCCTGCGCCAGCAAGTTCCCTGAAGGCGTAGGGTAAAGAAACATACAAAGGAAGGAATCAAGTAAATGGGATAACATAGCAAATGCTCCCCAAGATAAAGTTATAATTACAAAGATAACTTGCCGCGCTCTAATAGGTTGTTCTCGCAACATGTCTAGCAGCGGCAAGGAAAGGAAGAAACGGGCGGTCTAATCTACGCGGCCACCATCAACCCTCCTGACTTCATTCACCTTGTCCACAATGGGCGCGACAAGGGCTTTGAGCTCTTCAAGATCAGCACCCGCCGGCAGCTTCTTGAGGACGTTGGTGAGGTTGAGGCCTGGGTTGCGGAAGGCCACCTTCACCAACACTTTCTCCAGAACTCTGGCGCAGATCGTGCGCGACTCGTCGGCCAGCTGCTTTGGGATCCTTTCCCGGAGTTGCTGGAGGGCTGTCGCTACGCCCTTGAAGAACAGAGTGAGCTTGGCGCTGGGCTAGAGCTTCTCGTCGGAGGAGTACCCGAAGCCCTCCATTTCCAGCTGCGCCAGCTCCTCGTCGATGACCGCGGCGATGTTCACGAGCCCCTCCGTCCGGAGCTCCACAGTAACCCTGAAGGTGTTCTGGGTTTCGGCGGCCCTCGTCAGCAGCGCCTCATTCGCTTTGATCTCCTCCTTCAAGGCCTCCTCCCGCTTCTTGGCGCTGTCTGCCGCCTCAACAACAGAGCCAGCTTCAACTCGAGATCGGCATTGGAGTCCTTGGCGGCGCTAAGCTCTTTGCCCCTCTCGAGGAGACGACCCTGCAGCTCGCCGTGGGCGAGGGCGTCCTTCTCGAGCTCACGTTGGAGCGCAGCAAGCTCTTCATTCCTCGCCTTCAGATTGCCCTCTAGCTGCATCACTTTCACTTCCATCTCCTTCTTGGCGGCCTCAGCAGCTGCGGCCGCGTCCTTTGCCTCCTTGAGGGCCCCGCCAAGTGTCTCCTCGCGCGCGGCGAGCTCCTCCTCATAGCTGTCCAGATTGACCTTCCGCTGCATCAACTCACCTTCCCGCACGGACAGCTCCTGGGCGGCAAGCCGTTGTTGCTCTTGACTCGCCTTCTCGAGGAGAAAGGCATTCCGCGCCGACGAAGCTGCGCCCTCCTCTCGTGCAATGGATCGGAGGGCTTCTGGTTGCGACTCGAGCTCCTCCGCATGCTTCTCGATATCTACTCCCGCCGGGCGACAAGTGCTTCCCGAGACTCCAGCTTTGGCTTGTGGCGCGGTAGAGTGACAAGAGCCCGCAGCAGCTGTTCCTCCTCGCACGCCGCTGTTGCTGCTTGCGCGTTGACCATTGTCAACCCAGCGGAGGCAAGCACTTCTCCTCAAAACTTCTCCTTGACCGGCGCCGAGCTTGAAGCCCGTGGGAGCTTGATGAAGATACCGCCACCGCCTTCAAGCAGGCGCCTGGCTGGGATCTTGAGCCCGGCGCGCGGCACGGGCGGAGGGATCGGCGGTCGGCGTAGTGCCTTGCACTCCTGCGACCCCAGGGTCGTCAGTACGATCGCCGGACCCCTCGCCGGCTCCTGCGCCAGCAGCCTTGGCGGCCTCTTCGCTGGCAGAATCTTCGGCGCCAGCTTCTCCTTCGGGGGCGGCGGCGTCGTTGGTGTCGCCGCGTGCGTTCTCCTCGCCGGTGGCCTCGGTCTCCATCTGCTCCGTGGATGGTGGATATGAAGGCAGGAAGAGGGAGAAGAAGATCAAGCAAATATCCAAAAAGAAGATCAGAAGAAGAAGAAGAATCCAAGGGAAGTTCTCCGACAAGAAGGATTACCTGTGCTGGGCTCTATAGTCATGGGCTCTACCACCGGGGGATCGCTGGTCCCGTCCCTTGTCGGAGAACTGCCCCTTGCCGGGGACCTCTCCCTTGCCGGAGAGCGCTCCCTTGCCGGGGAATCCTCCCTTGGCGGCGTAGTTGAAGCAGATAACACCTCAGGAGCGGCTTCCGCTGTTCTGGTGAGCCTGCTCGCTCCTACACAAACAAACCAACAGACAAGATATCAGCAAAGAAAGAACACCTATGCGCACCCAACAGCGGGAAGTAAGACTATGTACTCACGCTGGGGGCTGCACTGGGGGCTTCTTCGAGGAGTAGTTGCCGGGTCCGACAAGGTGGTCTCGGACGCGCCCTCTGTCGTCACAGCAGGATCGTCCTCGATGACAACCACGGGGACCTTGGCCCTCTTTGCTGCTCTCTGGGCCAGAGTCCTGAAAAGGAACAAGGTTCAAAAGAAAGTAGATCAGATACAAAGTAAATACAGCAAGGAATCGAATAACTACAAACACAACAGAGAAACTTACTCCTCTTCTTCCTCCTCGTCGGAGCTGAGCGCGGAGAGGTCGAAGTCCGGTCCTCCTTCGGCGCGACGAGGCGGAGGAGTAGGCTCCCTTGGCTTCTTGGCGGGAGCTGCGACAGGATCAGAAGCGGCGGCCCGAGAGGACCCCGCTCCAGTTGCCGCAGCGGCGTGAGACGCTCCCGCTGCAACGGTGCCTGTCGCGGTAGAGCATGTCCCGCGGTGCGGCGGCTATTGACCCGTCTGCCGCCGTGCTATGTCTCCGGTCCTGCGGAGGCGCCTTCTTGGTGGAGCTGGGGGCTGCACTGGGAGCTCCGCTTGCGGCAAGTTGCTTGAAGACGGCTGGCCGCTTGCACACTCGGCGGGCTCGCTCGATTCGGCTTCGGCCCCCCCTCGCCGACGATCTCCCCGACAAGCTCGTCTCGATCGGCAAGGCTTGCCGCCTTGGCTGCCTCTGCCCCCTCCATAGTAAATCCAAACTCGCCCTCGGCGGCGGCGGCCGCTTCTTCCGCTTCGGTGGCGATCGCCGATCTCATCTTCGGTGGTGTCGCGGTGAGGCTCTCTCGCTAGTCAAGACGGACCGCCACCTCCACCAGCAAATGAAGAATCTGCTGACGACGTCGTCGGCGGGCTCCTCCCAAGTTGGAATAATTCCATGCGAGTCGCACTCCGGCATCATTGCGCAGATGCGATCGAGCAAAGAGTTGTTTCACAATGGGACGACGCCCTGCGGCAGCCTGAACCACTCGGGATGATTGAGGTCATGCTTGAACAGCTCCTTGAGCATCGCATCCAACTCCAAAACAGTGAAATTGAAGTTGAGGCCCGGGCGCAACCTCATGATGTCCGCCGGACCCCCGAACAACCAGGTGGGTCTCCCCCTCTCCTGCAGAGGGGCGATGCGGCGGCGAAGAAAGTCCGCGCCAACAGCGGCTAAAGTGAGCCCGGCAAGCCTGAGTCGCAAGATCCGGGTGGTGGCGATCTTCAGCTTAGCATCGTCCGCCGCCAGGGCGCTCCAATCGTTGCCGCGCACTGCTGGGGTTTGGCGCAAGGCAGTGAACGGCTGCGGGTTCTCCTCAACGATCCAACACCATTCTGCCCTCCACTCCTCCCATTTGCTGCGAGCTCCCCCTCCAAATACGTCTCCTTCTTGCCGGCTCTCGAGATCCAAGCGATCCCGCCAGCTAAGGGCTCTCCTCTCTCGACCCGGGGCATGAAGTAGTGGCGGAAAAGGGCTACATTTGGGTGGATTCCGACAAAGTTCTCGCAGAGATGTGCGAAAACCGCCATGGTTAGAACGGCGTTGGGGGTGAAATCAAGGAGGTGGAACCCGTAGGTGTTCATGATATCACAAAAGAATTCAGAGAAGGGCGGGCAGACCCCGCAATAGAAGAACAGCGCGAAGAAGGGGTATCCGTTTGGAGCCCGTTTTGAAGCGGCGGCGGCGGCGGAAAGCACCTGCATGCGCGGATGCGCTCGCGTCTCCGTCGACCAGAAGAGGTAGAACCACTCCCTCAGCTCCTTCGCGGAGAGCTCATGGGGGAAAGTTGCCCGCTCCTTTCGCAGCGCCTCGAGCCGCAGCGCCTCGGCCGACTTCACACTCTTCCCGGTCTTCGAAGCCATGGCGGAGGCAGTGGGGAAGATCGAGGGCGTCGGCGGCGACGGCGGCGATAGGGGACGGAGCGCTGCTCTCTTTCGGCTTTGGAAGCGGAGGGGAGCGGCGGAGATTTCTGAGATTGGAACCGCAAGTGGCGAAGGTGGGAGAACTGCCCTTGTTTCCCCTGCTTATAAAGAGGGAGGAGGCGAACGTTACGCTTTCTCCAAATAAATAACCACCCACGACCTCTCCCACGATGCCGCAATCGACGCGTGCCGTTACGGGAGGGCGCGGTGGATACGGAGTCAGATACGGTGTGGACCCAGGCCGCGTGTTCCCGTGCCCTGTTTTGAGCCTGGCCCAACAGCGCTCGGCACCGTGTGTGGCCCAGGCCCGGGGGCTCCTGTCGGTGTACTAAAGTAGGGGTACCTTAGTATCCCGAACATGTGCACGGGCAGTCGCAGCGTCCTGCGGCAAGGCTTGCTGGGTGCCCGCCACGGTCCTCCGTGGTTCCTTTGGAGCCATTCAAGAACAAAGTGTTCAAGCCAAGAAGACAAGGCCCCGGCAAGAGGAGCTTGCCGGGAAGGGCAAGGCCCCGACAAGAGGAGCTTGCCGGGAAAGCCAACCAAGGCATCTCAAGACACTTGCCGCGACGCGCTACACGTCCCGGCAAGACCCGGCGAGCGACAAGCTTCCGGGCGCGGCAAGACAACGGCGCGGCAAAGGCGCTATCATGCAAGCCACCTTCAGATTCACGCCCAGTGCATCCGTCGACGTGTCGCCCTGAGACCGTTCCAGGCGCATGTGGCGAGAGGCTGTGCAGCCAAGCGGTGCGAGGTGGCAAGCGACGCTGACAAGATCGCCATCGTGGCGAACGGTGGCGCCCGTAACGGTCACTTTTCTGCACTGTTTGGGTGAAGCGGACGGGCATTAAATGCTCTTGTCCCTTGCCGTCAGAGTTAGGTAGGATGTACTGTAGAAGCAGTTGTACCAACCACACATTTTACACTTTTACCCCTGCATGCGTTGCCACCTGTCAGTGACCCCTTTTGGCATATAAAAGGAGGCCCATGCGCAACGTAGAGGGGGTTCGACTCATTCGAAACTAGAACACACCCACGCTCTCAAGCAAGAATGCAGTACAACCGCAAAGAAGCAGTAGGAGTATTATATCTCCGGAGAGCTCCGAAGCTGGGTAAAATCGCTCGCGTGCTCCTCCTCGATCTGCTGTTCGTGCTATATCCGCTCCCTGCCGGACCGAAAGGGACCCTGCCCCATAGGTGTTCGTTTCCCACGACATAGGATGTCGCCAAAGGGTGAGTGCTGAAAGATGTCCGCAGCGGTGAACTCCATGATCGGCGCCCAATCGGATTCGATTGGCTGGGGCGCAGGAGGTTCGGAGTCCGGCAGGGAGTCCGGCACCTCGAGTCACGAGCTTTATAGGGACAAGGTCGGTGTTCGCCCATCGCCATGAAGTTGCAGCCCCGAGGTGGTGTCCAGCCATCGATCCTCAATCTGGCGATCAGCTCCGGACCGAGGGCCGGAGGGATTCGTAGGGCCACCAAGGCACCGTCCGGCGGCAGAGCTAAATCATGCCCATCATGACAGGCGCACACGCGCCGGTCAGGGCTCGAGTCCATCAAGATCAAGTCCCCGCGACGCTTGGCCGTGAAGTTTAGGCTTCAACCTGACTCGACGGCCAGGGCGTAGCTTCGATCTGCTCCTATGGCCAACTAAATTAGCCCGCAGGCGGCGGCCGAATACGAAGATCTGTCCGGGAGAAAAGTCTCACCGGACGGCGCGTTGTTGATTGAAGAAGCCATCGAGCCTATCGGTGACGACACAGAGGAACTCTCAATGAAAGCACGAATGTCGGTGTCAAAACCGGCGGATCTCGGGTAGGGGGTCCTGAACTGTTCATCTAGGCGAATGGTAACAGGAGACAAGGGACACGATGTTTTACCCAGGTTCGGGCCCTCTTGATGGAGGTAAAACCCTACGTCATGCTTGATTAATATTGATGATATGGGTAGTACAAGAGTGGATCTACCACGAGATCAAGGAGGATAAACCCTAGAAGCTAGCCTATGGTATGATTGTTGTAATGTATGTTCTGTCCTACGGACTAAGCCCTCCGGTTTATATTGACACCGGAGAGGGCTAGGGTTACACAGAGTCGGTTACAATGGTAGGAGATCTACATATCCGTATTGCCAAGCTTGCCTTCCACGCCAAGGAAAGTCTCATACGGACACGCGACGGAGTCTTCAATCTTGTATCTTCATAGTCTTGGAGTCCGGCGGACGATGATAATCCGGCTGTCCGGACACCCCCTAGTCCAGGACTCCCTCAATCAACGTTCATCAGTTCGACTGAGAATGAACCAGATTAATCTCAAAACTGTTGAATGTTGTTTGCAGAAGCATGCAAGGCGGCGCATGCAGTAAGAATTTCATGAGCCGGACAGATATGGGGCACCACCTGGTTGGGTAACACCAGAAATACCGCCTGGATATTTCAACAGTACAGGCAGATTTGAAGATACACCGCAAACATCAGAAGCACGGACAGGTTCTTCTATACAGCAAACACCAATATCTGGGAATGCAAGCTTTGCCGCTGCTGGGTTGCAACAAAGCCAACAATATCACCAACAACAAATGTTTTCCTTCCCCAGCGCACGCTAAAAGCCAAGGACAGGAAGCCATGGATGGGTTGCAACAAGGCTTCCACCAGTCGCTCCATCAACATCAATCATCCGTGTTGCAAGAGCAGTTGCGACGGGAAGACCAGGCCAATCTAGCAGGTTCAAAGGTAAAAGATATGAGCCATATAGACAGGAACAACCTCACAATGAATCTGAGGGGAGACAGACGTACAACGAAAGACGGAGATCTTCGTCAACGTTGCTCCCTCCAAGAGATGCATTGTTGCATGTAACAAGGGTGACACCACCGGCGCCCATAAACCAGGGAGAACAACAAACACCAGATGCAGCGCAGAGCTATACACATGTAAGTATCCATATAGAAAAAAACATAAGCACAGTCCATACCATGGTGCTGTGACCACCCCACCTAACATTTTTGTTTGGTCACTGTTGTGTGCAGCCACCTGATATTGAAGCTTATGTTCTGCCAAGGCTAGAGATGAGGTTTGAAACTTTCGAAGAAACTAAGAACTTCTACAACGTATATGCAAAGCAGGCTGGTTTTGCTGTCAGGGAAGGCCCCAAGATTAAGACCAAAGCCTACCTTTATTGCACGTGCCATGGAGTTTATGAATCAAAGGTGTCTGAAGCAAATAGACAGCGTAACAAGACGACAGCCAGAACTAACTGTCGGGCTAAAATGCGGCTAAAGAAGGAAAAGGATGGAACATTTGTCGTAAAAGAGATAGTCTGGGAACACAACCACAGGCTACAGCTCACCGCAGAAATGCTTGTCTTCTTGCACTCCCACAAAAACTTTGACAAAACAATCTTGGAGTACGTCAAGTACCTGCAGTTCAAAGGCATTGAACATGCGCAAATCGTGAGCATACTGGGCGGTGATGACCCTGGTAGCTACATCCTCGAAATGAATGCCAAAGACCTGATTAACCTGTAAGTACAAACTTGTTCTCCTCCCATAAACCGTGTCCGTCTTTTTTCCTCTGTCAGTACAAACATATCACGCAACACATGACCTGAAGCCAGTTCAACATGCATTTTTCAATGAACTTTTGATATGCAGGAAAGCAAAGAATTCAAGGATTGATGATGTGGACAATGTCCTAAAGACTGTCAACTTCTTTAGGGAGATGAAAGAAATAAACAGGGAATTTTTCAGTGACATGCAACTCGATGAGTCCGACAGAGTTAAGAACATATTTTGGGCAAACGCAAGCTGCCGAGGGGCATATCAGGACTTCGGGGACTGTGTAACGTTTGACACAACATATAAGACCAACAAGTACCATATGCCACTTGGGGTGTTTGTCGGAACTAACAACCACTTACAGACTACATTCTTTGCTTTTGCCCTGATAAGAGATGAGGATGCAGATTCATTCAAGTGGTTGTTCAAGACATTTTTAAGGTGCATGAGAATGGAGGCTCCTACATGCATCCTCACAGGTACAACCGCTAAAACCACCCCCAACCACCACCCCCCTTCCAAAAAAGAAAAGTAAAGTAACACAAAAAAAATGTTGTGTCAGTTCTATTGGTATATGCACAACCATCTCTGCTGACCACTCAGAGTCTATTTTCCCATTACCAGACCAGTGCCCGGCAATGGCTTTGGCGATGGCAGATGTTTTCAAGAACACAATACATAAGCTATGCCACTAGCACATTATGAAGAAGTACAGGGAACACCTTGCATACCTGTATTTCCTGCACAAGGACCTTAAAGATGAATTCACATCTATTCTCAACTGGCCGCACATGCCAACTGAGTTTGAGGATGCCTGGAAAAGACTGATGGATAAGTACAACTTCCACGATGATGCCACAATGGTGGGCATGTGGAACAAGCGTGAGAAGTGGATATCAGCCTACTTCAAAGAAATTTTCTGCGCCGAAATGACATCCACACAGCGAAGTGAGAGCATTAACTATGTGCTCAAGAAGAACTACGTAAATGAGAGACATAACCTACACCGATTTGTCAGCCAGGTAAACTCCTGCGTCAAAACCAGGAGGCAGACAGAGATCCAGGAGACAATGGGTAACCGGGTATAGCTCTATCACTTGTCGTAAGACAAAAAATAACATGCTTACTAAAGTAAAAACTTTATTAGAAGTTTTTCCTGCGAGAAAACTAACAATTTGGTCATCATTCTTGCATCTGCAGAAGGAACAAAACATGCTGACCTACTATGGGTTTGACACTCAGAGATAGGCTGAAACTGAGCATACTCTTCACGGCGACAGAGACGGAAGAGCCCACAAAGTACCTAGTGCGCTACAACCACCCGCAAAAACTGTCTGTGTGGGCACAGCACGCGTTCCAGGTGGTGGCAAACCCCGTGGGAGAAACATATGAGTGCGAGTGCAGGCTATGGGACCACACAGGTGAGGAGTACAAAAAAGATGTTACATACTGTACTACTTTTTTTATAAAGTTTTTGTTTGAATGAAATGAAAAAAACATGCACCTCTTCCAAAAACAAATACAGGTCTTTTCTGCGTGCATGTCCTGTGCATGATGCAGACAATTAAGGCTGCCAGCGTTCCAGAGAAATACATACTCAGGAGATGCACCAAACGCCCGAACATCCAGCCAACATTTGACAGAAATGACTTGAGGACAGTAGCATCAAACAAGGCATCCCAATACTGCATTGAAAGCTCACTGCTGATGCTGAACATGAGAGTGCACAGGAAAAGCTTGAGAAGCCAAGAGCAAATGGCAAGGTTGCAGGTCGTCATGGACAAACTTGAACAAGAACTCGATGCCATGCATTCTGCTGAAAATGGAGATGTCGCGGACAATGAAGCCATTGACCAGGATATTGCTACAATGTTATCCGAGATGAACCATCCGGGATCTATTGACCCGTTTGAGAACGAGGAAGAAGAGCACCAGCAACCGGAGCTTGCCCATGTGCACACTCAAGAGCACGGACAAACTCATATGCGAGATCATGAGCTTGATGGTGCTGTAGGCGAACGACATGACAATAGCACATCCTACCAGCAGCAGTAGGAAAGGGTGATTAAACCCCCAATATTCTAAAACACAAAGGAGGAAGAGCAAGACGCAAGCAGCGAAAGCTCCGAAAGCAGCAGCCAAAAAACCACCACGCCCAATCAAGCGCGTGGAATTTGGCCCGGACGGCAAACCCCTCGGGATAAGGGCATGCGGTTTCTGCAACGTCGTGAGCAACCATAACTACCGCACATGCCCACTCCGCACATATGCCACTGTCAATAAGAACAACCAGATTGGAGCCACCCAGCTTTCTACAAATGGAGACAACACACGTAACAGCTACACTTGCTGCAAGTGTGGCGGAACTGACGGACATAATGCCCGCACGTGCAAAGTGGGCAAGGAGGTCGGTGGAGCTGAACATAAACAGGGCAAGGTACAGAGTTGCAAGCAATCAAATGAAGATGATGAAGAGGAAGAGTTTGATGAGAATGATGGCCAATCAGATGAAGACAATGAAGATGACAGTGTCGGAGGCGAGGAAATTGAAACTGACGATGAAGCTGCCAAGGCTCAACCTGGAAAGAGTGCCGGCAAGACACAACATTCAGGGACAGTTAGGAGAAGCTCAAGACTGAACAATACATAGTGGTTATCCTGCTGCGTCAACTAAAAAGTAACCTTGTAGTCTCAGTTGCATCGGCACACAATGATGAAGCATTTCACAAACACTGTCGTTACCAAAACTTATTTAGCTTTAACGTCGATTACTCTCGATCAGAACTAAAGTTATTTTTTATTTTCTGATTTGTGCCCACTGGAGCAGTCACAAAAATACGTTTGAAAAAACTTATCTGGATATATCCGACACAAAACGATACTGTGAACCAGTAACTCAGGAAAAATAATATGTCAATGAAAAATTTAAAATCTTGTAGTACATCAGTACTGATAACTCTCAGACGTCAGTACAAGGCTGAGTACACATCAGTACTGATATAATTTCTGATTTGTGCCCGCTGAAGCAGTGACATTATTATTTAAACCATTTGATAATCCTTTTGAATGCAGTCACAAATAAATTTGAAAAAACTTATCTGGATATATCTGACGCGAAACGCTACCGTCAACTAGTAACTCAGCAACAAAAAAATGCCAAGGAAAAATATAAAGTCTTGTAGTACATCAGTACTGATAAATCTCAGTCGGCAGTACAAAAGGCATAGTAAAACAAACACACCAGTTAACGACTCAAAAAAATCGTTTTTGAAAAAACAAAGCTATGCCTGCTCCTGCCAGTCCCAATTCAGAAACACCATCAGTACATGAAAATAATTACCTCAAGCAAAATGCGAATATAATACATCCTGTACTGATGAAAATCTAATTTATTTGTAAAAACTACTCACAGATTATCTTGATATAAACAATCCTTTAAAAAAATACGACAATTGTTTTAAAAAACATTAGCACCACACATAGTCTCACTGGTATTTGGTACGTGCAATTACACTTCAATCACCAGTTCGAGTACGATAGTAGAGGAGTTCAGACCTCCATCAACACCGACGCTGACACGTGCAAGTGGGATATGGCAGGTCATAAGTACAGCTTGACAATACTAGTCAGTTCAACAGTAAAAACTATTTCACTAGGACGGTTAGTTCTTCCACGCCACCATCCGCGCCACCCACCGAGCGGTTGACACAAGGGACTACAAACGGTGACCCCACGCCACAACACCTAGTACACACACGACCCCGAACGAACCGCCTCCCGCAATATCCCCGTCCACGCACTGCACAAAATCCCATTCTATTCCACCTCTCCCTCGTTCCCACAAACCACCATTGCCGCTTCCATTTCCACTGAACACAAACCAAAAACTTCTCTCTCCAAAGCCCACAGTCGCCGGAGGAAGGCCATGGCGGAGGAACCGTCCGCCAAGCGTCATCATGCCGAGACGTCGGACAAGAGGAGCAACCTCGTCGACATTAACGTCCCCGGCGAGAAGCTCGAATACACAACAACCCTCAAAGGGGTTGAGCTCCACGGCAACGAGACGCTGGAGATCGTCTACACCAGCGTACCAGAAAAGGCCGACGAGGTGACCTCCAGGCTATGGAGGACGCTTGGCGGCAGGTTTCATAGGATCGTCGGCGTTGGTGTGCACTACACCAACGAAGATGAACCTCCCCATAAGGCAGCAGTCCTGCAGTTGTGCATCGATGAACTCTGCTTGGTGTACCACATCGCAGCGGCCACAAAATGGTGAGCAATCCTACTCATTTGCCCTGCATATGGTTTATCTGTTTTATTACTACTGTATCCTGAAAAATTAATCACACTTGCTTTCCCAACTATATGTACTAGTGTGGTTTGTGAAAAGTGGATGCACTACTGCATTTTCTCAAGTAGATATACTATAAATGTATTTATGAACCTGATGCAATGCATTACTATTTGTAAAATCTTGCGGAAGATTAAATTCTGAAGTTGATCGACTAGTCAAGTTTCTGAAGTTGATATAATAGAGTAGTCTATGTACTCGATGTATTAAAAAAGATGTTTCTGAACTTGATGTAGTGAAGTATTTTCTGAATTTGATCTAATGTTATTTTCGTAATAAAATAAACTAAGGACTTGGTGAAGCACTGGTTTCTGTGTTATCCCATTTCAACCAAAATAGACTAAACTAGTGCCAATGCAGAACATACAACATTGACTGAAACTATGTATAATCCAAGAAGAAGAATAACATGATGTACTTAATTTAATTTCAGAACTTTCTTTACTAGTTTTTGAAGTACATTCATCCATTGCTTATCCTACATAAAAAACTACTTCATGGATTCATCGCTTGTAAAAAAACAAAAATGAATAATTCAAAACATCAAAGTAATGCTAATATTCAAAATGTCTCTGCCCTTGCAGGCCCAAGCGCCTGACCGAGATGCTACAGCATGAGAAGTTGTTCACATTTGCCGGTTGCAGCATTGAAAGCGAGAAAGAGAAGCTGGAGTTGTCCGGTATGGAGATCAACCCCAACAAGTTCATCGACATTCAACGCAAGTGGAGAGTTCCATACACCGGAAAAGAGTACGACTCCTTGACTGATGTTGCAGCCAGCGTCATCCACCCATCCTACAAAGGCATGAAGAACAAGATCAACACGTAGGAAGACTACAAACTGTGGGGGACCAGCGAACTGCCAGACAAACTCATCGAGTACGTAGGAATAGATGCGTACGCCGTGTACAAATCATGGTTCATGATCGACTACATCATAGACGGTTGGGAATATGCGAAAGAGCGGGAGGCTGAAAACTTCTACGACCGCCCCTATTGCCCCTTTACTGGATGAAGATAACATCAGAGCTTGCCTTCGTTTTACTTCCGATTTTGCTTCCCTTTTATCTTGTTGTTTCAAATTAGTAGTTTGCTCTTGTTGGGTTGAACCAGTGTGATTATGTCGTGCTTATCATGTTTGAACAAGTTTAGTTATGTCATCAAGTACAATGTTTTGCTTATCTCATTATATAAGTTTGGTTTGGTAGCTTCATATGTTGTTAATCCATCATTTCAAAAATTCAAAAGTAGCTTTTGAATGGAACGTTGCCATTGCTCTAAAGTACTAGTTATGATGCAACTAATCACACAACGTTGTTCCGTGTCAGTACAACTCAGTACACTTGATCGGACAGTACATTCTTACAACAATAAAAAGTACAAAGAAGCATCAGTCCGTAAGCGCTACTATGAGTGCACTATCAGTACAACTCAGTATACACGCAAGTACCATAGTTCTGAAAATGACACCAGAAGACACTTGAGAATAATCACAAAAATAAACACAAAAAAGAAGGCAAAAAACTCAAATGAAAAGGATTACACTCACACAAAACTAACAAGAACTAGAACAAAAAGTATCAGTCCAAGTTACTGGTGGACTCAAGTACTAGATTCAAACAAACAAACAAAATAACCGCCCAAGGTCAGGCGCAGGCCCTGACAATGCTAGATGCTTGAACTCGAGCCCGTGGGCGAATCCCTAGTAATCCGCACAACGCAGGACCCGCCGACCAGGGCCCATAGGTAAGTGTTCAGAGGAGTTCGACTGGTGAGCCTCCGCTGCGCTTATAAACAGGTCCGGAGCCCCCTCGACTAGCGAGGTGGGACTAAACCCAGAGCTCACGCGCACAACGCACTGCATAGCCGCGCGGACGAGCTATCTGGGCCGGAAAACGGCCCAATAGCCTACATCATCAACAAAACACACCACCAATAAGCCCAGGTATACAAACTAGATGGCGGGACAAAGAAAAATAAACTACAAGAAAAAAATTTGTGAATTAACTTGTACAAGAAAAAAGGAAAAAAATATGATACAAAAACAATGAACCTCTAAAAACAACAGAACTTAATAGCCTATCTGTTAAATGTACATAATTTAAAAAACCGAATAAAATATTACTTTCAAGTTCAACTACAAAAACTCAAAAAGTTCAAAACATATAATGTTTGTCAATTATGCTAAATTTCTTATTTATATAAAATCTGACAAGTTCAACTACTAAAGCTCAAAAAGTTCAAGCATATAATGTTTGGCAATTATGCTAAATTTCTTATTTATAGAAAAACAGACAAGTTCAACTACTAAAAATCTAAAAGTACAAAACATATAATGTTTGTCAATTATGCTAAATTTCCTATTTATATAAAATCTGATAAGTTCAACTCCTAAAAACTCTAAAAGTTCAAACATATAATGTTTGTCAATTATGCTAAATTTCCTATTTATATAAAATCTGACAAGTTCAACTAGTAAATTCAAAAGGTTCAAATAGAATATATTTGTCAATTCTACTAAATTTCTTATTTATATAAAATATGTCCACACCACAACGAACAATCTGGTCGTAAAATAATCTCAAACCCCCAACCTAAGTTAAAAAAAATCAATTCTAAACATACATACGACATCAGTACTAAAACAGCAGGATCAGTCAGGCCGCTCGCACCACTGTGACATCAAATTTCAAACCAGTGCATTGTATGAAATTACAATTCAGTTCACACAGTACTAAGACATAAGTGCACTAAAAATGAGAATACAAAAAATATAAAGGCCTAACCTAGGTTGGTACAGATGAAAATAAAATAAGTACAATTTTTGAGCAACAACTCCCAGGGCAGTGAAAAAATGTTTTGACATAAACTAGTGTATAAAGACATCAATAGAAAAACAATGCTTAAACATCCACATGGAAAAACATCATAGAGCCATACGTCACCTAAACTGTGCAAAATGCCATCATCACCACCGCAGAGACGTGCAAGTGGGATTTAGCAGATCGTAAGTACAGCTTGACAAGACTAATCAGTGCAGCAGTAAAAACAATTGTCTTGGACGGTTAGTTCTTCCAGGCCACCACCCGCGCCAGCCACTGGGTGGTTGCCATGATGCACTGCACAACGGCGCCCCCACGACCACTACACCCACGTCCCCGACGAACCGCCTCCAACACACCACCATCGACGCACTGCAAAAATACCCCATTGTCTTCCATCTCTGCCTCATTCACAGAACCACCATTGCCACTTCCATCTACTCTGCACACAAACCAAAAACTTCACTCTCCCAAGCCCACAGTCGCCGGAGCAAGGCGATGGCGGAGGATTCGTGCGCCAAACGTCACCATGGCGACACTTCGAATAAGAGCAGCAACCTCACCGACGTTCACGTCCCCGGCGAGAAGCACGAGTACACCAAAACGCTGAAAGGGGTTGAGCTCCACGGCAAGGAGACGCTGGAGATAGTCTGCACCAGCGAACCAGACAAGGCCGACCAGATGATGAGCAGGCTCAGGATGAAGGGCGGCGGCTTGTATCCGAGCTTCATCGAAGTTGATGTGGAGTACACCGATGAGGAAAAACCTCCACAGATGGCGGCAGTCCTGCAGTTGTGCGTCGAGGAACTCTGCTTCGTGTACCACATCGCAGCAGCCACAAAATGGTAACCCATACTACTGTTCATTCATCTGTTGTACCAGTACTAGTCACTAAAAACTTAATTAAAACTTGTTTCCCAACGATTATAGTCATCTGTTTGTACCAGTAGTTCATTGAATGCTATGAACTACTATAGTCTACGAAGTGGATGCACGATTACATGTTTCTCAATCTACATGCATTTCTGAAACTGTGAAGTGGATTGTTTCAGCAGATTAGCATCTGAAAAAAAGTTTATAGCATTCTGAACTTTATGCACCAAATTAATTTCTGAACTTGGTGTACTAGCATAGTTTCTGATCTTGATGTACTAGTATAGTTTATAGAATTGATGTATTAAAAGATCTTTGGTGAAGTGGTATAGGTCCATATCTTGATGCACATGTTTCTCAAACAGATTTTTGAACTTGATATAGAATTAATGCACAAAGATGTATCAAGCACTGGTATAGGTCTTTTATTCAACAAAAAAGAAAACTAAAATTGAATCAAGCAGCGCATGAATCATTGACTCTGGTAAAATGATTCTCTAATTTGGTGAAGCATTTGGTGAAGCAACGAAGATAGCAAAAAAGAAAAATATAACACTGTGTAGTTGAATTTAATTTCAGGACTTTTTGTACTAGTTTCTGAACTACATTCATGCATGGCTCATAATATATAAGCATCTACCTCATGGATTATCACTTGTAAAACAGGAAAAAAAAGCAGAAGAATTAAATACTCAAAAAGAAGACTAATCTTTAGAAAATGTGTGTCTCCCCCCTTGCAGGCCCAAGCGCCTCAAAGACTTCCTGCAGGAGGAGAAATTGTACACATTTGTTGGTTTCAGCATTGGAGGTGACATGCAGAAGCTGGGGAAGTATTGTTTGGAAATCAACCCCAACAACTTCACCGACATGCAGCGCAGGTGGAAAGATCCAAAGACCAACAAATACTATGACTCCTTGGCCGATGTTGCAGGCGGCGTCATCCACCCATTATACGAAGGCATGAATAAGAAGATGAAGAGGGAAGAGCACAAATTGTGGGGGACCAGCCCGCTGCCAGACAACCTCATCACGTATGCAGGAATAGATGCGTACGCAACGTAAAAGTCATGGAAGACAATCGACAACATCGTGACAGGTTGGGATATTTCAAAAGAGCAGGAGCTGACCCCTACTACCACTGCAACTTTGCGGATGAAGATGCATGAAAGTCTGCATTCGTTATGTTGAACCAGCTACCATATGCTATGTGTGTCCTTAGTCTTGTTGTTTCAGATTTGTAGTTTGCTTTCGTGTTGTTGAACCAGCTACCTTATGCTATGTGTGTCAGGGTTTGAACAAGTTTGCCTATGTCTATCAAGTACATCGTTTGCTTATGTCATCCAACAAGTTTGCTAGCTTCCTATTTTGTTAATCCATCATTTGAAGTTGAACTAGGTTGAAGTTGAAACTTGATGGCTGCCACACAGCACTAGTCATGGAGAAATAAAAATAACACATAAATATTTTTGCAAAAAAACAGTGGCAGACTAACTAAGGACAAAAGCAAATAGTAGCCTTGGACGCTCAGTACAGCTTAGAGGTGAACGGTAGTACTATCACACTAAAAAACCAGTTTTTAGTTTCAGAACAACACTAAAAAGACTAAGTTTCGGCCAAGGACAACATTCAGTACTAAAAGCATCATGCTAAATTGAAATTAGAAATTCACTAAGTACTACAACAGGAAAAGCAAAGAACCATCAGTACGTACTTCCTAGTAACTAGCATGCTAGGACTGAAAGTTCTGGTACACTTGAACACATCGTACATTCATTCTACAAAATATAAAAAGGAACGGCAAGCTTCAGTTCGCATTCCCTAAAACAATGACACACTAAGAATAACAGTAATAATACAACTGAAATCTCAGTACAACTAAGACTATACGGCAAGTGCTAGGATTATACCAAACATTGCGTGGAGAAGAACCACAGCATAGAAAAAAAGAAGGCCAAAAACTAAATCAAAAAGATATAAGTTCGACAAAGGAGAAAAATCACAAGAAACACAACAGAAAGACGTACTAGCAACAAACAACACAAAAAATAAATAATTAATCAAATTAATAGCACAATTGAAATCTCAGTACAACTAAGTTTATTCGGTAAGTGCTATGGTGATACCAATTAATGCCTTGAGAAAGAAATAGTTTTGAACTTAATAGGACTATCTCTTAAATGTAACTAATTTAAATAAGTACTTTAACTTTTACTATGAAGTTCAACTACTAAAGTTCAAGAAGTTCAAACAGAAATTTGGCTCCAAAAAATTTAAAAGCCTTACGCTGAATGAGATTACAAGTCAGTACTAACAGAACTATATCATAAGTACAAGAAAACGAGAGTACAGAAACTATAAAAGGTCCAACTTAGGATGGAATCACATAAAAATAAAATAAATCTCACTTTCTCAGCAACAACTCATAAATACACTTGGGAAAAAAGTGTTTTTAGTTCAACTACTATATAAGTCTTCAGTACAAAAAATAAAACTTAACCAAAACGAATTCCCGATGAAACATACACAAATGAAACAGCTATTCAACCACACAATCATCATGGAAAAGAAAGTTTGTTAAACATTGTGCCACACTTCAAACACAGCACAAAATATACTAGTTATTACATAGTACTAGACAAGACATCAAACACTAAAAAATAGAGCCTACAATGTTTTCAAGAGATATATCACACAACTATCCAATTCACTATGCAAATGATGACCATTTCTCCGATGCATCAGGAGCCAAAGCCTGAAGCTCCTTGGGAAGCTCCGTAACCATAAGATGATTATTCCGGTTGAACACAACTCTATACAAATCCTCAGTGTTCCAATCAACAATGCGTGGCTGCAAAACAATAAAAAAAATTATAAAAAATCATGACCCATAAAAAAAGGATGCACAATAAGCCAAAAACAGAAATTTAAAAGCACAACAAGAAACCCACGTCATAATCTCGAATGTTCTCAACGATCTTTTCACCATCGTAGCATCCCGCATACTTCAGAGTATAATGGCCACATCCATTTTCCCCTTGAAGTGGAACCTTGACAAACGTTGGTTTCTTTGCAAACAGCTCCCAATTGGGCTGCTTGCTCGCATTGTACTGAGCATCACCATACACAACCTTCATTACTTTGACCATTCTAGAAATCTGTAAAAAAACAACCCACGCAGTTTTAGGTCTCAGAAAAAAAGCAGAAACAAAGATGCAGAAATATTAATCCAGTACAGATAATAAATGTCACTCACAATCTTCTCGCAGTCTTTGTGATAGGTGTTCTTCGAAGGACGGTGGTTCTTCGGATAAGGTAAAGAGTCAAGGATGTCAACGCTACTTCGGTACCGATTCATGACATATAAGGAATAGTGGTTCACTTTCCTATCCTTTGATAAAACCATAGGCTTGAATAGAGGCATCATGATCTAAAAACAAATGACCAAAAAATAGATGTTAAATATTCAAAATAAAAACCAGCAACACAACAAACAAATAAAAACCAAAAATCAGCTAGTAGATCTCACAAGGTCGGCATTGAGCAAGTCTTCGTTAGCTTTAACATAGCTCTTGAAATCTCTCGCTGCACTCTCCACATTAAACACTTTATTTTCGTCCTCGTAAAACGAACAGTCAAGCACAACCTGCAAAAAAGCCAAAATAGAAAATAGACAACGGTAAAGGATCAACAAGCAAAAGTATTATTAAAACTTGTAAAAACAAATAGGCAGTCTTGTTCAACAGAAAGAAACCGATCTGATTGATTACCGAGATGAAATATGGACTCAGCAATATGCTTTTCCCAGATGCAAAATCACCTTTTCTCTCAGGATCTTGCTTCCAATCATCAATGAGGAAGTCCATTACATCACCCTCCATCATTTGCCCAGGTGAGAAAACTTCCCAGATGCGATTCCCAGTGAAGTCAGTTACGTTTCCATCAGGCTGAGGTATCATTGAGAATGTATTCCTGCAACACACAAGAACAAAAAGAAGAAGCAAGATAAGGCATTCATAGCAGTTCGAGTTGTATAAAAAGGAACAGTTCAGGTCATATTTACCTAGCAGTTACAAACACAAAAGAAAAAGAAGAGGAAAAATAATGAGAGATACTCACTCGGCATACTTCTCACGCCATTCATCACTAATCAACAGCTTATACAACCTGCGAGCCTTGTCCAGGTGAGGGAATTTATGAGGGTGAAGCTGCTGCACAGGGGAGCAAAACTTTATAGGAGCTCTGGGTGCACGCTTCGTGCTTACAACATTGCCAGATTCCAAAGCAGGATCTTTCCTAGCACCACCAGCTCTACGAGCCACTATTCCAGCAAGGGGAGATAAACCTTTGGCAGCAGCACTCCTCGTGACTCTTCCAACGCCAGCAATCTTGTCAATCACATCATCATCGCTGTCTATCAATTCAACAATGGGATTCTTGGGTGTAGTAGGGCTCTCTGCACAAGCAGCCGTAGAACTTCTCAAAGCTCCCAACCGCCCCTTCATAACACCAGATCTTGTCTTTTCGGGAGAACGCCCCTGGCTAAGATCAATAGCTACGCGCTCGAGCTCCGAGAACTGGCTACCAAAGAACCTGTAGTCATGCTCACCAAGATCTAGCCAATCACCTAGAAAAAAAATAAAAAAAGGAAGACCACACAAAGCGTAAATTCAAATACATATTTCATGACAGTACTAAAATAGAGAAGTACAAGCTGAAATAAAAATATAAAAGTCCATGCACACGTACAAGGTTCAATGCCAAACAAACCCCGGAAGTCAACATCAAACACATAGCTAGTTGCGTAGGTGTACTGCAAAGTCTTCCTAATGTCCAGAATGTCTTCATTGCTGTAATCGACCATTTCAATTACACCACCCTCCCGGCAATAATAGGTCTTGCAGTTTTGTAGCATAAAGAATCCACAATCATGCCTGTAAACAAAGGAAAAAAAAAAAAAAATGGTACAACACAAAATCCGAAAAATACAGGAACAACATCCACCCAGAACAAAAACAACCAGCAAAAATCATTAAAAAACGGATACTCACGTGTTTTCCTGCTGAGGCACCTGCACAAACTCGCAAGATAAACCATCAATATGCACCGGTGAGAACGGTTTGGCCATGTCTACACTGGACTACCTCCAAAGCTTCTTTATATTATCTGTCATATTCCTTAAGAATCTAACTACATCACCCCAGGTTTCATCACGGAGTGAATCAAGACACTTGAAACGACGGAACCTCAAATTCAGAACAACAAAGCACCAATGCCCAGATGCTTCGCTAGGCTTCATGGTAGCAACAAATGACGGCGGATCAAACATAGGGAAAAGAAGCTGGAAACAAAATCGCAGAGGAAAAATGAATTTACCAAATCATAATGAAACAAAAAAATCAGCCTCCAAACAATAAAATAAAAGAGGGAAATTGAAATTCAGAAGTACAAACAAAAAATCACATAATCATAAAGAAATTATATCCACCGCCCAAAATTGAGGAACAAGCATATCAGTTCAGTTTCCTTGCAACAATAAGTGCATCTTTAATAAAAAGCATGGATCATTCATAAGTACAGGTGTAAAAGCAGGCTAAACAAGTTCATTCCCACACCTCCGTAAACTGCAAAGAAAACATGACAGTTCTAGTTAATGAGTACAAAAAGTCCAAGTTCACCTACTTGGTTGAAACCATCAGCACCTGACCTCGTGAACCAATTTAACACATTGGAATCAATATTTCCATCACGGATCTTGGTCCGTTGTACAAAAAGAACAACAACAGTTAGAAATTTGGCAAAACAAGTTATCATCCTATTTACAAAGAAGAAAAATACTGACCGTCACCCATCTGGGAACTATCAACTTGTCAGTGTCTCGGTACTTCTGACGTAGAGAATATAAAACAACATCAAGATCGTTCGAGTTGAGCATGCCAGTGGGGACAAATGCTTTAGCAATAGAACCAACACTGGCATCACATTCTTTATTTTGAAACATCGGCTTGTGACTAGAAAAACACAAAAAATTACATGAATTAAAACTACTGCAACAACAATAATAATCATACGAGAGAAAAAAAGAGACAAAAATGGAACGGGCAAAATCCCAAACTAACCATTTAGTACGGTTCGTGCGCAACCTCGTAACAGCGAATAAAAATGTATCAACCTTAACAACATTATCACTTTCCGCTTGTAGAAAAATGATGAAAAATAATAAGTTCAACAACTACAAGAGAACATGTCCAAAATGCCAAAATTGAGAAGTACACCCAATTTACAAGTGCTTACCTGGACTATCAGGGTTTGACGACGATGGTAGTTCCTATGATGAGACCATTATGCCTCCAGTTTCAGGGTTTGACGATGGGACATCTTGAGAGGACACCAATATTGCTGCACTTTCAGGGTCTATAGAAAGAAAATCCTGGGACGACAAGAGCGCCTCCTGCATCAAGGGGTCAGAAGATATTGACAGAAGTAAATCATCATCCTCGGATGGCACCTCCTCCACGCTAGAAGCATCTTGCAATGCATCACCGTAATCAAGACCTCCAGGCGGGAAATTCTCCGGCGGCAAATCTTCACAACTAGAAACATTCTCATTCCCAGCAATACCAACACCAGGCGATTTGGAATCAAGTATGCTGGTAGCACCAGCATCCTCATCAGCAACTTTGGTACCAACATTGCGCCCACTACTCAATGGAGCATCACGAGCATCATCTCCACCACTAAGGACAACCCCACGTTCAACATCAGTAATCTGACGAAAATAAAAATTCAGAAAAAGTGAATAATATGAACAAAACTAACAATAAAAAATAAACTACCAAAGAGGTGCACAGAAAAATAAACCTTGGAAGCATTCGCTGCAACATCATCGAACTTGCTGCTGCTAACATTCAAAGCAACATCACCAACGGGCAAACAAGGCTCATCACCAACAATAGCACCCTGATTCAAAATGTAATGAGGCAAAAAAACAATGCTATTATGAGCAACAATAAACACAAGGAATTAAAACAACAGTAACAAAAAGGGTAGCTAACCCTTGCAAACTCTAAACGGTGTGGGATAGAAAAATGAACAAGCAAGACACATTGGTGCGCATGAAAATTCAAGAAAATATGAATAAACACAATGAAAATAAAAATAACCTTGCACTTATCAGTGGATCGATCATTAACTCCACGGTCAACATCAGCCTCAACATTATGACTGGTCTCCTGCATGAAAAGAAAAATTAATAAACAGATGTAGATCAGGAAGTTCAACTACAATACTGACAGCAGAACAACATAGTAAAAACATACAAACAACGAGGACTGACTCACATCAACAACAGGGTGCTACAAGCCAACATCGTTCTTATGCTGATCAGAAACATTAGCCTCAGTACGATCATCGACCCTGCTGTCGGTGCCAGCAGCCTCATCCTGATCACTCTGCATGAAAGAAAATTACTAATAAATAGATGAAGATGAGGAAGTTCAACTACAACACTGACAGCAGGACAACAAAGTAAAAATTGCAAACACCGAGGACTGACTCACATCAACATCAGGGCGCTCAAAGCCAACATCATTCGTTTCGTGATCAAAAACATTAGCCTCGGTACCATCACCAGCCCTGCTGTGGGTGGCAGCAGCCTCATCCTGCTCAAACTGCTTGATAACAACATTTGCACTTTCTTCATATGGCTTGCAGCGAGAGTTTTGCGTAGTTCTGAAACGCTTCATGTTGTTCAACAGACGAACCGAGCTCTGAACTAGATTAGCGGCACCGTCACGCATATCACCGATTAAAATTCTCTCCATCTCAATGTAGTCAACAGCTTCCTCAATGTTAAATTGATGACCTTCAGGAAGGATACCATTGATACAGCTCAAACACTCAACTGTCATTATTACCTTTTGCAGCTCACAACACACATTACCTAAGATATGCTCAGCGCGCTCCAACGCTGAAACAGCAACATCAATACCAAAACCCTGCCTCTGTGAAGCACTAGCATTACTAGGGCCAGGGGGCATAACCAGCACCCTCAACACCACGGCCATCCCTCAACTCATCGTACAGAGATGAAAACTTCGAAACCTGAGACCACGGCATCTCCAGGACTGGTCATTTATACACTCAGGAAAAAACAACCTCCTCTTGAGTTTTCCACTACAAACAAAAGGTAAAAATAGTTAATCAATCAATGCAACATATAGGGAAAAATAAATCATGACATTAACAGATTTAAAATCAACACCACTAATAAATTGTAGCTGTCATTGCCAATTTGTTAGTATTTACCAACAGGCCAGTTGAACAAAGTTATTCAGTTCAACCTCACAAGAAACAACAGTACTAAAAAGCCATACCTAAACCATACAAAATATGAACAGACAACTCTACAGTACACATGTCCACTACAGCAAAAAAATAGCTATACCTAAATTAAAAAAATATCTGCAAGACACAAACCAAACAAAACTCACCGGAAGCTTCCCAAACACCCAAGTCTTTGGATCTGCATTGCCTTTTTTTATCAAATATGCATCAACCAGATCAGAAAGCTTGGCAGGATCCATGAAACATATGCGGGGGACTCGCATGTCAGGCTCCGCGGTCTTGCCACGGATAAGGCAGTCAAGGTACATTAGTACAGGCCCTATGGCACAGCCTGTGATTGCCTTCCCCATGGTATCACCATTTTGGTACTTGGCAACAGCCCTTCTAAGCTCATCAACCATCAACTGGCAATAATCCATATTAGCCATGTCCTCAAAGACGAGACCCTCAAACATTGCTGCCTCTCTGGAAACACGCGGGGCAGAACCAGGCAACACAACCTTCATAAACACAATCATGAAGAACACTTTCAAAGCAAGGTCATCTTTGCTAGGATCCTTGACGAGCACCTTGAGCTTATTCCTCAAATCCTTTGTCTTGATATCTTTGTCCCTGCTAATGTCAAACTCCGATCTTAACTTCATCAGAGCGTTGTCATATCCGTCCTCTGACGGCCTTAGCGCAGAACGACCACCACGAGGGAAACCAAATAATTGTTGTATTCCATCGCTAGTGATGCGAAGCTTCTTATTAGCCTTTCCCATGTCAAGAGTCATTGTATCACAATCTATCCTCAGGTACAAAACTTCCATCAGAGGCCGTGAAATGTTAGACTTCACTCTCCACTTGAAAATAGAACCAAAACCAGATGCATGAACCCTAGCCACATATCGATTTTCGAGCAATTTAGCACATTGTTCAACCTCTCTCAACGAACATCGCACAGTTAAGTTCAATTTCCGTTGGTCACCTTCATCCAAGACAACTTTTCCAGCATTGCCTCCCACCGGCTTGACCGGACTCATAACGCTAATAGGCTGTAAATGAAAACAAAAAAGCCACACCTTAAAAAATGAATATAGAAAACAAAACAAGCAAATGAATGCAAGTAAAAAGAAAAAAAAGATTGCACAAGTTCAACTATTAAAACAACATCAGTACCACCCCTCAATTGATGCAAACAATAACCAGCCTCACCTGGCCGCAATACCAGCCCAAACACAATTAAATCATTGCAAGTACAACTAGTAAGTCACATGCAGTACAAAACACATACCACTGCAAACAATGAATATAGAAAACAAAACAAGCATATGAATGTAAGTAAAAAAAGATTACACAAGTTCAACTATTAAAACAACATCAGTACCAACCTCGATTGATGAAAACAATGACCAGCCTCACCTAGCCAGCATACCAGCCCAAACACAAATTAAATCATTAAAATTAGAATTAGTAAGTCACATGCAGTACAAAACACATACCACTACAAAACAATGAAAATAGGAAACAAAAAAAAGCATATGAAGGCAAGTAAAACAAACAAAAGTTTGAACAAGTACAGCTATTAAAACAACATCAGTGCCACAATCAAAATAGATGCAAACAATGACAAGCCTCACATAGCCAGCATACCAGCCCAAACACAATTAAAATCATTACAAGTACAACTAGCAAGTCACATGCAGTACAAAACACATACTACTGCAAATTCATCTTCTGAATCAACTTCAATATCATCTTCTTCAGATGCAGCATCTTCAGCTTCAACACGAGCATGCTTCTTCCCACCTTTGTTCACCTTTGCAGGATGAACTTTACGCTTCTTATTTTCTTTCAACAAAGACCGCTCTTGAAGAGGAGACGAAGAAGGCTTCTTATTTGTCAAACCTCGTGGACTACGACGAACAGCGGAGCCACCAAGTTTGCTTGGACCAATTTTCACAGCAACACTATCCACATCAGCTTTGCTACTACCAGGTTGGGGACCAGCTTTCACACGTGGGCTACGCCTCTGTGTGCCCTCAGGATTTCGATCTGACATCTTCCTCTTCAAAACAGCTTTCTTCTCCTTAATTCCATCATGATCAAACACTTGCTTCAACCAAGTTTGCATCAAGTTTGTCTTCACAGGCATGTCACCTCCATGAGATCCGGCATGAACAGTTGAAAAACACGCGTCACCACCTTCATCGCCTACACATTTAGGAGCTTGAGCAACATCAACATCACTTTCTGGCACATAGGCAGCCTTTTGACGCCGTTCCAATTCCTTCCTCTTCTGGAATTCATACTTCTTCTTTCTTATCCTTTCATCCTCGAGCTGTAACTGCATAGGAACATCCTCAGCTTGGGTAACAGGCTCGGTGCCATCAACACTTTGAGACTGAGTAACAGACAACTGCAAGCTGCCATCACCATTATCAACGTTAAGTGAATACATCCCATCATTAATATCTTTAACAACATCAGCAATATCCTCTGGAACACCATGGCTGTCATTAACTGCATAAAACAACAACATAACCACGCACATAAAAAATTAAAACACAATTAACATTGCAGACACAAAAATAAATAAAGCGCGTACCATCAGACACAAACAAAAAGGAACAACTGATGAAACTAAGCATATATATGTATTAAAGGCTGATAAAAAAGAGCAAATATAAGGGAAACTCCAGCAACATTCGCAAGTTCTTCTAGAGGATTTGGTTTCTCAAAAATAAGATTCACAAGATCTTGAAAGCGTTCTGATTTGTCAGAATCAGGAGGCACCGGCACTCCAACATCTGCAACAACATCATAATTAGCAAAAAAGTACAAGAACAATCAATCAGTTCAACTATGTGAACACTACAAGTTCACCGAATAAAACAAATATGAACCCACCACTTGCAGAACAAACTTCAGAAAACACAACTCTTTCAACACCATACTAGTTCTTCACTGACTACTACACCCTATTCAAATGCCAGGACAGCAGTTCAAAATACACATGGTGATAAGTACTACAACCTATCTGCAGGTTGCATCAACTGCCAAAACCATACGCACCATACAATCCAGGACAAAATTAACACATATCAAAATACATAAACTTATAAAGTCGATACGGCAACAACTGTACAACCTAAAAACCAGATCTGTTAAAACATCATCCAAAATACAGGGAAAATCACATGCATTCAATTTGTCCGGACTGGATGATGTACCCATTGAAATCTACAGTCCTAAAATCTGCTGAACCAGATCCACAAGACACATGAACAACAATTAGGGATTTGAACTATTTCAGAAACGAAGCACGCCATAGAAAAAGCAAAACTCTTACCAGCAAACACAAAATCCTCCATGCAATCCAGTATCACTGCCGCCAAACGCTCGTTCAACAGCAAAGGAAACCCTAGCGAGTGCAGCCTAGGACAACAAAGAGAGTAACAGATTAGAAATAGAGAGAAAATCTGAACATAAGAGGATGCAAGCAAAGTCAATGGCAGAGCAAAAAGGAACAAAACAGAGCACCCGGACCTCCAACCCTGGGGTTGAACCCTCCGGTCGACGCTCCCGCGGCGAAACAGGAGTAGCAACTCCCCCTCCGAGAAAATAAGAAGAGGGGAATGAAGACAGAGCCGAATTGGGGATGGGAGAGGAGCGGAACGGGGAAGATCGGAGGTTAAAAGGTGAGTGGGAGGGTTAAAAGATGAGTGGGAGAAAACGGACGGCTAAAGCCCACAACCGTGGTGAAGCCCACTATCTCTGGCCAGTTACAAAAGATAATACCAATAATCAAATACAAAATAAAAATTTAATATAGATGGAGAAAACAAACTGCTAAAGTACAAATAATAACTCACAATAGTACAGAAAAATTATCAAAAAAATACAAATGAAAAAATAATTCATAACGGTGCTGGTTTTTCCCCTAAAAATAAATATAAGATAATGGGGGCAAGTCATGTTACGGACTCGCCTCCGCATGCGACGCCGCGTCGTCGCCTGCTACCGCTCGTTCCTGGCTCGGCCTCGCCGGGATGGGGGAGGGGAGTCCCGACCCCCCCTCCCCCCGGCTCGGCCTCGCTCTAACGCGACAGTGCGCTCGTTTGACAGGCGCAGTGGCGGTTATTCTGTTCCCCCTCCCCCCATGCACCCACACCCCTAAGATAGATAATGGGGCAAAGTCCATACAAGGAAGATGTGTCAGTACAACTATGCCCCTCGATACGGTGCGGTGCGGGGGCAAGTCATGTCCCCCCCCCACGCACCCACACTCCTAAGATAGATAATGGGGCAAAGTCCATACAAGGAAGATGTGTCAGTGCAACTATGCCCCTCGGTACGGTGCGGTGCGGGGGCAAGTCATGTCCCCCCCCCCCACGCACCCACATCCCTAAGATAGATAATGGGGCAAGTCATGTTACGGACTCGCCTCCGCATGCGATGCCGCGGCATGCTGCGTCGTCGCCTGCTACGGCTCGTTCCTGGCTCGACCTCCACAGGATGGGGAGGGGTCCCACCCCCCACTCCCCCCCTCCCGACTCGGCCTCGCTTCGCTGGCAAAGGCGCTCGTTGACAGGCGCAGTGCGGTTTCTGTTTCCCCCCCACGCACCCACACCCCTAAGATAGATAATGGGGCAAAGTCCATACAAGGAAGATGTGTTAGTACAACTATGCCCCTCGGTACGGTGCGGTGCGGGGGCAAGTCATGTCTCCCCCCCCCACGCACCCACACCCCTAAGATAGATAATGGGGCAAAGTCCATACAAGGAAGATGTGTCAGTACAACTATGCCCGTCGGTACGGTGCGGTGCGGGGGCAAGTCATGTTCCCCCCCCCCACACGCACCCACACCCCTAAGATAGATAATGGGGCAAAGTCCATACAAGGAAGATGTGTCAGTACAACTATGCCCCTCGATGCAGTGCGGTGCGGGGCAAGTCATGTTTCCCCCCCCCCTCGCATCCACACCCCTAAGATAGATAATGGGGCTAGTCATGTTACGGACTCGCCTCCGCATGCGACGCCGCGGCACACCGCGTCGTCGCTGCCTCTGCTCGTTCTGGCTCGGCCTCGCCCGGATGGGGAGGGGGTCCCACCCCCCCCCGGGCTCGGCCTCGTGCTAATGCGGCAGTGCGCTCGTTTGACAGGCGCAGTGCGGTTATTCTGTTTCCCCCCACGCACCCACACCCCTAAGATAGATAATGGGGCAAAGTCCATACAAGGAAAATGTGTCAGTACAACTATGCCCCTCGGTACGGTGCGGTGCGAGGAAAGTCACGCCCCTCAGTACTATATTAAAACAAACAAAAAGAAAAAGAAAAAGAAAAAAATTGACAGCCCAAGGACAAAAAAGTACCAGTCCAAGTTACTGGTGTAGTCAAGTACTAGATCCAAAAACAACAAAAAATGAAAAAAATTGACCGCCTAAGGACAAAAAAGTACCAGTCCAAGTTACTGGTGTAGTCAAGTACTAGATCCAAAACAAACAAAAATAAAAAAATTGACCGCCCAAGGACAGGCGCAGGCCCTGACAATGCTAGATACTTGAACTCGAGCCGTGGGCGAATCCATAGTAATCCACACACCCGCAGGGCCTGCTGTCCACGGCCCACAGGTCGAGAGAGAGATAGCGAGCGCCGTGTATAAGCGCTCTGGTAAGTGTTCGGAGGTGTTCGACTGGTGAGCGTCGGCTGCGCTTATAAACAGGTCCGTAGCCCCCTCGACTAGCGAGGTGGGACTAAACCCAGAGCGCACACGCACGCCGTGCAGCACAGTCGGGCGAGAGAAACTATTCGGGCCGAATACAACGACCCAGGGCGATGGCCCAACAAAGTACTTCACCCCATTACAAAAATCGAGTAGATCACGCACGACAAAAAAATAAAAAATGAAGATAATTTTTTTAAAAAAACTAAGTTAATAACCAAAAATATTGTAAAAATGTTCAAACAAATCTTAATGGTAAGTAGTAAAAAAATATAAAAAAATATAAGACTGTAAATAAAAATTTCAGAAACAAATTTACAAAAAAGTTCAACTACTACAATTCATAAGGTTCAAGTACAAAAAAGTAAGTACTGTGCAGCGAAGATTATTTTTTTTATTTTATAAAATACCAAAACTATCATTGTTCATCTATAAAAAAGGAAAAAACGTGCTCCAAAATTCAAGTAAAAAGTAAGAAAAAATTATACAACAAACAAATTTAATTGGTAATTGACAACATAAAATAGATCAGTACTATCATTAATAGAATGTAAGTTCGGCAAACTTAATAACAAAAAAGGGTTCTAAAAAATCATCAGCATATAGCGCCGTCTGCGAGTTATGGACATGAAAAATATACCAGTCAAAAACAAAGGATTCCCATCATTTCAACTACAGAAATTGTTCCAGTACTAATATAAATAATGTATAAATAAAATATTTATAATTGAGCAGAACAATAAGAAAAACATTACGTAACTTGTTCCAAACCATTTTGATAATACCATACAATTCACAAGAAATAAAAAATGCAGATAATTTTTAAAAAAACTCATAATGAAAAAATCAGTTAATGAACAAAAATATTGTAAAAAGTTCAAACACATATTAATGGTAAGAAGTAAAATATATATATATATATATATATATATATATATAACTATAAATAAAAATTTCAGAAACGAATTTACAAAAAAGTTCAACTACTACAACTCATAACGTTCAAGTGCAAAAAAAATAGTACTGTGCAGCGAAGATTAAATTTTTTTAATTTTATAAAATACCAAAACTATCATTATTCATCTTATAAAAAAATAAAAATGTGCTACAAAATTCATGTAAAGAAGTAAGAAAAAAATTATACAACAAACAAATTTGATTGGTAATTGACACCCTAAAATAGATCAGTACTATCAATAACAGGATGTAAGTTCAGCAAAACTCAATAACAGAAAAGCGGTTCTAAAAAACTCATCAGTGTATAGCACCGTCTGCGAGTTATGAACATGAAAAATATATCAGTCAAAACAAAAAGATGCCCATCAGTTCAACTATAGAAATTGTTCCATAACTAATATAAACAATGTATAAATAAAGACAGTTATACTTGAGCAGAACAATCGGAAAAACATTACATAACTAGTTCCATACAATTCTGATAATACCATACAATTCAACCATCTCACGTGCAACTGTTTTAAAAGAAAAAAAAATACTCCAACATAATCAACCACACGCAAATCTCACAACCGGCGTCATTTGCCACATTTAAACCTATAGCGCATAAATTCTGAACGTTAGAGTCGTCTTCTCTCGAGAACATAACCATAACCACATCACCATCCTCAAATCCAGACTCAGCAACAAATCCTTCCATCCAGTAGTTAGGTTGATGCAACCATCAAAGTCAATGTGGTAGGCAACATCCATCAACTGATACCCATTCTTGTCTGAAGTCTCCATATTCAGAACGCTGCACCTAGGAGCAACAATCCGGATCCTCGATGACATTTTCTGCAAATGGGCATTGCAGTACAAAACAAAATCAACACCTGACATAACTGAATTTTTACACAGATATAGGAACGATTTGTATAACAAACTAAAATGGAAAAAATCTGAACCAAAACAATGATACAAAACTAACTAGACATGTGAACTGACTAAACTGAAGAAATATACAAATCAATACACCTACATTTAAAACATCTATTCATAAACAGATCATGGATTATACAAAAAAATGGTTAAAATATTGTTAAGTAATGAACAAATACACACAGAAATCCCTACTGTTAAAATCTCACAAAACCAAATTAAAAAAATACACAAGCTATTCATTAGACAGAACTGCAGATCCAGTCCATGGGATTCAAATAGAAACCATCAAAAAAGTAGGAACCAAAACGAATACAAACACATACCCATGATTCCTTCAAGTCACCATCCGTCAGGCGACAAACATAGGGTGTACGAAACCCATGGTTGTTGTATAGCAAACAAGAAAGTTGCCCACGCCGCTGAGCCTGAGTGAGCTCCAAACCAGACTCGTACACAGAGCCGTCATCCATGCGCGCCATCTTTGCCAGGCATCCGTATGAACAATCCTCCATGGAACACACAGGAACAGAGAAAAAAGGCGACGAAGAGAAGAGAGAGGAACATAGATCTGATTCTGGAAGAAGGAAGAAAAGGGAGGGGGAAGACTTGGCCACACACCACACATAGATGGATAGCATTTATAGTCAGGGACACTCGCAGATTATAAAAATAATAAAATAGGAAGATGGGCAGCCAGCTGGTAGGAAATAGTTATTACACAAGCCATGCAACATTTGACCGCAGATCAGTTCAACTTCAGAAAAACAAGCAGTTCAAAGGTGCACATGTCGAACATATGCAGACAAAACAACACATTCAGAAACAAAAACAAGTTGAATTCATTTAGTCATTCGAATATCTGCTCCCCCACAACAAAAATCTTAAAAACATAATGTTCACTACTTCAGTCATAACGATCAAAGAAACGACGCCATTTTGCCCTGTTGGATGGATGTGGAGCCGTGGCTGCTCTCGCCCTAGCCCAACAAATGATCTGAATATGGTTCCTTCCCCTGCCCTCTGGGAAAAGACGCTCCAATTCATTGGAGTTGCAAGTATCCATCACCTCACGCGCAAGCCGCCTGTTGAACTCTGCCTCCAGTTCCTCCTCGGCAACACGTCGCGCCATCTGCCTGCGCCTGCGCCTCCTCCTCCTCTGCTCAGCTACTGCAGCCCTCACATCTATGGCGTCCCCCTCCTCCGATGTGACCTCTCCCAGCTTAGGATCCATCCCCCCTTTTCTTTGGTTGCAGCTCGTAGAATGAGACTGACAGAGGGCTCGGGCTTTATAATCAAAGTGCATAGCCATCAGTGTGGCTCCAATGTCAACACACAGTAATAAAACTTTGCCACACAGCAGTCCAACTACACATACGGCAGCAATTCAAAACAACACTGAAAAACACGCAAATTAATTACGTAGTTTGACCAGATTACAAGAAATCGCAGCTTACAGTCAGCCGCCGTACACCACCTCCGCCAACGACAAAATAACATGGGAATCCGGGGTAGAAACAACTCAAAAAAGCAAAATTAACAACGCAAATCTTTTCATACAATCCTTATATCTCTCCCTGCAACACAAATTCGAAAGTAAAAAAACAGAAAAAGAAGAACAGAATTCCATGGCGGGCGTCCAAAACGACCAAGAACACCAAACTTGTAATCATGAATTACAGATGAAAATAATCTCAAAAAACTATAACATACCGATAATTCTCACATCAAAAATGACAAACACGACGTAATTTGAGGCCCGCGAACACCACAGTAGACACTGACGCCGAAAAACACGTCCGCCACCAAAATGACCACGCCGTCACCTCCGGTGACTACAGATCGCAAAACACATCCAGCTGAGCGCACGCACGTGCGGAACCCCTTACATGTCTCCTCTAGCAACGAATGGCCCGCAGCATCGCGCCGGAGAACGACCGGAAGCTCCACGTTGCATACCCTGTTTCTATCCATCGTGCACGCAAGAAGATTAGTTCTTGTTGAAAAACACGTCAGTCCAAGTTTGTGAACTACGTCAGTACAGAGAGGGTAACAGAATAGCCCAGATGTGTATGTATGTATGTATGTATGTATGTATGTATGTATATATATATATATATATTTAATGTTACTATTCATCACCCGGGGTGCAGAATAAGTTATTCTTCACCCGAGGTAATATTACGATCATTTCACAAATAAATTATGTTTCAAATACAAATAGTTACAGCCATATTGATTTACTGCATAAAATTTGGCATAAAAAGAGGTCAGAAGACCAGAAAAATTACATTTTATATACATTTTACACTATGTTTTTACATTTGTAATTTATGTAACATAAAATATTTTTTACGGCAATTATATATTTTCTTACATTCTCTTTTTACGTCTGAAATAAGATAAAATTTAAGAAACGTAAAATTAAGGTGCATTGATGTTAAAATAGAGAGGGGTGAAGAATAACAATTCCTCACACACACACATACTAAGGGCTTAGGCCTTTAACTTTTAAAGGATCGGCTAGAGATGGCTTTATGACTTGTTTATTTCAGTTCTTCACAATGTGATACTCTATATGTGCAACTATTTGCCGTGCAGTTCAATTTCATCAACAACAGTTTCAGCAATACCACTATGAATTACGATATTTGGTTGTTGTTAAGGATATTGCAGTTAGCATGCCTTTTCGTTTTTTTACAATAACTAGTGTACTTTAGACCTGCACAATAATGACTATTTGCCTGTTTTTGAATTTTATACCTGATGCCGTTAACACACCTTTCTACTTCTTTTTTTTCTTAACTAGCGTATTTAAGCCTGCACACTGAAGCTATCATTTGTAGATTACGTTGTCTATCATGGATACATTTGGTTGATGTTTACCCTGTTGTGCTTAACATGCCTTTACATGTACTCATGCAGGACAATATTGAGAACAATGTTGTTTTCCATCGAGGTTATTTTCATCGTATTGCTTATATGTACTCACTGTTCAGGATATCGGTAGTTGGTACCATATAGCCTGGGGCTGATAAGGGATTAATTATCGAATCAGACATTTCACTGAATATATCTATAACCCATTTATCAGTAGGTTAAGTAGGGCCATATTTAATATATCTTAGGCTACAACAACATACATTGTACTGAATTACTAAATATGCAATCTCGGACTACATAGCAACAAGGAAGAAAGTTACCTTAATGTTCTGATGATGTCTAGATATACATGTAATAAAATCTTACATAATTTGATAGAGGGAGTGTTGTACTACATCATTTTTCAATTATTGTTTAGCTTCTAATATTAACTTGGTGCTTTTAGGTACATATATCATTACCAAAGTTCCAAACCTCGGTCCTTTCTGGGGCAATGAGATATTCATGAACCAGCATCAAGTGAGGAAACTGATAAAGAGTTATTAAAATGGGTCCAAAGACGTCAATTAAACTATTTGTTTACCTTTATGCAAGACAACAGTGAACTCCAGGATGGTAAGTAAGAACCCTGTGGCCTTCTTTTTACTACCCGTAATGAGTTGTGTTAGAATACAATGTCTGAATCTTTTTCCCTTTGAAGTGGATCCTGAAGCAGTTTACTCAAGATTACCACTCAAACTACATGGTTGGTGGCCGGCTATCAAAAGGGATTGGACTAGAGTCCTGCATGCCTTCTGCATCCAGGAGAGCACAATATGGCCATTCCGCTTCGCCTTGTTCAGCAACCGGAATGTCTGTCGCCTCTTTCTTTACCATCTGTAAAACTACAAGTATAGAATCCTGGTTCATCATTCTTTATTTGGTGCTTATGTAATTCTTAAACATATGTACCTGTGAATCGAATAACGCATTGGTTGTTTGAACCTGATGGATATGAATAAATCTAGACCCTACTTTCAAGTTTAAATTAGGTACAATTGTAAATAGCGGCAATTAAATTTGGACGAAATTAGGGTGTGCAGGTCATTACGGCGCACACGGTTAATAAATCACAGCGTGTGTGATATACATGATAATCTGACATGGTTCACGGAGAGGAAACGTGTGTAACAGTGCACACAGTTGCCGTTTGCAAAGTGTGTGTGATGTCCGACACTATCACATATGGTGCAGGAAAACTAAATGTTTGTGATTATCTACCTATCGTACACGGTTTTATTATCATGAACTGTTTGTGATGTGCCAGGCATCGTAAAACTCCCGTGCCTGGAATCTGCCTAGAAAGCTCTCGTTCCTGGAATTTTCCTGGATTTAGGTAAAACCACAAAACTCCGACTGCGATGGCAATGTGAGCACAAACGAGTAGCAAGGATGAAGCGTTTGGGATATTCGAGATATCGGAAACGGTTATATAGGGACAACTGTATGCATCAAGGCTCCCTATCCCCGACAGTTTCTAGGTCATGTGGAAAGGACACCCTATCGCCCAAACTCACTAGGCGATGGTTCCAAATGCCATCACGGAAAGGGGTTGTCGGTGGGAAACGACACCTATGGGATCACGGGAATCTCTACTACGATTGCGGGGTGCTGGATCGTGAGAAGAGTGGGACTAGAAGACAGCACAAAGGGGATTTACCCAGGTTCAGGCCGCAAAGATGCGTAAAACCCTATGATCCTGCTTTGGTGGATGTATTTAGTGTTCTTGAGCTCTTGAACTAGCTCTGGGTGCTGCCAGGTTCGAAAGAGCTGAATCCTTCTCCAGTGCGCCATGGGCCTCCTTTTATAGGCGAAAGGGGCTGCCACAGTGGCACACAGGAGGTGGAAAGTGCTACAGTGTTCTGAGCTTATCGCTGGTATTACAGGACAAAGTGCATTTAATGTGACGCTTAGGTGTCCCTTCACTTTATCGGGGACGGGAGCGAGGCCCGTCCCGTCCGTCGCTGCTCCTCCTTGCTTTGACATGCGCCCTGTGTCACGTCCCTAGTTCTGGTATGCTCAAGGCTAGCTAGTCATGTGTGCATCATGTTTAAATTTCATTTAATTTTGAAATGAGGATTTGTAAAAACCTCAGAATCATTTTTGAAATGACCCAAATAAAAATTTCTCCAAAAGGGTCCAAGAAAATGCTCATCATGCCCTCTGAAAATTTTGGACAGAGATAAAAATCAAACCAATATTTTTAGGAGCTCATAAGTATTTATTTTGGGCATTTGGATTAATCCAGTAATTATTTGCCTTGGATATATAAATGTTATATATATAATATATGTCCAAAAATTATGTCATTTATTAAGGAGCTCTGGAATAACATAACTAGCTCCTGCAAAAATTGGCATAAGTAAATAAAATGATTTAGTATTTTTATTAAATCAAACAAATGTTAGAAAATTAGAAAACAAAAATATAAAAAGAGGTACTTACCTGGGCCTCCTCCCTGTGCGCCTCAGCTGGCCCAGTGGCGCGGCCCACTGGCCCAACCGCCAATCGTCGTCCTCCTGGGCGACGACGAAGCAGGGCACGCGCCCGGCGTCTTGGCCCCGCAGCGTCCGGCCGGGCCACGCCCCCGCCACCTCCTGCTTCCCTCTCGTCGCCCTGGACGTCCCGAACGTCGCCACGCGCCGCCCCGACCCCCTCTCACTCTCCCCAACCCTCTCCTCTCTTCTCCCTCGCTCTCTCACGCGCACGGCCGAACGCGCCGATCGCCGCCGTTCGCCGTTGCGCGTGCCACCGCCTCCTCGCCCTTCAGAGCCCTAGAAGCTACGCCACGACCCGCTCTATCTCCTCGTCGAGCCACGCACCTCCGGACGGCCTCCGTCGCCGCCATCGCCGTCGTCTTCCTCCTCGGGCTCCGCCGTTCGCTGCCGTCGATTCGCCGTCACCAGATCTTCCCCGAGCTCGCTGACGCCTTCGCTGGATCCGCCGTGAGCTCTACTTCGTTTCCCCCTCTTCCCCGTGCTCGTTTGCCCCGTCTAGCTATCTCACCCACCGTGCCCGCAAGCTCCTCGCCGCAGGCCATGACGCCACGGTGGCCAGAGCCCGAACCAGCCACACCCGCGCGCGTCACCGTGTTCCTGGTGACGCCAGGAGGCCGTAGGAGCCCTCCGCGTCCACAGCCGTGCACCGCAACGCCGCGCCCGCAAGCCGCCGAACTCCGGCTGCCGCCGCGAGCTCTGCTCCGGCGAGCTCCGGCACCCCCACGGTCTCCCGCGTGTCCCATCGATGCGCGAGCAGCTCGGGCTTGTAGATGGTCTCCGCCGCCCAATTGGTCACCGGCGACGATCCGCAGCCCGCCACAGCACGGCCTCGCCGGGCCGAGTCGCCGGCCGGTCTCGACCTGCCGACCGGGGTTTGACCTCCCTGGTCGCTGACAAGTGGGCCCAGGCCCCAGCTAATCCTAGTTAGTTTTAATTAAGTTTAATTAACTTCATTAACATTTTAGTTAGCAGTAGTTTAACACTAATTAACTTAGATTAGTTAGTTAGTCACTGACGTGTGGACCCCGCACGTTAGGTTTGACCTGGTCAGCCACGTTGACTTGCTGACGTCACGCTGACGTCATGCTGACGTAATTAACTATTTTCTGGAATTTAAATAAATCAGGAAATTCCAGAAAATGATTTAAACTTCAAAAATTCATAGAAATTCAACCGTAGCTCAGATTGAAATAATTTATATATGAAAAATTATCAGAAAAATGCAATCTTTTCATCTTTACTAGTTCCATGCATGACAAACCAACTTATACATGCTGAATATGAGGAAACACATTATGGCATATGAAGAGACTTAAATTAGAATTGCATTTGAACCTTTGGTTCAAATGGACTTCAAACCAAATGAATACTAGCTGCATTAGCTCAAACAGCATCACATCTTCATGCCATGTCCATGCATCATATTGTTGCATATGCTTGTGTATTGATTGTTGGCACCATTCCTTCTCGATAGGTCTTGCTCGAGTCCGCTCCAGTACTGCCTATGAAGCAAAGCCTTCCTTGTTGATCTACCGGGCAAGCAAACCCCTTGTTCATTCCGATATAATCCTACTCTCTCGCTCCTGCTCTCGGTTATTGCATTAGGACAACAACGATTCATCTCGCTACTTTGTGTTTGCGGTAGTTGAACCCATTCCTCTGCATGACTGTCATTGCCACGATAAATAGTTGAAACCCACTAGCATGTTTAGGAGTTGATTGAGCCCATGTTTTGTTCCTACCATGCTATGCCTGCTATTGCTTAGAGTTGTGTCAGGTCTGATTCATTGGGAATGAATTGGAGTGTTATGAGTCGCTTACGATCTTTGAGAGTGAAGTGTGTGAACGCGATTTGGTAAAGGTAGCGGTGAGAGGCCATGTAGGAGTACATGGTGGGTTGTCTCACCGAACCGCCCTTAAGCACCGAAGTTCGTGTATGTTGTCCAATGACTAGCTACTACCACACATTGGAATGCTTAAGTGCCCTCTCGACTTATTAACCGACTTGATCTCTGTCCGAGAGTCGCAACTAGTTTCGGTGTTTGTAGGTAGTGTTAGTAGTCTACCAAGTGGCACCCGCCGGTGGGCTTGGGACAGACTAGGCACAAGTGGCACGGTGTACCAAGCGTAGATCCATCCGGCGAGGTGGGCTTGGGAACCCTGTTCACATCGTTTGGGGCCGTGAGCGACACCCCGGCCGGATCTCCTTGCGGATAGAACCCAAATAGGCGATAAACCTGGATTAGAGTCTTGTGTGGTTAGTCAGGTTGTGGTCGACTCCCTCGCCAGGCTTCCGCTTGAAGGTTGCCGAGATACACGACGTGTACATGGTGGTAAGTGGCGAGAGCGTGTGTGAAGAAGTACACCCCTGCAGGGTTAACATGATCTATTCGAATAGCCGGGTCCGCGGATATGGACTTCTTGGATGCTTACATGGTACATAGATAACTTAAAGTGGATACTATAAAATGCTCAAGACAAGTGTGAGTGCTATGGATGGCCTTCTCGTAGGGAGACGGGGATGAATCCATAGTAGTGTATTGAGTGGTGACTAGTGGACTCGTGTGCGCCATATCACCTCAAGAAGTTACGTAGTCGTAGAAACAGGATAGCCACAGAGTCAAAGCTGGCTTGTCGCAACTAAACCCCACATTACCCTCTTGATACAAATGCATGTATGATAGGTTCTGATGTAAGTCTTGCTGAGTACCTTTGTACTCATGGTGCTTTATTTATGTTTTTGCAGCGGAGACTACGGTCTTACTAGTGTTCTCGTGGACTTGACGAGTAGCTTGTACCTCAGCTACGATCTTGATCGGATGTTGTAGATAGTCGCTCTCTTGACCTTTTTCATTTGTAGATGTCTGTACCCAGACATGTAATGCTTCCGCTTGTTGCTTGTATGCTCTGTATGCTGGGTCTTGTGACCCCTGTTTGCAATAAATGCTATGATGGCTCTTTGGGCCTTATCTATATGAGTTGTTGAGTTATGCTGTGATGCCTCGTTGTACAGTACATACTTGCATGTTATGCGTACGTGTAATGTGTATTGCTATGTGTGGGATCTGACTATCTAGTTGTTTATCTTTAGTAGCCTCTCTTACCGGGAAATGTCTCCTAGTGTTTCCACCCGGAACACTTAGGCTGGCCGGCATGTGTCCTTCTTCGTTCTGTATACATCCTTCGGGAAATGTCACGCGATGAATACCGGAGTCTGTTAGCCGCTACAGCCCGGTTCACGAGTCTGTTAGCCCAAAGCTACAGCCTGGATTCACTTGCGATGACCGACACGTTCGATCTTTGGGTCATGGATGCTGTCCTCGTAAGTTAGTGCCACTTTGGGTTTACGACTAGCCATGTCAGCCGGGCTCCTTATCATATGGATGCTAGCGGCACTATCATATCGTGTGCCAAAAGGCATAAACGGTCCCGGCAAAGGTAAGGCGACACCGTGGGGATACCGTCGCGTGAGGCCGCAAAGTGATATGAAGTGTTACATGTTAGATCGATGTGGCATTGAGTCGGGTCCCGACAGCTTTGGTATCGAGCTTTGCTGCAGAGGATTACCAAGCCAAACTGGTGAAGTTGAGTCTAGAAATTCTTTAGTTATGTAAGGGAATTGATTGTGGGAAGGAACGTAAGGCTCTTTTTACTCCTTATACCTCATGGCCTTCTGATCTGAGTCATCATATCTTTCCTACGGGGTTAAGGAACTAGGCTTCTCTTCCGTCTATTAGGATCACGTGTTACTACTCCGTAGTCCCATAGGATTGGTTGATCAGAGTCATACCCCAGTTTCGAGTACTTCCGGTGTAGCCTGTTTAGTATGATCTTAAAGCCTTAAGTGGTGATGTTGAGTGTGTTACCACCCCATTTTAGCAGGTTGTCTCATTCTGAGCATTTTACTGCCGTTATGCTGCCGGAATTGCCCTAGGAGTTCGAGAGATACTAATTTCCTTGTCCTACATTTTATAGTCTATAGATGATGCTGATTCCGTCCTTGGTTTCGTTTCTCAGGATGACATCAGTTAAGCGAAGTTCTGTTGCTCGTAGTCAGAACCACGGAGATGGTAGGGATGAGGATCCTCCCGACCAGCCTTCGTTGACAGAGTTCATGTTAGAAATGGAGAGAAACAAGCGTGAGTCTAACCGCTTGTTGGCACGTATCGAGGAGAACACCGCACATCGGTTCAAAGGGTCTGCAACCATTCATGACTTCATTCGCTTGCACCCACCTACCTTTCATCATTCCATCGAGCCACTCGATGCAGATGACTGGCTCCGTAGCATCACACACAAGCTCTGTTCTGCGAACGTAGCTGAAGATGTCAAGGTCACCTATGCTGCATACCACCTGGAAGGTCCTGCTAGTCTTTGGTGGCAGAACTATGAGGCTATGCTTCCAGCTGGTCAGATTCCTACCTGGAGAAATTTCACCGAGGCTTTTCGCGAGCATCACATTCCTGAGGCCCTCATTGATCGCAAGAGAGAAGAGTTCTGTAGTTTCACCCAGGGTAAGATGGCTGTTGATGCTTACAGCAGAGAGTTTGAGAACCTTGCCCACTATGCTTCAGAAGAGGTGTCCACGGACGCCAAGAAGCAGGGTAGGTTCCGGAAGGGTCTCATCCCCAAGTTGCGTCGTGATCTCCACCTGCATCATTGTGATACATTCCAAGCTCTTGTGAACAAAGCCATCAATGCAGAGACAGCTCAGCTCACTTACGAGGAGTCTCGTAAGCACACCCGTGATTTGGGATCTTCCTCCTGTTCGAGCTTCTCGAAGCGCGGTTTGGGTTCCAAACTCCGCTCTTCCACCGGTTATACACCGAGGCCATCTTATGTGGCACCCATTCAGTTCTGCAAAGATGCTCCATCCAGGCCTATTGGTGGACCGCTTTGCCAATGTGGGTCCACGTTCTACCTCCAAGATTTGTTACAAGTGCGGAGAGCCAGCCACATTGCCCAGATTTGCACTCGCACTGAGTTGCTCCACCCCAGCCCGAGAAGTCTGCTGGCCATGGTAAGCCATCACACAAGATGATTAGTGCCAGTCAGCTCACCTGAACTTGGACTTGTGCATCACGTCTCACTAAAGACGCCATGATGATCCGGATGTCGTTCTTGGTACACTTCTTGTCAACTGTCACCCAAAGATCGGTTCTATTCGACATCGAGCGTCTCATTCCTTCATTTCAAAGCTATGCCCGCTTGCACGACATGTCATTTTGTGATATGCCCTCCCACTACTTATTCAAACTCCACGGATCCAAATGGCAAACTTCTAGTGTAAGCCATGGTAACGAAATCCTTGTTGACAGACTTGTATTCCTTGCATCACTTATAGCTCTCAAGTCTTGGATATTAACATCATCTTGGGTATGGACCGGATGACAGCTCATCATGCCAAGATTGATTGTTACACCAGTCCGCTCAGCTTACGCACCCATCCGGTAAGATAGTCACCGCTCCACTAGAGTTGCAAAGCGTCGGCTCTATTCTCTTAATGCCAGCCCTCTTCCGCACCTTGAAGATATCCCGGTAGTCCGTGACTTTCCGGATGTCTTTCAGAGGAACTGCCAGTGTTCCACCGACGAGAGATGTAGAGTTCGCATAGATCTTATCCGGTGAACTGCTCCAATCTCTAGGAGACCTTACAAGATGGCACCCTTAGAACTAGCCGAGCTTAAGAAACAACTTGATGAGTCCTTGCAAAAGGGTTTCATCCGTCCTAGTTCTTCTCCTTGGGCTTGCCCCGTCCTCTTCGTCAAGAAGAAGGATGGTACGGACCGGATGGTTGTAGATTATCGCCCCGTTAATTTGGTCACGATAAAGAACAAATACCCGCTCCCCAGGATCAACGACCTGTATGATCAGCTCGCTGGATCCTCAGTCTTCTCCAAGATGGATTTGAGGTTAGGCTACCACCAAATCAAGATCAGAAATGGGGACATCCCCAAAACAGCTTTTGTCACTCGTTATGGCCAGTACGAGTACACCGTCATGTCCTTTGGTCTAACCAACGCTCCAGCTACATTCTCCCGCTTGATGAACTCGATCTTCATGGAGTACTTAGATAAATTCGTCGTGGTTTACCTCGATGATATTCTTATTTACTCAAGAACGAGGAAGAGCATGCCAACATCTTAGACTTGTGTTAGAAAAACTCGAGAGCACCGCCTTTATGCCAAGTTCTCCAAGTGTGAATTTTGGTTGCCAGAAGTGACCTACCTAGGCCACGTAATCTCTGGTAAGGGCATTGCTGTCAACCCCGAGAGAGTTAAGGCCGTTCTTGATTGGATTCCACCTGAAACCGTTAAACAAGTTAGGAGTTTCCTTGGTCTAGCCAGCTATTGCCGCCGCTTTGTTGAAAACTTCTCCAAAGTAGCTAAACCCCTCACGGAACTTCTCAAGAAAGATAAAAGTTTGAGTGGTCCCCACAGGTGTGAGTACAGTTTTGAACCTGAAAAGACGCCTGACTTCTGCTCCCATACTTGTGCCACCGGATTTCACTAAAGACTTTGTTATCTACTGCGACGCCTCACGACAGGGACTAGGTTGCATTCTTATGCAGGATCGTCATGTGATCGCCTATGCATCTCGAGAGTTGCATCCACACGACGAGAATTATCCTACACATGATCTAGAGCTTGCAGCCGTAGTCTATGCACTCAAGACCTGGCGACATTACCTTCTTGGTAAACGTTGCGAGATCTACACCGATCACCAGAGTCTCAAGTATATCTTCACCCAACAAGATCTGAACCTTAGGCAAAGACGTTGGTTGGAGTTGATTTCAGATTATGATCTAGGGATTACCTACACCCTAGGCAAAGCCAATGTCATGGCTGATGCGCTAAGTCGTAAATCCTATTGCAACAATCTCATGTTGCAGCAGGGTCAACCACCTCTCCATGAGGAATTCTGTAGGCTTAACCTTCACATTGCTCCTCACGGATTCCTTTCTACATTGGTGGCGAAACCTACTCTCGAGGATCAGATCATTACTGATCAGAAGTTTGATAGGGGTGTTATCCGCATCAAGAGAAACATTAAGAAGGGAGTTGGTGGATGTTTCTCTATGGATGATCGCGGTGTCGTTTTCTTTGAGAATCGCTTGGTGGTTCCGAAGAATCAACATCTGCGACAATTGATTCTTAAGGAGGCGCATGAATCTCCTCTCACAATTCATCCCGGTAGTACTAAGATGTATCAGACCTCGCGCCGAGGTTCGGTGGACTAGGATGAAGAGAGAAATCGCTGAGTTCATTGCTAAATGTGACGTTTGTCGTCGCGTTAAGGCAGAGCATCAAAGGCCTGCTGGCACCCTTCAGCCTTTAGCTATTCCTGAGTGGAAATTGGATAAAGTTGGTATGGACTTCATCACCGGCTTTCCTAGGACCAAGAAAGGGAATAACGCTATCTTCGTAGTCATTGACCGTCTTTCCAAAGTGGCTCACTTTCTTCCTATTCGAGAGAGTATCACTGCTAGTCAGCTCGCTGACTTATATATTTCTCGAATAGTATCACTTCATGGTGTTCCACTAGAGATCAATTCAGACCGTGGCAGTCTTTTCACTTCTCACTTTTGGGAGAGTTTCCAAACTGCCATGGGAACCCATCTTTCCTTCAGTACCGCTTTCCACCCTTAGTCGAGTGGTCAAGTGGAAAGGGTCAACCAGATTCTCGAAGACATGCTTAGAGCTTGCGTTATCTCATTCGGTATGGATTGGGAGAAATGTCTTCCTTTCGCCGAGTTTGCTTATAACAATAGCTATCAATCCAGTCTTAAGAAAGCTCCTTTTGAGATCCTCTATGGACGAAGATGTCGAACACCGTCGAACTGGTCAGAAACCGGTGAAAGACAATTCTTTGGACCGGACATGATCCAGGAGGCAGAAGAGCAAGTTCGCATCATTCGTGAGAATTTGAAAACAGCCCAGTCTCGTCAAAAGAGCCAGTATGATCGTCATCATAAGTATATGACTTATGAAGTTGGTGACAAAGCTTACCTTCGGGTTACTCCTTTGAAGGGTACCCATCGTTTCGGTATCAAGGGCAAGTTGGCTCCTCGTTACATTGGTCCCTTTCGCATTCTCGCTAAACGAGGAGAGGTTGCCTACCAGTTGGAACTACCCCCACATCTTTCTCGAGTTCATGATGTCTTCCACGTCTCTCAACTCAGCGTTGCTTCTCGGATCCTATCCGTGGAGTGGACCACAAACGCTTGATCTCCAAGATAACCTCACATATCGAGAGTATCCCGTTCGCATTCTTGATCAAGCGAGGCGTGTCACTCGACGCCATAACATCAAGTTTCTCAAGGTTCAGTGGTCTCATCATTCCGAGAGAAGCTACTTGGGAGCGAGAAGATCGCCTTCGATCGAGTACCCCACCTTCTTTCCGTCGACCCCTGAATCTCGGGACGAGATTCTTTCAAGTGGGGGCGAGTTGTCACGTCCCTAGTTCTGGTATGCTCAAGGCTAGCTAGTCATGTGTGCATCATGTTTAAATTTCATTTAATTTTGAAATGAGGATTTGTAAAAACCTCAGAATCATTTTAGAAATGACCCAAATAAAAATTTCTCCAAAAGGGTCCAAGAAAATGCTCATGATGCCCTCTGAAAATATTGGACAGAGATAAAAATCAAACCGATATTTTTAGGAGCTCATAAGTATTTATTTTGGGCATTTGGATTAATCCAGTAATTATTTGCCTTGGATATATAAATGTTATATATATAATATATGTCCAAAAATTATGTCATTTATTAAGGAGCTCGAATAACATAACTAGCTCCACGCAAAAATTGGCATAAGTAAATAAAATGATTTAGTATTTTTATTAAATCAAACAAATGTCGAAAATTAGAAAACAAAAATATAAAAAGAGGTACTTACAGGGCCTCCTCCTGTGCGCCTCAGCTGGCCCATGGCGCGCCCATCGCCCAACCGCCAATCGTCGTCGTCCCTGGCGGCAGCAGAAAGCGAGGCACGCTGCGCCGGCGTCTTGCGACCAGCGCGTCGGCCGGGCCATGTCCCCGCCACCTCCTGCTTCCTCTCGTCGCCTCGGCGTCCCGAACGTCGCCACGCGCCGCCCCGACCCCCTCTCACTCTCCCCAACCCTCTCCTCTCTTCTCCCTCGCTCTCTCAAGACGCCGGCCGAGCAGCGCCGATCGCCGCCGTTCGCCGTTGCCGCGGCCACCGGCCTCCCCTCGCCCTTCCGTAGAGCCTAGAAGCTCCGCCACGACCCGCTCTATCTCCTCGTCGAGCCACGCACCTCCAGACGGCCTCCGTCGCCGCCATCGCCGTCGTCTTCCTCCTCGGGCTCTGCCGTTCGCCGCCGTCGATTCGCCGTCACCAGATCTTCCCCGAGCTCGCTGACGCCTTCGCTGGATCCGCCGTGAGCTCTACTTCGTTTCCCCCTCTTCCCCGTGCTCGTTTGCCTCGTCTAGCTAGCTCACCCACCGTGCCCGCAAGCTCCTCGCCGCCGGCCATGACGCCACGGTGGCCAGAGCCCGAACCAGCCACACCGCAGCTGTCACAGTGTTCTGGTGACGCCAGAGGCCAGTAAAGCCCTCCGCGTCCTGACCGTGCACCGCAACGCCAAGGCCCGGCGGTCGACCCTGCCGACCGGGGTTTGACCTCCACAGGTCGCGACAAGTGGGCCCAGGCCCGGCTAATCCTAGTTAGTTTTAATTAAGTTTAATTAACTTCATTAACATTTTAGTTAGCGATGGTTTAACACTAATTAACTTAGATTAGTTAGTTAGTCAGCGGCGTGTGGACCCCGCGTCGGTTTGACCTGGTCAGCCACGTTGACTTGCTGACGTCACGCTGACGTCATGCTGACGTAATTAACTATTTTCTGGAATTTAAATAAATCAGGAAATTCCAGAAAATGATTTAAACTTCAAAAATTCATAGAAATTCAACCGTAGCTCAGATTGAAATAATTTATATATGAAAAATTATCAGAAAAATGCAATCTTTTCATCTGTACTAGTTCCATGCATGACAAACCAACTTATACATGCTGAATATGAGGAAACACATTATGGCATATTAAGAGACTTAAATTAGAATTGCATTTGAACCTTTGGTTCAAATGGACTTCAAACCAAATGAATACTAGCTGCATTAGCTCAAACAGCATCACATCTTCATGCCATGTCCATGCATCATATTGTTGCATATGCTTGTGTATTGATTGTTGGCACCATTCCTTCTCGATAGGTCTTGCTCCGGAGTCCGTTCAGTAGTACACCTCTATGAAGCGATGCCTTCCTTGTTGATCTACCGGCAAGCAAACCCCTTGTTCATTCCGATATAATCCTACTCTCTCGCTCCTGCTCTCGGTTATTGCATTAGGACAACAACGATTCATCTGCTACTTTGTCTGCGGTAGTTGAACCCATTCCTCTGCATGACTGTCATTGCCACGATAAATAGTTGAAACCCACTAGCATGTTTAGGAGTTGATTGAGCCCATGTTTTGTTCCTACCATGCTATGCCTGCTATTGCTTAGAGTTGTGTCGTGTCTGATTCATTGGGAATGAATTGGAGTGTTATGAGTCGCCTACGATCTTTGAGAGTGAAGTGTGTGAACGCGATTTGGTAAAGGTAGCGGTGAGAGGCCATGTAGGAGTACATGGTGGGTTGTCTCACTGGAACCGTCCTTAAGCACTGAGTTCTGTGTATGTTGTCCAATGACTAGCTACTACCACACATTGGAATGCTTAAGTGCCCCTCTCGACTTATTAACCGACTTGATCTCTGTCCAGGAGTCGCAACTAGTTTCTGGTGTTTGTAGGTAGTGTTAGTAGTCTACCAAGTGGCACCCGGCCAGGTGGGCTTGGGACAGACTAGGCACAAGTGGCACGGTGTACCAAGCGTAGATCCATCCGGCGAGGTGGGCTTGGGAACCCTGTTCACATCGTTTGGGGCCGTGAGCGACACCCCGGCCGGATCTCCTTGCGGATAGAACCCGAATAGGCGATAAACCTGGATTAGAGTCTTGTGTGGTTAGTCAGGTCGTGGCCGACTCCCTCGCCAGGCTTCCGCTTGAAGGTTGCCGAGATACACGACGTGTACATGGTGGTAAGTGGCGAGAGCGTGTGTGAAGAAGTACACCCCTGCAGGGTTAACATGATCTATTGAATAGCGGGTCCATGGATATGGACTTCTTGGATGCTTACATGGTACATAGATAACTTAAAGTGGATACTATAAAATGCTCAAGACAAGTGTGAGTGATATGGATGGCCTTCTCGTAGGGAGACGGGGATGAATCCATAGTAGTGTATTGAGTGGTGACTAGTGGACTCGTGTGCGCCATATCACCTCAAGAAGTTCTGGTAGTCGTAGAACAGGATAGCCACAGAGTCAAAGCTGGCTTGCTGCAACTAAACCCCACATTACCCTCTTGATACAAATGCATGTATGATAGGTTCTGATGTAAGTCTTGCTAAGTACCTTTGTACTCATGGTGCTTTATTTATGTTTTTGCAGCGGAGACTACGGTCTTACTAGTGTTCTCGTGGACTTCGACGAGTAGCTTGTACCTCAGCTACGATCTTGATCGGATGTTGTAGATAGTTAGGCTCCTCAGCCTTTTTCATTTGTAGATGTCTGTACCCAGACATGTAATGCTTCCGCTTGTTGCTTGTATGCTCTGTATGCTGGGTCTTGTGACCCCTGTTTGCAATAAATGCTATGATGGCTCTTTGGGCCTTATCTATATGAGTTGTTGAGTTATGCTGTGATGCCTCGTTGTACAGCACATACTTGCATGTTATGCGTACGTGTAATGTGTATTGCTATGTGTGGGATCTGACTATCTAGTTGTTTATCTTTAGTAGCCTCTCTTACGGAAATGTCTCCTAGTGTTTCCACCCGAACACTTAGGCTGGCCGGCATGTGTCCTTCTTCGTTCACGTATACATCCCTTCGGGAAATGTCACGCGATGAATACCGAGTCTGTTAGCCCGCTACAGCCCGGTTCATCGGAGTCTGTTAGCCAGTGCTACAGCCTGGATTCACTCGCCGATGACCGACACGCTCGATCTTTGGGTCATGGATGCTGTCCTCGTAAGTTAGTGCCACTTTGGGTTTACGACTAGCCATGTCAGCCCGGGCTCCTTATCATATGGATGCAAGCGGCACTATCATATACGTGTGCCAAAAGGCGCAAACGGTCCCGGGCAAAGGTAAGGCGACACCCGTGGGGATACCGTGCGTGAGGCCGCAAAGTGATATGAAGTGTTACATGCTAGATCGATGTGGCATTGAGTCGGGGTCCTGACAGCCTGGCCAGCGATGCCTGCGGTGCCATGTAGGCAGGCAGGCAGCTGAGGTGGCCTGGTGGTGGAGCCTCCACAAAGGGTTGTGTGTTGCCACGCAGGTGCATGCCCAGCTAGTTGGGTCGGCAGCTGCATGCGAACGGCGGCGAAGACTTGGCTGGCGTGGGCCTGGCAGTGGCCCTGCTGGCGCGCTTGCCGAGGGACTTGCCGGGTGGCCCGGCAAGGGTCTTGCTGTGGCATGCCGTCATCCCCGGCAAGGACCTTGCCGGGGGTCTCGTGGGCTTCCTCGGCAAGAACCCTGCTGAGGATTGTTACCTTCCTATCCTAATTCGATCTTGACTATTCTTTGTCTTCACAAAGATCTGCATGCCACCACGGAGGTGCCTCCCAAGCCCTGTCCCAATGTGTTTGTCTAGTGTTGGTGGCATCAAAGGTGGCTCGCTCAGCTGGTGTGGGCGAGCTGCCCCAGCAAGGGTCTTGTCGGGGCCGCTGAGGCTGCCCCGGCAAGAGTCCTTGCCGGGGAAATCTGAAGGAAATATGCCCTAGAGGCAATAATATAGTTATTATTTATTTCCTTATTTCATGATAAATGTTTATTATTCATGCTATAATTGTATTAATCGGAAACATAATACATGTGTGAATACATAGACAAACATAGTGTCACTAGTATGCCTCTAAGTGACTAGCTCGTGAATCAAAGATGGTTAAGTTTCCTAGCCATAGGCATGAGTTGTCATTTGATTAACGGGATCACATCATTAGGAGAATGATGTGATTGACTTGACCCATTCCGTTAGCTTAACACTTGATCGTTTAGTATGTTGCTATTGCTTTCTTCATGACTTATACATGTTCCTATGACTATGAGATTATGCAACTCCCGTTTACCAGAGGAACACTTTGTGTGCTACCAAACGTCACAACGTAACTGGGTGATTATAAAGGAGCTCTACAGTTGTCTCCAAAGGTACATGTTGGGTTGGCGTATTTCGAGATTAGGATTTGTCACTCGGACTGTCGGAGAGGTATCTCTGGGCCCTCTCTGTAATGCACATCACTTAATGCCTTGCAAGCATTGTAACTAATGAGTTAGTTGTGGGATGATGTATTACGTAACGAGTAAAGAGACTTGCCGGTAACGAGATTGAACTAGGTATTGAGATACCGACGATGGAATCTTGGGCAAGTAACATACCGATGACAAAGGGAACAACGTATGTTGTTATGCGGTTTGACCGATAAAGATCTTCGTAGAATATGTAGGAGCCAATCTCCATAGAATATGTAGGTTCCGCTATTGGTTATTGACCTAGAATAGTTCTAGGTCATGTCTACATAGTTCTCGAACCCGTAGGGTCCGCACGCTTAACGTTACGATGACAGTTTTATTATGAGTTTATATGTTTTGATGTACCAAAGTTTGTTCGGAGTCCCGGATGTGATCACGTACATGACGAGGAGTCTCGAAATGGTCGAGGCATAAAGATCGATATATTGGACGACTATATTCAGACTTCGGAAAGTTCTGAGTGATTCGGGTATTTATCGGAGTACCGGAGAGTTACGGGAATTCACCGGGGAGAAGTATTGGGCCTTATTGGGCCATACGAGAAAGAGAGAGGGGCTGCCTAGGGCAGGCCCCCCCCCCCCCCCGCCCCAAGGCCTAGTCCGAATTGGACTAGGGGGAGGGGCCACACCCCCTCCTTCCTTCCCTTCTCTCTTCCGTTTCCTTCTCTCCTACTCCTACTACATGGAAGGGCTCCTAGTTCTACTAGGAAAGGGGGAATCCTACTCCCGGTGGGAGTAGGACTCCCCTAGGGCACGCCATAGAGAGGGCCGGCCGTCCCCTTCCTCCACTCCTTTATATACGGGGGCAGGGGCACCCCATAGACACACAAGTTGATCTTCAAGATCGTTCCTTAGCCATTTGCGGTGCCCCCCTCCACCATATTCCACCTCGGTCATATCGCTGTGGTGCTTAGGCGAAGCCCTGCGTCGGTAGAACATCATCACCATCACCACGCCGTCATGCTGACGGAACTCATCCCCGAAACTCTGCTGGATCGGAGTCCAGGGATCGTCATCGAGCTGAACGTGTGCTGAACTCGGAGGTGCCGTGCATTCGGTACTTGGATCGGTCGGATCGTGAAGACGTACGACTACATCAACCGCGTTGTCATAACGCTTCCGCTTACGGTCTACGAGGGTACGTGGACAATACTCTCCCCTCTCGTTGCTATGCATCACCATGAACTTGCGTGTGCGTAGGAAATTTTTTGAAATTACTACGTTCCCAAACAGTGGCATCCGAGCCTAGGTTTTATGCGTTGATGTTATATGAATGAGTACAACACAAGTGAGTTGTGGGCGATACAAGTCATACTGCTTACCAGCATGTCATACGTTGGTTCAGCGGTATTGTTGGATGAAGCGGCCCGGACTGACACTACGCGTACGCTTACGCGAACTGGTTTTACCGCCGTGCTTTGCACACAGGTGACTAGCGGGTGTCTATTTCTCCAACTTTAGTTGAACCGAGTGTGGCTACGCCCGGTCCTTGCAAAGGTTAAATCAGCACTAACTTGACGAACTATCGTTGTGGTTTTGATGCGTAGGTAAGAACAGTTCTTGCTCAGCCCGTAGCAGCCACGTAAAATTTGCAACAACAAAGTAGAGGACGTCTAACTTGTTTTTGCAGGGCATGTTGTGATGTGATATGGTCAAGACATGATGAGATAGAAGTTGTTGTATGAGATGATCATGTTTTGTTGAAGTTATCGGCAACTGGCAAAAGCCCTATGGTTGTCTCTTTGTTGCACAAAGATGCAAGTGCCAAATATTTGCTTTACATTATCGCTATGTGATAGCAATAATTGCAAGAGCAATAGTTGGCGAGACGACCATGTGACGACACATTGATATAGATCAAGATGATGAAGATCATGGTGTCGTGCCGGTGACGATAGAGATCATGACAGTACTTTGGAGATGGAGATCAAAGGCGCAAGATGATCATGGCCATATCATGTCAAATATTTTGATTGCATATGATGTTTATCTGTTATACATCTTATTATGTTTTGATTGATGGTAGCATTTTAAGATGATCTCTCACTAAAAGTTATCAAGAAGTGTCCTCCCTGAGTATGCACCGTTGCGAAAGTTCTTTGTGCTGAGACACCACGTGATGATCGGGTGTGATAGGCTCTACGTTCAAATACAACGGGTGCAAAACAGTTGCACACGCGGAATACTCAGGTTAAGCTTGACGAGCCTAGCATATAACAGGTATGGCCTCGGAACACGGAGACCGAAAGGTCGAATGTGAATCATATAGTAGATATGATCAACATAGTGATGTTCACCATTGAAACTACTCCATCTCATGTGATGATCGGACATGGTTTAGTTGATTTGGATCACGTGATCACTTAGATGACTAGAGAGATGTCTGTCTAAGTGGGAGTTCTTAAGTAATATGATTAATTGAACTTAAATTTATCATGAACTTAGTCCTGGTAGTATTTTAAAAATTATGTTATAGATCAATAGCTTGCGTTGTTGCTTTCATATGTTTATTTTGATATGTTCCTAGAGAAAATTGTGTTGAAAGATGTTAGTAGCAATGATGCGGATTGGATCCATGATCTGACGTTTATCCTCATTGCTGCACAGAAGAATTATGTCCTTAATGCACCGCTAGGTGACAGACCTATGCAGTAGAGCGGATCTGACGTTATGAACGTTTGGCTAGCTCAATATGATGACTACTTGGTAGTTTAGTGCACCATGTTTAACGGCTTAGAATCGGGACTTCAAAGACGTTTTGAACGTCATGGATCATATGAGATGTTCCAGGAGTTGAAGTTAATATTTCCAGCAAATACCCGAGTTGAGAGATATGAAGTCTCCAACAAGTTCTATGGCTAAAAGATGGAGGAGAATCGCTCAACTAGTGAGCATGTGCTCAGATTGTCTGGGTACTACAATCGCCTGAATCAAGTGGGAGTTAATCTTCCAGATAAGATAGTGATTGACAGAGTTCTCTAGTCACCATCACCAAGTTAGTAGAACTTTGTGATGAACTATAGTATGCAAGGGATGACGAAAATGATTCCCGGGATCTTCGTGATGTTGAAATCGATGAAGGTAGAAATCAAGAATGAGCATCAAGTGTTGATGGTTGACAAGATCACTGGTTTCAAGAAAAGGGCAAAGGAAAAGAAAGGGGAACTTCAAGTAGAATGACAAACAAGTTGTCACTCCCACGAAGGAGCCCAAAGCTGGACCAAAGCCTGAAACTAAGTGCTTACACTGCAAAGGAAATGGTCACTGGAAGCGGAAATGCCCTGAATATTTGGTGGATAAGAAGGATGGCAAAGTGAACAAGGGTATATTTGATATACAGGTTATTGATGTGTGCCTTACTAGTGTTTATAGTAACCCCTGAGTATTTGATACTTGTTCGGTTGCCAAGATTAGTAACTCGAAACAGGAGTTACAGAATAAACAGAGACTAGTTGAAGGGGAAGTGACAATGAGTGTTGGAAGTAGTTCCAAGATTGATATGATCATCATCGCACACTCCCTATACTTTCGAGATTAGTGTTAAACCTAAATAAATGTTATTTGGCGTTTGTGTTGAGCATGAATATGATTTGATCATGTTTATTGCAATACGGTTATTCATTTAAAGTCAGAGAATAATTGTTGCTATGTTTACATGAATAAAACCTTCAATGGTCATACACCCAATGAAAGTAGTTTGTTGGATCTCAATCGTAGTAATACACATATTCATAAAATTGATGCCAAAAGATGCAAAGTTAATAATGATAGTGCAACTTATTTGTGACACTGCCGTTTGGGTCATATCGGTGTAAACCGCATGAAGAAACTCCATAAAGATGGATTTTTGGAATCACTTGGTTATGAATCATTTGATGCTTCGAACCGTGCCTTTTGGGCAAGATGACTAAAACTCCGTTCTCCGAAACAATGGAACAAGCTACTGACTTATTGGAAATAATACATACCGATGTATGCGATCCAATGAGTGTTGATGCTCGTGGCAAGTATCATTATTTTCTGACCTTCACAAGATGATTTGAGCAGATATGGGTATATCTACTTCATGAAACATAAGTCTGAAATAGTTCAAAGGTTCAAAGAATTTTAGAGTGAAGTGGAAAAATCATCGTAACAAGAAAATAAAATTTTTGCGATCTGATCGTGGAGACGAATATTTGAGTTACGAGTTTGGTCTTCAATTAAAACAATGTGGAATAGTTTCACAAACTCACGCCACCTGGAACACCACAATGTAATGGTGTGTCCGAACATCGTAATCGTACTTTACTAGATATGGTGCAATCTATGATATCTCTTATCAGTTTACCACTATCGTTTTGGGGTTATGCATTAGAGACAGTTGCATTCACGTTTAAAAAGGGCACCGTCAAAATCAGTTGAGACGACGCCTTATGAACTGTGGTTTGGCAAGAAACCGAAGTTGTTGTTTCTTAAATTTTGGGGCTGTGATGCTTATGTGAAAAGTTTCAACTTGATAAGCTCGAACCCAAATCGGAGAAGTGTGTCTTCATAGAATACCCAAAGGTAACTATTGGGTACACCTTCTATCACAGATCCGAAAGGCAAGTTATTCGTTGCTAAGATGGATCCTTTCTAGAGAAGAAGTTTCTCTCGAAAGAAGTGAGTGGGAGGAAAGTAGAACTTGATGAAGTAATTGTACCTTCTCCCTTATTGGAAAGTAGTTCATCACAGAAATCAGTTCCAGTGATTCCTACACCAATTAGGGAGGAAGTTAATGATGATGATCATGAAACTTTAGATCAAGTTGCTACCAAACCTCGTAGGTCTTCCAGAGTAAGATACGCACCAGAGTGGTACGGTAATCATGTTCTGGAAGTCATGTTACTAGACCATGATGAACCTACAAACTATGAGGAAGCGATGATGAGCCCAGATTCCGCAAAATGGCTGGAGGCCATGAAATCTGAGATATGATCCATGTATGAGAACAAAGTGTGGACTTTGGTGGACTTGCCCGATGATCGGCAAACCATAGAAAATAAATGGATCTTCAAGAGGAAGACGGACGTTGATGGTAGTGTTACTATCTACAAAGCTCGACTTGTCACAAAAAGGTTTTTGACAAGTTCAAGGTGTTGACTACAATGAGATTTTCTCAACTGTAGCGATGCTTAAGTCTGTCCGAATCATGTTAGCAATTGCCACATTTTATGAAATTTGGCAAATGGATGTCAAAACTACATTCCTTAATCGATTTATTAACGAAGAGTTGTATATGATACAACCAGAAGGTTTTGTCAATCCTAAAGGTGCTAACAAAGTGTGCATGCTCCAGTGATCCATCTATGGACTGGTGCAAGCATCTCAGAGTTGGAATATACGCTTTGATGAGTAGATCAAAGCATATGGTTTTTTCCAGACTTTTGGAGAAGCCTGTATTTACAAGAAAGTGAGTGGGAGCTCTGTAGCATTTCTAAATACTATATGTGGATGACATATTGTTGTTTGGAAATGATATAGAATTTCTGGATAGCATAAAAGGATACTTGAATAAGAGTTTTTTAAAAAGAAAGACCTCAGTAAAGCTACTTACATATTGAGCATCAAGATCTATTGAGATAGATCAAAACGTTTGATAAGATTTTTCAATGAGTACATACCTTGATAAGATTTTGAAGTGGTTCAAAATGGAACAGTAAAAGAAGGAGTTATTGCCTGTGTTCCAAGGTGTGAAGTTGAGTAAGACTCAAATCCCGACCACGGCAGAAAATAGAAAGAGAATGAAAGTCATTCCCTATGCATCAGTCATAGGTTCTATAAAAGTATGCCATGTTATAGTCCAGACCTATTGTATACTCTGCCCTGGTTTGGCAAGGGAGTACAATAGTGATCTAGGAGTAGATCACTGGACAATGGTCAAAATTATCCTTAGTGGAATAAGGATATGTTTGTCGATTATGGAGGTGACAAAAGGTTCATCGTAAAGGATTACGTCAATACAAGTTTTGGCACTGATCCAGATGACTCTAAGTCTCGATCTGGATACATATTGAAAGTGGGAGCAATCAGCTAGAGTAGCTCCGTCCAGAGCATTATAGACATAGAAAATTTGCAAAATACATACGGCTCTGAATGTGACAGACCCGTTGACTAAGCTTCTCTCACGAGCAAAACATGATCACACCTTAGTACTCTCTGGGTATTAATCACATAAGCGATGTGAACTAGATTACTGACTCTAGTAACACTTTGGGTGTTGGTCACATGACGATGTGAACTATGGGTGTTAATCACATACAGATATGAATATTGGTGTTAAATCACATGGTGATGTGAACTAGATTATTGACTCTAGTGCAAGTGGGAGACTGAAGGAAATATGCCCTAGAGGCAATAATAAAGTTATTATTTATTTCATTATTTCATGATAAATGTTTATTATTCATGCTATAATTGTATTAACCGGAAACATAATACATGTGTGAATACATAGACAAACATAGTGTCACTAGTATGCCTCTACTTGACTAGCTCGTGAATCAAAGATGGTTAAGTTTCCTAGCCATAGACATGAGTTGTCATTTGATTAACGGGATCACATCATTAGGAGAATGATGTGATTGACTTGATCCATTCCGTTAGCCTAGCACTTGATCATTTAGTATGTTGCTATTACTTTCTTCATGACTTATACAAAGTTCCTACAACTATGAGATTATGCAACTCCCGTTTACCGGAGGAACACTTTGTGTGCTACCAAACGTCACAACGTAACTGGGTGATTATAAAGGAGCTCTACAGGTGTCTCCAAAGGTACATGTTGGGTTGGCATATTTCAAGATTAGGATTTGTCACTCCTATTGTCGAAGAGGTATCTCTGGGCCCTCTCGGTAATGCACATCATTTAAAGCCTTGCAAGCATTGTAACTAATGAGTTAGTTGCGGGATGATGTATTATGTAACGAGTAAAGAGACTTGCCGGTAACGAGATTGAACTAGGTATTGAGATACCGACGATCGAATCTCGGGCAAGTAACATACCGATGACAAAGGGAACAACGTATGTTGTTATGCGGTTTAACCGATAAAGATCTTCGTAGAATATGTAGGAGCCAATATGAGCATCCAGGTTCCGCTATTGGTTATGGACCGAGAATAGTTCTAGGTCATGTCTACATAGTTCTCGAACCCGTAGGGTCCGCACGCTTAACGTTACGATGATAGTTTTATTATGAGTTTATAAGTTTTGATGTACCGAAGTTTGTTCGGAGTCCCGGATGTGATCACGGACATGACGAGGAGTCTCGAAATGGTCGAGACGTAAAGATTGATATATTGGACGACTATATTCGGACTTTGGAAAGGTTCCGAGTGATTCGGGTATTTATCGGAGTACCGGAGAGTTACGGCAATTCGCCGGGGAGAAGTATTGGGCCTTATTGGGCCATACGGGAAAGAGAGAGGGGCTGCCTAGGGCAGGCCGCGCCCCCCCAAGGCCTAGTTCGAATTGGACTAGGGGGAGGGGCCGCACCCCCTCCTTCCTTCCCTTCTCTCTTCCCTTTCCTTCTCTCCTACTCCTACTACATGGAAGGGCTCCTAGTTCTACCAGGAAAGGGGAAATCTTACTCCCGGTGGGAGTAGGACTCCCCTAGGGCGTGCCATAGAGAGGGCCAGCCCTCCCCCTCCTCCACTCCTTTATATACGGGGGCAGGGGGCACCCCATAGACACACAAGTTGATCTTTAAGTTCGTTCCTTAGCCGTGTGCGGTGCCCCCCTCCACCATATTCCACGTCGGTCATATCGTTGCGGTGCTTAGGGGAAGCCCTGCATCGGTAGAACATCATCATCATTACCACGCCTTCGTGCTGACGGAACTCATCCCCGAAATTCTGCTGGATCGGAGTCCGAGAATCGTCATCGAGTTGAACGTGTGCTGAACTCGGAGGTGCCGTGCGTTCGGTACTTGGATCGGTCAGATCGTGAAGACGTACGACTACATCAACCGTGTTGTCATAACGCTTCCACTTACGGTCTACGAGGGTACGTGGACAATACTCTCCCCTCTCATTGCTATGCATCACCATGATCTTGCATGTGCGTAGGAAATTTTTTGAAATTACTACGTTCCCCAACAAAACCTGCTTCGTCCATCCGTTCTTTGCGGCCTTGGTCCTTGTCGTTGCTTTATTTGTCCTGTGCCTTCGGCTTCTCTCTGGCTTCCCTTTCCTGCCCTGTTATGCATGGCCATGGCGGGTGGCTCTGACTGCCCGTGCACAAGTAAAGGGGTCAAAAGCAGAGCCCTTACTTTTGTACACCGACAGGAGCCCCCGGGCCTGGGCCATACATAAGCACGACACGTTATTGGGCCAGGCCCAGAATGGTGCGCGGGCAGTTGGGGTGGATTTTTACGGCGGTAACTGTTCTGTCCGCTGCGCTTCCCCACGACCCACGCGCGACGTGGGGGTCGTGTGCGCGCGCGTGACATGGGAGGCATGCATAGGATAGCGTCCGCACGCATGCGTCGTATCGCAGTTAATGGGAAAGGAGGCGACCCGCGCCTTCCCCATAAAAAGGAATAACCATGGGCGCGCTGCTCACTTTACCCCCCTTGCGCTTTTCTTCAATCTTAGAACCGCCAACCCCTTTCTTCCTTCTTCTCGAGCCTCTCTGCCTTCATCCATCGCTGCCATGTTTCCGCCATCCTCTGCTTTTTTGCTTCTTGTAGCCGCCATGGCGCCAAAGTCCACCAAAAGCAAAGGAGTGGCGAAGGACGCCGGGGTGACGGAGCAGCCGGAGAGCGAGCTGGTGGCGCGACGGGCGCAGTTCGCTTACTTCCCCTCGACGATCGGCGTGTCCGAGCTCCGGGAGATGTTCAAGGATCTGTGGGGAGTGAAGACGGGGGGAGAGGAGACATGGCATCCAGCCACGCACGTCGTCCCTTCCAGCGCCGGGGCCTCCCCAAATCGGTACCCCTTCTTCGTCGACTATTTCTCCCGCGGGCTCTGTCCCCCCTTTTCTGATTTTTTCAAGGATATCATGCACACCTACGGCTTCCGCCTCCTACAATTCACCCCGAATGTCATTGCGTGCATGGCTCTCTTTGCACATCTCTGTGAGGGCTTCGTCGGGGTGTACCCCAGCACGGCACTCTTCCGCCATTACTTCTCCCCTCAGATCCAAAAAGGGGGGCGCCATCTCTGGCTGCGTCCCCTGGATCCCGAGGGCCAAGGGGGCGTACCCAAACGGCGCCACAAAGGAGAGGTGGGAAGAATGGCAAGGACGGTGGTGCTAGATTGAGGAGAAGGACCCGCCAGCATTCTGTGAGATTCACCAGGAGCCGCCGGTCCGTAGGGGCGATTGGGGCGACGTCGACGCCGATGATGCGAAGCTTACGGTCGCCACCACCAGGATTCTTCGGCTCACCAGGACGGGCTCTCCCTCGAAATGATCGGGGCGGACTTCATCCGCCGCCGAATTTCCCCTCTGCACGACAAGGGGAGGCCGGCCTGGCTCTTTGTGAATGGCGCCGACATCATGAGGCTCCGCCCCGGCCTCGACAACAACCTGACGGTGCTGAGGCACACCCATCTTTGCCAACGGATGTTCCAGCTCGAGGTTAACAACGAGGGCGAGGTCGAGCGGTCCGGCAAGGTTGCCAGGGCCGCCGCGAAGGCCGACAAGGTCGTGAAGGAGCCCGTTTTCAGGCTGCCGGCGGGAGTGGTCCCGTTGAGCAACAACTCTCGCCAGTCCGAGATCATTGCCATCATGCCGCTTTTCAACGCGCATGGCCTTGACCTGAATTGGGTTGAGCCGGACGGGATCAAGGTGCAGGAGTTCTTCGACACCTTTCATGAGGTGTACGTCACCGCCGAGCCGCGGCTTATCCAGGCCACCTCTCCGGCGGAGCTGGACTACATAGCCGCTAGGGTGGAGGAGGCGAGGCTTGCCGAGGAGGAGGCTGGCAGCGCCGGTGGTGTGGCGGACAAGGCCACGGCGGAGGCGGAGGAGGGGGAGCTCGACCGGTGGGCAGCAGCCGCTGGGGAGGCCAGCGGCGCCAGCGCCGGGGCTCCACCCGTCGAAGACGCAGCCAGGAGTCGTCGGAGGAGGAGGGCGAGGGGGAGAAGACCGCGACTGTCGATCCTCCAATTGTCAGAAAAGGGCGGGTCCTGCGTCGGGCCACCTCCGGCGAGCCGGTCCGCCTCGACCGGGCCGCGCAGCTGCGGCAAGCCCAGGAAGCGCCTATGCGCCAGACGAGGGCGGTGGTGATGAAGAAAACGGCGAAGACCGTGGCATCAAAGAAGAAGGCATCTGCTTCTTCGCCGTCCAAGCGCGCCTGGACGCCATCGCCTCCCCCTTCACAGGCAAACATAGGCGCGGGGATTGCATTTGACTTCGGGCCTCTCAGCCCGGAGAGAGACTTTGGGCCTCTCATCCCGGAGAGAAAAAGGAAAGCAACAGAGGGGGAGGAGGAAGAAAATGAAGAGTAAGCTTCTGCTTTCCTCCCTCATTCCTTACACTTCCCCTGATGGCATTGCTCACTCGTCTTCATCTTGCAGGGATGTGGAGACGCTGGCCCAGAGGATAAACAGGGCCAGGATTTTGGCGAGTGGCCAGCCCCCGGCAGGCACCTCCAGTACGCCACTGGTGGTGTTGAGCAGCCCGGACAGCAGCCCCCAGCCCAGTCCCCAGCGTGAGTCCATCACCCATCCTTTGTCAACGTGCGTAATGCACGACGCTTTGGTACTGACCCTGCCATGGATGTAGGAGGGGAGCAACACCAAGGGGACCCGTATAGGGCTTCCCCATCGTGCCTCCCCCGTCGACCACGCAGCCCCGAGGGGCGTCCCTGGCAAGGGCACCAAGTGTCGAGGCCATGCACACGGAGGAGAAGGGGGAGAACTCAGGCGCTGGTGGCTTCGCCTCGACGCCAGACCTTGGCGGAGAATGGACTTCCGCCTCTCGGCTCGGCACGGGTAAGCCACTCGCTCTCCACTTCTGCTTACGTTCTTTCTTTCCTCCTTTCCTTACTGACTTTTGATCTTGGCTCCACCCTGTCTTCTTATTGGCGTCCAGACCCCCTCCTCGGTAGACTCAGAGGACGTCAACATCGTCATCAAGGATGTCACTGCGGATGCCGTGGCGGAGGCAGAGAAGATTGCTGCCGAGGAGAGCGCCAGGGGCACCGCTGAGGATGCAGCCAAGGGGCCCACCGAAGAGCCCAGCAAGGGGCCTGCCGGGGAAGCCGGCAAGGCCACTGCCGAGGAGGTGGTGTTTGACAACCTGCCCTCCTCCTCTGCTGCCTCTGGCTCCAGCAGGTACCTGAGGGTAAGCGACGACCTCTTCGTCCATCTCCTTGGCGCGTCGAGCACCAGGGATCCCTTTGAGGGAGAGGCGTTCGACGAGGAGGCGCTTGCCGCTGCCGGGCTTGAGGTCGTCGATGAGCCGGGCGTCGGTGGTGTCAGCTACCAGAAGGAGCGGCTGCTCCAGGCCATGGGTGCTAGCTTCCGTAAGCTTCAGGCGCTCCACCGCGCCCGTCTGGACAAGGCCAAGTCCAGGACGGCGGTGGTGGAGAAGGCGGAGGCGGACTTTGTAGGGCGCGTCGCCGAGGCGCAAGACTGGTTCCGCCAGGCCCAGGACGAGCTGAAGGCCGCCCAGGGCGAGCTGGCCAACCGTGAGGTGGAGCTCACCTTCAAGCTGGCCGACGTCGAGAAGGCCCAGGAGACGGCGAACAAATTGGCTGACGAAGCCGAAGCCGCTCAGACCCAGCACGAGGCCGCACTGAAAACCCAGGAAGAGGACCTTGCCGCGCGCAAGGAGAAACTTGCCGCCACGCTCCGCGACAAGGATGAAGAGGTGGGCAAGCTCGTCGTGCAGTGGACCCAAGAGCTGGAGCAGAGGCATCAGGAAGCACTCAATGCCCAGGCTCAGGTCTACGCCGGCAGGGTGAAGGAGCTGGAGGGGCAAGCTTTGAAGCTGGCCCAGGAGAGGGACACGCTCAACGTCGCCCTGACGGAGGCGCACGGCGCGGTCGTCAGCAAAGCCGGAGAACTCTCCGAAGCCAACAACTCCATCAGAGACCTCAAGCTGAAGCTATCTCGAGAAGATGTTGTCAGAGGCCAGAACCAGGGAGGGGATCCTGACCAAGGAGCTGGAGACAGAGAAGCAGCTGTGGATGAACGAGACCGCCAACCTCGAGGACCACGTGGCAGGCGAGAAATGTTGGCTCGAACGCCTTGCCGTCCTTGCAGACTCGGACGCCAATCAGCTGGCCATTATGGGGATGCCGGAGATGAGGTACGCCCCAGAGGCGAACCTGAGCCCCAATGCCAACCTGACCATATACTTTGAGAAGGTCGTCGGCGCCCTGAGGCGGCTTCATTCCAACCGGGCAGCCTCCCTGGCCGAAGAATCCCGGATACTCTGGCAGGGGACCATGACCAGGGTGCTCACCAAGATTGTGCACTGGCACCCAGACCTCGACTTCGAAGCTGTGTGAGGAGCTTGCCAGAGGATGCCGACATCGCGGCGCTCAATGAGCGTATCTACCCCATCCTCAGCCGCATCGACAATATCAAGAGGTTGGAGGGCCAGCGCTGGGACTAGGCGCCTCGTTCTCCGTCGCTGCTGCGGGTTCATGACCAAGACAATGTTATCTATAGTTAGAACCGCGGCGGCAATTTGTGTAATATAACTCTGCAGTGCCCCTGAAATTATGCATGTTATTTTCCTGTTCGATTTTACTTTGTATGTCCACCCCACGTCGACCGGGTAGGCTTGCCGGCATGTAAACCCAGGGCGGCGCTTTGAGGACGGATCCTCATTATCCTGCCGGGTGTGCTTGTTGCCGGGTGAAGCACCTTACCGCCCTTGGCGCGGCCGCTCGATCTGTCGAGCTTGACTCGAGTTAGAACCGAGAGTGTTGCCGATGGCGAAAGGCTACCCTGCCGCTCTCGACGCGGCCGCTCGAACCGTTGAGCGGACTCGAGATAGAACAAGGGCATTGCCGATCGCAGGAGGGCCCCTCTGCGTACAGGCTCTCCATACATAGGCCGAACCATCGAGGATAATAACAGTATATCTAAGGAGAAAAACTTAAAATTCAGCATGACTTAGCTCTCTCGTGGCCGCCTCGGCGTCCTTCGCGCCAACGGGCAGCGCCGCCTTCTTGGTCGCCTTCTCCGCAGGAGCTGTGGCGATGATGAACTGCTAGGCCTACCACTGGACCTGATTCTCACAATCTGGGCGCCCCCTACCTGGCGCGCCAAGGATGTCGGTGGGAAACGACACCTATGGGATCACTGGAATCCCTACTACGGTTGCGGGGCGCTGGATCGTGAGAAGAGCGGGACTAGTAGACAGCACAAAGGGGATTTACCCAGGTTCGGGCCGCAAAGATGCGTAAAACCCTACGATCCTGCTTTGGTGGATGTATTTAGTGTTCTTGAGCTCTTGAACTAGCTCTGGGTGCTGTCAGGTTTGAAAGAGCCGAATCCTTCTCCAGTGCGCCATGGGCCTCCTTTTATAGGCGAAAGGGGCTGCCATAGTGGCACACAGGAGGTGGAAAGTGCTACAGCGCTGTGAGCTTATCGCTGGTGTTACAGGACAAAGTGCATCTAAAGCGAGGCTTAGGTGTCCCTTCACTTTATCGGGGACGAGAGCGAGGCCCGTCCCGTCCGTCGCCGCTCCTCCTTGCTTTGAAATGCGCCCTGGCCAGCGATGCATGCGGTGGCATGTAGGAAGGCAGGCAGCTGAGCTAGCGCGGTGGTGGAGTCTCCACGAAGGGCTGCATGTTGCCACGCAGGTGCCTGCCCAGATAGTTGGGTCGTCAGATGCATGCGAATGGCGGCGGATACTTGGCTGGCGTGGGCCTGGCAGTGGCCCTGCTGGCGCGCTTGGCGAGGGCCTTGCCGGGTGGCCCGGCAAGGGTCTTGCTGCGGCACGCCGTCATCCCCGGCAAGGACCTTGCCGGGGGTCTCGTGGGCTTCCTCGGCAAGAACACTGCAGAGGATTGTTGTCTTCCTATCCTCATTCGATCTTGACTATTCTTTGTCTTCACAAAGATCTGCATGCCACCATGAAGGTGCCTCCCGAGCCCTGTCCCAATGTGTTTGTCTAGCGTTGGTGGGATCAAAGGTGGCTCGCTCAGCTGGTGTAGGCGAGCTGCCCCCGCAAGGGTCTTGCCCGGGCCGCTGAGGCTGCCCCGGCAAGAGTCCTTGCCTGGGAAACCGGCTTCGTCCATCCGATCTTTGTGGCCTTGGTCCTTGTCGTTGCTTTGTTTGTCTTGAGCCTTCGGCTTCTCTCCGGCTTCCCTTTCCTGCCCTGTTATGCGGGGCCGTGGCGGGTGGCTCTGACTGCCCATGCACAAGTAAAGGGGTCAAAAGCAGAGCCCCTACTTTTGTACACCGACAGGGGTTAAAAACCGTTTGTATAGCACCGACTCGTACTAGTGTTGCTTCATCTTTTTCTTCTTTTATTATTAGACATGTAATGAGAAATGCCAACACCTCCGCTCACTTGTATGCAAAACATGCTTGTACACTGGAGGTGACGGGATGTTGGATGGACTCTTCCCCAGTTTCCTCATGACCAGCGTTCTCGCTGACCATGCTGGAGCTGTAGATGATTGAATAAAGCTCTAAGTTTCCCGGAAAAAAAAAAGAAGAATGTTAAACTCATGTGGGCATGTGGCTGTAGGCCCACTTCGTGATTCATGTGGCTGTAGGCCCACTTTACTTGTATATACAAATTTAATTGTTTCATTCATCTACCGCATATTATTCCAGCAGTAGTATCTTCGTATTTTCAGCCTACTCTTCGTGTATGACATTAAGTCAAATCTGGATAGGCACTCACAATGTGTCCTATCTCTATCTCGTTCCTCCACATGCATGCATGACAAAAATAAAACAAACCCTCTCATTCTCTTCTCCCACATTACAAATTCATCCTTTTTCAACCGGTGCTAATTCAAACCCACCATATCTTTCAAACCACAATTATGTTTTTAAATTTTTTTATATATTTGAACTCCAGTAGCTAAGACCTCTAGAACAAGATCATTCTTGAATACATTCAAACATTCAAATTACAATGTTTGAATGACAGCAATAGGTTTTCTAAAATAAGTGAAATACGTTTTTTAAATTGAATGAAACGATTTTATGAAATGACTGAAACTGGGTTTTCTGACATATGAAACATATTTCAGTGTGTTTTTTCAAAAATATGAAACTAGTTATTTAAAAAATGTGAAGCTGGGTATTTCTAATTATTTCATAAAATGAGTGAGTCTATGTTTGAAACGAGTGAAATTGTTTTTAACTGATACTTTGAAATAAGTGAAAGTTTTCTGGAATAAGTGAATAAGTTTTCTGGAATAAGTGAAATAAGTTTTCTGGAATAGGTGGAGTAGGTATTTTTGATTGGGTGAAACCAATTTTTTGAAATGGGGTAAATGTGTTTTTCATATATGTGGCACATATTTTGCTGTGAATTTATGAAAGTTTTATAAAAATTGAAACTAGTTATTTAAAGATGTGAAACTGATTATTTCAAACCTTTATAAAATGAGCGAAATTTGTTTTATGAAATAAGGGAAATGTTGTAAAGATAATCTGCAAGAAGATAGAAACAAAATTAATAGAATGCAGCAACTAACCCCATCGTTATGTTTGCTAAGGACAAGACGGTTGTGTTTCTTATTGATGGTGGCATACACCAGGGCTGGCTAACCAACGGGAGCCTGGCAGGAGACCTGCCAAAAGGCCCGCAAGGCCCAGCGACCATGGGGAACCCGAAGAAGGTGATATGCACGTGATGACCATCTTGTTCTCCAAGTTAGCAGCGGCTGCTACATGGATTGCATCTCCCTCTGTAAAACCCTAGCATCTACCATGTATATAAGGGGTGGCTAGCGGGCTCTCATACCAATCTATTGTCAGATAGACCAACTCTTGGTAGGAATCTCGTCTACATCATTGTATTCCATTGCACGAGGTATCCATCTACCATGAATAACAAGAAGAGGCATGATGTAGGGTATTACTCTTCGGACGCCTGAACATGGTTAACTTGTGCATGCGGGATCCGTCCTGGTAATTCCGACCAAGTTCGCCACCCTACCAAGGGATCTGACAGTTTTGTGCACTATCAATTCTGTCGGAAACCGAATCCGGGATAGAGATCCAGATGAAGCCTACAAGTTCACGCTAAGCCGGACCCTCACCTTCGGCTCTTTCGAGCTAGTGCTTGATAGTTGGGGACAGCCCTTGGACGTCACGCCCCCGCCCTACATCTACTACATGCGCTTCGGGACGATCGAGTTCCTCTTCAATGAGCACACGAGACCACGACAAGCTATGCCTACTCGACCCATATCGCAAGGAAATATGTGTGGGCTACCGCTCGCAGCGAAAAATCTGGATGTACAATTTCATTGCTTTTTAGCACAAGATAGCTGAAATGAATAAATTAATTTGTCACAACCTAGCTTTGATAAGCGCTTACAGTATTGGAGTTTAACACTATTCTTTAACTAGAGGATACCCTGCCTGTTTGTTGCGGGTTGATTGATGAAATTTTTGGTCCATAACATGAGAACTAAAATTAAAAATACATATGATTTATTATATATGATTATGTATAGTTGTAAAATATTTATTGAACATAAGTAGAATAATTGAATGGAAAATATGTTCCCATGTATGGTTGAATGTTCTGGTGGTTTTTTTCACATGCAAGATTGCATGTTGAGGTGGGTCTTATCTCATTCATAATTATAAGATGAGTTACCAACTTGCATGTTGAGATTTAAGTAGTGGGGATGACTCTGTTAGGTATATAGAATTCATGCCCACATGAGTTAATTCATGTTGTGCAACAAATATACAAATCTAAAAGGGGATTTTCGCTACCAAGTTAACGTGGCCAAATCCATGCTCAACATTTAACTCTACCTACGCAAAGTGTATCTCGCTTAGAGTAAATTGATCATATTGGATATGGCTTTCGCATTAGGATTCGATTCATGTTTGCATGAGTTAATGGGTATGTATCTCCTACATGAGTGAGAGTGAAGGGATATGAAAATCTAAAATAGAAATTTTCTCTACATAGTTAATGCAGCTCAAAACTCTTGCTCAACAAATTATGACTCAGTGTAAGGCAAAGACAAACATACTTGCAGTATACTCATATGAATCGGCACACATTGAATGAAGATATGCACATTAACTGAAGATATGGATTATGGCACCACAATTAGTTCTCGCTCAACATTTAACTCTGTGTACAAAAGGATAGCGAAGACTGCTTGCATTCAAGCCACCAAGTAAGGTGCGGTGCTCTAGCTTGCTACTGTGACTCCGTTCCTGCAACCATGGAGCTTGACACACACGCTCTCGCGCTCCTCCCGCTGATGCTTGCCACGCTGGCGATGTTCCTCCAGCCTGCCGTTGCAACCCATGGCATGCCACGCCCTAGCGGAGGCTTCAGCATGCGCCTGGTGCCCAGCGCCGGCTGGAACAGCACCATGCACGTCGACGGCGGCGGCTTCCTGCACCTCAACGAGCAGGCAGCCACCACTGCGCTTCGGCCGCATGTCCACGGGCCGAGAGGGCTGACATACAGCGTGGCCACCACCGTCGGGACGGGCCGCGGCCGCCGCACCTACGACCTGGTGCTGGACACGGTCAGCAGCCTGACATGGATGCAGTGCTTGCCGATTGCGCATCCGTTCCCACAGATGCCGCCGCCCTTCAACCCGGAGATCTCGACGTCGTTCAGACGCGTCCCGCACGGGAGCGACCTGTGTCATAAGCCATCCTGGGGCAACCATTGCGAGTTCCGGGCCACCCGCCTCGACGGCGCGCACGCGAGCGGTGTGCTCGGCACCGAGACATTCGCCTTCGCGGACGATGGCGGCCGCGCCGCAGCCGCGGAGGTTGGTGGCGTCGTCTTTGGCTGCGCGCACACCGCCACAGGGTTCCACGGCCATGGAGTACTAGCCGGCGTCCTCGGCCTGGGGAAGCTGATGCCGTCTCTCATCTGGACTCGGCACCGCCAGCACCGGCAGGACGGCCGCTTCTCCTACTGCCTCTTCGGTCCCACGCGTCCGGAGAGGCACGGCTTCCTCCGGTTCGGCGCCAATGTCCCGGCCACCGGCCACATGAAGAGCACCAACATCCTCTACATGCGCTGGACCAGCCCGGATTTCAGCGCCTACTTCGTCAAACTCCTCGGCGTCAGCATCGCCGGCAAGCGCCTGGCCGGGCCACCCGGACGCCGCATGATCGACTTATTCCAGCGCCACAAGTCGGGCGGTAGGTGGTACGGCGGGTGCCTGATCGATCCCGGACGGGCACGACGACGATGACGCAGCTCGCGTACAACGTCCTGGAGCAAGCCGTGGAGGAGCACGTCAAGAGACTGGGGATGCCGCTTGTCAGGCACCACGGGTATCGCCTTTGCTTCAGCGGCGCGACTCAGGCCGCCATCCCGCACCTGCCGACGATGACGCTGCACTTCGAGGAGGGCGGGGAGGACGACGGTGACCTCGTGATAAGGCCGCAACAACTCTTCGTCTTCGTTCAGCACGACATCTGCCTCGCCGTGGTGCCGAGCGAGCACATGACCATCATCGGCGCGATGCAGCAGGTGGACACGCGCTTCGTCTATGACATCACAGCCGGCAAGATCCACTTCGCTCCCGAGAGATGCAGCGACGATACAGGCGGCCCCAACTGAACGAGGATGTGGGCTTTTCAAGTAAATCCTTATTTCAAAAGTTTGCAGTTTTCGATGCAACTTTTTCTTGAATTAGATGTTGTCATCACAAAAAAGAAAAAGAAATAAAGAAGACTACATGCACATTTGGCTCTTCGTCCCCTACTCATTCCTTCATTAGCGCATCTCTTCTAATGCGGACCCGTCTGGACGCATCCGTGGATATGGATGCAGGAGCCGCTCATCTAACCATTTAAACGCATAGTATTATAAGAGCCAATTAAAAGTACGGTGTTCATACTTCATAGCGGTCAATCACAACCAAAACGAGGCGGATGTTCATAGTTTTTACATGTGCTCTATCACAGAAGTTTCAGTCCGGCATTCGAGGCAAAAAAGACATTTTCGCCCTCCCAGACCAAATGTATGTTCCTCCTTGCTAACTCTGTCACCAGCTACTCCACATTGGTAGCCTCCTTCTCCTCCACCGTCAAGCACTTCAATATTCTAACACGGACGACTTCCGGGCCGAATAACCTCGTAACACAAAGGCCAAAACACAACATGAACCACAAACGGGCTGAAAGCACAAGGGGTCATTCATGGCCCCACACACTTAACGAGCCGTTAACAGGCCGAAAGGAAGCACAATTTACAGCAAGCCATAGACATAACAGATCATTATGGGCCGAAACTCGTCACGGGCTTAAAATGGCCCAAAGGCTTCATGGGCCTTTAACGAGCCAAAAAATACCACGGTTCGAGAATGATTAAATGGCAGAACATGCGTTAGCGAGCCAAAAGTCGTCAAGGGACCGAAAGGGCCCCCAAGACTACATGGGCTCTTAACGAGCCGAAAGATACCACCGGCTAAAAATGTCCCAATTGTAGAACATGACGTTAGCGGGCCGAAAGTCGTCAAGTGTCGGAAATGCACCCAGGAGGACACGGGCTCTTAACGAGCCGAAAAATGCAACATGCCAAAATTTGCCCGAAGAGGGCACGGACATTAATGAGCCGAAAGCCTCTACATGTTTTAGATGGGCAAAAGCACCACAGGCCGTTAATGGGCCACGTGGTACAAATGACCACACATGGGCCAAATCACATCAACGGATACACATGGGCCCCAAGCCCCGACGTCTCAATGGGCTGGAGCTATATTGATGGCCCACGTGCCGATAATTGGCTGAATTCATAAAGGTCCTAATGTGCGTGCATACCACTACCTGCTGATGACACTTTCTATGACGATGGCCTTTTGTCGGGGTCGTCGGCATAGGGAGGGATGTATGTCAGAAGCCTCCTGGAGATGAAATGTGGCGGGGCTAAGCCGGCAGCCTAGCAGTCGACTTTGCCCCGCCATGTGGCTGTTGGGGAACGTAGTAATTTCAAAAAATTTCCTACGCACACGCAAGATCATGGTGATGCATAGCAACGAGGGGGGAGAGTGTTGTCTACGCACTCTCGAGACCCGGCGAAGCGATCACAACGTAGAGGAAGTAGTCGACGCTCTCCTCGCGATCCGACCGATCCCGGCGCCGTTATTCCGGCGCCCAGTTCTTGACACACGACAGCTCGATGACGTCCCTCGACCGATCCAGCCGAGTGTCGAGGGAGAGTTCCGTCAGACGACGGCGTGGTGACGATCTTGATGTTTCACCGCGCAGGGCTTCACCTAAGCTTCATGACGGTATAACCGAGGTGGAATATGGTGGAGGGGGCACCGACACGGCTAAGGAACGATCCGTAGATCAAACTTGTGTGTTCTAGGGTGCCCCTGCCCCGTATATAAAGGAGCAAGGGGAGGGGCTGGCCGGCCAAGGGAGGCGCGCCAAGGAGTCCTACTCCTCCGGGAGTAGGATTCCCCCAATCCTAGTTGGACTAGGATTCCTGAGGGGAAAGAGAGAGAGGGGGCCGACCCTTTCCTAGTCCTAGTAGGACTAGGGAAGGGGAGGCGCTTGCCACCTAGGGCTGGCCCTTCTCCTTTCCACTAAGGCCCACTATGGCCCATTTACCTCCCGGGGTTCCGTAACCTCCGGTACTCGAATTCCTGTTTTCGCCGAACCATTCCAACTCCAAACATAGGCTTCCAATATATCAATCTTTATGTCTCGACCATTTCGAGACTCCTCGTCATGTCCGTGATCACATCCGGACTCGAACTTCTTCGTACATCAAAACTCATAAACTCATAATAACCGCCATCGAAACCTTGCGTGCATGGACCCTACGGTTCGAGAACAATGTAGACATGACCTAGAACTATTCTCGGTCAATAACCAATAGCGGACCTGGATGCCCATATTGGTTCCTACATATTCTACGAAGATCTTTGTCGGTCGATCACCGATAACAACATACGTTGTTCCTTTGTCATCGGTATGTTACTTGCCCGAGATTCGATCGTCGGTATCCAATACCTAGTTCAATCTCGCTATCGCAAGTCTCTTTACTCGCTCCGTAATACATCATCTCACAACTAACTCATTAGTTTGTAGTGCTTGCAAGGCTTCATGATGTGCATTACCGAGAGGGCCCAGAGATACCTCTCCGACTATCGGAGTGACAAAACCTAATCTCGAAATACGCCAACCCAACATCTGCCTTTGGAGACACCTGTAGTACTCCTTTATAATCACCCGATTCGCCAGTGACGCTTTGGTAGCACCCAAAGTGTTCTTCCGGCAAACGGGAGTTGCATAATCTCATAGTTTATAGGAACATGTATAAGTCATGGATAAAAGCAGTAGCAACATACTAAACGATCGTGTGCTAAGCTAATGGAATGGGTCATGTCAATCGATCATTCTACTAATGATGTGACCTTGTTAATCAAATAACAACTCTTTGTTCATGGTCGTGAAACATAACCATCTTTGATTAACAAGCTAGTCTAGTAGAGGCATACTAGTGACATGTTGTTTTGTCTATGCATTCACACATGTATCATGTTTCCTGTTAATACAATTCTAGCATGAATGATAAACATTTATCATGAAATAAGGAAATAAATAATAACTTTATTATTGCCTCTAGGGCATATTTCCTTCAGCCTCCCACTTGCACTAGAGTCAATAATCTAGATTACATAGTAATGATTCTAACACCCATGGAGTCTTGGTGCTGATCATGTTTTGCTCGTGGAAGAGGCTTAGTCAACGGTTCTGCAACATTCAGATCCGTATGTATCTTGCAAATCTCTATGTCTCCCACCGACTAAGTCCCGGATGGAATTGAAGCGCCTCTTGATGTGCTTGGTCCTCTTGTGAAATCTGGATTCCTTCGCTAAGGCAATTGCTCCAAGATTGTCACGTAAGATTTTCATTGGACCCGATGCACTAGGTATGACACCTAGATCGGATATGAACTCCTTCATCCGCACTCCTTCTTTAGCTGCTTCCGGCTGCTATGTACTCCGCTTCACATGTAGATCCCGCCACGACGCTTTGTTTAGAACTGCACCAACCGACAGCCCTCCGCTTAGTGTAAATACGATCCGTCTGCGATTTAGAATCGTCCGGATCGGTGTCAAAGCTTGCATCAACGTAACTGCCACGATGAGCTCTTTGTCACCTCCATATACGAGAAACATATCCTTAGTCCTTTTCGTATTTCAGATGTTCTTGACCGCTGTCCATGATCCACTCTGGATTACTTTGGTACCTCCTGCTAGGCTTATAGCAAGGCACACATCAGTGTCAGTACACAGCATTGCATACATGATAGAGCCTATGGCTGAAGCATAGGAACATCTTTCATTTTCTCTCTATCTTCTGCAGTGGTCGGGCATTGAGTCTTACTCAACTTCACACCTTGTAACACGTGCAGAACCCTTTCTTTGCTCGATCCATTTTGAACTTCTTCAAAATTTTGTCAAGGTATGTGCTTAGTGAAAGTCCAATTAAGCGTCTTGATCTATCTCTATAGATCTTAATGCCTAATATGTAAGCAGCTTCACCGAGGTCCTTCATTGAAAAACTCTTGTTCAAGTATCCCTTTATGCTATCCAGAAATTCTATATCATTTCCGATCAGCAATATGTCATCTACATATAATATCAGAAATGCTACAGAGCTCCCACTCACTTTCTTGTAAATACAAAGCTTCTCCAAAAGTCTCAGATAAACCCAAATGCTTTGATCACACTATCAAAGCGCTTATTCCAACTCCGAGATGCTTGCACCAGTCCATAGATGGATCATTGGAGCTTGCATACTTTGTTAGCTCCCTTTGGATCGATAAAACCTTCGTTGCATCATATACAACTCTTCTTCCGTAAATCCATTCAGAATGCAGTCTTTACATCCATTTGCCAAATTTCATAATCATAAAATGCGCAATTGCTAACATGATTCGGACAGACTTAAGCATCGCTACGGGTGAGAAGGTCTCATCGTAGTCAATCCCTTGAACTTGCCGAAAACCTTTTGCGACAAGTCGAGCTTTGTAGACAGTAACATTACCGTCAGCGTCAGTCTTCTTCTTGAAGATCCACTTGTTTTCTATTGTAGTCCATACCACAATAGAGTGGCCATCCGGGGATTTCTGTCAGCAATAATAGCCAAGGGTCGGGCAATTCTGTAGCTGCTGGGTAGGGTAATCCCAAGAACATGATTAGACGGAACAAGAAGAAGCAAGAGAACAGAGTGGTAGCCTCGGACAACATCAATACTCTGATGACTTATGCAAAGGGAGTCTGTGGTAACTGTGGTGAGCTTGGACATGAGAAAGACAAGTGCTCTAAAGCTAGGACTTGTTTCATCCGTAAGATGGTCACCCACTAGGAGGATAATTGTCCAGTCAAGAAGAAGCCACATTTGGCTGCTAGGTAATTTGGACGTGCTACCATATGTATTGGTTTCTACCATGTAGACATGTCTGACATTAACTTGCAGAACTCAGGGAGGCTCAAGAATGTAGGGATTGTTTACATTGAAGATGGAGAGATCAGTAAAGAAGAGCTGGCAAAGGAATTCTCTGAAATTTACAAGACAAATTGGCCGTGGCAAATCAATGCTCTAGACAATTGGACAATGCTGGTAGCTGGCAACCCATGGTTTGGCCTCTCAAAAAGTAATGTCACTATAAATGTAGAAGTATGGAAAGGAGAAATCACAACCTCTGCTTCACAACAAGTAGTCTGGATGAAAATCAGGAAGGTTAACCCAAAATGGTGTGGGCCATCCTGGACCAAGTTACTTCAGTCTTTGGCACCCTAGTTGATGTAGATTGGCAGTTTAATTTCAACAGTTTCTTTGAGGTTCTAAGAGTCAAGCTTTCCTGTAGAGATGCTAGCAAGTTACCTAAGGAAAGAACTTTTTGCATAAATGGGAAGTTCTCTAAGCCGCTCTTTGAGGTAGAACCTAGTTCAAATGGAGTTGGATGGTGAGAATAGGACTGACAACAATGATGGCTTACACATTGGAGGGCATGACATACAGTATGATGTTGGGACTTCTCATAGGACCGATGACAACAAGTCAACTAAAGTGCTAGATCTGAGCGCGCGGGGGGGGGGGGAGTGGGACTGAATCTTATTTAGGGAAACAAGCAGTTCCGGCATTCCTTCAACAAATGCCAGACACCTGCCCCTCTGATGGAGTTGAACACACTTCCCTCCTAAAGATCCAGGTTCCACCATCACTTCAAACCATCACTGCTAGGAAAAGGGCTATAGATAGGATTGATTCTAATGGCGCACCGTGGAGGCAGTGCGCCACTACTATATACTAATGGCGCACATGTTCCTGATACGCCATTAGAGTGGAAGACACTAATGGCGCACCGTCGAGAGGGTGCGCCATTAGTATGATTTTTTTTTCCATTTTCCCATACATACTAATGGCGCATGAGGCCTACAATGCGCCATTACTATATATAACTTCTAATGGCGCACCGTGGACAGGGTGCGCCTCTAGTATGAATTTTTTTCCATTTTCCCATACATACTAATGGCGCATGACTTCTACAATGCGCCATTACTATATATATCTTCTAATGGCGCACTAAGCAGCAGGCGCCATTACTCTAAATTTTGTTTTATTCTTTTTTTGTAAACTACTAATGGCGCACGCTCTCGATGCGCCATTAGTAATCAGGTTACTAATGGCGCATGAGCAGAGGGTGCGCCATTAGTAACCCGGGACCAACAAGATATTTTGGACAGCCCACACCTACCCACTCACTTTCCCCACTTCATTCCATCCACCTCCTTCTCCAAGATTTCGCCATCTCCTCCTCCTCACCTCATTTCCACCATAGATTCAACAAAATTATGGTGAAATTACCTATTTTTGATAGGTAAGTAAGGAAAGCTATCTTCATGATATAGATCTACTTTTTTTCTCCCTAGCTCGCTTCCAACAACGTGCACATGCACTTTTTGTGGCCTAGCTAGATCTATGTATGTTTGTGGTGTTGCAAGTGTTTGTGGTGTTGCATATATGTTTGTGTTTGAAGGTACCGGTATTTGAAATATGCGATAGTTGCCAATATTTTGCCGGAATGTTTTGATTCATTTCCGCTTTCGCGAGAATTTTGGCACTATGCATTCTTTTTGGTCCTATTTTTAGGAAGGTCATGCCAAATTTTTCTTGGTTCTAACATATCGCTTTTGTTTCTACCCAGCAGCGACCATGGTCCGCATGATGACTGAAGGCATCGTGAATAGGTTTTTGAGCTCCGCGAAGGCCGAGATGCTTCAAAAGAACGAGACGGAGATAAGATGTCCATGTCGAAGATGCAAGCTGAAGAGCCTTATTGCGGACCCGGATTCCGGGCAGGTGCGGGACCACCTGCTCTTGCGTGGTTTCATGGATGGCTATCGGTGGCAAGGTGATGAAGATGACTATCAAGTCGTCCATGGCCGGGGCTGGGCAAGAAATGAGGAAGGGCAACAAGACAAGTACCACCGTGGCGAGGGCGGGCGAGAAGACGAAGAATCTCTAGGACATGATCACGACGGTGATGTTGCAGACACAACCATCATGTAGAAGATGTCGTACATGATGATGAGGAAGATCAAGACGAAGGGCATGATCATGAAGATGAAGATGCCGGAGCAGACGACGATGGAGGCTGGGTGCAGGACCCTCATATTCAAGAGCTGCTTCTCAAGCGGACGGATAACGCAAGAGCTGCCGCCGAGAGAAAGCCAAGCTGGATCAACTAGAGATAGACGCGTTACTCCATTGTATGAAGGATGCAGCCCGAGGATACCCGCCGAAAGTAACGCCTATGGCTCGAGATGAAGGTAAAACACAAAATGACCGACGATGCTTCGACGAGAACATGTCATTCGCACGAACGCCTTCCCAAGGGGAACAAGTGCCCACCAGTTTCGAGGAGGCGAAGAAAATCGTGTGTCCTCTGGATTTACCCCACGTGAAATACCATGTGTGCATGAACAATTGCATCATTTATCGGGACGAGCACGCGGAGTCTACCATATGTCCGGTGCGGCGCCACTCGATACAAGAAGAGGAAGAAAGCTCTCGAAAATCGGTGTGGTACTTTCCGATCACTCGCTCGCTGCAGCGTATTTCGCGGACCCTAAGGTAGCAAAGCTCCTGCGCTGGCACGCGGATAGGGAGGAGAAGAAGCGAGAAGATGACGCAAATGATCCGGAGATAGATAAAAAGACAAGATGCTGAGTCACCCTAAGGATGCGAGCCAAAGGCAAGCGTTGAACTTCAAGACCCGAATTTGGGAAGGATCCAAGGAACATCGTGGCCGGGCGCGAGCACCGATGGAGTCAATCCGCTTGGCAGCCGTGAGAAGCACACATAGCACCTGGTCTGTTTGTGTGGATGTACAACCTTCCCCCTGGTTGTGCATGAAGAGGAAGTACATTCACATGAGAATGCTAATTGAAGGGCCAAACAACCAGGAACGACATCAATCAGACCGGGCTGCAAGGAGGAGCTAGACACGCCGTGGAAAACGCCACCAATACGTGGGGCGCCGCAGAGAAGAATATTTCCCTATGAGAGCCGCACCGCCACGACGGTGCACGACTATCTCGGTTACGGATATCTCGCGCAGGTAGTCCACGGATTTTCCGGATGCGTAAGGTGCATGGATGACACAACGACGCCAGCCAGATAGAGATCCCGGTCTTCGAAAACCGTGTTCATGGGACATCAAGGTGGCTTCGCGACGATGACCCGTGGAGGAAACGCAAGGATCTGTTCGATGGTGAAACCGAACCCAAAACGCCTGCGTACGAGGAGCGGCGAAGAAATAGACAAGCTGTTGAAAAATTGGAAAGACTGCCCACTGCCGGGAAAGATGCGAAAGGCGCCAGAGCCGCTGCTGAAGGTATGGAAAACGAGGTCTGTTTTCTAGGACTTGTCGTACTGGAAGATCCACCGTGTGCCTCACAGCCTTGATGTCATGCATATCACGAAGAACGTGCGCGAGTCTCGCTGGTACCCTGCTCAACATGCCGAGAGGACCAAAGATGGGCCAAAGCAAGGGCGACTTGAAATCAATGGGCATCGTGCAGAGCTTCACGCTAATGATGATGATGATGATGATGATGATGAGGCGAAGCAGACACGGAAAGTCGCCGCAAAGGCAAAAGGCCAAGAAGACCGGAAATGACTACCTCTCCGCGTGCTTCACTCTAAGTCGAGGAGATCGAGCAGTTTTCACCGCCTCCTAGGAGTAAAACTTCCTTACGGTTACGCTGGGAAGATAAGCAGATACCTAGACCCAGCAAGCGAAGTTCAGCGGATGAAGTCTCACGATCGCCACGCGGCCGATGACGCAGATATTTCCAGCCAGTAACTCCGTGGGATCATGGACGCGCACGTCCGTGAAACGCTATTTGGCTCAGGCAACTTTTTCGACGCCATCTCTCGGAAGTCGATTGGCGGAGGCAACTCGTAGGCTACAGAAGAGATCGTGGTGATACTATGCGAGCTTGAGATGTACTTCCCGCCCGCATTCTTCGACGTTATGGTGCATCCGCTGGTCCATATAGTGGAGGATATCATCCAACTCGGGCCGACGCTCCTCACAAAGATGATGCCGCTCGAAAGGATGAATGGTGTCATCAAAGGATACGTTCGCAACATGTCACGCCCGAGGGAAGCATAGCCGGGGCTTTTCGATCAAGAGTGCATCTCCTCATCGCACGAATTATCTAGGCATCGAGAACCCCGCTGGTCCGCCTGTCAACAGCACCTCGGCAGGCTCGCTGGATGGGGTCACCATGAGGGTCGCCAAAATGCATGTCGACTTCGAGGGTCGACTCACCGACTTTGAAAGAGCAAACCTAGTCGCGCTACAACACATAGACGTGGTCGATCCTTGGGTGGTAGAGCACAAAACCTTTATTAAGAAGACGACAATGACCGAGGCCAACAGAGGACGGACGGAGATATACTCAAAGAGCACAACTCATGTTTCACGCGTTGGTTCAAGCAGAAGCTTCGTCGCACTCTTTACGTGAGGATTCTTCCGCGGAAGAACAACTCATATTCGCTTTGTCACAGGCGCCGAGCACAACCTCGATGACCTATGAGGCGACGATATCAACGGCTACACATTCTACACCGAGGACAAGGACATGAAGAGCGATGGTTATCGACTCCGGGTAACGATGGAATCCTACACCGTAACGACAAGGACAGATACTACGGAAGGATCGAGGAGATCTGGGAGCTGAGCTACGCCGAGAGAAGGTCCCGATGTTCCGTGTCGATGGGCCAAAACGCTATAAAAGAAGACCGTATTTCACCACCATGGTTATACCCGGCCAAATCCATGATCATGGGCGCAAACGCCACCGCAAAAATGAGCCATGGGTACTGGCTTCCCAAGTGGACCAATGCTTTTTCATTACCGACCCGCCAAAGCCCGGTCGTGTTGTCGTGAGGAGAGGCAAAAGGAAGATCATCGGAATGGATGGAGTAGCCAATGAGCAAGACTTCGACAAGCACGGCGACCAAGATCGAACATGACGACGACGATGAAGTAGCAGACACACCACAAGAAGAAGCAGGACCACCCTACCTAAAGGACGTCTGCTCCACGTAAGAACTCCGCTTATGCGAAAAAGAAGGGCAAGAAGATTGTGAACAGATAGCTAGCTAAGACCGATTGTATTTAAATCGTAGTATTCATTTCTCGATTGTATTTCATGCATAGGCACTTTTGATATCATGAATATTTTTAAATTTCATGGGCACTTTTTGAATTCATGAGGACACTTGATCTCGATTCCTCCATCTCGATCTCGATCCTCCATCTCAATCGCACCAAGACCTCCCGCTTAGCTCCACCCATCGCAACCTCCCCGCTCCACCGCCGAGCACCGCCCGCCCCCTGACCAAGACTTTTGAACATATTTTCTAAATTTTTTACTATTTTTATAAAAAATATTACACTGTTATAATTTAAACAAGTTTGAACATACTTAAACACAAATAAATATAAAAAAGCATTTAAAATGCATAAAAATATTACTATTATGATTTAAACATGTTTGTACATATTTAAACACAAATAAATATAAAAACAGCATTTAAAATGCATAAAAAATATTGGGGATCCTGGAATCGAACCCAGACCTCCCGTGTGTGTGTTGCGTCTTGACCGTCGGGCTAGTGGGTGGGTTCTCTTGTAGATAGGGTTGGGCTGTAGATATGGCTACTAGGCTAGGTTGAAAAAAAATTCTAATGGCGCACCGAGGGGTGGTGTGCCATTAGAACAGTCGTACTTATGGCGCACCTGCCTGTGGTGCGCCATTAGAGTGCTTCCCTCCACCTCTTCCCCTCTGGCCTCTCTCCCTCCCTCGCCAGATCCCCCCACTCGACCTAACTTTGCCCCCGCGCCGTCGCCGTCCCCCTCACCGCCCCCCTCGCCTCCTTCGCAATCTCCGAGCCGAGCGCCGCCTCCCACGCCGTCCCCGAGCCGAGTGCCCTCGACATCCTCCCGCCTAAGCGCCTCCCTCCCCAGCCCCCCGCTGCAAGGCTCGACATGCTCAGACGCCCAGAGGACCGCCACCGCTGACGCCTCGATCACTGCCTGCCCAGAGGACCGCCACCGCCGACGCCGACCAGACCGCCTCGGCTGCCTGAGTCGCCTCGACCTCCCAAGTGAGCACCAGCCGCTCTCTTCCCCTCTTTATTTCCTTCCGATGTGTTCTAGGGTTGGGGTTGGAGAAATTTGGACAAGGAAAGGGGTTGAGAATTAAGTAGCTAGGGTTGTCCAAATGTTCAAATCTCTGAGCTTGCATTTAGATGCATTTTCTAGTGAGTTTTCTAGTGAGTTTGGATTCATGCAACAATATGAAACATTAATTACTATTCTTTCTGGCCACTAATGATAGATGTAACATGTAAGAAGAACATAATTGATTAATGGATCTGTTAGTTTGATAGTTTTTTTAGTGTTGCACCTTTTCCTTCTACAACTTGCGATGTGCACACAGTTTTTGTGTTCAGTTTAGGAGTTGGTCCTTGGGAAGCATAAATAAAACATTATTGGCAAGTGCAGTCTTGTTACTCCTAGGTATCTACAAATGAGTAGATGAATATTTGTTACCAGGAGGGGTTACAATATCTTTCAAACTGATGTTGTTCTCATGATCATGCTTTCTAATGGTTTGATATCACCCAAAGTTTGGCATGGAAACTACAGAGTACTAGCATACTGACTAAACAATCCACTTGCTATGCTTAGCCGCTCTATTGTCTGAATCGTGACACTTTGCCAGCTGAAACTTGCCTATCACACTGTCATTGTATTGATCAACTAAAACACAAATATTTGTAGTTTTTGCCTGTCATAATGCAACTAAGCATACTAGTCTCAACTAAGCATACTAGTTTTTGTAGTGAGACAAGAAGATAGTGAGACAAGAAGAAGGAAACTTCCCAGATTATGTAGAAAGAAAATACTTGGTTTGACAGCAAGTACCATGACATGAATCAAAAACATATATGGTGGGAAAATAAAATGGCGTAAACCTCGAGGTTCTGGTTTGTCAGATCTCCACCAGTTTGGGTTGGTGAATGTGGATGATTTTTTTATCCTGTGAACTCATTGTACTGCTACAAGAATTTGGTATCATCATGGTGTAATTTTGTTAACATTCTGGTTTTGTTAGATAGTGGCTACACTAATCTAGAGTGATACAATTTTCCTTCCCATTTGGTATCATCATGTTCAGTGTATACAGTTATAACATCATGTGGAATTTTTAAGTATGTTTACAGCTCTAGTACACTTCTCTTACACTTACTGAGGACTTGTATTTGCTATTGTTGTGTTGTTGTTCCTATACTGTAATTGCTTTAGCGCACACTACCATGACTTAATGTTTACAATAGCTGTTTTCTTTGTGTCCAATAGTCAGCGATATTTTTCTTCAGAGGTAACTAGTCAAATGTTCAAAGGTGTATGTCCGAACTTGAATGTTGCAATGCTGTTTTCTTCAGAGGCTACTGTCAAAAACTTTAGCTATCGTCTTGCAAAGATGATGATCATCTTGCTAGTTTGTTGGGTTTTGTCTCCCACCATTGTGTCGTGATGAATTTGCAGTACCCCGAGAGGTTCTTGAGTTTGCCGGAATGTCGATTAACTTCCGCTCCGCAATTTGGGTACTCCATATGTCCTATTTTCAGCAAAGGTCATGCTGAAATTTTCCGTGAATTTTAGCATGACTTTGCTAAAAATAGGACATATGGGGTACTTGCGACTAATGCATGGGCTGGGCTATCTTAGTACTTAGTTAAGTAGGATCAACTGCCCTGCCATTCTTGCTGCATTAACTCATAGGTGGCAATAGAGCCAAGTGATTAGGCCCAACTTAGAATTATCCTTAGCATCGATAAACCCTAGATGATAAACCCAACATAGGTGGCAATAGAGCCAAGTGATTAGGCCCAACCCTAAATCATGAGACCATGATCTTGTTCCTTGACAATAACCATCTTTTTGACCAAACTTTTTTCCTATTTAGAGAGAAACATAGCCCACAACGATGAGGCCGGTGGTTCGGGCGGCAAGCAATTCTGGGAGATGTCCCAAGAGTTGGAGGAACAACAACCTCACCGCTATGATGACGCCGTGGAAGACACCGATCCTGATTACACAACCCCTAGTGGCGCTGGGATGACACCACCGATGGTGCCGCCGAGGATGCCACCATCGATGATGGCGGCGCACACACGATGGCAGCCAACCGAAGAAGCATAGGAAGGACCGGCGCCAATGCGCCTCCGCACCGCCAAGGAGGAATTACTCAAGTGGACTCCGACGGAATCCAACGGAGCCCAAACATATAGTCAAGGGTACGCGGTTCAGCTCGGTGCATTCTCCGAACACCGCCTCGATCAACACCGAGAACCTTAGGCATAAGGACCGAGGGAATTTGCGCAGCCTCCTCTTCACGGCTGCACGAACGATACAAGTTCCCCGCCGATTTGAAAACACACGCCTCGTGGAATAGAGTGAACAATGCCGCCTCACGAAGATGAGCACGCCCTGTCTACTTGGAGAAGCGCGTGAAGAGAATGATTGATAAAGGTGATAGTTATGACAAGATCAAGGCGAAATATCATTTGATGAGCGAAGATGAGTACAAGGAGTTCAAGATCAAGTGCCGAGCCCCGCAAGCTCCGAATCAAGTCGATGGGGAAAGAAATGCGGAGTTGAACTTAGGGAACACAAACTCGGTCCCGCGGTTATAGAGTGGCGGAGCCTATATGGGACAAGGAGGACGCGGAGCGTGCCGAGCAAGGCCTACCGCCCGCTTCGAGAAATACAGCGTGACAAGCGCATCAGAACTATGTCGGGGCCGGTACAAGGAGGACCCGATAACAAAGGAGCTTACCACGGATCCAAGACCAGGGCGCTTGAGCTTGTTCTCGTAAGGAATACACCCCGCGTAATTAGCTCCATATGGTTGCACTCTAATTAATCACCAATATTTCTAAATGGCTCATGTTCCTTTCACAGACAATGAAAGCGAGAGCTGGGTCGCCTAAGAGCTCCCCTTCGACACCCCTTTAAATAGGGCGCTGAACGAATGAAAAAGAAGGATAAGCTCGATAAGTCGACGTCACTAGTCGTGTGGCCGCAAAGGCTTGTCCACAAAATGGGGTCATACTATACCGCTGGTGTGCGGAAGGAGAAAAAGGCCAGCTCGAAAGCCGACGCGAGGTTGAAGCACTCAAGGCACAAGTGGCGCGGATTCCGAGCTTGTCCAAGAGCAAGTGGAACAACAGCTGGAAACGGCTCGAAGCCATGGTGCCTACGCTGATTCATGGGCTGACGACGTGGATTGCGGGCGCCAAAGGGCCTCCCGGTTCCCAGCTTCATGGCCAAAGAATCGCACACAGCGGCAGCGCACCATTGGTGTCTCCGCGGCGGCGCCATTGGTGTCTCCGGCGGCGCGCCATTGGTGTCTCCGCGGCGGCGCCATTGGTGTCTCCGGCGGAGCGGTATTCGTGTCTCCGCACCGCACGGTATTGAGCTTAATGCACCGGGTGTACGCCGACCGCACTCGCCAAAGAAGCGCCCCTCCGTCGATTACACGCCATTGTTGGCGGTGCTCGACATTAGCCGAGCTTGACGGCATCACGGTAACTAAGCCTCTCGACCGATGACTTCATCTCTTGCCTTTGATCGGGCATCCTCGACGCCCTACACATGTTTTCGCAGGCACCGCCGACGTTCTTGCACTCTTCTCGCACTTCGTGGGAGCCGAGTTGGTCGATGTCGCCAAGGGAAAATCGCTCAACCGGCAACCCCATGTTCCACGGTAATCCGATGCCACCCACAATGTATAGGGTTGAAGTGGTCCGGTGCTGCCAAGCTGCGACGAGTTGTTACCTCCGATTCGACCACCGGGGCCGACGAAGAAGATGAGATGACCCTCGGCACTGCATAAACCGCCCCTGCTATGGCGAAGAGCCAGATTCGTTTGGGGCGGGGACACCACCCCACGCATAAGACCGCCATCGTGCCGGGCGCCAAGCCATGGCAAGAACGCAGAACGCTACCGGACCTGCCGGACATCCCTATGGAACAGATCCGGACAGCCCTATGGCACAGATCCGGACGGCGACGACAACGACGACGGTACATTTACCAAAGTTGACAAGTACTTTGCGAACATGGGTACGCCGACGATTTCTGCGGGCCTCTTTCTCAAGAACCCAGCCAAGACCACCGCGATCTAGCTGGTACGGCGGAGAAATCCAATTGCAACAAGCGCCGTCGGCGTTCAGCTTCTCGTGACACGCCCAGCTCCGTCTTCACCGAGCCTCGATAGCCGAGGCGCGAATATTATCAGCCCCAACACGCTGAAGAAGGCGGTCTGTGAGCGTAACTCGGTCCCATTACAGAGATCAAGAAGAAGGGCGGAAACGAAGACTAACAAGGGCGCCGGTGCGAGCCAGCCGGCACCGAAGTTCGATCCGTGCTCGGGACGGGCCACCTTCACCTAAGGATATCTCGAGGAGGGTGCATGTGGCGGTAGGGCGATGCTACCGCCAAATATGCTGAATGCTGCAACGGTGCTATGCGGAGTCTGCATGATGTTGTTCTGATTTTGGAGAAGCGGCGTCTCGTAGAGAAGGATGTGGCATACCCGTTTTCGTGGCCAAGGTGCCGAGAGCAAGGGCTTTGTGGATGGCGACATCGGGGTATGATCGCCCCGCGGTTTGATGACATCTTTGCTATGTTTAACCTTCATCCGCTGCACTACACCTTCGCTCGGCTGTTTTCGCCGAGCATGCAGATGCGGATCATTAGAGACAATACCCCGGACATCGTGATAGTCGACCCCTTCTACATGCGTGCCAAGCACTTGAGCAGCGCTGGGGACCGCCAAGTTGCGATTTCACACCTCGAAGGCATCATTCTGGCAAACGCAGATAAGGATAACTTCCTTGTGCCTTACTTTCCCGAGTAAGTCATCCCTTAACCGCCCCGTAACATATGATTTCTTAGATTTCGATCGTTCTTTTTTTTCTAACATTCCGTGTTCTGTGCAGTGACACACATTGCACACTCATCCTCTTAAGCCCGAAATATTCCATGGCCACGATTTCAATTCAACCGTAACACCATGATAGACTACACAAATGTGAAGAAAGTTCTTGATGATGTTCTCCCCGGCTACGCCAAATCTGGAGGCACCTTCACCAGGACAGTTCGTAAGTACGGCAAGCACATCTTCTCACACAATACGAAGTTCTGCTGCGTCAAGCAGCCGCCTGGCGGTCAGAAGGATGCCTACTACGCCCTCCATCACATGCGGGCGATCGTAAGGGACCATCATCACCTTCTGCTACCAGATAATCTCAAAGATTGGGCCGCGAGCTTGTCGGCAGTCCAGACGCGACCTCGCATAAGAATTCTTTCGCATCCAATGGAGTTTGCGGACATCATCCATCAAGATGTCCTTCATACGTCGGGCAGTTCTTCCTCGTAAATCAACCGTCCAACAAAGGAGATAGATGGAATGCTACAAATGCAGGTGACAACGATCATGATTTCATGACCATCGCGACAGACGGCGGCTTCATCCACGCCTCCCGTCCGATGAGTCGAGTCGAAAGTAGTGATGTGTAGTTCAAACATTGATTGGCTCATGTTGTAATTAAACTTTTAATGAATTCGTATGTCTCTTTGGTTTGGACGGTTGTTCAACTTAGATGTAATCGATGCTATTTTATTAGTAGGACCATGAATCGTGCTATTAATGTCTTGCTTTTCTCTTCCGATCCTTTTGTTGCATACTTACACATTGCTTATGTATTGTCTGTTGTTTGGCTTGTGCATAGAGATGCCGTCGTATGTCGTGGTACAAGGGTAAGGTTCCCTGAGTCTACGATGATCGGGAGGAGTGTCGGAGACAGGTTCACCGCTTCAGCGGTAATAGTTACAAAGGGTACACCACTAGGGCGGAGGCCAATCTAGATACGCCCGCTATCTAGCGTAAGAGAGGAGGAGCGTTGGAGGAACCGGATGAAGACCAGTTTGATCGCGATGATGCTCATCGTGATGACCACAGCTCTCTTCTATGTGATGGTAGTTTAGATGATCGATATCGACTTGTAATGTGAAGGCAAACTCGATACTCGCGGTCTTGAGACTTGTAATGTTTTATCTTTGTCCGGTCTTTTGAATCCGGAGACTAATATGATGAATTGTATTCGGAGACTAATCTTCTATTGTATTTGATGAATCTGATGTTGCTGTGTGCTGCTGTCTATATTCTATGCAATAATATATTTTGTAACCTGTGCAAAAATCAGAAAAGCAAAAAAAATAAAACCTAATATTCATACTAATGGCGCACCACAAAAGACACTAATGGCGCACTGTGATCATCACACTAATGGCGCATTAACAGCTAATGCGCCATTAGAATGCCATAGCACATTTGTACATATGGCCCCGGGAGGCATTCTAATGGCGCATCGCAGTTATACTAATGGCGCAGAGGGCGGTGCGCCATTAGAACACCAGATACTAATGGCGATCAAGCGAGGCGCCATTAGAATTTAATTCTAATGGCGTGATGCTGTGGCGCGCGGCAAAGGCGCCATTAGAAGGCAAAACCAGTGCGCCACTAGCATGCCTTTTCCTAGTAGTGCATCAGGAAGTCAATGATTGATAAGATTGTCTAAGACTCTATCTCTGATGAGCAATGCTACTCAATCCTGAGGGAAATGGAAATGGAGGATGACAACACCTTCTCTCTAGAGTTACATAAAGAAATGGAGTAGCCATACAGCAACACAGAACAAGCTAGAGTTGAAACAAATACTCATCAAATGGAGGAGTATGATGTTGATTTCCCCGTTCTGTCAAAAGCTAACTTCCCGGGGCAAAAATGTGGCCCATCCAAGCAACAAGGTGCAACTCTGGAGTTGAACCTTCTGGCAACTCAATATTGGAGAAAGCTCAGGAGCTCAAGCAGGTGAATGACCCGGAAATATCTAAGAAAGGTAAGAAAAAACATGCTTTCTCTTTGTTCAATAATCCTTCTTTTATTGAAATTGCAAAAAAAAGTTGGAGTAGAGGTGGCACATGTTGATAGCTCTATGTTAGACTATGATCCACTTCACACACTAGGTAATATCAAGTTAGTAGATTCTTATCTTAGTATAGTTTACCTAAGACACCCAGTAGAGCTGTTAAGAATAATTTTATCTCTAGCAAAGTGGATAAGTGCCCCTCTCCTACTAGCATAGAAACATGGGCTATTGCCTGTGACTACAAATGGGGTGAGAATCCTGAGACTATTGTTGTTCCATGAATTATCTATTTTGGAATGTGAGAGGCATAACTGCCCTTGGGAGGAAAACACTTATCCTATATTATCTTGACAAGGTCAAACCATCCATGCACTAATAGGGAAAAGCCTATACACAGAACTTTAGCAGTAGCGCGTGTTAAAAAGGGCGCCATCGCTAGATAGCAGATAATGAGAGAAAACTGCTGCAGAGATACACATATAGCAGTAGCGCGTCCCGCCGTAAAAGCGCTACTACAAAAATTCCCACCGCTAAGCCGATCGGCTACACATAGTAGTAGCGCTCTTTTATAAATAGCGCTACCGCTAACTTTGTTGTAGCAGCGCGTTTATGTGTAAGGCACTACTGCTAACGAAAATAAAATAAAATGAAAAACAGGTAGAAAAGTAAATGAAAATGAAAGAAACAGAAAAAGGAGAAAGGAAAAAAATAAAATGTAAAGAAAAATAAAATAAAAAAGGGAAAAAGGAGAAAGGAATAGTAGTAGTGAGTTTCAGGAAACGCGCTGTAGCTAACTTAGCTATAGCGCGTTTTCGAAAACGCGCTACCATTAAGTTTTCACTTAAACAACGGTCCCCCCCCCCCCGGCCAACACTTCTTCCCCAAATCCCTCGCCCTCGCCGCCGCCTCACCAATTCTCCGTCGCCCCACTTCGCCGTCGTCTCCTGCCGGCGTGGACGCCCGCAACCTCACCGTCTCCCCCCGAGGCCGCCGTCATCCTCACCGCCGCCACCCGAGGCCGCCCTCAGCCTCACCGCTGCCACCCGAGGCCGCCCTCGACCTCACCGTCGCCGCCCTCCACCCAAGGTTGGAAAAAGCGTTATTAGGCGTACGCCTAGGCGCGCTGAAGCGCTCGGCGATAGCCCACCGCGTAGCCTTGGGCCTAATTGGTGCTCTAGGTGGGCCCATCGCTTAGGCGGATCGAGGCGTGCGCCTAAGCGCGATGAAGCGGAGAAAAGCGGCGAGGAGGCGGCGCAAGGCAGAGCAAGGCGGACCGGAGATGGAATCGGAGAGGTTGCAAGCCCGGGCGGAAGGTGGCGAAAGATTGCGAGAGGATGGAGAAGATTATGGAAGTTTGTCAAGCGGAGGAAAGGAGAGATTTGGCTAGACTTTGGATATATATACACTGAAAAGGGGGGCGAATAGCTCCCATGCGACGTTGTTGGTGTGAACTGTCTCTCATGCGACGTCGTTGGCTGTAATAGCTCTAATGCGACATCTGCGTTGGAAAAAATAGCTCCCATGCGACACACCATTTACGCGGCTAGTTGGCTGTCCGTTAGGCTGAGATTTGGTTAGGACACCGGGGTTATGTGCTCGATCGGTGGGGTCCACCTATGGCCACGTAGTCAAGAGTCAACCGCCCACGACTCGACCGGTGATCGTGTGACCGTGCTCGACTCGCCTGTCTTTGGATCGGGCGGCGGCGCCGCCAGAAGCATCTTCTCCGCAGCGGGTTCTTCTCCCGGTGGTGGGCGCGATTTCTCGGCAGCGACAGAGCTATTGCGAGGTGAGCCCGAAACCCTAGTCCCACTCCCTGAATTTTGGGGATCTGTGGCCTCATGCTGCCCTCTGCTTCTTGGCGATTTAGAATCGGGCTCCATTGATCCGGGGTTGTTTCTTCTCCGCGGCCCGGTGGTGGAGCGCCTATCTCTGCAGCGGCTATTGCGAGTGAGTATTTTCCAAACACTACTCCCATTCCACTGAATTTTGGATAAATCTGTGGCCTCATGCTGCCCCTGTTGCTTGGCGTTTTAGAATCTCGATTGGATAGGAGATGGAGCGAGGGCTGGATGAGATGGAGCGAGAGACAAGTGCTTCAAATCGGTAATGCCACCCTCTTTTCTTGGCGATTTAGAATCAAACTCGATTTGGTAGTGATTGCCGCCGCTGCCTGCCATTGACAAAACAGGGAGGTTCAGTTCTCGCCACAACATTCGCAATTATAGTGGAATTTTTTCCTGTAAAAGCCAAGCTCATGATGGCAGTGTCCAAGACATTGATAGAGATACCACCGTGAGGTTGGATGTCGAATTTGCGATGTTGATCCCGTGAATTGGAGAGCATGAAGGAGAAGGCCGTGGGCAATTTGGTGGAGAGAATTGGGGAGAGTATTGTTTGGGGTCCGTAACAAGAGGTATATCTGCAACGTTTTGATAACTATAATGGTGAATATGTGAGAATTGAAGATGGAGAATCCATGGTTGCTGAAATTGATCAGCAAGAAGGGTGGGCAAGCAAACAAGTAACATTTTATGCAGAGCTAATGGATCTGCAAACTCATTCCAGAGTTGGTTATGTGCCATCAAAGATGGCTGCAGATGGAAGATGATGAGTGGGTTTCACAAAAGAAGATGTTGCCTTTGTTGATCGAACCGATCGTAGTAGCTGAAGATACAGGGATTGATGCAGATGGAGAGGGGGGAACCCATGGTGCTAGGAAGATTGTTGTTGACTGGAACATAGTAGAGTTGAATGAAAAAATAGATTTGGTCATTGCACCAATATCTGACATTGATATGGCCGAAATGTTTGGCATTCAAGTTGATGACAAAGATAAGGAGAAGGATGATGTTCTTTGCCTGCTGAAGGTAACACAGCCCTAGAAATGCAAATGAGGATGAAGAACAGCTGATGAGAGAGGCTGCAGATGATGTGGATGATGTAGATGATAATGAGCTGGTTTGTTTGTATGACAAAGAGAACCCAGTTATTGAGGTGGGAAAGTTGTGGCCAAGCATGAAGGAGTTTAGGATGTCTTTCAGACCTATGCAAAGAAAAAAGAGTTTGATGCCAAGACTATGTGGACTGATCGAAAGAAATTTTATGCTCGGTGCAAAGGTTATGATGGTGGTGGCAATCCTTGCAAATGGTACTTGTCTGCCAGACTACAACCTGATGGAAGTACAGTAAGGGTAAATCAAATACCACACCAGCATACATGTATGACCACTTCACAGAGAGTTTCAAAGATGACATCATAGATTTGGGTTACAGAGAAGATTACTCCTATTTTAGCCAAGACTCCAAACACTACTGCACAGAGGCTTAAAGTTGACTTGGAGAAGTTGTACCCCATCTAGCTGCAATATACCACAGTGTGGAAAGCAAAACAAAGGGCCATGAAATCATTGTATGGTGACTGGGCAAATACATTTAGGATGTTGTATAGTTTTATAGCAGAGGTGGAGAAGAGGTCACCTGGGAGTGTGGTGGAGATAGATACAGAGGTAACAGAGGATGGCAGGGTTTTATTCAGCAAGTTTTTTATGTGTTTGAAGCCTTGCATAGATGGATTCAAAGCAGGTTGTCGTCCATATTTGAGCATAGACTCATCTTTTTGACCGGAAAGTGGAATGGTCAGTTGGCTGCATGCAATGCTCTAGATGGACACAACTGGATGTTCCCAATTGCAATAGGAATGTTTCATCGAGACAGAGGCATCATGGATATGGTTCATGATGCAACTGAAAAGATGCATAGGGCCAGTTTCTCCTTTGGCCATCCACACGATGCATGTAAAGGGTTGGAAAATGCAGTAAAAATGTTTTCCCCATGCCGAGCAGAGAGGAGTGCTTTGGACATATGTGGATGAATCGATAAAAAATTCAGAGGAGATGAATTTGGGCGCATGTGGCCAGCAGAGAAGATCCTACACCGACATGACACATTCCTATCACCTTGGTGAGATATTGGCATCATGTAGTGATAATGAATTTGCTTCATGGTTGAACACCCACCATTCTCTGTTGTGGTATAGATCAGGTTTTAATACTGCCATAAAATGTGATCATATCAATAACAACTTGGCAGAAAGTTTTAACAACAAAGTGAAGGATTTGAAAGACTTGCCTGTGCATGACATGGTGGACCAAATAAGGATCATGATCATGCGTTTGTGGGAGTTGAGAGGAAAAATTGCTAATATTTTGGAAGGGGACAAGCTTCCAAAGAAGGTACAACAGTGGTCAACAGGAGTAGAAATCTTTCACATCTATCTGTTGAGAAATCTTCCTTGTGGGGTGCTGAAGTTAGAGATACAAAGAGTGGCAAGAGGCATGTGGTAAATACTGAGTTGCATGAGTGCACTTGCCGAGAGTGGCAACACACTGGAAAACCATGTGAGCATTCCATACTTTTTTTGGCATCTAAACCCAGGTTAAATATGCACCCATATTTGCATGAGTATTATTCAGTACAAAAATTCAAAGCTGCATATGCAAGTCCAATTCTGCCTGATGACCAATCTCAATGGCTGAGGTGGAAATAGAATTTACCTTGTGTCCCCTGTCACTAGAAGAAAGGCTGGGAGGCCTAAACAGAGCAGATTCAAAGCTTGGTTTGAGAAAGGTGGTTGTAGTAAGAAGGGGAAAAATGAAAAGGAAAAGAATGATAAGCCCAAAAGGGCTCAAAAAGGTAACAAAAATATGTGCAAGTTGTGTGAGGTACTTGGATACAGAGTTGGTTCATCCAAGTGCATCTACACTCCTCAGAGGCCAAAGTATGTTTATGTTACTGTTTTTGCAAGTTTTTGATTTTGCTACTTGTTCTAGTATCTAACCAAGTCAAATGCTTTATTTTTAGGAGGAAGCGCAGAAAAAGCCCCACCTCTTGTTGTTGAACAATGCTGGCCATGAAAAAGCAAGACTCAATGGCTATAGAAGGAAGAGCACTAAGCGAGATAATGTTTGGTGACAAAGATATGGAGCTAGCTGAAATCATTCTCGCTGAACATGAGCTAAGTGTTTCTGTTTTGGACGATGTGATGCATACTGAATCTGTTTTGCAGACGCTAGGGCAATCTGAAACTGTTGCAGATGAAGCAACTGTTGTGCTGCCATGTGAATCTGCTTTGACAACTGTGTTGCCATGTTTGGAGGTTGTGCTGCCAAGTGTTGAGTTGCAAACTGAAGTAGTTGAACAATGTGTGCCATCTACTCAATCTGCAGAAGTGCAAGCTGAAGAAGTGGGACATGGTCAAGTGCAAAAGTTGAGGGACCTAGTGGAGTTTGCAAGGGGCCAAAAGCAAGAGCATCAAGATCAACAAACTATGCGCGTGGAACCAAACGGTGGAAAAATCAGAAGAAATCGAGTGGTAGAAAGAAGCAAAAGAAATAGAGTCGAAACCATTCAAATTTGATGTGAAAACTTAAGTTTGTTGTCATTTGATGTGAAAACTTATGTTCTTTCATGTGAAAACTTATGTGCTATGATGTTGATTTGACTTGAAATAAAATTCAAATTTGAACCGACATTCAAATTTGAACCTATCTCCAATATTTTTTGAGTTCATTTGTTTGTTCTGTGATGTTGCATCGTTTTATGTACTACTATGCTCTTTAGTTCATAAATCCAACCCTTTTTTTGAAGTCCAACTCATAGTCACTGAAAATGTTGTCCAAACAGGCTCCAAAGTAAGGGAAAACGGGCCCATTTCTAAGCAAGTTTTTTTCGACCTTCTCAAAATCACCCAAAAAAGATTTTCTTAGCTTATATTATACCTATATAGGATATACGAAGTCTCACCTTTTTTTGAATAAGTATTCATATTATTTAATTTATTTTTGAAAAAACACCCTTTAATACAAAGTCAGCAATAAAACAAGTTTAAAAATTTTAAATGCAAAAATAACTTCAGATCCTCCTTAGTCACTCTAAAATGAATCTAAGGTGATGTTTTTGATTTATTTGCATTTTCAAAACCTCAAACCCTCTTCTCACTCCTTTGAACTCTATGCAACCTCAGTCGAGATAGTCCAAAAAGGTTTTTTCATGCAAAGATCATTAGATCAAGTTTATTATTTTATATCATAACTATGTAACATAAAAAGGCTATATGCGCAAGTTTTTCATTTTTTAGATTTTTTTTTGAATTAGTTATACACATTTGAATGTTCGGTCAAACCTTTCAAAACCCCGTTGACTGCCTCCAAACCCCATGTAACTCTAGCGCCAAACGTCCACCGTCGATCTAACCCTAACGCCAAACTACGGCCGTCGGATAGGCCTTCTAGAAGGATTCCGCGGGGGCGATCCGTGGGCTCCAATCTGATTGGCCACCATTTTTTCTCTCTGACGAACAGATAACGTTGAGCGGGGGAGCATCTAAGTTACCGTTGGGCCGAGCGGATCGGGCCGGCAGAGCCTGGCGTGCGTGTGCACGGCCGTCGAGAGGGGGGGATGGGCTGCATGCGGGAGGGTCAATGACATGTGGGCCATTCCTGTCCCATGCATGCCATGCAACGTCGCAGCCTAGCTATTCTTTGCTCGTGAACACCTAGCCTTTTTCATGCAGGATTGCATGCACGCATCGACGCAGTAAAGCACGGCAGGGGCGCAGCGTATGGGTACGTCGCATCTAAGCTATTTTAACAAATGCATGTTTAATGCATGTTTGAACGAGACGGACGCGTTGGTGGTGCAGCTCCTTTTCCAGTGTCACGTGCGGATGGCAAGGCACGGCCTGTTTCCCACGCGGCGTCACGGCCGATGCAAGTGCACGAAACGATGCATCTCGCCTGTGCCGCCCGTGCCTCTTTGGATGCTCTGCCCGCCGTTTTTTGAGTTAATGCCTGCAATTACTTATGCCAGTGCGAACGGAGAAGAGAAAACGATCGAGAATGCACCGTGTACACATTGACCCTGGCTGCAACGCGGCTATAAAAGGGCACCATTTCCTCATCCTCTCACACTCATCTCTCAAGCCTCCTCCCCTTCGTCTTTTCGAGCCAAATCCACCACTCGAGCCACCGGGCGCCCCGAGCCACCATGCAGTTCAACGGCCCTACCTACCGTCGCCTCGCGACCGCGTCGGAGAGGCAGACCGGCCGGAGTCGTGCCGAGAATAGCTCGAGGTGTGGGCCATCTCTAGGTGGAGGGGCCCTAGAGAGTTGGCTCGCTTCTTCCTCCAAGCCGGCTACCGCCACCTTCCTCCGGGCACTCCGCCCATGTTCCACCTCCACGAGCAGTACGATGGCAACGCCGGGCCCAACGGCTTCATCATCGGCCTCTACGTCACCTTCACCAACCCCTACGACGCTCACCACCTCCTCGGGGAGGTGTTCTGGTGTGGACGCGAGTTTATCGCGTTCACGACCTACAACATCTTCACCAACTTCCACCACATCTTCCCTCACCCCAACGGCATGCACACCCTCCCCTACCAGATGCCGGAGAACGACGAGTGAGGGGCCCAAGGAGGAGGGGCCAAGGAGTTGTTCAAGTGCGAGTCTTCTATCTATCTAGTTTGTGTTTGTGTTGGTTCGGGCGTGTGTGCCCGTGTCTTCGTTTTAATTATTTTACTTTCATGTTTTATGAACTATATGTAGTGGAGGGATGCCCCTCTATATGTTCTATCTATCTATGCTACTAGGGTACCCGATGCCCCTCTATCTATCTATATGTTTTTTCGGTCCTAAATTTTCTCCATTGCATTTTATTTATGTGGCCATGTGTACTAAAAAATGCACTAAAACATGATCCAATCATATAAGTTGTTGTTAGCACGTGTATAGTTAATTATCTTCCTTTTATGTTTTATGCACTATATGTTGTAAGGGGATGCCCCTCTATGTTGTAAGGAGATGCTACTAGGGGCACACTAGATGCCTTCTTTTTTTGAGAGGGGCACAACCTTTTTCGGTTGAAACACACGAGTAAAAACTCTGAAAACACCATAGCACAAGTCAGAAAAAATATTAAAAAATGGTGCTTGGTTGAAATAAACTAGAACCAAACAATTGCAACTTTTTTGGTTCACACGATAGCTTATGCATAAAAATAGCTCAAATAATCATCAGATGACTTATGTCAAAAAAGGTGACTGCAGGAAACTTAAAATTTGTGAAATAACCTAAAGCCGAAAAGATATATCGATGTCAATGACCGTGTGCACTTTTTTTTGCACTAGCTACACTTCTTTTATCAATGGGCTTAGATATGTTCTATTTGGCCCTGCCTAACTTCTATATGGGCCTGGCCTTTTTGGGCAACGGGCTGTCGACGAACCTTTTTTTTCCTTTTCTCCCTCTACCACTGAAACTGAAACTGATGACGAACTGATGAACTGAAACAGAGCCCAAAACAGAGTGGAGAGGACATGCTGAATTCGTACAGCGCAACACTTTTTATTCAAATATACATCATTACGATTACAAATGATGCCCAATCTATTCACTTACGACTAATTATCATCACATAAACAAATGCGAGAGCAATTACACAAACATAAAAAAGTCCGGCCATCAGCCTCATCAAATTGCCCTGCTTCTGCAATTCGATGAGTTTCTTCATCTGCTTGTTCAGCTTCTTTAGCTCTGCCGTCACTACTGCATCCCCCACAGTAGCCCCAATGGAATGGGCAGATCCAGGGGCCCCAGATCCAGACGAGCCCGATCCAAACTTGCCCAACTTCTCCGCCTCCAACGGTAAATCAAGCTCCCCTGATGCACCCTCCAGTTGAATCCGCTCTATGTACTCATCTAGCCACTCAAAATGGGTGCATTGCTTCAATTTCTGAAATTGGGAAAGATGAACCCTAAATCCCCTAATCCGATGAAAAATGGGGAAAAATTGGGCAAATATGAAATTGGGAGACAAAAACCAAAATTGGCATATTGAGAAGTAAAATCTCACCTTTCCCTGCTCTGGTTTGCTCTCGCATTTCACGAATTCCTGCCCAAGGTTGCCATTCTTGTCGGTCGTTGTGACTAGCCGCTTCAGGGGTGCGATACGTGGGCATGCAGGGCACCTTGTCATGGGCACTGCGCCATAGCGCGGCCATGAGCGGCGGGAGGCTGAAGCGGAGCTCGACATTGCTAGGTCAGCGTCCGAACGGCGTTGCTGCGCGTCGTCGCCGGAGAAGAAGAACAACAACGGTCGGGGAGGGGGGGAAGGGGGGGAGGATGGGCTCGGGTGCTGCACGGCTCGGGCCACGGCTCGGTGTCCTATTGTACCAATGCTGACCTGGATAAGTTAGTGGGTCCCACGCTGTTTTCGGGCCATGCTGTGGGTCCCACGCTGTGGGTCCTGCTCACCTGACCAATGCTGAGTTGGATAAGTTAGTGGGTCCCATGCTGTGGGTCCCGCTCACCTGATTCGAGTTTTAAACATGTGTCTTTGGATTAGGCAGCAGTGTCGCATGGGAGCTATTTTTTCCAACGCAGATGTCGCATGCGAGCTATTGCAGCCAACGACGTCGCATGAGAGACAATTCACACCAACGACGTCGCATGGGAGCTATTCGCCCCTGAAAAGGGTGGCGGTGGCTGGACCTATTCCGTCGTCGCTTCGTCCTCCGGCCGCCGAGACGAAGAGATTCACCTCATCCTCTCACCACGCAGCCATGACTTCTTCCTCCTCTCCATCCCTCTGCTCGACCACAATCTGAGATCCGGTCTTCTTCCCTGCTGTAGGTGAGCTACCAATTCGATTTTGTCTGTCCCTTCTCTTCTCGTGTATTCACTGTACCTGTGTACTGCCTCTACATCGTCCCCTGGATTGCTAGTTTTTTGCTACTTGCTGCCCTGTCCCTCGCATGGAATCACTTGATCTGCAGTTTATGTATTGATGTTGATTTATCTATATTGTTAATTGGATGCTGTTTGATCCATCCCTGGCGGATCTAGGATTGCAGCGCAGGGGTGCCACTCAATAAAAAAATTGTGCAGAGATCTCACAATTTAGATGTCATGTAAGCATCACGTAGTAGTACCATAATCAAGTCAACAAAAGAAATGATAGTTAGTTTGTTCGATTTGCAACTGATCTATACATGCCTTGATGCTGTTGTGTCTGAACTTGCTCATGCATTTACAAGATGTAACAAATACAGTAAGAAGCAATTAATTTTGGGCATAAACAATATAGTGGGAGACAGGAACTATGCTCAGGCTCAAGGTCAAAGCTGCTCCTGGCCTGGCTCAATGCCTCTGATCTTGCCTAGTCTACCACTGCAATCCGGCATGCCCGTGCTCGCCGGCAGCCAGCTCGGCAGCGTGCAGTGCTCCCTCTGCCTGACCTACGCCTACTGCCAGGCCGTTGCACCAAACGACCTGACCACCCTAGACACTGAACCTATGGAATTTTCTTTACTGAACACTTCTAATGGAATAAGACATAACTGAAAATAATAGTAACTTTGTGATGCAGTTGTACTCGACAGCTCATCCGACGAGGAGGTTAAAGTGGGCTGATCATATCTAGCGCCTGAAGAAGCAAGGCAAGTATCCACTAGTCTGAAGGTAATCATTCTGTGCACTATTCATGTTAATGAAGTTCCTTGTATGATTGTCTCAGTTCATAAGTTATATACATGGCATGATGCCAAGATGTGATACTGGACGTTACTAGTACTATTGTACTAGTTTAGAAGTAGGATCATATTCTGTTTCATGATGCCAAAATGTGACAGTGACAGTAGCTGCTACTAGAAAACTAGTCTAAAAGTAGGATCATATGCGTGTGTGTGGCTGCTAGTAATCTTGAATGCAGAGATATGAGGTTATTTATTTCACATGATACTTCAAATTAGTATATCAGAGGAGTTGTTCAGTTTGTGTAAAAAGGGAATTGCTTCTGGATCGATATTGAGAATTGCTAGACAAAATAAGTTTCGTATGCAACACATTTATGAGCTTGTAATGCAAAAAATATGTTCTTTTGGTTCCTCCATGGTAGTTTTTGTATTATCGAATTACTTCACAACAGGAAGTTTCTTAGAATCCGCCGATATGCAGCTTGCTGCGTACATTATATTGCTCTGCATATATTATGATATTATAATTTAATAATTTATATTGATTTGATTCTAGGATGTGGACATACGCGTACACGTACAAAAATACTTTATTGAGGTGTTGCTTTGATTATTCTCTGCATTTATGCCTACTTGTGGTCTGGACTTTGGTAGATCTGGTGCAATTCTTTAGCATCAGCGATGCAAATTACTCAGCTATTGCTTGCCGTATATTTTATTACTTGTAGGATGTCCGAGACAAATGCAGCATCAGCATTGCAGGAAGAGAATGTCCTTAAGAGAAAGTCAGATGATGTGGGATGGGAGTATGGGAGTCTAGCTGATGCTTCCAACAAGGATAAAGTGAAGTGTATGTTCTGTAACCATGTGAGCACTGGAGGTGTTTATCGTCACAAGCAACATGTGGCTCATGTTGGTAATGCTGTGGTCAAATGCAAGAAAAGCTCTCAGGAAGCTAAAGACAGGTGCAAGAAATCTCTTGAGGAGGCATCTAATAAGAGGAGGGAAAAGACTGCTCGTGAGCAAGAGCTCAGACAAAGTGTGAACATTTCTAGCATTGGAGATGATGAAGCTAAACAAGGAACTTTGGAAAAAAGAGAACACATGAAGTGCAGCAATATGTGGCTAGATGGGTGTACAATCATGGTAAATAAACATTTTTTTACCCACACTGCCATCTATTATTTACTTCTTTGTAATGTTTGACCGTTGGTTGCCTTGTCACTTACTAATATTTTTCGTATTGCATTTGTAGCTATACCATTCAATGCTTGTGACAACGATGATTTCAAGTTATTGTGTGAAGCCATTGGGAGCTTTGGCCCAGGATTTGAGCCACCGTCTAAACATGACCTTCGAGAGACTTTGCTGAGTGAGGAACATGCAAGAGTGAAGAGTTTGCTGCAAGAACGTGATGCTGAAAAGATGAAGAATGGCCGCTCCATTATGACAGATGCTTGGTCAGATAGGAAGGAGAAGCATAATGAAATTGTGCACAAACATCGCTGATGGTTCTAATTTTATAAGGTCAAGTGAGATGTCGGTTGTATCGCACACAAGTGAAGTCATCTTCCAATTAGTGGATGAAGCAATTGAGGAAGTAGGTCCTGAACATGTGGTGCAAGTAGTGACAGATAATGCTTCTAATAACATGGGAGCAAAGAAGATGTTGTTGGAGAAGAGGCCAAACATGTTTTGGAGCTCTTGTGCGACACACGCCATTAACTTGATGTTGCAAGGAATTGGCAACCTGCCAAGGTTTAGTAAGGTACTTGAAAAAGCAAAAGCATTCACTATCTTTGTCTATGGGCACACACGGACCTTGGACTGTATGAGACACTTCTCTTCAGGGAAAGAGATCATAAGGCCAGGGGTCACTAGGTTTGCTTCTGCTTATTTAACTTTGGAAAGCCTTCTAGACAAAAAGGTTCAATTGAGGAAGATGGTGGTTGATGGTAGATGGGACAAGCTAAGAGAAGTCGAATCAAAAAAGGGAAAGGTAGCAACAGCTACGATGATGAGCATGGCTTTTTGGAAAGATTTGAAGCTCTGCCTGAATGTCTTTGAGCCTTTGGTAAAAGTCCTTCGTTTGGTTGATGGGGATGTCAAGCCATCTATGGGTTTTGTTTATGGAGAAATAGTTAAGGCAAAGAAAGAGATCAAGGAAGTCTATGGCAATGTGGAGTCACGTTACAAAGATGTGATTAATATTGTTGATGAGCGACTTGACTCTCCATTGCACTTGGCTGCGTACTTGCTGAATCCATATTATAGTTATGCTGATACTAATGTTTTTGATGATGGAACAATAACCGAAGGGTTCATCAGCTGTGTGGAGACCTTTTATTGTGGTGATGATGACAAGCAAGATCAAGCTGTCAATTTTGAATTAAAGAAATTCCAGAATAGAGAAGGATTATTTGCAAAGAAGCTTGCGAGGAGTTGTCAGAATTTTGATTATAATGCAGGTATACATTGTGATTTTGTGAAGTCTAACTTATTCAATATATATTCAGAATTTATGCAATACATAACTTGATTCTCTGCTTCATTCATAGCATCTTGGTGGAGGCTCTATGGAACTGGAGCACCAGCTCTACAAAGGATGGCTGTGAGAATTCTCTCATTGACCTCAAGTTCTTCAGTCTGTGAAAGGAATTGGAGTACCTTTGAAAATGTTAGTCTCTTGACTCTAATCTCACGTCTAGATTAGTCAGTCACATGTCAAAACATTCGCCAGCCCGCCCAGGACCGCCGTTACCCGTGCCCGAGCCCGCCCTCTCCGCCCCTGCCTCCGTCGCCGAGCACCTCCCCGCCACCATCTCTCCCCTCTCTGTAAGTCCCCCACCCCTCCCCCCCCCCACACTCCTCTCTCTCTCTCTGCATTTTAGAGCAAAAATTAGTAGAGCAAAAGTTTGTTTATAGCAAAAAAATAGTTTAGAGCAAAGGATGATAAGTAGTAGATGTTAGAGCAAAAAATTAGTTTAGAGCAAAAAATTTGGTTTACATCAAAAGTTAGTTAGGGTAGTAGGGTTTAATTAGGGTAGATGCTGCTTGTATAGTATATAGTGATACTAGTAGATGTTAATTAGGTTAGGGCAGTAGTGGTACTAGTAGATGTTAATTAGATGTTTTCAGTTAGGGCAGTAGAGTTTTGCTAGGTTAATTAGGTTAGTAGTGCTGCTAGTAGTAGTGGTACAGTAGGCTAATTAGGTGAAGTTAAATGAATAACCTAAATGAATGAAATTAGTAGTTAACTGAATTTTTTTCCTTTCATCATTATAGAGCACTAAAGTTAACTGAATTTTGTTCTATTATTAGTTAAATGAATTTTCTTCTACACTTTGTTTTTGAATTAGCTTGTGAAATTTGGACATGTGGTTGCTCGTGTATATTTGGACATGTGTTGCGGTGTCGAAGAGGGATATTTGAACACTATTTCCAGGGAATAAAGCTGAGTGGCCTATGTTTTGCCGGAATGTTGATTCATTTCTGTTCCGGCAAATTTCATGTTCTCGATTTGTCCACTTTTTAGCAAAGGTCATGCCAAAATTTTCCGTGAATTTCGGCATGACTTGTGCTACAAACTAGGACATATCGAGTGCCCGGGATTTGTCGCACCAGGAAGGAGTCAACGTTCCTGCAAAACAATAGGCCTTTTTTATGTCATTATGCATTTTATTAGGTCTAGAATTAATTGACTAGATTTAATCATAGGAAACATGGCTAGCAACGATGAAGGACAGGGTTCTGGTGATTGCGACGATGTCTACCGGGCGGCAGACGAATTTTTGAGCCTTGCCGACGATCAACCGATGTTGTTGCTGGGCCCACCAGTGGCATCGGGGACTGAGACCGACACGCAGACCGGTGCTGAGACTGAGACCGGCGCTGAGACTCAGACCGGCATCGAGACCGACGCTAAGACTGAGACCGGCGCTGCCTCGAGGAGCGGAGCCGGTGTAGAACCGAAAGCAAAGAGGTAACGGCTTCCTAACAAACTCAGGACTACTAGATTGGTGGTCACGGAGGTGGACGATGGAAATTTTGAGCCAAAGGCGCCCGAGGAAGCGTGCAAGTGCTACGGCAATCAAATTGGCTGCATCGTACGGACAACCGCCACCATCAACAATGAGAAACTAAAGAAGATAGATAATATGAGGCCATCCCTCCTAAAGAAGTTTCACCAGATATTCTTGTTCCCGGGCCGGAATGAAAAGGATTATGAAGATCCAGATAAGGACCCGGCAATGAAGAAGATAAACAAACACGCCATGACCAAGTTTAGCGACGCGTTGGCCGCCTGGAAAACAAGGGTGAAAGCAAGGATCATCGACAAGGAACCCTACTCCGAGATTGTAAAGGATAATCCGACAATCACGGTAGAGCAGCTCCAAATATTCAAAGAGGCTTGCGAGGCCGAAGCTTCCAAAAAAAGTCTAAGTATATGAAGGGGCTTCAAGAGAGGAACATTGGGAGCCACCACCTCGGAAGTCGTGGTTACGGCGGAAAGAGGTCCAAATGGACCAAGGAGGACGCGGAAGCCGCGAGTCTGGGCATCCCAGACCCCTTGGTGGAGTTCACCGTCCCGCAGGAGCGTGAAGTCCTTAGGGCCCGGCACCGTTGGGACCCAGTGAAGAAGGTTTACGAGACAAACACGGTCACGACAGAGTTCATGAGACTGCTGGTAATTTTAGTTTATAATCAATTCGACTGCACATGTTAGTCATATTGGTAAACGATCCTTGTGCCTTTTGCAGAGAGAGCAGCACAGGATTGCAGCCGAAAGCGACTCGCCGTCTGAGGCATTGGCGAGGCCCAAGTGGGACACTCCATTCAACCGGGCGTTGAACATATTGAAACGACTCCCGGTGGAAACTCGACCGTCGTATGGATGCGTGCACGGTGTCGGAGACGGCGCCACGTGGAACAAGTACTACCGTGAGACCACGGAGGAGAGAAAGGAAAGACGGAGGTTAACTGAAGAAAACATCGACAAGAAGGTTGAGATTGCGATTGAGAAGAAATCATCTCAGACAGTCACAACAGAGGTAGCTGCCGCAAAATAGGTGGTTGCAGATATATCTACTTCCTTGGTTCCGGCCGTTTTCACTTGGACCAAGCAAAATCCAGAAAAAAATGGAGCGGACTTTCCCCTTGCTGACTTCTTGGGGAGCAGCTTGATGTCTACTACACAACCTTCTTCTTGTAGACGTTGTTGGGCCTGCAACTGCACAGGTTTGTAGGACAGTAGCAAATTTCTTTCAAGTGGATGACCTAAGGTTTATCAATCCGTAGGAGGCGTAGGATGAAGATGGTCTCTCTCAAACAACCCTGCAACCAAATAACAAAGAGTCTCTTGTGTCCCCAACACACCCAATACAATGGTAAATTGTATAGGTGCACTAGTTCGGCGAAGAGATGGTGATACAAGTGCAAAATAGATAGTAGATATAGGTTTTTGTAATCTGAAATAATAAAAACAGCAAGGTAGCGAGCGGTAAAAGTGAGCGTAAACGGTTTGCAATGATAGGAAATAAGGCCTAGGGTTCATACTTTCACTAGTGTAAGTTCTCTCAACAATAATAACATAGATAGAACATATGACAAGCCCTCAACATGCAACAAAGAGTCACTCCAAAGACACTAATAGCGAAGAACAAACGTAGAGATTATGGTCAGTACGAAACCACCACAAAATTATTCTTTCGGATCGATCTATAAAAGAGTTCGTACTAGAATAACACCTTAAGATACAAATCAACCAAAACCCTAATGTCACCTAGATACTCCATTGTCACCTCAAGTATCCGTGGGCATGATTATACGATATGCATCACACAATCTCCGATTCATCCAACCAACATAAAAGTACTTCAAAGAGTGCCCCAAAGTTTCTACCGGAGAGTCAAGAACGTGTGCCAACCCCTATGCATAGGTTCCCAAGTGTCACGAAACCCGCAAGTTGATCACCAAAACATACATCAAGTGGATCAATAGAATAACCCATTGTCACCACGGTTATCCCACGCAAGACATGCATCAAGTCTTCATAAAAGACTCAATCCAATAAGATAACTTCAAAAGGGGAAACTCAATTCATCACAAGAGAGTAGAGGGGGAGAAACATCATAAGATCCAACTACAATAGCAAAGCTCGGGATACATGAAGATCGTGCCATAGATGGAACACGAGAGAGAACACGAGAGAGAGATCAAACACATAGCTACTGATACATACCCTCAGCCCCGAGGGTGAACTACTCCCTCCTCGTCATGGATAGCGCCGGGATGATGAAGATGGCCACGGTGATGGGATCCCCCTCGGCAGGTGCTTGAACAGGTCCCGATTGGTTTTGGTGGCTCAGAGGCTTGCGGCGGCGGAACTCCCGATCTATCTTCTGTTCTGGAAGTTTTAGGGTACGTAGGTATATATGGGTGCAGGGAGAACGTTGGTGGAGCTACGAGGGCCCCACAAGGCAGGGGGCGCGCCCAGGGGGGAGGGCACGTCCCCCACCCTCGTGAGCACCTCCCGTATCTTCTGACGTGGGGTCCAAGTCCATCAGGTGGGTTTCCTTCCAAAAATAACTTCTCTAGTTGATTTCGTTCCGCTTTGACTCCGTCTGATATTCCTTTTCCTCGAAACACTGAAATAGGCATAAAACAGCAAATCTGGGCTGGCCTCCGGTTAATAGGTTAGTCCCAAAAGTAATATAAAAGTGGATAATAAAGCCCAATATTGCCTAAAACAGTAGATAAAGTAGCATGGAGCAATCAAAAATTATAGATACGTTGGAAACGTATCACAGCTCGACTTGCGTTGCACCAGCACCTGCTCCCGCACCGGCTCCGGCACCGGACGTGCTCGGCGGTGCTTCGTCTTTGGTTGAGCTCGACGCCCTCACGGTATCTATCACACCGTCCCCCTTCAATAAATGTATAATATCCCATTTTCGTTGCCTTTTGGATGTCTCACGCCGCAGACTTTTCTATGCAGGCCGACGAAGGCGATGTGCTGCGGATAGAGAAAGGCCTCATCGCCTCGAAAGATACATGATACCCACTCTACGTGGTTAACATTCCACGGCAAATGTCGTACGTTGACTGCTTCCCCATGGATAAGTTCTTCCTTCAATTCGATTACATATTCAACATGTTTCACGTGAAGAAGCTGGATTTTACGTTTTTCCGCCTTTATGCCTTGCACATGAACTACATCATCGGGATTGAGCAGATACGTCATATCTGTGTCGCTGCCCCGTACTACATGCACGAGGGCTTCTTGGGAGTCTACGCAAAGCACCGTGAATACGCGAGGGATTACATCATCAGTTTCATGCTCGCTAATAAGGACAAGGAGGCGATTCTCGTGCCTTATCATCCCGTGTAAGTCATCCGCGCTGCTATCCTTCCTTTGATTTCAATCATTCATTTGCACGGTGAGGCTAATTAATTTAAGGTGTACTTATTTTGCGCAGCGGCGGGCGCGCCGTCCTCATCATCCTCTACCTCCGATTCTCCCACGCTCTTTACTTGGACTCGTCAAAGAACATTCACAAAAAGGATTACACCCACATCAAGGATGTTCTCAACAGTGCTATGTTTTACTACCAAGCACGGGGTGAGAGGTCAAGGACAAGAAGAGAAGGGGCGGCAGGCTCGCCTTCAGCCATAAGACCGACTTCTGCTGCATCTAGCAACCGAGCGATTCTCTTAATGATGGATTCTATGTCATACACCACATGCTGTAGTACAGACGGGATCACCAGAACCTTCACGTGTCACCTAGATCCGGCGATGCCCATATTATGCAATGGGAAAAGGACATAGGAGATATCGAGGATCATCGACTTCGAGCTGAGTTCTATAACATCCAACGCGAACTTGCCCAAATCATCATGAAGGAGGTCGTCGGAAAAATAGGGATGTTCTACGGAGAAGGACAAATATCGCGGGAAGACGTCTGAACATGGGTAGCCTCTCAGCGTCTCAACATGAAGCCTTTCACTAAGCTCGGGGCTATCTCCCTGACATGGATGGATGGCACGACATGGTGGAGTGATTGTCGGTATATGACAATGTGTCCATTTAGTCCATAATTTTCGTATGACAAAACTTTGAGTTATGCACGGCGAAACTTTATTTGTGATGCAATTAAACCGTCCTCCTCCTCGACTAGCTAAGATCACTCTAGTTAGGGAATTTTGGGTACGATGAACTTTGTCATTTATGCTTATGATATGTTGTTTCTATTTTTGCCAAGTCTGTTTCTTTCTGTTGCTCAACTATATATGTTGCATATCATCGACTCATGTGACGATGCAGGTGCATAGATCATCGATGGCGAAGAAGTGCTACGCCAGGAGTATATATACGACGAATGGCCGGAGTGTCAGGCCCAGGTGTACCGGTTTCCGGTTTCTGAGCGACAGGTAGTAGTTAGTTTAGGTTCACGCTAATGCGAGAGAGGGATACGAACTCATGTACTGCATAGTTCCGCTCTCACTCAAAATGATAGCTCTTCTCGCGTATATCATTGTTTAGATGGATGACGATGTATTTGCAAGTAATCGAGACTTGTATTGCTCTTTTTGAGATGATGACGAGAGACCACTTTGTGCTGGATGATGATTATGATGATGACATGATTTGATGAGACTAGTTGTATGTATATGCTATGATTACATTTGTATGTGTATGATATGCTAAAGATTATTGTATAAAGCCTATTCAAATAAAAAGAAATATGCAGAAAAAAAACTAACAAAACTAGTAGTAGCGAGGGGAAAAAGTTAGCAGTAGTGCCGCCTTACCAGTAGCGCTTCCCTGTAAAAAGCACTGTAGATAATATTAGCAGCGCTCTTCTCTGAAGCGCACTACAGCTATCCATGTATAGTAGTAGCATGGGACTGACAGCGCTCTCGCTATCGTTAGCTATAGCGCATATATCGATGGCGCATCGTCCCACGCTGCTGATAGGCCTAAAACCCGCGCTGCTGCTAGGCTTTTCCCTAGTAGTGATGGTGGGGGTCTAGGAAACAAAAAAAGAGAATTATCTGATTCTTTCCTGAAATCTCTTGCCAATGGTAGGAATTTCTCTTGGAACCACCTGCCAGCTGCAGGCTCTGTTGATAGGATCCTGCTGGGAGTAGATTTAGATGTTTTTGATATCTTAGATTGGTGCATTGGTAATATCACAGTCTCTTGTACTGTTAGATTAAAAAGTAATCTTCTCTGAGAAATCTCTTTGTTCTCATCATACAATTTATGGCTCTCCCTATGATGAGAAGAAAGATGATTTCCTCTCTGAGCTCCACTCCCTGTTCACTGACAATGGGACCCCTGCCTTAGTAGGGGTGATTTCAACCTAGTAAGGTTCAAATATGACAAAAGTAATGATAATATTAATCATAGGTGGAGTGATAAATTCAATGCTTGGGTTAAAATTTGGAGTTTGCTTGAGATCAAACTCCCCTCTAGGAAATACACCTGGGCTAATAACCAGCAGGACATCATTATGTCTACCATAGACAGACTCTTTTGTGACACAGAGCTGGATACAAGTTTCCCTTTGTCTACCGGCACTGCCCTACCTAGATTAGGTAGTGATAACACACCTATTGTGTGGGACTCAGGGTTGTGCCAGCAAGCCTGGGCACCCAGCTATAAGCTTGAAAATGGTGGCTTCATAGAGAATACTTTCAAGATATAGCTCAAAAATGCTGGAATGCCTCAACCTATGGTACTACTTCTATGGACATCTAGAAGGAAAAGGTCATAAGGTTTAGAAGAGTTGCTAGTGGGTGGAGTAAGAATGTTGAAGATGAACTCAGGAGGAGTAAGAAGAAGCTTATGGAAAAATATGACAAGTTAGATATTAAAATGGAATCCTCTAGCCTCTTTGAGCAAGAGCAAACTAGGATGGGGGAATCTACCTAGAACTCCAAGCACATTAGCTGAAGGAGGAGATCAAATCCAAACAAAGGTCTAGAGATAGGGATGTGAAGGAGGGAGATAGAAATATTAGGTACTTTCAAGCAGTGGCAAATCAGAGGAGGAGGACAACCTACATCCACTCCCTAGAAGTCCCTGAGGGAGTAGTAACTGAAACCCCTGATATTTTAAAAGCACCTAGAGATTTCTATAAGGACATGTAGTAGCAACTCCGAGAGGGTATGCTCACTCAATAGGGATTTCTTCTCTGAGGGAGAAAAAGTTACAGCCTCTAAGAATGATACACTACAAAAGCCCTTTTCAGAAGAAGAAGCCAAGGAAGCAGTTGTTGGTTCTTATGCTGATGGGGCCCCTAGTCTTGATGGTATACCTTTTTTCTTCTACCAGAAGTTTTGGGATCTGATCAAACATGACCTGTTGGCCATGTTTGATGATTTCCATAAAGGCAATCTAGATATTTATGGATTAAATTTTGCACTACTCTCTCTTATCCCTAAGGAGGCTGATGCCACTACTATGAAAAAATTTAGACCTATCAGTCTCATTAACTATAGCTTTAAATATTCACCAAGGTATTGACTAATACTCTAATAGGATCAATGCCCTGTTAAACAGACTGATTTCTTGCAATCAATCTACTTTCCTGAAAGGCAGATACATTTTAGAAAGTGTGGTTACAGCCCATGAGGTATTGCATTCTGTCCATACTGGTAAAGAGCAAGGAATGGTGCTTGCTTTTGATTTTGTAAACCTAGATTTTCTCATTGAACTTCTAATTTTGAGGGGGTTTGGGAGCAAATGGATCTCCTGGATCTTTGCTATTACCAGGAGAGGATCTGTGGGAGTCAAGATCTTTTGAGAGTGATTTTTTGTTACTAGCAAAGGGCTTAGACAAGGAGACCATGTGTCACCTTTGCTCTTTAATCTAGTGGTAAATGTGCTAGCTAGGATTCTTATGAAAGCGGCAACAGGTGGGCTGATTAAAGGCCTCTGTACTAACATTTGCCAAGGAGGGGTAATCTGTCTTCAATATGCTAACACTACTGCAGGATGGTCCAAACGCGACACTACGATCAGAGACCCTTCGACGAAACTGTGTGCGATGCCATAATTGCAAACGGTGGTGTAAAAGAACCGTCAAAAAAGGTGCAAAATGTTTGTGATGACGGATGCATCAAACACAGTTCAGATTTTAGTTGTGTGTGTGATGCAGGGATACGGTTCAGTTCAATTAACTATTTACGATGAGGAGAAACAAAAGAAACAAGCAGCCAAATGAAGGTGTGTGTGCGATATACGTCTGGGCTATTCTGTTACGCGTAACAGAATATTATTCTATTACCCTACTTGAACTGATGAATTCTAGCGGTTGAACTGATGGAATTCGTGCGGTTGAACTGATGCTTTCTGTTGCTGTTAAAAATTGTCTTCTTTAGTTCAAATTTTTTTGCAATTTTTTTTTGTTGAAATGGGGCGTGTAATATATTTTTGGAAAGCTCTTGACATCCACATTACAATCTTATAATTTGTTTTTGCAAAAAAATTATGATTTAAGAGCAGTTTTGAAAAAACCGTTTTTTTTTAAACCGAAAACGTGAATCATATTTTTGACTTAATTTTCAAACGGTTTGTCGGAATTAAGCAAATGAGATGGCGTTGGAAAGCTTCTGAAAATACGCATCTTCCGTATATCTACTATTTTTTTCAAATTCTATATGATTTAAAAGTAATTTGAAAAACGGTGAAATTCTGGACGAAATGTTTTTTCACTGTTTTTTGCAAACGGTTTGTCGGAGTGACACAAATGTTACAGCATTGGAAAGCTATGGAAAATGCGCAACTTTTGCGTATAGAAAGTTTTTTCTAATTCCTTATAGTTTAAATACGAATTCAAATACAGTTAAAATTGGTTTTGAACATGGTTTTTTTTTTAAGTTTGTCGAAATGGGGCAAATAATATACCGTTGGATAGCTATCAAAAATGCGAAACTTAGTCATGTTGGACATTTTCTCTACCACGCAACCGTTTAAGAGTAATTTGGAATACGACAAGACGGATTCTGCTGTTTTCCCGTCTGAAAAACAGAGTACTCGTACTGATATATGTGTGTGTTTGTACTGAGCTATTTTTTGTAGAGTAATTTTGAATTATTCTGAAAAAAAGTACTTGTACTAATGTTTGCATGGGTTTGTACTAAGCATGTTTTCACTAACTAGCTTTTGCTCTATTTTTGGGTAATATTTTTGCTTGTAAATTTTCAACGGTTTACTGTATGGTCGCCCCTGTACTTGCATGGTTTGTATCATCAAACTGAATGATATTTTATTCCAAAAGAAAATGTTTTGTTTTGTTTCTTATTTTTTGAACTCAACATTTTTTTGACAACGATGTTCTGAACTTCTCTCATTTTACGACTTGTACTGAGGTACTTACTAAGCATGATTTTCATGGGGTTTATTTTTTTGCTTGAATTTTTACAATTTAAATTTCTGTTGTTTCTTTTATTCCGAACGGTCCACCGGTTTTTAACTCGTACTGAGGTACTTACTACGCCCGAACTGGGGTGGCTGTCGCGTGTCTCGGCGAGGAAGAAGACGAAGCTCGGGGGCGAGGCTGGAATCGGCTGGCAAATTTGAATACGGGCAAATTTGATTTTAAACGCGTTTTTCTAATAAGTTTGTCGAAATGGGGCAAATAGTATACCGTTGGATAGCTATCGAAAATGCAAAACTTAGTCATGTTGAACGTTTTCTCTACTTCGCAACCGTTTAAGAGTAATTTTGAATACGGTAAGATCCATCATGCTATTTTTCTCTCCGGAAAAACAGAGTACTCGTACTGATCCATGTGTGCGTTCGTGCTGAGCTATTTTTCATAGATTAATTTTGAATTCTTCTGAAAATGGAGGACTCAAACTGATCTCCATTTTGGGTTTGTACTGAGCGGGTTTTCATAGACTGGACTTTACTCTGTTTTTTCCTGTATGATATTCCTCGTAACTTTTTAACGATCTACGATATCATCGTACCTAAACTTGCATGATTTATATAGTTGAATGACATTTTTTTCAAAAAAGAAAATATTGTTTGCAACGATGTGTTGGACTTCTCTCATTCTACGACTTGAACTTTTACCATTTGAATTTCCATGAGGTTTATTTTTGTTTGGGCTTTATCACATCCCGAAAACTGAGTTTTTGAACTGAGCGTTGTGTTTGTTTTTAATGATGTATTTTCACAGTCCGAACTTTACTCTACTTTTTTGTTAATGATTTGCTTACAACTTTTGTTTTCTGTGAACTTGTGGTATTCCTAAGTTTGAACGGATGTAAATACTTTTTGTATATAAGCTCAATTATTTTTTTAAGACATATGAATGATCATCCCCTATTTCTCAACTGCAAACTTTTGTTTTCTCAGAACTTGTCGTATCTTCGAGTTTGAATGGATGTAAAACTTTGTCGTATCCTCGAGTTTGAACGGATGTAAATACTTTTTCCCAGACTGCTCCAGATTTCAGTATGGTACAACCTTGATGAGCCGATGTACAAGAACATATAAACAATGTATACTTCAGTGCATAGCGCACCATTAAATTGCTCCACAACCATTTAAAAATGCATAAAAACCGGCCAAAGATGCATAGTGCACCATTGAGGTATTAACCATTCATACTTCCTAGATCCATTACGGTGCATCTACAGACCAAAGGTATGTGTACAGCAAGAATGTGAAAACAAAATCTGAATCCCTCTCATGCTTTACTACTTGCTATTCTTACATTTATCTCATTTTTCACATTACTTCTACCTCTTCTACTAGTACCTCTTCCCGTGCTTCTCTCCTTTTTTCATCCCATGATGATTGGGCTTTTTGATTCTGCACCCAGCAAACCCAAGATGTCCATAAATGAAAGAGAAACCAACAAACACTGCACAAAAAGATGGTGTTAATAGGGTTGCAAGAATGCTTCAAAAATACAATATAATTATTTAGTGTAATTTCACTATTACATTTTTAGTGATATGTGATTCAGGATCCATGTAAAGTAAAGTAGCATCTGTTTTTGAAATGGATGGTTAAAGGTTTAGACAGAAGTGAAGTTTCAGCAATGCCCTTGCGGCAAAGCAAACTAAAATGTATCATTTTGCCTCAGGACTCTGCACATTTAAAGCATAATGCACTGAAAAGAACACACAAGTTGAACTGAAAATCAAAACAAAATTTGGGGTAGCATGGCTGTGAGGAAGAAGGTCGAGGGCAGCAGGGCACACAGTGGGCGAAGGACGCACAAGGAAGATGAGTTACCTCATCGCTAGGCTGAGAAGCGACCTCCATCATGGTGGTCCTCGGGTTGGAGTGCATCGGCAATGAGTGGTGGGGCTGCGACAGGGGACAGGTTGGAGCGTGCACGCATGGCGACGTCGTCCTTGTCGTCATGGAGAAGTAGGACTGCTGGAGACATTGCAAAGCAGCACAACAATTTTACATGTTTTCTAAAGTTGAGCAACACATGTTTGAGATTATCAACAGTACACATATCGTATCTTTCAGCTATCAGTTCAAGAGTCATAAACTTTTCAAACTCATGTTTTTCTGTCATTGACCTGATGTAATTTTTTGTATTTTCAATTGTAGTAATATATGTAGTTGAACTTACAGATTTCCATTTTGTAGTTTTTGCTCTTATAAAGATCCTATGTGTTTATTTATGTACTAAAATGGAATACATATTGAACTTAACAATACGGAAACAACAATACTTCATACTCATTTTTCTCTTTGTTGCCATATGGTTAGAGCTTACAGCCACATGAGCAAAATCTTTTATTGTATTTTGTAATAATCTGACATATAGTAGAAAACCAAACTTGGTTTTAACACATACAAAATATTTTATTCAAATACTTTCCAAATACGTTCTGTTTTTTTATAAGCGAACTGATGGAAATCTTCACGGTGCACTTCTGTATTTTATTCAAGGTGAACTGATGTATTTGCAATACATAGTTACATACTACATCAAGGTGATATCTCTGTACTTACAAACTTTATGGAAGGTGAACTCATGATTTTTTTCTTTTTGAACTTTGTTTCTTTTTTCTTCGAACTGGTACCAATTTTCACCATGTACTTGTGTGATTTTATTTTCAAAAAATACAAGACAAGAGCTTTATTTACATCATCGATACATGTCCAACCATTTCATTTCTGGAAAGCAAGCAAATGTCTTTATCCTATTTATATAACCCATCCTTTTTTGTAGAAGTGAAGCACATAATAGAGCAAAAACTAGAAGCTTGATCGCGAACAGTATTAGAAGTTTAGTGCACACATAAGAAGAAATAGCAAATACGAGTGCGGAGCAGCAGCAGTATAGATATGTAGAAGTTCTAGAATTTGATACAAAAAATGAAGTAGCTTGGTATGTTGACAAGGGGTGAAGCCAGAGGAGTGGAGTGACATCCTCGACAGCTACCTACACGCAATGCAAGAATATGTTTGCGTTTAAGTTCAGAGAACAAATGCATTTATGTAACAATAAAACGAGGTTTAGTTTCGGTTGATGTACACTTGGTGTCCTCCGTTACTTTCATCTAGTTTGCTATTGCATCCATCATCCATGTTATAATTTTCAAAGTAAGATCATAATGATAGTGCACTTTTTTTGTGAGCCTTCAAGATGCTCAAGGACCAGGACAACATGTAGTTTCAGAATTACAGATTGTGGTCAGCTATAGGATGTTTCCGGGACAATGTTTTAGCTACGAGAGAGCAACAACATCACATCATGAGAGAGAGGATGCAGCATCAACAATTCAGGAGAAAGATCAGAGCAGAACGGAAGTAAATATGTTTTGAGGAGATGAACTAACCAGGATTTAAATGAACTCTCACTAGCAGTAATTTTTGTACTTCGCATGTAGTACTACATGGACTTGCTGTAAAATACATTGGCCATGTAGTAATTCTGAAGTTAATTATATGATCATCTCACGGAGCTCAAGTTGGACTGAAGCTCAGTCGATAACTGAAAATCGTAGGGTGAGGGGTGGGATCCAGGGTGTTGCTGGCAATGAACGGCCTGGGGTGTGGCGTTGAATGGCCTGGAGTGCTGGCTGTGAACGGTCAGGGCTCTCCGCGATGCAAGCAGGAGGTCGGGAAGCAGTGGTGCCGGTGGTCGAGGTCATCCAATGCTCATGGCACAACTGTACAGGAAGTTGACTCATCACCCATCCACAGTTTTTTCCTTTTTGGAATCCATTGAACTGGAAAAAATTACAATGTGAGCTGAAAGTATGAAAACAACATAACTCTGAAAGAATAAAGAACTAGCTCTAACAAATCTATGAAAGAATACACCTCCGAGGAACTAGCTTTGAACATATCTCTGAAAGAATAGAGAGCATGCAAAGTTCAAGGAAAGAATAAGCAAAATGGCACACTAGTACGCAGTAGTACGAGTCCAGTCTTGTACGTGCTAGTATTATATTTGAATAGTAACTAGAATTGAAGTTCAAGTAACCATGGCACACACATAGCTTCAGTCATGTACACACACACTGTAATAGTAGGTGCAATTAAATTTCAAATAACCACGGCATCCATAACAGAACAAGAATCAGGCTAGCAGCTAGGAAAGCAAGCTTCAGCGGCATCAATACACATCAGCGACAAGCTAGAACACGCTAGTAGGCTGTAGAAGTCTCCTTGTAATTTTTCAAACAGAAGTGCTTCAGTTCAGTTCAGTAGTAATGCATGCACTAGTAGAAAAGGGGGCATTTGTCCCGGTTCGTAAGGGCCTTTAGTCCCGGTTCATGAACCGGGACTAATGGGTCGTTACTAATACCTCCCCTTTAGTCGGTTCAAACACGAACCGGGACAGATGGTCCTCCACGTGGCGGTCGCCAAGCACAGGCAGAGGCCTTGGTCCCGGTTGGTGGCACCAACCGGGACCAAAAACATCCACGTCAACATTCCATGGCTGGGGTTTTGTTTTTTTTTGAAGGGGGGTTGGGGATTTTGGGGGGTTAATTTAGGTGTTTCATATATTGTGTTAGCTAGCTAATTAATAGAGAGAAGTGTCCTCTCTTATGTCCGTGCTTGGTCGACGCTACGTACTATATACATAGAGAGGCCCTCGACACGCTAGCTAGTAAGAAAATGAAGGGAACCATTGAGTACATAAATTCATCATGCATACCGAGAGAAGTGATCGATCGACCTCTTCTTCTCCGAGAGATTGGTCGAACAACAAGTTTTCGTATCATGTATCCGACGCTACTGGCTACATACATGTACAATATGTAAGATCTCTTAATTACAATCCCCTAGCAATTGAAATCAACTTCCACATGGTATTCTCCGGCTTTATTGATGACGTGGTCAAGAAAGAATCCCGCCAATTCCTCTTGAGTTGCTTTCATGCGATCTGGTTCTAGGAGTTCATTCCGCATCTGCGACGTTTAATTTGAAGAAGAGGGTTAATTAATACATATATATGAATGAACCTCAATAGAAATGATGGTGTAATAAAATGAAATTGTATTATTGCTTACGCACTTCAAATTGTCTTTTAGAGTAGCCCCGCTTATTTTTCAAAGTCGCGTTGTGGATGAACTCGCACACGTAGTATCCACAGAAATCATTCCCTTGTTCCTGCCACAAGCACTTTACGAGAAATAGAGGTCAATCAAACTGATAATGAAGCATTGTAAATGGCATTGATGAAAGTATAGCTATAGAATCAACGGGAGATGCACGCAACTAGCTAGCCAGTAGTACTTACTTTCGGGTATGTATATCGCAGCTCCTTCGGCAGTCCCGGAGCTTCTGCGGCGAACTGTTTCCAAACCCTGCAAGACAAAGAAAATAATTATTATACTTGAGATATCAGGAAATGAACAAAAAGTTGCCGATATGGTGCGATAATGATCGATTGAACTTACTTGTTGAGCAATTCAGTCATGTCTGCATAGGTTTCGGGATCTTTCCATCTCGAGTCTAAGACGGCTACTAGTCCCCGCTCAAGCTTAATCTCTAGAAGAACATAGTGGTACCTGCGCACGCATGCATAACTCATCAATTACATTACTATAACCTCGCTCGAGTAATAAGGGAAACCGAATATGCACACGACAGTAACAATCACTTGCCGTTGTAAGGAAAGAGTATGGTATCTTTGTTTTGATTTTTGATCAACGATTGTAGCAAGTTGTCCTCGGCCTATTCGACGTGCTTTTTAACCAGAAATTCATCTATGATATTTGTGTTAATGAACCCAATATCATAAATTTCTTGTTTTTTGCACTCGACGATCTTCAATCTGCATAATATATTGAGGATAATTAATTCTAAATACATGCAATGAAAGAGCCGAGCTATATATAGAGACTTAATGACAGAAATAGTACTTACAGGCAGTAGCAAAAGACCGTTAACTTATCGAGGGCCTGTTGATTGAAGAACGTGAAGAACTCCTCAAATGGAACACACAACATATCAGTTCCAACGAGGTCGTGCTCCTCTTTAATGTGCAGATACAAACTATTCGCCCCCCCCCCAGACTCTCTGCAGGTTTTCATGTACCAAGTATGGAATCTTTGCATCATCGTTGTTAGAGATTTTTCATCTTTGACGAGAGGCTTCCCGTACTCGTATATGTGTTCGTCCACCTCCATGAAATCAGGAAGTTGATCGTCAGGTAGGTAATCTTGTAGATTGCCATAACCGGCCACCATCCCCGGAGCATTAGCGACGATGTTGCCACTAGACACATTGAGCGGGGGGCACGATTGGTTTGCTTGTTCGCCGAGCTGGTCAATTTTTTCGCAGCTGCTTGTTCTCTTGACCTTCGATGTCTGACAGTACTTCCCGACCGCTCCGCTTGGAGATATGTATGTTCAGTAATGCGCTCATAGTTGGTTCTCGGCGGAGACTATGCCGGTTTCCTCAGGGCATCGAGAGTGCGCTTTGCTTTCACCGGATCTACCTTCTCCTCCAGAGGTGGATGTCTCTTTGCTTTCACCCCTTCAAAGAACTCCTTCACATGGGTCCGCACGGTCGTATCGTTTTCCTCCTCGGTCCTCTCGTACGGTAACTTCTCTAGAGGCTTGAGAGGTGGACCGTATCTGTATTGCCTCCGCCTCTGGTTGTCTTTGCTAGACGCCAGAGCAGACGGAGCGGCTGCGGCGTCTGTCTTCTTTCGTGCTTGCTTACGAGGCGGAGGAGAAGGACTACGACACACCGGAGCAGCCGGGGCGGCGGCGGGTCTCTTCCGCCCTTGCTGGCGAGGCGGAGAAGGAGGAGGCTGCTGGCTGCTCGGGAGCGCTGGTGCAGGCGGAGAAGGAGGCGGAGTGCCGCCACGCGCCGGAGAAGGAGGCGGAGTGCCGCCACGCGTGCCCTGATCGTCACTCACCGGAGGAGGAGGCGATGGAGGAGGCAGAGTGCCCTGACTCACCGGAGGAGGAGGAGGAGGCGGAGGCGTCCAGTTCGGAAGGTTGATGAGCTCCTTCCGCCATAGGCATGGAGTCTTCAGAGCAGAACCCAGCCTAGTCTCCCCTTCACCGGTAGGGTGGTCAAACAGGAGGTCCTCAAATCCCTTCGTTATTTCATCCACCATCACCTTAGCATATCCTTCTGGAATCGGCCGGCAGTGATAAGTTGCGTCGGGTCCACTAGGATAAACAGAGCCAACAGCCGCCTTGACCTTCAAATTCATCCATCGCGTCATAATGTGGCAATTTTGAGACTCCGTGATAGCATCCACGGGATAGCTAGCAAGAGCCGTCAAGACATGCTCCGGCTGAAGCAGCTCGGTGGAAGCCACGCTGCTTCTCCGCTGATATGGCGGGGTAACCGGGAAGCTTGGCGGTCGTTCTTTGTGATCTGCGCTTCTCGTTCCTCTAGCCCCATTACCCTTTCGTGCAGCGCTGCGGTTAGCCCTGCTCCGTTTCTTCCTCCTCTCGTGGGTTTTGCAACCCCTGCGTCCGTAAAACCAACCTTCCACGGAATGGAGCCTAGCGTGCCTCGTGTCCGTCCAGGGTGCTCAGGATTCCCGAGGGCCGTTGTGAGCTCGTCCTTCTCCCTGTCTGGAACGAACGTCCCTCGCTGCGCTGCATCGACATAGTGTCAAAGGTTCTTGACTGGTATTTGCAGTTGCTCGTCCGTCCAATGGCACTTCCCTAATACAGGGTCCAAGGTTCCGCCAGCCCCGAAGAACCAAGTCCAGCAACGATCTGGCTAGTACATTGTCTCTGGTTCGATCGCTTTTTCAAGCAGATCATTCTCAGCCTTGGACCACTTAGGCCGGGCTTTGAGGTAGCCACCTGACCCCGAGCAATGGTGAAGCTTCTTTTTCGCAGCATTTTGCTTGTTTGTCGCCGACGTCTTCTTACTCTTTTCCGATGTCTTGTGGGCCACAAATGCGGGCCAGTGATCTTTGATCTTCTCATATTTGCCGATGAATTCTGGTGTCTTTTTTTTGTCGACAAACTTGTTCAGCTCTTACCTCCACCTCCTGAATAGGGTTGCCATCTTCTTAAGAGCACAAGACTTGATTAATTGATCTTTAACTGGCTTCTCCGGATCCTCCTCTGGCGGTAGGGTGAAATTTGCCTTCAGCTGAGTCCAAAGATCTTCTTTCTGCATATCATTGACATAAGACACCTCAGGGTCTTCCTCCTTAGGCTTATACCATTGCTGGATGCTGATCGGGATCTTGTCCCTAACAAGAACCCCGCATTGAGCAGAAAATGCCTTCTTTGTCCGGATGGGTTCAATCGGTTCACCGTCGGGCGTGATTTCTATGATCTCAAACCTTTCATCCGAGCTCAACTTTTTCTGTGGGCCTCGTCTCCTTATCGAAGTTGTGCTCAATCCGGAGGGCTAGAAAAAGGAAGAAAGACGAGAGTTAATTAATATGTGTACACATACCAAAACAATGAATGCATCAATTAACTAGTCAACACGGGCTTAACTAATATATATATACCTGGCCGGACTTGGTTCGGTCATGGGAGCAGTTAGCACGGTCTCCTTCTTGTACCTCCATTGAGTCACCGGAGCCATCATGAACATATCCCTCTTCTTGTACCGGCATTAATGGGTCGGAGCCTTCATGAACATATCCCTCTTCTTCACCCAGTCCTTCCTGACCATCAGAGTCGTTGAGAAATGATGCAACGACATCACTTCCTTGTGCGATTATGTCCCCCAACATCGCTTCTGTTTCTTCGTCTCGGGAGTGCTCCATAGTTTCTGCAAATATTTACAACATGTCAATTATTATTCAAACATGGTACAGATGGCCTCGACGCTTCTTCTCTAGGGTTCGGGGTCGCCTCGACACAACGCTTCAAGGGTTTGGGGTGGCCTCGACGACAACGCTCTTTTAACTTGGTAAATTTGGGTGGCCTCGAGAGAGTTAATTTGTCGGGTAGGGGCGTGGCGGGAGGGGGTAGGAGACCAACATCGCTTTCTCTCTAGGGTTTGGGTGTCCTCGAGAGTTCTGGTCGAGCAAGAGGGCCGAGGGGGGTGCTGTCGTTGTATAAGTTATCACGGTCGAGAGGGGGTATATATATCGACCGCCCCTCATGTCGAAGTTATCTAGAGGGGGTTATATCGACAACGACGCGACATACATATACATGGGGAAATAATGTTATCGGGGAGGGGGTATCGGTACCCCCCCTCATGTTGAAGTTTCTTCTTTCTCCTCTATTCCTTTCTTTCTTCTTCTCCTCTTCTTTTTCTTCTTCTCCCTCGAGAAAGGAAAATAATTAAGGAAAAGGAAGAAAAGAGGAAGAATGAAGAAGGAAGAAGAAGAAGAAGAAAAAGAAGAAGAAAAAAAAAGGAGAAGAAGAAAAAATAGAAATGAAATTTTTTTTCTTCTCCCTCGAGAAAGGAAAAAAATTTCTTCCTTTTTTTCTTCTTCTTCTTCCTTCTTCCTTCTTCCTCTTTTCTTCATTTTCCTTATTTTACTTTCTCCTCTACACTAACCTAAAATCGATATCTACTAACAATCTAAATAAAAATTAATACATATATGAAAAAACATATATAAACAAAAAATGCTATGAACATTATATTCATACATACATATATAGCCACATCCATTCATCATATATATAGCTACCACATACATATATACATTATATATATGAAAAAATGCAATGAACAAAAAAATACACTTATGAAAAAAATACTATGAACATATACACATATATACACATACAAACACATATACACAAAAAATGCAAAAATGCTATAGAAATTGCTATGGAGGAAAATGCAGGCAGGCGGCGTGGCGGGCGCGGCGGCAGCTGGCAGGCAGTGGCAGCGCACGGCGGCAGCCAGAGCGGGCGGCGGCGCGCGCCTTGAGACAGAGCGACGCGCCCGCCACGCAGGGCGGCCGCGATGGCGTCTGGGGCGCGAGACGGGAGGGCGCGAGGCAGGCAGTGCTCACAGAGGCGGAGGCGACGCTGAAGGCGAGCAGCCTGACGGCGTCGGTGGCGGCGGCGACGGCAAGGTGGAGCAGGGGCGGCGGGCGGCGACGGCGACGAGGAGGAGCAGGGGGCATCGGGGGAGAAGTAGGCGATTTGGCCGGAAACTGCTAAGTTCTGCTTATATAGCAAAGCCTTTAGTCGGTTGGTGGCACCAACGGGACTATCTGCTAGTCGGTTGGAGCCACCAACCGGACCAAAGGCCTCTTTTCAAGAGCCCAAAGGGCGGAAGCGGCGGCTTTGGTCGGTTGGTGGCACCAACCGGGACTAAAGGTGAGCATTAGTACCGGTTCGTGGCACCAACCGATACCAATGCCCTCCTTTAGACCGGTTGGTGCCACCAACCGGACCAAAGGCCTGTCTTTGCCTGCGTCGGGGCCAAAGTTTAGTCCCACCTCACTAGTTGAGAGGCGCGCGAAGTGGTTTATAAGCCCCACTGCCGCACCCCTCTCGAGCTCCTCTCCACCGTAGGCTCGCGGGCCTACTTGCTACTGCTTTGCTGATCGTATACGGGCCTCTGCGGGCTGAATCTGGCCCATGGTAGGGTTTCTAGTCGTATTCAGGCCGTGGAGGCCCAGTAGGAGGCATTTTTTTTTTGTTTTTTTTGTTTTCTTTACTTATTGTTGCTATTTTTATTTTTTCAGTTTTTTTGTTTTGTTTTCTGCATTATTTACTTTCTTTTTTTTGCTTTATTTTTTAATTCTTTTTGCTTTTACTTTTAGGAAAATTATAAACTTTCTGTTAGTGCCATTAGTTTTCAAATTTGAAAACACTTTTTTTGTTTTTTGTTTTCTTTCTTGCTTTATTTATTTTATTATTTTGTTTCTACTTACAACAAAATACTTATTGTTGCTATTTTTAGTTATTTTCCAGTTTTTTTGTTTTGTTTTCTGCACTATTTATTTTCTTTTGTTTTTTGCTTTATTTTTTAGTTCTTTTTTGCTTTTAGTTTTAGAAAAATTATAAACTTTCTGTTAGTGCCATTAGTTTTCAAATTTGAAAACACTTTTTTTTGTTTTTTTGTTTTCTTTCTTGCTTTATTTATTTTATTTTGTTTCTACTTACAACAAAATACTTATTGTTGCTATTTTTAATTATTACGAGGGCCGAACCATAAGACATTAAAGCATTTCAAATGATATCTGAAAAATTTGAAAGTTGGCATGGTATCATAAATTCACCCACATAGCATGTGCATGTACAAAACGGACAATGGTATCATACTCGTCTGTTACAAAGTTGGCATGGTATCATCATAATAGTTGCGGGCAAAAGTCTTCACTTTTTCTTCGCTTGTGTCATTTGCTTATTACGCCGTAACCATGGATAATCTTCATTGTTTATCAGAATGTTGGGGTCAGCCTTGACTTTGATGGGAGGAATTTCATGAAACTTTTCATAATCTTCAGACATGTTTGTCTTGCCCTTCACTCCCACGATGTCCCTTTTTCCTGAAAGAACTATGTGGCGCTTTGGCTCATCGTATGATGTATTTGCTTCCTTATCTTTTCTCTTTCTCGGTCTGGTAGACATGTCCTTCACATAGATAACTTGTGCCACATCATTGGCTAGGACAAACGGTTCGTCAGTGTACCCAAGATTTTTCAGATCTGTTGTTGTCATTCCATACTGTGGGTCTATCTGTACCCCGCCTCCTGACAGATTGACCCATTTGCACTTAAACAAAGGGACCTTAAAATCATGTCCGTAGTCAAGTTCCCATATGTCCACTATGTAACCATAATATGTGTCCTTTCCCCTCCCGGTTGTTGCATCAAAGCGGACACCGCTGTTTTGGTTGGTGCTCTTTTTATCTTGGTCAATCATGTAAAATGTATTCCCATTTATCTCGTATCTTTTCCAAATCAATACAGTCAAAGATTGTCCCCTGGACAACAAGTACAGCTCATCACAAACAGTGTTGTCACCTCTGAGACGTGCTTCCAACCAACTGCTGAAAGTCCTGATGTGTTCACATGTAATCCGATCGTCACACTTTTCACGGGTGTTTGGGCCTTGTTGTTCTTGTGTTCATCGACATCTTGGGTCACCAAGGTAGAGTTACGTAGAAGCTGTAGTGTGCTTGAGACCAAGAATATCCGTCCTGCATATTATTGAGTCCCTTCAAGCGTGCCTTTTCGATCAGTCTCCCCTCATACCGCGATTTAGGGAGACCTATCTTCTTAAGGCCAGGAATGAAGTCAACACAAAACCCGATGACATCCTCTGTTTGATGGCCCATGAAGATGCTTCCTTCCGGCCTAGCGTGGTTACGGACATATTTCTTTAGGACTCCCATGAAACTCTCAAAGGGGTACATATTGTGTAGAAATACGGGGCCCATAATGACAATCTCATCAACTAGAAGAACTAGGACGTGCGTCATGATATTGCAGAAGGATGGTGGGAACACCAGCTCGAAACTGACAAGACATTACACCACATCACTCCTTAGCCTTGGTATGATTTCTGGATCGATCACCTTCTGAGAGATTGCATTGAGGAATGCACATAGCTTCACAATGGCTAATCGGATGTTTTCGGTAGAAGCCCCTCAATGCAACCGAAGCGATTGCGTCATAATCACGTGGCGATCATGAGACTTTAGGTTACGAGACTTTTTCTGCCATGTTTATTATTCCTTTTATATTCGACGAAGCCGGTCGGGACCTTCATACTCAGCGGGCATTCAAAGAAGATTTCCTTCTCTTCTTTGGTAAAAGCATAGCTGGCGGGACCTTCATCTTTGCTTTGGAGGCATGCCGTCTTTTTCGTGCAAGCGTTGCGAGTCCTCCGTGCCTCGGTTGTATCTTTTGTCTTCCCATACGCCCAAGAAGCCTAGCAGTTCATGCAAAGGTTCTTCGTCACGTGCATCACGTCGATCGAAGAGCGGACCTCTAGGTCTTTTCGAGGGTAGGTCCCAAAATATAGATTTCTTCTTCCACATGGGTGTGTGTCCCCAGCGTCCTCGGAACAGCTAGTCCGCGGGACCCTTTCCAAAGATTACGTGTAAATCATTGACCATAGCAAGTACATGATCACCGGTATGCATGGCGGGCTTCTTCCGTGGTCGCCTCGCCTTTGAAATGCTTGCCTTTCTTTCGACATTGATGGTTGGTCGGAAGAAATCGGCGATGGCCAGTACACATTCTTCCCGCAGCTTGCGGTATATACTATCGGTGTCAAGTAAGCAGTGTGTGCATCGTGGTATCCCTTGTTTATCATCTGAAAGGTTACTGAGAGCGGGCCAATCGTTGATGGTCACGAACAGCAATGCCTTTAGGTTAAATTCCTCATGTTTGTGCTCATCCCACGTACGTACACCGTTTCCATTCCACAGCTGTAAAAGTTCTTCAACTAATGGCCTTAGGTACACATCAATGTCATTGCCGGTTGCTTAGGGCCTTGGATGAGAACGGCATCATAATGAACTTCGCTTCATGCACATCCAAGGAGGAAGGTTATACATACATAGAGTCACGGGCAGTGCTGTGATTGCTGCTCTGCTCCCGAAAGGATTAATGCCATCTGCGCTTAAAGCAAACCAAACGTTCCTTGGGTCACTTGCAAACTCATCCCGACTTTCTCTCGATTTTTCTCCATCATGACCCGTCGTGGTGCTCTCAACTTCCGTCTTTCTTACGGTCCTCAACGTGCCATCGCATCAACTTGGCATGCTCTCCGTTTACGAGCAGACGTTTCAACCGTGGTATTATAGGAGCATACCACATCACCTTCGCAGAACCCTCTTCCCGGGGCTCGCCGTCAACATCACCGAGGTCATCTCGTCGATCTTATACCGTAATGCACCGCATACCGGGCATGCATTCAGATCCTTATGCGCACCATGTAGAGGATGCAGCCATTAGGGCATGCATGTATCTTCGCACCTCAATCCTAGAGGGCATATGACCTTCTTTGCTGCGTATGTCTTGTCGGGCAATTCGTTATCCTTTGGAAGCTTCTTCTTCAATATTTTCATAGCTTCTCAAATCCTTTGTCGAGCACTGACATTCTCGCCTTCCATTGCAGCAATTCGATGACGGTGCCGAGCTTTGTGTTGCCATCTTCGCAATTGGGGTACAATCCTTTTTGTGGTCCTCTAACATGCGATCGAACTTCAGCTTTTCCTTTTGACTTTCGTATTGCGTCATTGCATCGACAATGACCCGGCGGAGATCATCATCATCGGGCACATCGTCTGGTTCCTCTTGATCTTCAGCAGCTTCGCCGTTGCAAAGCATCATCGTGCACATCGTCTGGTTCCTCTTGATCTTGATAGCATCACCGTATTCAGGGGCACATAGTTATCATCGTACTCTTCTTCTTCGCCGTCTTCCATCATAACCCCTATTTCTCGTGCCTCGTCCAAACATTATAATATGGCATGAAACCCTTGTAAAGCGGTGGGTGTGAAGGATTTTCGGTCGAGTAAGACTTCAGTATTCCCACATATAGGGCATGGACAACACATAAAACCATTATGCTTGTTTGCCTCAGCCACTTGAGAAAATCATGCACGCCTTAATGTACTCGGAGGTGTGTCTTGAACCGTACATCCATTGCCGGTTCATCTGCGTGCATTATATATAATTAAGTGTGTCAAAAATCATTACAGAACATCATGAATAGATAATTAAGTGACCAAATTAATAGAAGTCCATCATCACATTAAAACCAAAGTACATACATAGTTCTCATCTAACAACATAAAGGTCTGCAGAGCATCTAAATTAATTAAACCATACACTGAAACTATGTAAAACATTTCAATGCAAAAATAAATGCGATCATAATCGCAACCAATGTAACAACTGATCCAACGGCATAAATGATACCAAGCCTCGGTATGAATGGCATATTTTCTAATCTTTCTAATCTTCAAGCGCATTGCATCCATCTTGATCTTGTGATCATCGACGACATCCGCAACATGCAACTCCAATATCATCTTCTCCTCCTCAATTTTTCTAATTTTTTCCTTCAACAAATTGTTTTCTTCTTCAACTAAATTTAACCTCTCGACAATAGGGTCGGTTGGAATTTCCGGTTCAACAACCTCCTAGATAAATAAAATCTATGTCACGTTGGTCGGCATAATTGTCATAAACAATAAATGAACCAGTAGTTATGAAAAGATAATATATGCCACATCTGAATCATAGACAGGACGAGGGCCGACGGGGGCGGATACCAAAACCATCGCACTATATAAGATGCAATAATAAAAGTAAGAAAATTATACAAGTATCTATATAAACATACAAGTAAGAATTTCTTTTTTCCTTTCAGAAAGAAGATAAGAACAAGAGGCTCACCACGGTGGTGCCGGCGACAAGATCGGCGCGGGCGATCGGCGGCGGTGAAGACGGGGACGGGACGGGACGGACCGCTAAACCTAGACAAATATTGAGGAGAATGGAGCTTGGAGGTCGAGCTTGGAGAGGAGAAAGCTTAAGTAGTGTGGCTCGAGCATTCCATCGAACACCTCGTGTGCATAGGAGGTGAGCTAGAGCACCACAAAGCTCTCTCCTCTCTGCGGTGAAAAACAGAGGCGGTGGAAGTGCTCGTCATTTCATGAGCGAGGGTATATATAGGCAACCTATTGGTCGGTTGGTGGCTTGAACCGGACCAAAGGCTGCTTGATTCAAGCCACCAACCGACCAATGGTGGTGGGCAGGAGCGAGGCCCATTGGTGCCGATTCGTCCCACCAACCGGGACCAAAAGGTCCAGAACGAACAAGACAAATGGACCACGCGTGGCCGGCCGGCCCCGGCTCACGAACCGGTCCATGCCCATTGGTCCGGTTACGGATTGAACAAGACTAATGGTGCGACTGGCGCGGACCATTGCCTCCTTTTCTACTAGTGATGCAAAAAGAAAAGCAATGGAATAAACTGTAACTGAGCCAAATATGTAATTTCAACAAACTAGACCTCATTGCTTGACTTCGGTAGTAATACACGATCATCAGTTCAATATAAACAGACTGATGTTAACATCACCAATATGTTGTCCGTCCAACCTCCCTTGGGATGCAGTTCCAATAGAAAACAAATTAGTAAGATAAAGAGCATTAGAGAGGAAAGAGATAGAACGGGTGCATGGACTGCCGCTGGTTTTCTTGTTGAACCGCAGCTGAAGAAACTCCTACAGGCTACAGGTCGTAATGAAGAAAAAACGGAGATGAGGTTGTGTGGCGGCGGCGCTGAATGTAAAGGAGCTTCGGGATCTATCGTGTGACGCGCGGCCAGGGCCGGCCCTGAGGGGGGGCAGGGGGGGCGACCGCCCCGGGCCCCCGATGGTCAAGGGGCCCCTCCCAAGGCACGCACGTAGGAAGGGCCCTTGCCCAGCGAGGCACCAATGTCATGGATGCAGGGATTGCGCAGAATCAGCAGCCTAATTTCCTTCAATCTCGCACACAAGTCACGCGAGCAAACGCAGCTTTCCTTCTTCTATACCATGGCTATTCCCCCACTAGTAGTTCTGTAGGTGTACGTCGTCATGTACAGATGTACTCTATTCACCCTTCCAAATTTAGATTGTTATTCCATATCCCAAGCCCCGATCTCGCTCTTGTGTTTCTCTCGCCGGCAGCGAACACTGAATCGATTCAAGGCCGAGGCGATCCTATTCTGGGACCCAATCGCAGGAAATGAATGCACAATTGAGCGCCTCCTGCCAGAGCCAGGCACCAGTTCACTTTGCGTCATCGTCGAGCGCCCGTCGTCGACGACGGATCACCGACGCCGATCCAATCCAACCGATCTTAGGTACTCTCTCCGTTTCAAAATAGATAACTCAACTTTGTACTTACATCATATTACCGCTTCTCACTCATACTGCTAACTAACTAATGTAGTTTTCTATACACGATGCATATTTTCCGTCATTCCCTCTATAAAATATTCTTTTTGGGTTTATCTAAGAATCTGTTCATACCGTTTTATATTTGGGTATATTAATTAAAATCAAAATACAACGCGACGGCCGCGCTACATGATACATCGAACTTCCTATATTTGAATTTATTAGCCCTCCCTTGAATATTGAGCCTAAAGTTGATTAGAAATTTTACTCGTTTTCTGCAAAAAAAGAAAGAAATTTTACTCGTAGAAGTGTGAGTTATATATAAGCTATCGTTGGGTTAGTATTCAAATAACATTTTGAATGATCTTTATTTTGTGATATATAACACATAGTTTATTAGTCAAATGGTAGGTCAAAACTAGGCTTTAAACCCGAAAAGGACTAATAAATCCAAACAGAGAAAAAACCGTACCGAGCACACAATGCTGATTGCCGGAATTATGACAACATCATGGATCCATACTTATAGATCTCACAAGAGATCAAGTTGCGGCGGCAGCTATATGAGCGAAAACGAGTTATAAATCTCGTATCTACTATTATTGTTATAATTTTTCTCTATTATATAGGGGGGCCCGAGTTTTTGTTTCGCCCCGGGCCCCCAAATTCTCAAGACCGGCCCGCGCGGCTGGTCACCGGAGCGAGCGCCGGGCGAGCGAGTAGGGTCGCCGGAGGGGAGCGGGGAGGGGGGATCCAAGGACCAGGGGCGCCATGCGTGAAGACGGGCAGCTCCCCTGTCATCTTCCTCGTCGTCGCTGGGAGGCGGTGAGCCGCGCTAGAAACCGGCGGTGATGGGAACCGCAGGAGATGGCGCGCGGTGCTCGGAGGGATCTAGGTCGGTGGCAGAGGGAGGTGGCCTGAGGCGCGGCGGCGACGGAGGGAGGAGGCCGGAGATGGGAGTCTCAGGGGCGGAGGCGCGCCAGGGCTGGGGTCGCCGGGGCTGGGGGCGCCAGGGCTGAGGCCCTTGTGATGGGGAAGCGGCGAGGCGCCGGGTGGCCAGGCGGCGGCGGGCGCGGGCTGGCCGGGCGGCGGCGAAGCGCGGGGTGGTCGGGCGGCGACGAGGCGCGGAGTGGCCGGGAGGCGGCGGGGCGCAGGGAGGTAGGGCGCCGGCGGGGGGGCGGGGTGGCCGGGCGGCAGCAAGCCGCGGGGTGGCCAGGAGGCAGTGGGGCGCAGGGTGGCCGGGCGCCGGCGGGGAGCGGGTGGCCATGGGGCGACGAGGCACTGTGGGGTGTGCGGATAAGAGGGAGGAGACGAGGTTGGGGTGGCCGGGTGGGCCTTTGTCTGTTGGTCGTTTTTGTCTATTTGGTTTAGTTGGTTTTCTGGGTCAGAAACTCAGAATAGCCCTGTCATTGAAATAAACATCCAATTACATAAGTGACTGTAGATCATTCGCACACACCTCAATAAACAATTGCATGCATTCTAAAGTAGAAGAAACGATCGTCTAGTCATCTACTTCTTGTGACGCTCCCGCCATTGCTCTGTAGCTCGATTCCTCGTCTGGGGTAGGAAGAAGACACTTCCTCATGTCAACAATCCGCCTGTACATCTCGTAGCTTGTGTGCGCGTCCTTGGCCGCGTACTTGACATGTTCTTCATTCAGACTCTCATGCCACACACTGTGCCAGGCGCTCTTGTCCTTGTTACTCTCATTCTTCATCGTCATGTAGTAGGGTCGATGATGGCCGAGGCAAGGTCAAGCAAGGAGTTTAGTTTGTTTAATAGCATCTATAGCATATCTCATAAACCGGGCTATTCGGCAAAATAACCGCCGATTTACGGGAGGGAGACCATTTTACCGGCCCGAATAGATCTCGTATATTCGATCGTCTCGGATTTTTTTTGCGGGATCCTGGATACGCTGACCCATTTCCTTCATATCTACGGGATTCGAGCTATTTATCATAGGGACCTGAAAACATAGAAGCGGTTGGCAAGACAGAAAGTTTAGCTCCCGCCGCAGTACTCCGCCGCACGAGCTGCCGCCCACGCCGTGACCTTCAGCCGCTGCCATGACCTGCTGCGGCGCCACGAGCTGCGGCCACCGGCACCACCGAGGAGCTGGCTGCTGTCGCTATTGGCCGCGCGCGCGAGCGAGCGAGCTGCCGCTAGCTGGGTGCTGCTGCTGGCGGGCCGCTCGCTGTCGTGCAAAGGATCCAATTGCTTTTCTTTTTATGTAGAGGGTGCTTTGTGCTACTTTACGAGGACCTTTTTGTAAATTTATTTGTTTATATGGGATCTGTTCTGCCCACAATTAGATCATACCATAAATTCGCACAAATTCATTTTAGGGACACTGCATGCTGTTTTCTAGAGCACACGGTTTAGCGGATCTGCTAGTCTATTTCCCTGTAGTAGTACAGTTTGAATGGCGGCTAGTTTGCGAAGTGCTTGGACAACAAACGATCTGATCCGTGGTTCGAATCTTAGTGAATATTTTTAACATTGTTTAGCGGTTTATTTAGTCCCATGCCGTTTATGAGCTGAAATTTTACCGGTTTAAAAGGAGACCCGTGTAATATCCGCCACAAAATTATGGGCTTTGCTACACCTACGTCCTATGAGCTGACGTGGGCTGATTTGGTTGGAAGAGAAAAAGGGCTAGGCCCACCCCGAGGGGGTAATTAGTTTATGGGGAAGGGAAGTTACGTAGTAGCTTGTAGCAGAAAAGCCTGTTTGCCGCTCTCTGCGGCAAAGAGTCGGGGTTCCGCACAGGGCTTTTCATCCAGCGCTCGCAGGTGAGCCGGCCGGGCCGGCATATTAAGCGTTCCACCTATACGGGTTTTGGGAACCTCCTTCTATGAATGTTCCTGGCCGGTTTTTTCCGGTTTTCGGACCTACTAGAAGGTTCCTGAACCGGTTTATTGTTTTTATATATTTTTTCGTTTTATTTTGTATTGTCCTTTCCTTTTCCGTTATTTCTTGTTCTTTTTTCTGTCATTTTTTCTATCTTCTTGCTCTTTTCTTTTTAAGCTTTTTCTAATTTTTCAACGAACGTTTCAGAATTAAAAATATGAAAAAAAATCGGATTTTGTTCGTTCTTTTTCAGAAAATGTTCATGTTTTTCAAAAAAAATCAGAAATTTCATAAAAGTTTACACTTCGAATTTTTCTCTCTTATTTTCAACAAATGTTCAAAATTGAAAAAAGTCTTCGTCTTTTTAAGTTTTGTTCACAAACTAAAATATCGGATTAAAAATATGTTCCTGTTTTCAAAATTTGTTGAAAAATTCAAAACATATTCATGTTTCAAAATTTGTTCACAAATTGAGATAGTGTTCGAGTTTTAAATTTTGTTCATGTATTAGAAAATGCTCAAGAATTTTAAAAAATGTCCCCATTTTCTAAAAGTGTTCAAAATTTTAAAAATGTTCCCGTTTTCGAATATTCTTTGCAATTCAGAAAACTTTCATGTTTTTCATTTTTGCTCACATACTCAAAACAAATTGTAGTTATAGAAAATGTTTCTGTTTTAGAAATCTGTTCAGAAGTTCCATAAATGTTCATTTTTCGAAATTTGTTCACAAATTAAGATATGATTGGGAATTTCGGAAAAAATTCCAGTTCCGAAATTTGTTTTGAAACTCAGAAATTTTTTCTGTTTTTTAATTTTTTTGTCACAATTCAAAAGATTTTTGTGATATTTAAGAAATGTTTGCCTTTCAAAACTGGTTCATAAGTTCAAAAACAATCCTGTTTCCAAATTTTGTTCACAAGTTCAATAAAAGTTTCCATTTTCAAGTTTTTGTTCACATATATAAAAAATCTTTGGGATTTTCAAATTATTCTCAGGTTCAAAATTTTGTTCTTCATTTCAATAGTTGTACCTGTTTTCAAAATTTGTTCACCAATTCTAAAATGTTTGCGTTTTCCAAAGATGTTCTGGAATTTGAAAATTTGTTCGCGTTACACGAAAAATGTTTCCATTTTTTATTTTCATTCATGTGTACAAATAATCTGAAGGTCTTTGAAATTGTTCTTAGATTCAAAAATTTGCTCTGCATTTCAAAGGTTGTAACCGTTTTCAAATTTTGTTCACCATTTAAAAAAATGTTTGTGTTTTGAAAGTATGTTCTGGACTTTTGAAAATTAATCATGTTTTACAAAAAGAACTTCTAAAATTGCAGAAATGTTTGTGTGATAGAAAATTGTTCGGATTTACAAAAGATGTACAAGTTTTCATGTTTTTCTTTACAAATTAAAAAAATCAGGAATTTAAAATGTATTTGCAGTTTCAAAAGATGTTCGGAAATTTCAAATTTGGTTCACGTTTGTCAAAAAGTATTCGTAATTTCAAGAAAGTGTGAACAAGTTTTAGGTAATGCTCAATTTACGCCGCGGTCTTTAGTTCATTTGACTTCGCGCCACATATATGTCATGAAGGCCAAACGATGGAGATATGGGCTGACAACTGGATACCGAAGGAGATGACTCCGCGACCGATAACATCGCTTGTGGCTGATCCTCCCAGGTACGTCTCAGAGTTAATTCTCCCAGCCACTGCATCTTGGAATGAAGATCTGGTCAGAGCAGTTTTTCTCCCAATCAATGCCGAAGCCATCTTGAGGATACCTGTTTGTACTCGCAATATAGAAGATTTCTGGGCTTGGTACCCAGCGACGAAGGGAAAGTTCACGGTCAACTCGGCCTACAGATTTTTGCAACAGACAAAGATCCAGAGGGAGGAATGGTTTCTCCACTACTATTAAACAATCAAACAAAAACTTTCTTACGTGCACCCCGCAAAACGTACATGGATTCATTATGACCGCATGATTAAGCCCTCTAAACTTAATCTAATGGCTAGCCTTAATCTAATCAATTCTCTGTGTGCATTTAACAATTTACATTGACTGACCATGCTTCACCATATGAAACTCCACGTCCGATCAATTAGGAAACTATAATCATGATCGCGTCTTCTTATCTCCACTACTATTAAACAATCAAACAAGAACTTTCTTACGTGCACCCCGCAAAACGTACATGGATTCATTATGATCTCCACTACTATTAAATAATTAAACAAAAACTTTCTTACGTGCACCCCGCAAAACGTACATGGATTCATTATGATCGCATGATTAAGCCCTCTAAACTTAATCTAACAGCTAGCCTTAACCTAATCAATTCTCTATGTGCATTTAACAATTTACATTGACTGACCATGCTTCACCATATGAAACTCCACGTCCGATCAATTAGGAAACTATAATCATGATCGCGTCTTCTTATCTCCACTACTATTAAACAATCAAACAAAAACTTTCTTACGTGCACCCTGCAAAACGTACATGGATTCATTATGACCGCATGATTAAGCCCTCTAAACTTAATCTAACGGCTAGCCTTAACCTAATCAATTCTCTGTGTGCATTTAACAATTTACGTTGACTGACCATGCTTCATCATATGAAACTCCACGTCCAATCAATTAGGAAACTATAATCACGATCGCGTCTTCGTAGGAAACTAATCACGATCGCGTCTTCGTAGGAAACTAATCACGATCATGTTTTATTAGGAAACGAATTATGATAGCATTTTATTAGGAAACTAATCACGGTCGCATTTTATTAGGAAACTAATCCGGTATTCGCACACATTGACACGTCTATCACCTCGACCTCCTGGATCACGATCCTATCTCTCCCAAGAAAAACCACCACAACCAGCCTCCACTCGGCATGGCGACCAGGAGCTGAGGACCAACAACTCCTTCTCAGGGGACGCCGCTGGAGTGCTGGTAATTCTCTGTACTTGCTGACTTGAAGGGATTATGATTTACAAAATGACACTTTTGCCCAGCTTCTAGAAGAGAATCAACTTGTATGAAATATTTAGCATGCACTTCTGGAGAAAATAGTAGTTAGCAAATGCCGTATGACCTAATAGTCCTCCTGCGAAGCAACCTTTTCTGGAAAGAGAAAATATTCTATGATGACATGCAATGTGATAAGTAATGAGTAGTAGAAGGTTCCTAAATTAACATGATAGCGTGATTAAATTTTCTTTACTTCACCATTTTTTGAGGGAATTCTTTACTTCACCATGTTACTTATGAGCAATTGCCATATTTTGACATAGGTTCCTGGTTTCCTCACTTCTGCTGAGCCGAAGGCTATTAATCGAGGTGAAAATGTGAAGGAACCACTCGGTAACCGCCCCCACCACCTCTGGGGATGTGGGAGTCACATCTGCCGCCGCCACCAAGACGCGCTAGCCGCTGCTGCCGCAGGGGACACGAGTGCACATGGAAGCCCATACTTCTCACAAGTTCAAATGTGGTTTTTGTGCTACTCTATTTTTAGTTTTGTTTCCTTATCGAGGTTTTTGTGATACGGGCGCACATGGGTGCACTTTTATTATTTTCTGAATAATATATTTCTGTTCATTTTGGCACATCTTCACTACAAAATGTGACCGCGATGGAAGAGGTGCTCCTGCAAACTTTGCTTCATGTACCTGTTAATTTAGATTTGTTATGTTGCTTGTAAGACAACTGCCCAGCCAGCATTTATGGTTTCTTGTGAACTTACACGGCGTGCCTGTGCTGACTTGTATACCTCAAAATAAGGTTTCTATGCATTGCTAACCAAAGTGTGCTATCTTTATATCTTCGGTGTTTCTTAGCAGATGCCGTTTACATGTGTCATCAACACATTATTTGTTTTTTCTTAATTTGTAACACTTGTACTGCTGGAGTTGGTTTATTTTAAGTTGTTACATTTGGAACTCCTTTCACTTCAAAAAGGGGCTGGATGGTCTAAATTGCAGGATGTGATTTTTTTTCTCACATGAACCATCTATAAATAAATATTTTTTTACTATTCTTCTATGTATAAATACTTTAAGGTCCTTTCGCTGTTCATTCGGTTAATGGTTAGGACCTAATGACCATCAAATTATTTTTATTGTTTGATAGTATTACACATAAGTGGGTGTAAAGAAAAAAACTATCAAAAATGGTCATGACTTGCATTCTTTTTCTTATTTTCTACAACTGGTGCTTCTCCATATGTTCCCATTGTGTTCCGGGATGTTATTTTGTACTATTGTTTTCCTGTGTCTACCCTTGTATTTATTCAGCGCATTGTTCTTTTTGCACTTTGGCATGAAAGCTTGTTGGCTTGGAGGACGATCAACACAGATGAAAGAGGGAAAACTTTGTAGAATTGTGTATGTTGCTTGCCAAGTTTAGCTTTGGATTTTTAGTGCTTTGACACTTCGTGCAGAATGAACTAAACATTTACATGTCAAGAGCATCTTGATGCATATAAAGAGTAAACAGAGGCATGAAATTGCGAGTTGTATGGGTTGATATATATTCTCCAGTTTTATGTATGTTTGTGACTTTGTGTGTACCAGACATGGACATTCATCGTTTCATGCGTTGTCAAGCTTTCCTATATGCCACGAGATGCAAAGCAACCTTTTATGTACCACATGTTGGCATCTACTTGAAATGCAATCAATAATTATACGTGCATTGCACGTGCACACTTACTAGTGGAAGGAAGGGGCCGGTCGTCCAGCTCCGATAGAGATGAAAAATCCTGGAGCCTGCTGTGGAAGATCAAGTTCCTTCGAAGATAAGGATCATTTTATGGAGGTTGGCGCACCATTCACTTCCAACTACAGATATTTTGAAGAGAAGAAATATGTCTACCCTAGACGCTTGCCCGTTGTGTGGATGCGAGGATTCATGGAGACACGCTCTCGTGGCCTGCACCATGTCGAGGTGCGTTTGGGCTTTGACTGAAGACACCATCGTATCCAGGATGACCGAGAACGAGGTAGCTGATGCGAGGATTTGGTTGTTTGAGTTGCACGAGTCGATGGACCATTCCAGCTTCACAAGGATGGTTATCACTCTTTGGTCGATTTGGTACTCTCGACGGAAGGCCATATATGAATCAATCTTCCAAAGCCCAGAGCAAACTGTCAACTTAGTTAACAACTACATCAGCGATCTAGGTCTCATCACATCATGGGAGGATCATCCAGGTCTAACTGCCCCCGCCCAAGACCGCCCAGCGCAGTGGCTTCGTCCGCCGAGCGGCAATGTCAAGATCAACGTAGATGGGGCAGTGGCTAGGCAAAGCAGAGGAGGAGCGGTCGCGATTCTATGCCGGGACCACGAGGGAGTCTACTTGGGATCGTTGGCGGTGGTTTTTCGCCACACGAGGGATCCCGTTCTTCTGGAGACATATGCTTGTCGGGAGGCACTAGTACTCGCCGATGACCTGGCGGTCAGAAACATCTATGTGGCTTCGGATTGCCAGGAGGTGGTAAACGACATCAATAGGAGCACCGGAGGCCCAAATGCGTCTAATGTGCATGAAATATTGAGTCATTGTAATAGCTTTAGTTCTTGCTCTTTTGTTCATGAGCGAAGGAACTTTAATTTTGAGGCTCATAATCTCGCTAAATTTGCTTGTAAGCTAGGTATAGGGCGTCATATTTGGTTGGGCACACCTCATGACCCAACATGTGTATCTATGACCATCCCTTTGATTGAATAAAGTCAGCGAGATTCCTCAAAAAAAAAACTAGCCCCCACTAACCTATTTCTCTTAACATGTAAGTTTGCCACCTCATCATTCAACATGCATGGAGAAAGGTCCACCACAACATGCAATCAAAAGATTCCCGCAAGAACATATACATGTTCCACGTAACCAATTCTCTATGAATATATTGCAAAACATTCCCGCAACAACGTGTCAAATAGGTGCTCCCGCTTGTAGCTACGTAGGTGTAGCATTTTCCCAAAATTCTTGTGTATTTTAAACTTGGCTTAAGGGAAGATAATATTGGCTTGATTTACATGTGTGAAGCCCATTGTCCCAGGTGATCCAGCAAAGTCCGACTGGTCAGGCCTAGTTGTGGCTGTCTCTTGTGTTTACTAATTGAGTATCTTAAGCTGGAACTGTCGTGGCGCGGGCAACGCTGCGATAGTTAGAGAACTTCGCGACATTGCGAATAGTTTTGCCCCTACCCTTTTTTGTATTGTTGAGACCCAGATTGATAGATCGAGGGTAGAAAACCTAGCTGGAAGCATTGGATATGATAATGGATATGCAGTCAGTAGTCAGGGTAGAAGTGGAGGACTAGGTTTGTTTTGGAACAATCCAGTAACAATTGATATTTTGGGTTTCTCTGTGTATCATATTGATTGCTCAGTTGAAGAACCAGGTTGTGACCCGTGGAGGTTGACACTCTTTTACGGAGAAGCGCAGACTCATCTGAGGTATAAATCATGGGAGGTTTTGAAGGGGATCAGTACCTTGAGTAACCTCCCATGGGTCTGTATAGGGGATTTTAACGAGGTATTGCGTCCGGAGGAACAACAAGGCATTGGGGAAAGGAGCAATGCCCAAATCCAGGGGTTCCGGGATGCTATTGATGTATGCATGTTGATGGACATAGGCTATCTAGGCCAATTCTGGACTTTTGAAAAAAAGGTTAATGGCGGTAGCTACACAAGGGTACGGCTGGACCGTTCTCTGGCTTCTGCGGAATGGAGCGAACGCTTCCCAAATGCACTTGTTAAGCATTTAACAGCAGCGACCTCGGATCACTGCCCCATATTGCTAGAGTTTCAGGGGAGGGCACCAAAACACAAGAAGGGATTTAAGTATGAACTCATGTGGGAAACTCATGAGACGTGGAGAGATACAATTGTTTCAAGCTGGTCAGGAGATCCAGTGGAGTGCATGGCAGATCTACGAGCAAAGTTATAGAGAGTTTCGGTACAGCTGGGTTCTTGGAATAAGCATACTTTCGGCTCAGTACGGAAGGAAATAAAAAGCTTAAAGCTGGAACTAGAACGCTTGCGGAGCGATCCGGCTAGAACAACGCCGTCACGGATCGAATTGAAGATCAATGAGAAACTGATTGAGTTATATCACAGGGAGGAAATAATGTGGAGGCAACGTTCAAGGTTGGAGTGGTTGTCGGCGGGAGACAGAAACACGCGGTTTTTTCATCTTCGGGCAAGCGAGAGAAGGAGGAGAAATATGATCAAGGCTTTGGCAACATCCCTGGGTGTGATGACAGAAAACCAGGAGGAGCTCAAAACCATGGTGACAGATTTCTATAAGAACTTGTATTTATCAGAAGGGGTAACTGGCATAGAGGAGGTACTAGACAAGGTGCCGGTGAAAGTCACGGAGCAGATGAACGTCGATCTTCTGGCACCTTACACAAACGAAGAGGTTAAGACAACACTCTTTCAAATGTTCCCGACGAAGGCACTGGGACCGGATGGTTTCCCCGCCCACTTCTATCAAAGGCATTGGGATATATGTGGAGACGAAGTGACCAAGGCTGTTCTGAGGATTATTAGAGGGGAGGAAAGTGCTGCATCTATAAATGACACTGCGTTGGTTCTTATACCGAAGGTAATGAATCCTACCTTACTTTCTCAGTTTCGGCCCATAAGTTTGTGCAACGTAATTTACAAAATTGCCTCCAAGGTCGTTACAAATAGGCTCAAAGTGATCCTCCCAGATATCATATCTCAGGAACAGTCGGCTTTTGTTCCAGGCAGGCTGATAACAGATAACATCATATGTGCATATGAGTGCTTGCACTTCATGAAACGAAGCAGATCCAAGTCTAATAGTTTTTGTGCATTAAAATTAGACATGATGAAAGCTTATGACAGACTGGAGTGGCCATATCTTCGAGCTATGATGGAGAAGTTGGGTTTTGCACACTCATGGGTTAACATAGTTATGGACATGGTTCAGTCTGTATCATTTTCAGTCCTCTTTAACGGGGAGAAGCTTGAGCAGTTTACTCCTACCAGAGGCATCCGTCAGGGAGATCCAATCTCCCCCTATCTTTTCTTGATTGCAGCAGAGGGCCTTTCGTGCCTTTTAAGATCCAGTTCTCAGTCGTCCAGTCTTCAAGGGATCAAGGTGGCTCCGACAGCTCCGGCGGTCAACCACCTCCTTTTTGCAGACGATAGCCTGTTGCTTTTCAAGGCAAGTGTTGAGGGGGCTGCGGGGGTCTCAGCCTTATTGGAGAAATATTGTAGAGCATCGGGACAGAAGATAAACAATGCAAAATCTTCAATCTTTTTCAGCAAGAAGTGCCCAAACGAGGTGAGAAATGAGGTCAAGCAGATTTTGAATGTAACAAATGAATCTTTGAGTGAGAGATACTTGGGGATGCCCACTGAAGTTGGCCAATCTAAAACGGGCACTTTCAAGTATTTGAGAGATAGAATTTGGGAGAAGGTGAGAGGATGGATGGAAAAACTGCTTTCAGTTGGGGGGAAAGAAGTGCTCATCAAATCAGTGGCTCAAGCAATCCCGGTTTTTTCAATGGCATGCTTTAGGTTACCCAGAGGTCTATGTGAAAGCATTGAATCCATCATACGGCAGTTCTGGTGGGGGAGCAAGCAAGGAAAGAGGAAGCCCACATGGGTATCTTGGGACGTCATGACGAAACCAAAATACCTTGGAGGCATGGGGTTTAGGGACATGGAGATCTTTAACCTTGCTCTGTTGGCTCGCCAGGCATGGAAATCTTGGAAGACTCAAACTCACTTAGTGCAAGAATTTTGAAGGCTGCATATTTCCCCAACACAAATTTTACGGAGGCGAATTAGGCCATCACCGTCCACAGATTTGGAGGCTGTTCTTGATGGTAGAGACATTACGAAACAAGGCATTATTAAGCGGATAGGCAATGGGCAAACAACGAATATTTGGAGAGATAATTGGCTACAGAGGACTGGACCCTTCAGACCGATCACAGCTCTCACAGTTAATCCGCCTATGATGGTAGCCGAGCTAATTGATTCGACCACAGCGTCGTGGAAAGAGGAACTAATCCGTAACACCTTTGTGCATTTCGACGCAGAAGCCATCTTGTCCATACCAATTTGCACTAGGGCAGTAGAGGATTTCTGGGCTTGGTCTGCCGAGAGGAGCGGCAGATTCTCTGTCAGCTCAGCTTACCGGATGGTTATGTCCAGGAAGGAGGAGCGAGGGGACTGGTTGGAGCGGACGCCGGGAGGCTCGTCACTGAATGCTAACCGGATGGACTGGACGACATTGTGGAATATAAAGGTGCCATCCAAACTAAGGGTTTTTCTGTGGCGGTTGGCGAGGCACACAACGCCGACGACGGATGTTTTGCATCACCGGCACATGTCAGATACTAATCGGTGTGCGCTATGCGGGAGGGAAGACTCTTGGAGACATGCACTTTTGGACTGCACGATGTCAAGGTGTGTGTGGGCGCTCTCTGAGGAAGAAGTGGTGCAACAACTGAGTATGAACTCGAATCCAAACGCGAAACATTGGCTGCTGGAGATGCATGACCACCTATAGCACGATCATTTCGTGTTGTTCGTGGTCACCCTTTGGGCCACATGGAGAGCACGACGCAAAGCAATATACGAAGGAGTTTTCCAAAGTCCTGAAGGAACTAACCAATTCATCAAAGCCTACATAGCGGACCTATAAGCTATCGCTGCTGTGGGTAATGGACAGGAACAACACCAAGTGGCGAGGCCTAGTCACTGGATTGCACCACCGGACACGTATGCGAAGATCAACGTGGACGCGGCTACCGCAGCCAACCGAGGAGTTGCTGCTGCTATCTGTCGAGACCAAGCAGGCATGTTTCAAGGAGCTTCGGCCCTGGTCATCAAGGGAACTAGTGATCCATCAACGCTCGAAGCGTTAGCAGTCAGAGAGGCTCTGGCGCTTGCCGATGACCTTAATATTCACAGGATACACGTCGCTTCGGACTGCAAAGTCGTTGTGGAAGACATCAAGAACAAAACACCTGCCATCTATGGAGCTATTCTGCATGAAATAACAGACCATAGTTCAATGTTTACATCATGTACCTTTGTCCATGAGTTTAGGAGCTCGAATTTCGAGGCTCACAATCTAGCGAAGCATAGTTTGAATTTGGGGGTTGGCCGCCATGTCTGGTTAGGCAATCCTGGTAATCTTTCTTTTGTACCTATGAACATTGGCACTAGTTAAATAAAGCTTCACGAGATTGTCTCAAAAAAAACTAATTGGGAAAAGAGTTGTCAAAAAAAAACTAATTGGGAAGAGTACATATTTTTCGTTCCTAAACTTTCTCAAAGGGGGTATAGGCGCCGGCGTGCCGGCCCAAACTTTGGGCCGGTGGCATCCCAGCCGTACGATGCAAGCTATGCAGCCGTCAAATTTTATCCGGAAAAAATGATTCGCACAGCTCACCCTGCGCCCTTTCCCTACCTCCTAAATCTCGCGCCCACTGACCAAATCTACGGATCGATCCCCCGCCACGACGCTGCTCCTCGCCGATGGCAGCGCCGCGTCTCCTCGCCGGGATTAGTCGCTGCACCGCCCGCCGGCCCAAACTTTGGGCCGGTGGCATCCCAGCCGTACAATGCGAGCTATGCGGTCGTCATATTTCGCCTCAAAAAAATGATTCGCCCAGCTCACCCTGGGCCCTTTCCCTACCTCCAGAATCTCGCGCCCATTGACCAAATCTATGGATCGGTCCCCCGCCGCGACGCTGCTCCTCGCCGGTGGCAGCGTTGTGTCTCCTCGCCGGGATTAGTCGCTGCACCGCACCACCGGCCCCAGCATCAAAAAGACTCGTCTCTTGCTCGCCAGCCACCTGTGCCAACCGCGCTCGTCCCTCAGCCGCCACATGACATTGATGACTGTAGCTCACCCGTCAACCGATTCCAGCTCGCGGTCGTCGTGGTTGCACCATTCCCTGCGGCACCGCCTCCGCTCGTCGCCAACGTCCGCTCAGACCACCGTGTTCGCCTGCAAAAAAACTCAGTCGAAAACAAAAACTCCGTTGATTTGCATGTAGCAGCAAAAACGCATGCGGGTTCCAGCCAAAAATATCCCCGCTTCCAATCAAAACACCTCGATGTTGTCGATCATAGCGAGAAAACGAGCTCGCCGGTGTTGCCGACCCTCTGGTTGCAACATTAATGCGACAATGGCGGCGCTCACCAGCTGAGCGGGTGGTAGCAAAAAAAGGACACCGGTTTAGCAAAAAAATGGCGCAATCCAACAAAAACTAAAACAATGGTAGTAGCAATAATGGTTGTGGGCTCCAGCAAAAACAAAAGCCGGTAGTAGCAAAAAATAAAAAGGGATGGTTTTCAGCAAAAACAGACGCCCGATGCAGCAAATTTCCTCGCCAGTTCAGCATACAACGTAGCTAGTTGCAGCAAAATCGCGCACACTTATCCAGGAAAAAAATCTATGGCCTGGGGGTGCCTCCTGTCGCAGCATCGTTGCAACATCTCATGGGGCGGTCCGCGCTTGTCCACCCAAATACATGCATCGATCTCGACTCCAGGGTGGCGCACGGCCGGCGGAAAATTCGAACGGCTTGTGTGGGCGCACGACTCCAGGGTGGCGCACGGCCGGCGGAAAATTCGAACGTCGTGCCGTTTTCAAACGTTTCCGTTTCTCAATCAAATGTACTAGAAAGTGGTCGTTCAATTCCAAAACATGATAATCTTAGTCTCCCAACTTGTCAAATCGAATTAGTTTAGTCCCTTAGCTCAATATAAAAGTGGTTTTTATGCTGACTTAGCATGGCTTTGACCAGTCACCGCCCACCCACATGACAATCTTCTTCCTTCCCATTTTGACCTCGGCTGGGCATTTTGTCGAGCAGCTGGTGCGCGCCGAGCAACAAGAGCAGGAGTTGTGTGGCTAGCGACGGCACATGCAGAGAGTGCAGGCTAGCAGGAAGCTGCGGCACGGCGAGGCTCCCAAGACTCACATGCCCGAGGCGGGGTTGTGCTAGCGACTAGCGACGGCTTGGTTTCCGCAGAGGCATAGTCGTAACACCACTAAGAGCATGGTTAATAATATAGCCAGCTGCTGGCTATAAGCCAATGCCATGTCATTTACAGCCCATTTTATAGCCAACATGTACAATAGTAGATTAGAAGAGTGTACTACCTTTTTATTATGTGGCCCATCTTTCATTCTCACAAAGTCTTGCAGGAAGCGCGTCTTTAGAATTTACTCTTGACGAAGAGTCCGCTTACCTTCTATCTCCTCTTCTCTTTCCTCCAACTAAGCACAAATATACTAGTTTAATCCTTGTAGCCCGCTGACTCAGCTCTATTATACTTGCTCATGGTCATTGCCGTCCCATGCTCATGGTCTGCCTCTGCCATTGTGTTTTTTTTTTGCCGGGTGCCTCTGCCATTGTAAATGACGGCGTCGTCGATGTCTCCTCGTGATCCAGCTCACGTCCACATCCATCACTGCGCACCGTTGGATGTTGAGGTTTGTTCTTTCGTCGTCGCCACGTTCGTCATTCCCGCATCAGGCATGTCATGAGCGCCGCGAGCTCCCAAGCGCGGCGCCGGCGCACAGAGAGGAAGGGCTGACGCACAGAGCTCTGCCATCCTGGACGCGCTCTCCGCCACGCACGGCGCCCAGGTGAGGTGTACGGCGCCCCACGGCCCTCGTCGAGCTCGGCGCCATACAGCACGTGGCCGCCTCACTGCGGGCGTTGAGCCATCTATGCCGCACGCGTAGATGCCGACGCCCTACATTGTTGCGCCATGGGCGTGGGTGGCTACCCGCGAGCCTACCTGTGCCGCATCCCGCTGGCTGCCTGCATCCTCTCCGCGCTCCAACTGTTCAACAAAGTGTCCAGTCATGGTCAAAGTGAAAAGGAAGAAAAAGATTGCCACGTGGCGGTGACTGGTCAAACCCATGTCAAGTCAGCACAAAAACCGCTTTTGTTGAGTTAAGGGACTAGAGTAATCCGGTTTGAGGGATTAAAGTTTACCGGTTTTGAAATTAAGAAACTAATTCTACACTTTCAAGAGAGTTTAGGGGTGAAAAATATACTTTTTTCTTACTAATATATTATCGGGAGTTTTCAGTGGCATTTTAGAATGCCTCAAAAGGTTGAACAAAGCTGGCGCTCTCCAAAAGCGCCGGTGTAGTTTTTTCCTTCGCGATCGTTGTTAGCACTTTCAAGGAATGCTTTGATAGACTTTTGGAGGCATTTTTAGAGCTTTCAAAGGCATTTCTTAACGCCTCCTATTTTTTGTTGTGTTGTAGTGGAGACACTCCTGTAGCACCGCACAACGTTGGTACAACAACCCTGCATACCACTTCACACTATTCCCTGCAGCACCTCTACCTCACGGCCTTCAAAAACATCGGAGCAGCTTCGCCGCTTACCTCACACAACCCCGCATTATGCATATTAATATGACCTCGACTATTGTTAGTCCTGATTGGGCCATTGTCTTTATCCTGCTCATCAGGAAGTGGACTTCTCTGGTATCTTCCTCCTGAGGGCTCCGAGGGCGCCAACTTTGGCGTTTCTTCAGCGGAGCGTTATTAAACTCAGGGAGGCCCGTCCGGATAGGATCCGGAAGGGGAAAGTCATCAACATAAAACCACGCCAGTCTTCGGATGCCTTCTTTGGAGTACCGGACAAGTATCCGGTCTGGGCGACGTGCCATATTTCGGCTCCGCCCACTTGATATATAGATTCCCCCCTGATTGCGAGGGACGAGGCAGAATAACTTCTTCCATAACTCGAAGTGAGCCTCGCAGCCCAGGAATAACTCACAAATGGCGACGTATCCTGCGATGTGCAGCACGGAGGCAGGGGTGAAGTTGTGCAACTGGAGGCCATAGAACTCCAGGAGCCCGCGAAAGAATGGGTGGATTGGAAACCCGACGCCTCTTAGCAAATGTGGGATGAGGCATACTCGCTCCCCCTGGGATGGGTTAGAAGATCTCTCCGCTTGCTCCCCGCCATTGTAGGTGGCTAGTCCGGCACGGACGGGGACCATGTACGCCTGTGGAAGAAACCCTTGGGTCTCCAACTCTACTAAACGGCTATGGGGAACAGAACATTCTTCCCAATCACCGGGTTTAGAGCTACGGGAGCGAGAAGAGGAGCTGCGGCGACCAGCCATGATGGAATGGTTTCTTCCGGATGCACTCTGCGGAATGCTTGCTCAAGGGAAGAAGGTGAGATTCGGATCTAAGGGTCCCCGTCTCTTTAAATAAACGGTTTTCATGTAGGGTCGGGGTGGCAAATGTAAAAATGCTCCGGCTCCTCGTATTCGCTCGACACGTGGAAATGGCCATTATTGAAGCACAGAAGCCAAGGAGTACAACACTGATGGGAAGCCGGACACTGTTCGCTACAACATGTACTTTGGAGTATTCGGAGATGGAACCCGCCTTGCAATGCCGAAGATAATCTGCGCGCCGGACTCATCGTCATTGAAGCCTGGTTCAGGGGCTACTGAGGGAGTCCTGGATTAGAGGGTATCCGGACAACCAGACTATATTCTTTGGCCGGACTGTTGGACCGTGAAGATACAAGACTCAAGACTTTGTCCCGTGTCCGAATGGGACTCTCCTTTGCGTGGAAGACAAGCTTGGCGATTCGGATATTATATCTCCTTCTTTGTAACCGACTCTGTGTAACCCTAGCCTCCTCCGGTGTCTATATAAACCGGAGGGTTTAGTCCGTAGAAGAACAATCATAATCATCATATGCTAACTTCTAGGGTTTAGCCTCTACGATCTCGTGGTAGATCAACTATTGTAATACTCATATCATCAAGATCAATCAAGCAGGAAGTAGGGTTTTACCTCCATCGAGAGGGCCCGAACCTGGGTAAAACATCGTGTCCCCTGCCTCCTGTTACCATTAGCCTTAGACACACAGATTAGGACCCCCTACCAGAGATCCGCCGGTTTTGACACTGACACCAGCCATCTTCCTTCGGTCTTCGTCTTTTCCGGCGGTTCGGCACTGATCCAGCAGCTTCGTGGGGAGGGTGGATCAAGAGGGGATGTGGCCATGGTTGACTAGTCGGCGGCGCCTCCGTTCAGATCTGATCTGGCCGGTGACACTAGCGGTGGTGGCCATCTCCTCTGTCAGTGGTGGTCGGCCTGAGGCTGGATGGTCAGATCTTGAGATCCACCATCTAGTTGCGGCTGCGAGTCGGGAAGACACAGTTGTCAGTGCAAACCGAGCCGATGGCAGGCGATGGCGACGTTCTGTGTCGTTACCTTGATGAAGGCATCACCGCATAACTATTGTCGACCCATTCATGTTGCTCCGGGAGAAACCCTATGATCTGGTATTCCAGATCGAACGATGGCGAGACTGCAGTGTCGTTTTCTCTCTTGGGAGCATCGTTCGTGGAGCAGAGCTGGAAGACAGAGGCAGGTGATGGAGCGGCTTTGTCTGGCACAGATCTTTCGATGGAGATGCCAAGTCATGCCTGGCCGATAGGTGCTACGCTGTGTCATGCCTGGTTGGTAGGTCCTACGCACGACAGATCTTCCAGAATCTTCGCGCCTGGATGGACGAGCGTGGAGTGGTTCGCACCATTGGGCGTCGTGGTGGCGTTGACGGATGGACGGACTGGCAAAGATGATGCAGATCTCTCTCCTGAAGATGGGTCAGCGGTTCGATGATGATGGCGGCGTCTAAAACGTGTGCATGTGGTGTACGCATTAGGTCTGCTGCACCGGTTGTGCGTTTCGATAAGTTATGTTGATGGATCAGCGACGGCACCGATTTTATTTTTTTATTTTTTATTTTTTTTGAAACTGGAACACCTGGCATTCCAAAAATTACGGTGGACCGACCAAATCGGCGGCCACAGCACGGGTTACATCGTCTGGAAATTCCGCCAGCCAAACATACTGGCTATTTGGAAAATTCCGATTGACATAGGCAGCCAACACATGCGCTGGCTTATTACACTCCCTTGGCTGGAAAACTACAGAGGCAGCTATGAACTCTTGTTGCATCTGGAACTTGGCTTCTCTAAACAGGATACCAAGGGGGTTACGGTCGAAGCTTGAGGATGCAGTTGCCTGTTGCACAAGGAGGCAATCGGTCTGGAACATCACCCTCCCCATGCCAAAGTGTACAACAACCTTGATTGCCTTGAGCAAAGCAGCAGTTTCCGCGTGCGTGGCATCCTGTATATCTTGTAAGCCCCCTGCCGCAGCAAGCAACATCTGGCCTTCAGAATCTCGCGCAATGGCGCCCCAACTTGCTGACCCCGTGTCCAGATGAAATGACGCGTCGAAGTTGACCTTAACATAGTCAACAGGCGGGGGGTTCCAGCGGGCAGTCGGCGTAGGAGAACCCTTGTTCTTATTCCCGAGGAATTCAGCCCATTCAGCCACATCATGACGCACCTTTGCGCCGAAAGCCTCCGGTGTTAGCCTCTGTTTATTGTGATTCGCTTTGTTCCTCTCGGACCACCACGACCACAGGAGACTGGCCGCTCTAAGAATCACATCATCAGGGAGTTGAAAGATAACCTCCAGCATGGCTTGGGGGGTTGGCATAGCCAGGAGATCTTTTCTGAGATGATGAAGACCACACTCTCTCCATGCCTTCTTCACTTCCTTGCACCGTAGAAAAAGGTGCCCACCGTCCTCCGCAAACCGGCCACACAGGATGCAGGATGTATCAAGCTCAACTCCTAGCCTTTCAACATTGCGGAGAAGCGGGTGGCTATTCTGGGCCAAGCGCCACAGAAAATGATGCACCCGCCAAACTAATTCTACACTTTCAAGAGAGTTTGGGGGTGAAAAATATACTTTTTTCTTACTAATATATTATCGGGAGTTTTCAGTGGCATTTTAGAATGCCTCAAAAGGTTGAACAAAGCTGGCGCTCTCCAAAAGCGCCGGTGTAGTTTTTTTCCTTCGCGATCGTTGTTAGCACTTTCAAGGAATGCCTTGATAGACTTTTGGAGGCATTTTTAGAGCTTTCAAAGGCATTTCTTAACGCCTCCTATTTTTTGTTGTGTTGTAGTGGAGACACTCCTGTAGCACCGCACAACGATTGGTACAACAACCCCGCATACCACTTCACACTATTCCCTGCAGCACCTCTACCTCGTGGCCTTCGAAAACATCAGAGCAGCTTCGCCGCTCACCTCACACCACTCCATGCAGCATCATTGTTGTGGCAAGCCTGTCCTTTTTGCAGCATTATGCTGCTGCTCGCCATCTATAGCGGCGGTAGCCGGCCATGCAGTTTGCAGCACGACAGTGGTCGGGGAGCTCGCAACGCTCCATTGCAGTACCGCGGCCACGCGTAATGCTCCATCATAGCATCGACCACACGTGGAAGCTCTACCTCCAGCCACATTCGTAAGCACCATCAGCACCAACGCCCACGAGTGGAAGCTCCATCACAGCGCGCCCGTGGTGCTCAACGATGCTTCCAATCCATCAGATGCTCCATCATAAGATCGCCAATGATGCATCGGTGTTGCACTTGGGACATGCATAGGCAATGGTCGGCGTTGAACCCTCTTTTGATTTGGGCAGAGGGGAGATGGTGGTCGCCGTTGGGAGCCCCTCCCCATAAAAAGCACGTGTCGAGCGAAGGATGCGATTGACAGAGGGAGAGATGAGTCGACGGAATTAAAGAGTTTTCCTTTCTTTATCGCTCTTTTATACACTTGTGTGTTGTTGTTCGTTGTCTTGAGTACGACAAATAAGGTTGCGAAATAATTGTTCTCCCCTTCGAATTCGAACAAAGAAAAGAACAAGAAGGAGAGAGTTCAGAGCCTGTAAAAAAAAGACCCTGACAAGTTTCATACGTGTGGCGTGAACATATGTCAACTCCGAACGTTTTTCATGACTACTTTTTTTTGGATGGCAAGTTTACTTTTTTTTCAGATACAACTTTAGTTGTTATCATTTGGCCATTTGGGGAAAAAAAGGCAAAAGAGCATTCGGAACTCAGCGGTTCTCCAGTTGGCCTTCCCTTCTTCTTTCTCTCTTGCCGGCTCCGACGGACCGGCAAAATTCCAAATCTCTCTCTCTGTGGGCGGGCGGGCGGCGATGGAGAGCCCCACGTCGGCGGCGTCGCGGGTGGACTTCTACGGCTTCCTCGACCGCATGCGCCGCCCGGAGGCCGCCGACCTCTTCCGCTCCATCAAGAGGTTAGTTTGGAATCGGGCACTCTTGGGTCAATCTCTCCAATCCATCGACCATTGCCTCCCCCTCCCTCCCCGCTCCCCCCCGCGTGGATCTGATCTAAAACCGGGAGCTTTACCCCCCGCAGCTTCCTCACCTCCCTCTCCCTCGACGAGCCCAGCGCCGAGGCGGACGGCGCCAGGGTCCAGGCCTTCTTCGCGGAGATGGAGGCGGCCATCCGGGGCCACCCCCTCTGGGCCGACGCCACCCACCAGGAAATCGACCACGCGCTCGAGGTCTCACAATCAATTTCCTGTCATAAATTTTTATTTTCGGGATCCTCGCGTTGAACGCCTCTGCTTGATTTGCCCCTGCGTGCCGAGCAGGGCCTCGAGAAGTACATCATGACCAAGCTGTTCGACCGCACCTTCGCGGCGTCGCCGGAGGACGCGGCGGCCGACGCCGAGGTCTCGGACAAGATCGGCCTCCTGCAGCGCTTTGTCAGGCCCCATCACCTCGACATACCCAAGGTCCTCAACAACGAGGCCTCCTGGCTGGTAAGCCCATGTCCTCTGTTCTCACTGCTCATTTCAGTTTACTGATGATTATATTCAGAACATAGTACCTTTTTGAATCATGTGCCATTCAGTTGGTTCATCAGCGTCTTTAGTTTTCTGATGGCAATCCTGCATGAAAGATACCATTCCAGTCGTAGAACCAATGCCCAAACTAGCTCTGACCTCTGTTGATGCACATTGTCATTGTAGATTGCAGTTAAAGAACTACAGAAGATTAATTCCTTCAAGTCCCCGTGGGAGAAGCTTCTCTGTATGATGAGCTGTTGCCAAGTCATCAATAACTTGCTGCTAAATGTGTCCATGACAAATGACCGGACGCCATCTGGGGCTGATGAGTTCCTTCCCATTCTCATTTATATTACCATCAAGGCAAGCTTCTCGTTCTAAATGTCTATTCTTGCTCCATTGCCCTCATTCAGACTTCAGTAAAGTAGTAATGACTGGATGCAGATCATTGAGCCCAAAATTGTTGTTTGGACTTGGCTCTGCTTAGGTTTTATGGTGATCCTTGTGGATAGATATTCTGACATTGTGACTACTATGCAACTAGGCTCGCTGGTTCATTCTCTCTGTGTTTGTTCAATTATCGTTTGGTTTTCGTTCAGGTGCCAACTATTTCCCTTTGTTCATCAAATTTCAGTTGACAAAAAGGCGGGAGATCAACATTGAACCTTAATTCCCATTTAGTCATTTCTTTTAACTGTGAAAAGGAGTTCCCATTTTGGTCATTCCTTTTAACTGTGAAAAGGAGTTACTTCAGTTCCCATTTAGCCATGAGCGCACTGTGAAATAAATATGTCGTGATCTTACAGTTGAAATTGATTGCAGAATCATTTCTGTTTGCTGCTGTTTGTTGTTACTTGATGTTATTTTTTTCTGCATCTTTACTTCTTTTAAGTTTTTATTTTTATATTTTTCCCTTGATTTCACTAATGAACATGAGTTCTCTACGGACTAGGGAGCATATGAATTTCCTATGCCTTGGTGATACTTTCTGTGGTCTACTCAGGCACTCCTAGGACCCATTGCAGTTCCATGTTTTTATGTTTTACTGAATTGAGTAACTGAAGCCACGTGAAAAACTTACGCAGGCCAATCCTCCTCAGCTGCACTCAAATCTGAAGTTTGTTCAACTCTTCAGAAGAGAAACTAAGCTTGTTTCAGAAGTCGAATACTATCTCACAAACCTCATTTCAGCAAAGATGTTTATAATCAATGTTAATGGCCAGTCGCTATCCATGGAAGAAAGTGAGTTTCAGAAGCATATGGAATCTGCAAAACTAGGTAGTCAAATGTCTGTTGCTGGCCCTAGTAGTCCACAAGGGTTGGCTACATCTACGAGGGGATCACAGAAGCAAATTGATGCAGAAGGTCTTTTTCTTACCACTTTCAGCTCATTTGAAACAGATATTTTTAGTATAAATTTGGATTTGATATATCAGCTTTCCCCATGGGCATAATTAACTGTGTTTCTTCTGATGCTCTTGTCTGAGAACCAGTTTACCTAGTGACTTGCATATATACTCATAGCCTTTAATTTTTATTTACTGGCTGTGTTCTTCTTCCATCTACTTGAGGGTTTTCGTTTTTTCTTACTTTTGTTGCATAATCACAAATTTTCAGTTGACATTTAGCAGGTTCCAGATTCCCTTTCATGGACTCGGAAACTGAAAATCTGACGCCAGCGGAACTCAAGCAGTTACATGGGCTCTACAGGAAGACAGTGACCAGATATACACTGTTGTCTAAAGCCTTAAGAAAGTTATCCATAGATGAGGATCAGCTCCTCGCATCAGTAGATGATTCATGAACTGATGCAAAGATTATTATTTTTACTTGACCGTTTGAACAAAAAAGAAGGCAGGATGGGAGGAGGAGATTACATACGTCGTTCAAGTGTCAAAACATGGTATCAAGACCTGGAACCGCATTCATGTTAATGTTGTCCCTCGATGAATAAGCCCAAGACTGCAGAAACATTATCAGAATTCAGGATCCATGTCCAGGGGGTACCAAACGATGTGATACAAATCGATGATCATGTGGTAATTGATGGCCAGCTGAATGAGTTATCAACTCACTGGACGCTAACGATGCAGCAGGTCAGCAGCAGCTCATGGATCTGGATGTCTGGTTAGGACACTTACCAAAGCATTGTACAACAGAATCGGGATGCAAGCTTTCAAATGAGTTTCTGAAAAGCGATATGAAGAGCCTTCTCCTTGACTTGTTATCGCAACCCCACCAGGAGAAACAGCGACTACCTGCCAATTCTGAGCTTGGCATCAGCGACATTAAGATCATCTGCATGATAAAAGGTACTGTTGACCCAGCTTCCTGAGTACATGTTAACCAAGCAAACATCAATTCTGCCGTTAGCCTGACATGGTTTTCTGCTTGTTAGTACTGATGTACAGTAGTGACAGCTGCTCTGTTGCTATAATTATTGGTTAATTAGTTGTAGTTTGTACTGTTTTGATTTTGATTGAGAAGTTAAAACCATATGGTATGAAAAGGGGATGCATGGCTAGTCTGTTTTGTTTTCCCGAACAAATGCTTTGCTTCATTTTTATTTGGTGAACAATTCAGAACATCTAATCCCATTGGCCGCTAGAAAGGGAATGTTCAATTCTGGCCTCCCATGTCGCCGTGGCAGTCCTCATGGGCAAAGTGGATCCTGCCCGCTGCGACGTCGTAGACAAAGCGCGTGTTCACCTGCTGCATCGCGCCGATGATGGTGATGTGCTCGCTTGGCATCACGGTAAGGCAGGCGTCTTGGTGGATGAGGACGAAGAGCTGCTGTGGCCGGAGCACTAGGTCATTGTCCAAGTGCAGCGTCACCGTCGGCAGGTGCTCGGCGGCTCGAGTTGCGCCGCGAAGCAGACGGGTACTGGTCGCGCTCCACTTTTGGCAGCCCCAGCCTCGACACGCTCTTCCACGGCGTGCACCAGGAGGTCATATGCGGGCTTGATCATCACCGTCATGCCGGTCCGGGATCGATCACGCAACCGTTGGAACAAAAACTTTCTAAAATCATTTTTAGTATAAAATTTTGATTATGTTATCTTTTGCTAAGTAATATCAATGATTTTTTTTTAATGATAGATTATTGAATTAATTATTGAATCTTTTTTTTTGTAATTAATTTACATTAATTAGATTAGACTGATATAGTTTTTTAATGTATTTTATTGTTATTGAATTATTTTTTACAATTAATGTGATTTATCTTATGTGTTCAATAACTTGACTGAAGTAATGTGATTATTCATGAATGTATTAATATTCTTATTTTTTGGTATTTTTGTATATTAATTCTATTGTTGATTGTAAATTTTTAAACTTTAAATGAATTTCTTTAAATTATATCATTCATATGTTTAAAATTAATTGTTTAATATATTTTTATATTACAATATATATTATGTTTTAATGATTAAATTTAGGATATTATAATTTGATATTATTTAAATTTATATCTAAATAGTTATTTATTATCTTAAATATTTCGAATATTTTAAATTTAGATTATATAGTAAGTTAATTTTTTTATAAATGTTGAAAAACTATTTACTTTATTGTAACTGAATTTATTAACTTGAGACAATTATTTAATTTGAGTCGTTAAATCATTAAATATATGTATTTTACTTTATGTTTTTTCCTTATTCTTGCGTTATGTTATTATATTTATTGATTTATGGTATTTGAATATTTATTGGTGATGGTAGTATGGTTGTTAATTAAAAAAAAGAATCATAATGCTTTAATTAGATTTTTTCAATGACGTATATTAGATTTTGTAACTTTTGACGGCATGTTGGTCTGCATGGTCGGTCTGACTAGCGATTTAGATTAGTTGTTGGGTAACCGAGGGGGGATCAATTCTGGAATCTGCCCTGCTGCAGCTCTACGTCATGGCACAGGTCAATCAATTGTGATAATATCGATCACATGTATCAATCGTCATTGACTTGAATTGATATAGACATGTCGATTGATTCAATCGATCAATCGAAAATTGTCATGATTAATAATATATTATTGCTAGTCATCTAATATTCATAATATCTTTGCATATTTGTATTATGATAAGACTTTGATACGATCATATGATTTAGAACATTGATCAACATAGTTATTTGCTGATGAGCTATTGTACAGATAGATGTACATTCAGATTACAATCTGGATTATTTATTAGTAATAACTTATGCATGCATCGACTGTTAGATTCATTGATTGCTATTATTCTTGAATGTATTAGCTATGTACATTCTTATATGATTATAGATTAGTATTACTTATATATCTGAATCATAGTAAGCTACTTACTTGTATTGAGTTATTGTTGTCTATCTAGATTACATGTATGTCTAGAATATGTATCATTGATCTGATGATTTGTATTATTATCATGTATTATTTGATCATTATTTTCTGCAACTATTAATCAGTAGATCATACTTTAGTAATTACATCAGGCATTTAAGATGAGTATTCTTTTGATTAGCATATGTAACGTTGAACGTATATATGATACTATTGTATCTCTATTCATGTCTGATGACATCAATTCGTAATCTGCAGATACTTAACTGAGTATGATCAGCAAATCTACATAGATCATTCAGTATGCTACTATGCATGATCGATTAGATTATTGAGATAATGTATGTCTATATTATCTATGCAGCTATGATCATCGATATCACTGTGACTTAATGGTGCATTCTCACGTCTTGATTGCAGTGTGTGTTACAGCATCTTATACATTCTAGCGATCTGTCTGCATACCTGATATGTCCATTGTATGATGCAGTGCATATGGCATCTTGAGGATCTTGATGTCAAGATCGAATCCTCGCATTGCGTATGTTCTCTGCGACTGTCATCTGATCTTATGCACTGCGCTGAATGACTATTCTGTAACATTTCAGAGCTATAGCTTGTGATCAGCACTGAGTTCCTATCTGACTCATGCTATGATGAGCCATGCCAAGTCATGCGTCTCAGTGCATTGGGCGATATGTAGACCAGTGAGCATGCTATGACTGATCGTGGCATGAGTATGCTTGATCGTACGCATGCTATGATCGTTGATTAGCCATGATCGTCTGCAGTAGCTACTGTCGCAGTATAGTGCGTTACATGTATGCTGACTGTGCATATCGATCTGAAGTGCTAGTAGTCGATCACGATTGACTGCTGAACTGGTACGGATCGTAGTCTTCGTCATCTGGTCTGTGACGCTTAGTGCGATGACGCTAGGTGAGCGACGCTTAGTACGTGCGTCTCGGTTCGACTCTCGACGTGTACTGTACGAGTCGCGAGTCCGAGCATGCGGTCGATCGAGCGACTGTGCCGTCTGTCCTGATCGTCATGCTTGCTGGCTGGCATGAGGCGTGCTGGACAGCTGTGCATGGCATGCAGTGCCGTCGTCCGCGCTCAGCCGTCGAGCAGCTGGCCAGGGCTGTCATCGCGTGTGCTGGCTGCCTGCGGCAATGCTGCGTGATCATCGAGTGAGTGAGCGGCCTGGAGTGAGTACGGACGATGCCGTGAGCTGGCGTGCGCTAGCGTCGGCTGGCCGCCCGAGCGCTGCGTCGCGCGGTGCGCGGCTGGCTCACGCCGCTGCGAGCGTGCACTCGCGTTGACTGTGCCGCGCATGCAGGCGCGCGAGCACGCTGGCGCGCGGCGTGCGTCAGCGTGGACATGCGCGCGTGCACGTGGCGGCTTTGCAGCGGCACTGAGCGCGAGCGCATGGCCGTCAGTCGCGCTGCTGCACGCTGATGCCGCCTGTCATCGGTCATGTAGCCGTGGCATGCGCAGTGAGCTCATGCTCGCGATGGCGTGCAGTCCGGCATGGGCGCGTGTAGCGCGGATCGCAGCAGTCCGTACTGAGTACGGTGCGACGCGCAGCTATCGTGCCTCTACTGTGACAGCTCGTGAAGCTATGCTTCGTAGATGCATCGGTTGCAGCTTCTACTGCGTAGCTATGAGACTTGTGCAGTGAGTCTCAGAAATTTGAAAATCGGAAAAAAATTCAAAAACAAATTCGAAAAAATTCAAAATCTAAAGGCCCTCTGAACCGGACTAAAGGCCTGTTTTCTACTAATGTGATCTCCATCACCAATTTCCCATCATCTCATCACCATCTACCCTGCTCGAAATGCTCACGTGTCCCTGGCCCTAACCTTAGCAGATGGTCGGGCTTGCTAGCGTGATGACGCCGTGCTCTGTTGAAGCACTATTGCACAACAGCGAGAGAGGTATGAGATGACGATGTTTGCACGCGCTGCACACTTCGCTGCTCATCCTCATCCCGGATACCATCTCCATCAGTCAGCACAAACCCAATCGTTCAGCCATTCCTCTTCTGTCTAGTTCATGCCACCAGCAACGCATGATTTGTTTGTATGTCTTGTCCTATCCGTATGAATGCCGCAGCTGTAGGCACTGCCAGCACAAGATGGTTCAAGGTTTGCTGCGGGTCCATTGGGCACAAGTGAGTTTGAAACCAACACTCATAGGCTGAAAATCTGTGATTTTGGAAGCACAAACGTTCTCGTATAAACCTTGACCATCCTTGATGCTGTTGTATTTGAGCCTTCTCTGAATTGTTCTTTTGAGATTAGGATGCTGGAAGTGCACATCTCCAATCAGTTTCTTTATTTTCTACAATTTTTGATGGATCAACATTACAGCGATGTCATGTTCTACCTCAGCCAGGTGTGTTTTGATCACATTTTTCTAAAAGTGTTTTTTATTGCATGCAACTTCATCTATGCACCAAATCAAATGTATCCAGTACCGACATGTAGCTATTTGGGAGGTTTGAGATGATCGAATATTTAGTAATTGTATCCAAAACTACCAAAGTTTACTTTATCTGTCTGAAATACAAAGCCCTTCCAAGAATTCAGCTAGGTGAAAAACGAACCCATTAAATCATATATCAGTATATAGGATCCTGGAGTATATTATTGGTCTTACTTAGTACAAGTCAACAATTGATAATTTATCACTTCTCACTGGTAAACCTCAAGAACATTTGTTATATGGAAATTATATGAGTTGATACATTTGTAATGCATATTTTTTTTGGCAAATGGGCACAATGAAAGTAATTTGTTAATTATTTATATCTTTATTTTACAATATAGTTGGTCATGCATTTATTTATATTTATTAAGATGTGCAGAAGGATCGTAGATATTTATATTTTTGACACTATTATTGGTGAACCGGTGAAATATTTACGCCCCCGTTGCAACGTACGGGCATTTACCTACTTCAATAAAAAGTTAAATAAGGTTATAAGTGGATATCATTTTATTTATTATTTTTTGTTTTGATACATAATTATTCTTTTTATCAGAACCGAGCCATAGTGGTTATGTGTGATTAATTTACATGTTCTTCGTTGTTGGTGGTGGTATTGTTTCGACTGCTGTTTAGATAAGTAATTGTCCAAATGTCAATTTAAGACCGGTGAAAACTGTTAAAACAATTGATATTTGTACAAAACTTATATACTTCTTGTGATATTTTTTGTATAAATACAAACTTGAATAATATATTTTCCATTTATCTCAATAACAATATTGATAAATATCTATTAAAAATCTTTTTAATATATAATCTTAATGTCTATCCATCAAAATAAATACACACACAATACGCCAAATTCAAATAATATCTTATAGCAAAATTATTTTGTTTTTTGAGATGATGACCCTTAAAAGAATAGTACCATCCTTAGAGAAAAATAAAACAAATAGAATCACAATCCTTCCTACGCCCATTTATGCCACTTGAGTGACTTATAATGTATATATGTGCATGTTTGTCCATATCTCAATATTCTTAAATATCTCAGCAGAAATATGTAAAGCATATGATTAAAAAATATCATGGTTTCTATTATGACAGTGTGTGTGCCAATCTCCATGGATACATCCTTTGCAGCAACATACTCTACGACCCTAGTTAGAGCACCTAACTTGTTGGTTTGCACTCAACCAACTGTTCACTTCCCTTTTGTACATGCAGGGTTAATGTTGAGCAAAGGTGTAGCTGCATTAACTATGCACCGAGAATACATTTTTAGATTTGCATATATCTTGTACGCTTTTATGTAGAAGATGCTCATGAATTAACTTATGCTAACATGAATGGAATACTAAAGGGAAAGACATATACAATATTCACTTTATTCTTTCGGCAGTTGGCGTATTTTTGCTCCGGAGCAGTCTTGCATTTTTCTTTTTTGCGATGCTGCGATAGCAGTATGTATCCTGGGACCATATGTTGAATACTCTGGTGTTTCATTTTCCAGTAAAAGATGGAACAGGGTTGTTGGCATTTTTTTTGTGTTTTTTTTTTGTCTGAAGAGCACCAAGATCCTCTTCATGCACCAAACGACTGGCAAGCGCGCAGTTCGGTGCCTACCTTTGAGCCAGTCAACTCAGTGCATGTGTCGACCATGACAGGGTGACGCTGCGATTAGCCAAGGAAGGCACCCAACTCACGCTTGGGCCACCTGCACCGTCAGATGTTTTTTTCAATGGCTACCAACTTTTGTCTTGGCCTGGAACTGAGCACCCACACCACCATCATCGACACGTTGCAGCAAGTAAAAGCGCTTCGTCTTCGACATCGCAGCTAGCAAGGTCTACTTGGCCCATGAATAAGCCCAAGACTGCGGAAACATTATCAGCATTCAGGATCCATGTCCAGGGGGTATCAAACGATGCGATACAAATCGATGATCATGTAGTAATTGATGGCCGGCTGAATGAGTTATCAACTCACTGGACGCTAATGGATCTGGATGTCTGGTTAGGACACTTGCCAAAGCATTGTACAACAGAATCGGGAATTCGAGATGGAAGCTTTCATTTGAGTTTCTGAAAAGCGATATGAAGAGCCTTCTCCTTGACTTATTGATAAAAGGTACTTGTTGACCCAGCTTCTGAGTACTCCTCCGTCCGAATATTGTCATCGAAATGGATAAAAAGGATGTATCTAGACGTATTTTAATTCGAGATACATCATCTTTTATCCATTTTGATGAAAAGTATTTTTGGACGGAGGGAGTACATGTTAACCAAGCAAACATCAATTCTGCCGTTAGCCTCACATGATATATCTGTTATGCTTGAATTCGTGGCATGCAGGTATCTAATTGTTATTGACAATCTGTGAGATGCATTAGTATGGTAATATTATTAAATATGCTTGGTTGATATTATTAAATATGCTTGGACAATCTGTGTTATGTTTCCTTTCTATCTTAGGTTCTCTGCTCTGCCCTCCTACCCGTCAGTGTTGATGGTTTTCTGCTTGTTAGTACTGATATACAGTAGTGACAGCTGCTCTCTTGCTTTAATTATTGGTTAATTAGTTGTAGTTTGTACTGTTTTGATTTTGGTTGAGAAGTTAAAACCATATGGTATGAAAAGGGGACGCATGGCTAGTCTGTTTTGTTTTCCCGAACAAATCCTTTGCTTCATTTTTATTTGGTAAACAATTCAGAACATCTAATCCCATTGGCCGCTAGAAAGGGAATGCTCAATTCTGGCCTCCCATGTCGCCATGGCAGTCCTCATGAGCAAAGTGGATCCTGCCCGCTGCGACGTCGTAGACGAAGCGCGTGTTCACCTGCTGCATCGCGCCGATGATGGTGATGTGCTCGCTCGGCATCACGGTAAGGCAGGCGTCTTGGTGGATGAGGACGAAGAGCTGCTGTGGCCGGAGCACTAGGTCATTGTCCAAGTGCAGCGTCACCGTCGGCAGGTGCTCGAAGGCGGCTCGAGTTGCGCCGCGGAAGCAGACGGGGTACTGGTCGCGCTCCACTTTTGGCAGCCCCAGCCTCCTGACACGCTCTTCCACGGCGTGCACCAGGAGGTCATATGCGGGCTTGATCATCACCGTCATGCCGGTCCCGGGATCGATCACGCAACCGTTGGACCACCTGCCGTCGTGCAACTTGTGGCGCTGGAACAACTCCTTCATACTGCCATATGGCAGTTTCAGGGGCTTCCCGGCGACACTGACGCCTGTGAGGCTGACGTGGTAGGGGCTGAACTTCGGGTCGGTCATGCGCATGTAGAGGATACTGGTGCTCCTCATGTGGCCCGTGGCCGGGACGTTGGCACCGAACCGGAGGAAGCCATGCCTGTTCGGATGCCCGGGCCCGAAGAGGCAGTAGGAGAAGCGGCCGTCGTGCCCGTGCTGGTGGAGCAGAGTCCAGATGAGCGACGGTCTCTGCTTGCCCAGGCCAAGGACGCCGGCGAGCACTTCGTGGCTGTGGAACCCCGTGGTGGTGCGCGCGCAGCCGATGACGACGCCACGAACCTCCGCCGCGTCCGCGAAGGCGACGGTCTCGTTGCCGAGCACGCCGCTCACGCGCGCGCCGTCGAGGCGGGTGGCTCGAAATTCGCACTCTTCGCGCGTGGACGGCCCATCGCACAGGGTGCTCAAGCGCGAGACGTGGCGGAACGATGGCGAGGCCGCTGGGTTGAAGGGCGGCGGCACCTGTGTGAATGGGCGCGCGATCGGCACGCACTGCATCCATGTCAGGCTGCTGGCCGTGTCCAGCTCTAGGTCGTACGTGCGGCGGCCGTGGCCCGTCCCGACGGTGGTGGCCACGCTGTACGTGAGCCCTCTGGGCCCGCGAATGTGCGGCCGAAGCGCGGTGGTGGCTGCCTCGTCCAGGCGCAGGAAACCGTCGCCGTCAAAATGCATGGTGCTGTTCCAGCCGGTGCTGGGGACCAGGTGCAGGCTCAATCCTTCGCTGCGGCGTGGCGTGCCATTGTCAGCAGCAGCAGGATGGAGGAATGTCACAAGCAAGGTGAGCATCAGCGGGAGGAGGATGATAGCACGCGTGTCAAGCTTCATGGTTGCAGCAATGCGGTCTGTGACACTAGCTAGAGCACCTAACTTGTTGGTTTGGATGCAACCAAGCCTTCCCTTCCCTTTTATACATTGAAAAGAGTTTGGCCGCATTAACTATGTAGTGAGAATCCTTTTTTTCGATTTGCATATCTCTTGTACACTTTTATGCAGAAGATACTCACGAATTAACTTATGTAGTGAGAATCCCTTTTTTTCGGTTTGCATATCTCTTGTACACTTCTATACAGAAGATACTCACGAATGAACTTATCCTAACATGAATTGAGCATGGAAGTGAAGGGCATATGCAATGCATTTGCTTTATTCTTAGTGAGTTAATTCGTGCAGGCATGGTTCAATGTTGAGCAAAGGATTTGGCTGCATTAATTGTGTCTTGAAAATCCCTTTGCAATGTTGAGAAAGGGATTTGGCTGCATTAATTATGTATTGAAAATCCCTTTTTAGATTTGTGTATCCCTTGGGCTATCCAAGCGACAACTGACAAGATTATTGAAAAGCAGGGTGGAGGGGGGGTGGGGGGTTGGGGTTACTCTCCTATGGTGGTAGGCTTACCTTGATTAAATCTTGTTTAGCAATTCACCTACATACCTGCTATCTGCCACTAAGTTTCTTGCTTGGGCTATTTAAGCAATTAATTCGCAGATGGCTCACTTCCTATGGGAAAGATGATCGGTATGATGGACATAAGAAATATCACTTTGCTAATTGGGATTTGGTGACCATGAAAAAGGAGCATGGGGCCTTGAGATCCTGGCCCAACATTAGAGACATGAACATTAGTTTCCTGGCCTCTTGTATAAGTACTTAAGTAGACATCATTTTGATGATCACAAACCGTGAAAACAGATTATTGACCACAAGTACAATACCACCAGACCTAACATTTTTGCTTGTCATAATATCACCCTCTCAGAAATGGCTGATGTTGGCAGTAAGGAGCTGCTCAATTTTGGTACAAACGGCTTGTTGGAAATGATAAAAAGATTAGGTTCTGGGAGGACCAGTGGTTTGGCCAGACTAGCCTATCCATAATTTTCTGGGATATATACTTATGAAAAAGGAGTAACAATTAGCTAGGTGTGGGATGGTAATAATATTGAACTCTCCTTTAGGAGGGGTTTCATTGATAAGTTAATGGGTCTGTGGTGTCAACTCGAAACTATTTGCTCCTCTTTAGTAGTACTATGTACTAAAGAAGAGGATTCGCTAGTTTGGAAAATGGATAGCTCTGGAATCTGCTCCTCAGTCGTTATATGCTGCTATCAACTTCCATGGTGTTGTTATGCCTGTCATTATCCCGGCTCTGGCAGCTTCATGTCCCCCCTGGTAGCACATAATAAAATTTTGAAACACGTGACAACCTTGGGGAAAGGAAAAAAAATATCCCTGACACTTTGTGTGTGTTGTGCTCTGAACAGGAAAACGTTGCACATTTTATTATTCAACTGTGAGATTTCCAGGATAATCTGGGATGAACTATCAGATATGCTTCAAAGGTGAGTGGGCGATAAGAAATGTACGAGGTTGCTTGGTTGTGGATTAACAAAAAGTAGAATGATGTGATAATATGCTATCTGCTGCTGTTATATGGAATAGTTGGAAACTCAGGATGACATTCTTCTTGGACGATGCTTATGGTCTGGTTTGCAGGTTTTCTGGCGTTGCCCTCTCTTGGCTGGTGAAAAGATGGCGCCCGGCCGCCCGCTATATGCCCTTCTGAGGACTTGCGCTCCCTGGACCACTCACTAACTGATCGAGCTGGACAAGGAAGTAAGGGAAGCCCCAACACTAAGCTGGTGAAGATGAGAAGGACCTCGACGGAGTGGCCAAGAACTCTGATCGCCATGGCCAGGTCACCGCGGTGCGTTGAAGAGTGGGAGGAGCTGTTAAAGCTTTTTCTTCGGCTTTTCTTTCGGCAGTCGGCCTATTTTTGCTCTGGAGCTGTCTTGCATTTTTCCTTCTCGCGATGCTGCGCTAGATGTATCCTGGGACCATATGTTGAATACTCTCTAGTGTTTCATTTCCCAGTGAAAGATGGAACAGGGCTGTTGGCATTTTGATTGATTGTTTTTTTTTTGGTCTGAAGAGCACCAAGATCCTCTTCATGCACCGAACGACCGAGTAGGTGAGTGCACTGTCTAAGAATGCCAAGCAGCTGGAGGCTGACAACCCAAACCTACGGCATCAGTCAGAGCAGTCCAATGCCCTTAACAAGCAGTAAAGATATGAATTGCACACCACATGACACATGTGATAAACAATCCAAACAATTGAAAAAAAAGAAAGAGCTGTGAATTGCACACGAGAAGCAGACAGGCAGGAAACACAAGGATTTTAAGGCTGAGACAGCTGCCAAGGAATTGGCTCGGGAGTTGATTCCGACCATGGTTGAAAATCAAAAGCGAGGCAATGAGGAGGATAAGAAAGTCAATGATTATGGTAATAAAGATAAGGAGAAAGGTACAAACCATCTCTAGGACATGGGGTATCTGCTACCAAGCTCAAATGCCCCCTGATGAGTAGTAAAATCTAAAAATACAGTAATTTTTTTTGTGATAAACTTTGACAAATGTTTTTTATGCTCGCAAAATTTTAGCACGAAATGACATTCCTGGAAGTCGTGAAACAAAAAAACAAAATCTATACTCCAAAAATGCTAGTTTTGAAAACATTTTGGAGTACTGATTTTGTTTTTTACTTTTTTGCCAAAACTTCAACGAACGTCATTTTGTGCTGAAATTTGTTGAGCATACAAAACATTGTCAAAGTTTTGCTACAAAACAAATTCAGTTTTTATTATTTCTTTTTTACTAATTTATTATTTTACGATTCATCAGGATGCATTTGAGCTCGGAAGCATAATAGGACTTTCGCCATCTCTATCTCTGCTATCTATCCCTTTCCTGCCAAATGGACAACATGCTATCTAACCTTTCGTCCAACCTTTGTCCCCAACGTCTGCATCATTTTTTTGGCGTGTGGCTCTTCCTCCAGTTTTCGGTATGTGGACCACCTCCTCGGCTTATGAAAAAACAGACGAACAATGCCCATCCTCGCATCTCGGGCTTGTGCCCTATCTCGATCCAAATCCAGGAGTCATCAGCCGCCGCCAGGGGCGACCTACCTCGCACGCATGGCCGCCATGACTCGCACCGGCCGCCGCCAGTCCTACCCATTGCCGGCAACCTGACCGACCGCCGTCGCGCCTTCCTAGCCTTCCTTTCTTCCTCTCCCTAGCCACCGACCGCACCGGGTAGTGCTCGACTTCGCTAGCCGCCGCCGCCCACCGGAGCTTCACCGCTAGCCTGTTCAATCGACATCACCCACCGAAGCGTCACCTATGGTCTTCATCGCTCCCTCCCTCCGCTCAACGCCGGCTGCTCAGGCCCTGCACAGCCACCTCGCCGCCCACCTCTTTTCTGACGACCCTGAGCGCCTCCCATGACACCGAGTGCGCTCTTAATCCACTCAACTCCCGATGTTGCCACTAGCCGCTATGATTCCGACCGATGCCGGCGTCTCTACGCTATCCACCGGCGCAACCACATCGTGGGACTAGTAGAAAACAGGGCTTTGGTCCAAGCTCAATCTACACATTAGTCCCGGTTGCATTACCGGGACTAATGTGAGCATTAGTTCCGGTTCGAGCGGCTAGCACGCCGGGCAGGCATTAGTCCCGGTTCAAATGGGACCTTTAGTCCCGGTTGGAGCCACAAACCGGGACTAAAGGGTGCGATGCCCTTTAGTCCCGGTTCGTGGCTCAAACCGGGACTAGTTAGACCTTTAGTCCCGGTTCGAGCTACGAACCGGGACTAAAGGGGTTGAGGCTTTAGTCCCGGTTGGTGGCTCGAACCGGGACTAAAGGCTAGACCTTTAGTCCGGGTTTGAGCCACGAACCGGGACTAAAGGGTGCGATGCCCTTTAGTCCCATTCGTGGCTCAAACCGGGACTAGTTAGACCTTCAGTCCCGGTTCGAGCCACGAACCGGGACTAAAGGGGTTGAGGCTTTAGTCCCGGTTGGTGGCTCGAACCGGGACTAAAGGTCTAGCCTTTAGTCCCGGTTTGAGCCACGAACCGGGACTAAAGGTCCACGAACCGGGACTAAAGGGTTCTGAAATTTGTTTTTTGGTTTTCCATTTTTTGTTTTTTGTTTCTGTTTTAAATTGCTTATATCTTTTAGGATATTTGATGTTTTTGAGTGATTCTTTTTGCATTAGATTCAAAATTTTGTCTAGTTTCTGCTTGTCCCATTAGTTTTCAAATTTGAATTATTTAAATATGAATTTGTTCAAATTTGCTTCAAATCCTAGATTGTGAATAATTTGAGTTTAAAAATAGTTTTTAATTTAATTCTTTTTGCTCCTAGTGACATGTTAGATAGTTGTCACAGTAACATTTATTTGGTTATTTTTAGAATAATTTAAATTAGGATTTTAACTAAAACAGTACTGTTTTTCTTATATAGTTGTTTTAGTCCTTTAATTGTTGTTTTCAATTATTTTTAGTTAGTTCTTTCTGTAGATTTTAACATGTTGTAGTATACTTTTGTTAGACAACAATAGATAAATTTTTATAATTAACTAATATTAATTTTGCTACTATTTTGTATTAATAGTTGTTTAGCCTTTAATAATAGTTGATAGAATCAGTTTTGCCATATTAAAAAGTAATACTTTTGGCTACTTTAATGGAACGTGACTCTGGCTTGGTTAACCTTAGTTGTGACTCTGGATGGGGCGGCTAGCGTATGTAGTAGACGGTAGGATTGGATGGACACCATCCCGTACTAAAGGGTTCTGCAATTTTCAAACTCTACCCCCGGTATCGCCATTTCAATTTTGAAAAAAATGATAAAAACTTCGAAAATTAAAATCCTTCGAGATGTAGTTATGTTACTACATCTACTAGTTAGGAAAATTAAAAACATAATTTCGACATGTTTTGCAAAAGAGTGTTATGAAAAAGTAAAAAGGCTATAACTTTTGCATACGATGTCGAAAAAATGTATAATATATCAAAATGTTCAGCACGAAAACCCGGCTCCGATTTCGACGGCCATAGGCTGTTTTGCTAATTTTTAGAATCCTCAAATTCTGAAAGGAAAAAAGTTATCCTTAAATTTAAGTTTTTTTATGAATTTTTGGTCAAACTGTGGTTAAACTATTTATTTAAGAAATATTGGATTTACTAAATAATTCTTTTAGAATAATAGTTTCAAACTCAAACGGTAAAACGTGTGACTTCATGCTCAATTTCAACTCCTAAGGGTTAATAGGAATGACAACTTACTATTGTCAGGAAAACAACAAGTGCAGATTTGGAAACTAGGGGGAATATAACTCGGAAGTGAAGAGTGCTTAGGCTGGGGTAGTGAGAGGATGGGCGACCAGCCGGGAAGTTAGACGATTTGGAATGAGTGGTCCATACTTGAGCATTGATGAGGGATGATTAGAGATTAAATTGTCAAATAATTCAGAAATTTGAAAATCGGAAAAAAAAATTCAAAAACAAATTCGAAAAAAATTCAAAATCTAAAGGCCCTCTGGAACCGGGACTAAAGGCCTGTTTTCTACTAATGTGATCTCCATCACCAATTTCCCATCATCTCATCACCATCTACCCCTGCTCGAAATGCTCACGTGTCCCTGGCCCTAACCTTAGCAGATGGCTGGGGCTTGCTAGCGTGATGACGTCGTGCTCTGTTGAAGCACTATTGCACAACAGCGAGAGAGGGTATGAGATGACGATGTTTGCACGTGCGCTGCACACTTCTGCTGCTCATCCTCATCCTGGATACCATCTCCATCAGGTCAGCACAAACCCAATCGTTCAGCCATTCCTCTTCTGTCTAGTTCATGCCACCAGCAACGTACAGATTTGTTTGTATGTCTTGTCCTATCCGTATGAATGCCGCAGCTGTAGGCACTGCCAGCACAAGATGGTTCAAGGTTTGCTGCGGGTCCAGTTGGGCACAAGTGAGTTTGAAACCAACACTCATAGGCTGAAAATCTGTGATTTTGGAAGCACAAACGTTCTCGTATAAACCTTGACCATCCTTGATGCTGTTGTATTTGAGCCTTCTCTGAATTGTTCTTTTGAGATTAGGATGCTGGAAGTGCACATCTCCAATCAGTTTCTTTATTTTCTACAATTTTTGATGGATCAACATTACAGCGATGTCATGTTCTACCTCAGCCAGGTGTGTTTTGATCACATTTTTCTAAAAGTGTTTTTATTGCATGCAACTTCATCTATGCACCAAATCAAATGTATCCAAGACCGACATGTAGCTATTTGGGAGGTTTGAGATGATCGAATATTTAGTAATTGTATCCAAAACTACCAAAGTTTACTTTATCTGTCTGAAATACAAAGCCCTTCCAAGAATTCAGCTAGGTGAAAAACGAACCCATTAAATCATATATCAGTATATAGGATCCTGGAGTATATTATTGGTCTTACTTAGTACAAGTCAACAATTGATAATTTATCACTTCTCACTGGTAAACCTCAAGAACATTTGTTATATGGAAATTATATGAGTTGATACATTTGTAATGCATATTTTTTTGGCAAATGGGCACAATGAAAGTAATTTGTTAATTATTTATATCTTTATTTTACAATATAGTTGGTCATGCATTTATTTATATTTATTAAGATGTGCAGAAGGATCGTAGATATTTATATTTTTGACACTATTATTGGTGAACCGGTGAAATATTTACGCCCCCGTTGCAACGTACGGGCATTTACCTACTTCAATAAAAAGTTAAATAAGGTTATAAGTGGATATCATTTTATTTATTATTTTTTGTTTTGATACATAATTATTCTTTTTATCAGAACCGAGCCATAGTGGTTATGTGTGATTAATTTACATGTTCTTCGTTGTTGGTGGTGGTATTGTTTCGACTGCTGTTTAGATAAGTAATTGTCCAAATGTCAATTTAAGACCGGTGAAAACTGTTAAAACAATTGATATTTGTACAAAACTTATATACTTCTTGTGATATTTTTTGTATAAATACAAACTTGAATAATATATTTTCCATTTATCTCAATAACAATATTGATAAATATCTATTAAAAATCTTTTTAATATATAATCTTAATGTCTATCCATCAAAATAAATACACACACAATACGCCAAATTCAAATAATATCTTATAGCAAAATTATTTTGTTTTTGAGATGATGACCCTTAAAAGAATAGTACCATCCTTAGAGAAAATAAAACAAATAGAATCACAATCCTTCCTCGCCCATTTATGCCACTTGAGTGACTTATAATGTATATATGTGCATGTTTGTCCATATCTCAATATTCTTAAATATCTCAGCAGAAATATGTAAAGCATATGATTAAAAAATATCATGGTTTCTATTATGACAGTGTGTGTGCCAATCTCCATGGATACATCCTTTGCAGCAACATACTCTACGACCCTAGTTAGAGCACCTAACTTGTTGGTTTGCACTCAACCAACTGTTCACTTCCCTTTTGTACATGCAGGGTTAATGTTGAGCAAAGGTGTAGCTGCATTAACTATGCACCGAGAATACATTTTTAGATTTGCATATATCTTGTACGCTTTTATGTAGAAGATGCTCATGAATTAACTTATGCTAACATGAATGGAATACTAAAGGGAAAGACATATACAATATTCACTTTATTCTTTCGGCAGTTGGCGTATTTTTGCTCCGGAGCAGTCTTGCATTTTTCTTTTTTGCGATGCTGCGATAGCAGTATGTATCCTGGGACCATATGTTGAATACTCTGGTGTTTCATTTTCCAGTAAAAGATGGAACAGGGTTGTTGGCATTTTTTTTGTGTTTTTTTTTTGTCTGAAGAGCACCAAGATCCTCTTCATGCACCAAACGACTGCAAGCGCGCAGTTCGGTGCCTACCTTTGAGCCAGTCAACTCAGTGCATGTGTCGACCATGACAGGGTGACGCTGCGATTAGCCAAGGAAGGCACCCAACTCACGCTTGGGCCACCTGCACCGTCAGATGTTTTTTTCAATGGCTACCAACTTTTGTCTTGGCCTGGAACTGAGCACCCACACCACCATCATCGACACGTTGCAGCAAGTAAAAGCGCTTCGTCTTCGACATCGCAGCTAGCAAGGTCTACTTGGCCCATGAATAAGCCCAAGACTGCGGAAACATTATCAGCATTCAGGATCCATGTCCAGGGGGTATCAAACGATGCGATACAAATCGATGATCATGTAGTAATTGATGGCCGGCTGAATGAGTTATCAACTCACTGGACGCTAATGGATCTGGATGTCTGGTTAGGACACTTGCCAAAGCATTGTACAACAGAATCGGGAATTCGAGATGGAAGCTTTCATTTGAGTTTCTGAAAAGCGATATGAAGAGCCTTCTCCTTGACTTATTGATAAAAGGTACTTGTTGACCCAGCTTCCTGAGTACTCCCTCCGTCCGGAAATACTTGTCATCGAAATGGATAAAAAAGGATGTATCTAGACGTATTTTAATTCGAGATACATCATCTTTTATCCATTTTGATGAAAAGTATTTTTGGACGGAGGGAGTACATGTTAACCAAGCAAACATCAATTCTGCCGTTAGCCTCACATGATATATCTGTTATGCTTGAATTCGTGGCATGCAGGTATCTAATTGTTATTGACAATCTGTGAGATGCATTAGTATGGTAATATTATTAAATATGCTTGGTTGATATTATTAAATATGCTTGGACAATCTGTGTTATGTTTCCTTTCTATCTTAGGTTCTCTGCTCTGCCCTCCTACCCGTCAGTGTTGATGGTTTTCTGCTTGTTAGTACTGATATACAGTAGTGACAGCTGCTCTCTTGCTTTAATTATTGGTTAATTAGTTGTAGTTTGTACTGTTTTGATTTTGGTTGAGAAGTTAAAACCATATGGTATGAAAAGGGGACGCATGGCTAGTCTGTTTTGTTTTCCCGAACAAATCCTTTGCTTCATTTTTATTTGGTAAACAATTCAGAACATCTAATCCCATTGGCCGCTAGAAAGGGAATGCTCAATTCTGGCCTCCCATGTCGCCATGGCAGTCCTCATGAGCAAAGTGGATCCTGCCCGCTGCGACGTCGTAGACGAAGCGCGTGTTCACCTGCTGCATCGCGCCGATGATGGTGATGTGCTCGCTCGGCATCACGGTAAGGCAGGCGTCTTGGTGGATGAGGACGAAGAGCTGCTGTGGCCGGAGCACTAGGTCATTGTCCAAGTGCAGCGTCACCGTCGGCAGGTGCTCGAAGGCGGCTCGAGTTGCGCCGCGGAAGCAGACGGGGTACTGGTCGCGCTCCACTTTTGGCAGCCCCAGCCTCCTGACACGCTCTTCCACGGCGTGCACCAGGAGGTCATATGCGGGCTTGATCATCACCGTCATGCCGGTCCCGGGATCGATCACGCAACCGTTGGACCACCTGCCGTCGTGCAACTTGTGGCGCTGGAACAACTCCTTCATACTGCCATATGGCAGTTTCAGGGGCTTCCCGGCGACACTGACGCCTGTGAGGCTGACGTGGTAGGGGCTGAACTTCGGGTCGGTCATGCGCATGTAGAGGATACTGGTGCTCCTCATGTGGCCCGTGGCCGGGACGTTGGCACCGAACCGGAGGAAGCCATGCCTGTTCGGATGCCCGGGCCCGAAGAGGCAGTAGGAGAAGCGGCCGTCGTGCCCGTGCTGGTGGAGCAGAGTCCAGATGAGCGACGGTCTCTGCTTGCCCAGGCCAAGGACGCCGGCGAGCACTTCGTGGCTGTGGAACCCCGTGGTGGTGCGCGCGCAGCCGATGACGACGCCACGAACCTCCGCCGCGTCCGCGAAGGCGACGGTCTCGTTGCCGAGCACGCCGCTCACGCGCGCGCCGTCGAGGCGGGTGGCTCGAAATTCGCACTCTTCGCGCGTGGACGGCCCATCGCACAGGGTGCTCAAGCGCGAGACGTGGCGGAACGATGGCGAGGCCGCTGGGTTGAAGGGCGGCGGCACCTGTGTGAATGGGCGCGCGATCGGCACGCACTGCATCCATGTCAGGCTGCTGGCCGTGTCCAGCTCTAGGTCGTACGTGCGGCGGCCGTGGCCCGTCCCGACGGTGGTGGCCACGCTGTACGTGAGCCCTCTGGGCCCGCGAATGTGCGGCCGAAGCGCGGTGGTGGCTGCCTCGTCCAGGCGCAGGAAACCGTCGCCGTCAAAATGCATGGTGCTGTTCCAGCCGGTGCTGGGGACCAGGTGCAGGCTCAATCCTTCGCTGCGGCGTGGCGTGCCATTGTCAGCAGCGGCAGGATGGAGGAACGTCACAAGCAAGGTGAGCATCAGCGGGAGGAGGATAATAGCGCGCGTGTCAGGCTTCATGGTTGCAGCAACGCGGTCTGTGACACTAGCTAGAGCACCTAACTTGTTGGTTTGGATGCAACCAAGCCTTCCCTTCCCTTTTATACATCGAAAAGAGTTTGGCCGCATTAACTATGTTGTGAGAATCCCTTTTTTCGATTTGCATATCTCTTGTACGCTTTTATGCAGAAGATACTCACGAATTAATGTAGTGAGAATCCCTTTTTTCCGGTTTGCATATCTCTTGTACACTTCTATCATTCTATGCAGAAGATACTCACGAATTAATCATGCTAACATGAATTGAGAGTGGAAGTGAAGGGCATATGCAATGCTTTATTCTTAGTGAGTTAATTCGTGCAGGCATAGTTCAATGTTGGCAAAGGTTTGGCTGCATTAATTGTTTCTTGGAAATCCCTTTTCAATGTTGAGAAAGGGATTTGGCTGCATTAATTATGTATTGAAATCCTTTTTTAGATTTGCATATCCCTTGGGCTATCCAAGCGACAACTGACAAGATTATTGAAAGGCAGGGTGGAGTTGGGTTACTCTCCTATGGTGGTAAGCTTACGTTGATTAAATCTTGTTTAGCAATTACACTGACATACCTGCTATCTGCCATTAAGTTTCTTGCTTGGGTTATTTAAGCAATTAATTCGCAGATGCACTAGTAGAAAAAGGATCAAATGTAAGACACATTAGTCCCGGTTTGTAACAGAACCGGCACTAATGTGTCCATTAGTGCTGGTTTCAACGGCTAGGCGGGAGGAGCTCTTTAGTACCGGTTCGTGGCGAACCTTTAGCACCGGTTCGTGCCACGAACCGGTACTAAAGAAAGTGGTTTCAGGATGTTGTCAGAGTGGGGCCCTTCCAGCACCTTTAGTACCGGTTCGTGGCACGAACCGGTACTAAAGGTCGTCCTATATAAACCCTTCGTCCACCCGCACTCTGTTCTTCCCCCTTCCCCCTCTCCCTCTCCTCTGTTCTTCCCTTCTTCCTCTCGAGTTCATCACAAAATTTGCCCCAAATTTGTCAAGAGGCCCTAATCCATTCAAATGATCACCAAGGTTAGCAACTTTGTCCTTTCATCTCTCATTGCTAGATTAGCTCTGGCATTGGTTTATATAGTGATTAATTGTGGGTTTTAGTAATTTGGGAGGAATTATATGTGGTAGTATTTGATTTATATGCAATCTGAGGTCAAAATAACACTTAGTTTGCATATGTAGGTGTGGTTTACTTAGTGCCTTCTAAATCTCCGTCGTAACCACCGTCGATCGCCCGCACCGTCCCGTCGCTGGCACCACCTTGTGGTGAGCCTCTTGTTCATGAAATTTTATATGAAAAATTGATGTTTGTGTGATTTGGATATATAGTTACTCGTATAATAATTATCTTACCCGTACGTTGTTTGTTATGCATAGTGCCATGGTTTTGATATCCGTCCCCGTCGGCCCTCGTCCTTGTTATGATTCGGATGTGGTATATTCTCTTTTAAAACTATTTGTTGCATTTCGTGTTTATGACAAATTATGCCTATCAAGTTGACATAGATATTTTTATCTAGGAGGTATGTGAACCGGAAATTCCAACCGACCCTATTGTCGAGAGGTTAAATTTAGTTGAAAGAGAAAACGAGTACTTGAAAGAAAAATTGAAAAGAATTGAGGGGGAGAAGATGGAATTGGAGTTGCATGTTGCCGATGTCGTCGATGATCAAAAGATCAAGATGGAGAAAATGCGCTTGAAGATTAGAAAGATTAGAAAATATGCCATCGATAGTGAGGCTTGGTATCATTATGCTGTTGGATCAATTGTTACCTTAGTTGCGATCTTGATCGCATTTGTTGTTGCATTTAAATGCTTTAGCTAGAGAGTTATTTGTTTGTTGCATTTAAGTGTTGTATGAACTTTATGTATGAACTTGTATTAATTTGGTCTATTCGGTGTTGTGTAATGAAGATGAGCCGGCAATGGATGTACGATGACCGATGCTCTCCCCAATTTGTTGAGGGCGTGCATACTTTTCTGCTTGCGGCTGAGGCAAACAAGCGGGCGGATGGTTTTATGCCTTGTCCATGTGCTGGTTGTAAGAATGGTTGCAATTACTCTACGTCAAGAACCATTCACGTCCACATGTTTGAGTCCGGTTTCATGCCCCACTATAATGTTTGGACCAAGAACGGAGAAAGAGGGGTTATGATGGAAGACAATGAAGAAGAAGAGGACGACGACAGCTATCCTGGCCATGGGTTCCCTGAATACGATGATACAACAATGGGGGAAGAAGCTGAGCCGGTAATGCGGGAAGAAGCTAAGCCGGCAATGCGGGAAGAAGCTGAAGAAGAGGCATCAGATGAGCCGGTTGATGATCTGGGTCGGGCCATTGCCGATGCAAAGAGAAACTGCGCAAGTGATTTGGAGAAGCAGAAGTTGCAGCGCATGTTAGAGGATCACAAAAAAATGTTGTACCCGAATTGCATAAGTGACAAGAAAAAGCTGGGCACCACACTGGAATTGCTGCAATGAAAGGCAGAGAATGGTGTATCTGACAAGGGATTTGGAAAGTTGCTGGTAATGATAAAGGATATGCTTCCAAAGGACAACGAATTGCCCGAGAGTACGTACGAAGCGAAGAAGGCTGTCTGCCCTCTAGTGTTAGAGGTGCAGAAGATACATGCATGCCCTAATGATTGCATCCTCTACCGCGGTGAGTACGAGGATTTGAACGCTTGCCCGGTATGTGGTGCATTGCGCTATAAGATCAGCCGCGATGAGCATGGTGATGTCGAGGGCGAGCGCCCCAGGAAGAAGATTCTTGCCAAGGTGATGTGGTATTCTCCTATAATACCACGGTTGAAATGTTTGTTCCAAAACAAAGAGCATGCCAAGGCGATGCGATGGCACAGAGAAGACCGTAAGAAAGACGGAAAGTTGAGAGTACCTGCTGACGGGTCGCAGTGGAGAAAAATCGAAAGAAAGTACGGGAAGGAGTTTGCAGATGACGCAAGGAGCGTATGGTTTGGTCTAAGCGCAGATGGCATTAATCCTTTTGGGGAGCAGAGCAGCAACCATAGCACCTGGCCTGTGACTCTATGTTTGTATAACCTTCCTCCTTGGTTGTGCATGAAGCGGAAGTTCATTATGATGCCAGTGCTCATCCAAGGCCCTAAGCAACCCGGCAATGACATTGATGTGTACCTAAGGCCATTAGTTGAAGAACTCTTACAACTGTGGAATGAAACAGGTGTACGTGTGTGGGATGAGCACATGGGGGAAGAATTTGACCTAAAGGCGTTGCTGTTCGTGACCATCAATGATTGGCCTGCTCTCAGTAACCTTTTAGGACAGATAAACAAGGGATACCGCGGATGCACACACTGTTTGGATGATACCGACAGTATATATTTGAATAGTTGTAAGAAGAATGTGTACCTGGGACATCGTCGATTTCTTCCGAGCAGGCATCCTGTAAGAAAGAAAGGCAAGCATTTCAAACGTGAGGCGGATCACCGGACGAAGCCTCGCCACCGTAATGGTGCTGATGTACATGATATGGTCAAGGATTTGAAGGTGATATTTGGAAAGGGTCCTGGCGGACAACCTGTTCCGAAGGACGCTGACGGACGTGCACCCATGTGGAAGAAGAAATCTATATTTTGGGACCTGCCATATTGAAAAGACCTAGAGGTCCGCTCCGCAATCGACGTGATGCACGTGACGAAGAATCTTTGCGTGACCCTGCTTGGCTTCTTGGGCGTGTATGGGAAGACAAAAGATACACCTGAGGCACGGGAGGACCAGCAACGTATGCACGGAGAAGACGACATACATCAGGGTCATGCAAGCTACGCTCTTACCAAAGAAGAGAAGGAAGTCTTCTTTGAATGCCTGCTCAGTATTAAGGTACCGTCTGGCTTCTCGTCGAATATAAAGGGAATAATAAACATGGCAGAGAAAAGTTCCGAACCTAAAGTCTCATGACCGCCACGTGATTATGACGCAACTGCTTCGGTTGCATTGAGGGGCTTCCACCGAAAACGTTCGATTAGCCATTGTGAAGCTATGTGCATTTCTCAATGCAATCTCTCAGAAGGTAATCGATCCCGAAATCATACCAAGGTTACAGAATGATTTGGTGCAATGTCTTGTCAGTTTCGAGTTGGTGTTCCCACCATCCTTCTTCAACATCATGATGCACGTCCTAGTTCACCTATGCGAAGAGATTAACGTTTTGGGTCCTGTATTTCTACACAATATGTTCCCCTTTGAGAGGTTCATGGGAGTCTTAAAGAAATATGTTCATAACCGTGCTAGCCCAGAAGGAAGCATCTCCAAGGGCCATCAAAATGAGGAGGTCATTGAGTTTTGTATTGACTTTATTCCTGACCTTAAGCCGACTGGTGTTCCTGAATCGCGGCATAAGGGCAGACTGGATGGAAAAGGCACGCTAGGAGGGGAACAAATAATATGTATGGACGGACGTTCTCTCATTGAAGCACACTACACAGTTCTACAGAATTCCACCTTGGTGGCTCCATATATGGATGAACACAAGAATTTGCTATGCTCCAAACACCTGGAGCAGTCTGATGACTGGATTACACGTGAACAAACCAGGAGTTTCGCCAGCGCTTTCTCGGAGAGGCCAAACATCGTATCATCCTATGAAAAAAGGATTTCATCATCTTTCGAAGGCCACCGACACCGCGTCAGCTGAATTCTCGTCGAAGTCCGCCACTGAATCAGCAGACTCCCGCTCCCGCAAGTCCACCAAGTCCGGCAAAGTGTCAGGCCACTCCTCCTCCAAGTCCGGAAAAGTGTCAGGCCACTCCTCCTCCTCCAAGTCCGCCACAGCGGCAGACGTCCACTCCTCCTCCAAGTCCGGCACAACCTCAGGCCACTCCTCCTCGTCCAACTCAGCCCCGTCAGCCGTCTCCGCCGCCTCAGCAATCGCAAAAGAGACACCCCACAGCTATGGTGCGTAGCGGTACGAGTCGAGGTAGTACAGGAAGTACAAGCGGAGGCAAGTGATATAAATATGGTCCAAGCCCCACGCCTCTTCCACAGAGGGCTTATGACAGGTCCGAGGAGGAAATCGCAGCCATATCGAAGGCCGAGGTGGAAGCCCATTTTGCACCGAAACCGCCACCGCCGCCAAGGGAGAAAGTGCCTGAGGAAACGATTGACCACTTCATTCGTATGGCTCAACCACCAGCTCCCAAGCCTGTTGACACAGACTATGAGCGCCACATCAGGAAGTTAAATCGAGCACGTCTACAAAGGGAGGCGAGCACGTCTACATCGGGATCGAGCAAACAAGAAGCAGCTGTCAAAAAATGCGGGAAAACCATTCCCCAGCTGGGAGAACAGGCGGCGCAATCGATCCCCTCGCTTGTTGTGCCAACAACACGTGACAGTACGCGCGCCCAATATTATTGTGGGCAAACAGTGCACGTTCCCGAGGTGGGCAATGTGGTAATAAAGGAGGAGCATATAATGCAGGCTAAAGTTATTAACATCACTGTTGGACAACTCCTCGAGATCGAGCCAATGCCTTTGCTTAGAGAGGATGAAATAAAATGGAAATATGTCCGGGGTCAACCTTTGGTCGAGCCAGACAAGGTCAAGAACCTCCCAACGAGAATGTATGAATTGCATCAATGGTACATGAACATTACCAAGATTTCAGATCGATTGTCCCTCATGGTGAATGTCAAGGAGGAGCATTACTTCCATGAGAAAGCTGTGTCCGTTGAGTATACTGAACTGTTTCAGTTATACAATCAAGACGCACTCGACAAATCTATCGTCAGTTGCTATTGTCTGTAAGTGATTTCTTTCTGTAATTTAAGTCTCAAGCTAGCTGTAGTGATCGTTTTGATCAATCATTACATGTAATTATCCTCACTGTATTCTTTTCTGTGGTATTATGCAGGATGAAGATGTATGAAATGAGAAAAGGTGGACGCTTGGGCATTGGGTTCATTGACCCAAACACCGTTAATGAATACACATGGCTAATAAATCCACGTCAGCAAAAGAACGTAGAGGACAACATGCTAGAGTTCTTGAAGCGCCTCTAATACAATGAAGATATACTACTTCCTTACAACTTCCAGTGAGTCACACTGTCTTGTACTACAAATTATCTGTTTTTGCCTACTAGCTAGCTACATGTTTTTGCTTACGTATGCCCGCTTAATTAAGACATGCAAACGTGTGTGCATGCAGATTTCACTGGGTCTTGTGTATCATTAAAGTTAACGCCGGAACAGTTGAAGTACTGGACTCACTACTCAAAGAAAAACTGACTATAACATCTTGTCTGGGATAGTCAACAGGTAATTTCAATCATTATTAACTATATATCTCGGCCTATTTAGTTCGTCATTTCATGATATGAACTATTTAATAACCCCTTTATTCATTTTCTTTGTCGGCGGGCAGGGCTTGGGCAAGGTTCATCAGCATCACGGAAGGCGAATGGAAAAAAAAGCTTAAATGGTTTCGACCCAAGGTAAGTAATTAAGTAGTACTAGCTAGCTAGCTAGCTGCCATCTCTTCAATTATCATGCTTGATTAATTATTATCTAATCAAATTCCATTCTCGTAAAGGCCCTGAAGCAGGCGCAGGGGACTGATCTGTGTGCATTCTCCGTTTGCGAGAACATTCGCATGATGGCGTCCGAAAGGAGCAGATCTCAAAGACAGGAATGGGTACGCTTGTCAGAACACTATTCACAATTTTTACATCATTATCGATATCTAGTCACACAACTAATACACATGCATATTGATCTCCTTCTTAACAGTTTAAAGAGGTGCGGGAGAAGCTCCTAGAAACGGAGCGCGTAGAAGCACTTCAAGAGGAAATAGCGGGGTTTTTGCTCGACCAGGTCATAAATCTAAAGGGAGAATACTATTACCCGCTACCGCCCCCATGAAAACCACTTCCAATTGTCATCGTGCTCCGAAGGCACCAATTAGGCTAATGCCACTGGCTCCGAAGGCAACATGCATATGTAGGAGAAATTGTATATAGCTATACATGTGTGTATGTGTGAATTAATTAATATGGTGGTTTGTGAGACATTGATGAGATATATATATATATATATATGCATGATTGGTTCTACTAGAAATTATATAACAAAAACTATGGGTTCATATGCAATTTTTTCATGTAACTTGCTTTGAAATATCTTAGATATAGTACATGAATATATTTAAAATGATAAAGTAGTATATATAGTACCATATGGTAGTATATGAGACATATGGGGTAACTACCACCGGGTGGTAGGATGGATTTTCCCTATATATATATATATATATACAATGTGTAGTATCGTAAAATACCAGCAAACAAAAAAGAATTAAAATGAAAACACAAAATTAAATAAAAAAGAAATCATAAAACTAAAAACCCCTCAAACCTTATAGTATCGGTTGGTCTTACCAACCGGTGCTAAAGGGCTCCAGGCCCCCGGAGCTGGCTCGTGCCACGTGGTTGCCCTTTAGCACCGATTCGTGCTGAACCGGTACTAAAGGGGGGGGGGGGGCTTTAGTGACCACAATTTAGTGCCAGTTATGGAACCGGCACTAAAGGGCCTTACGAACCGGTGCTATCGCCCGGTTCTGCACTAGTGATGATCGGTATGATGGACATAAGAAATATCATTTTGCTAATTGGGATTTGGTTACCATGAAAAAGGAGCATGGGGCCTTGAGATCCTGGCCCAACATTCGAGACATGAACATTAGTTTCCTGGCCTCTTGTATATAAGTAGACATCATCTTGATGATCACAAACCGTGAAAACAGATTATTGACCACACAAGTACAAGACCACCAGACCTAACATTTTTGCTTGTCATAATATCACCTTCTCAGAAAAGGCTAATGTGGGCAGTAAGGAGCTGCTCAATTTTGGTACAAACGGCTTGTTGGAAATGGTAAAACGATTAGGTTCTGGGAGGACCAGTGGTTTGGCCAGACTAGCCTATCCATAATTTTCTAGGATGTATACTTTGCATGTAATGAAAAAGGAGCAACAATTAGCTAGGTGTGGGATGGTAATAAGATTGAGCTCTCCTTTAGGAGGGGTTTCATTGATAAGTTAATGGGTCGGTGGTGTCAACTCGAAACTATTTGCTCCTCTTTAGTAGTACTATGTAATCTGCTCCTCACTGTTGTTATATGCTGCTATCAACTTCCATGGTGTTGTTATGCCTGTCATTATCCCGGCTCTATGGCAGCTTCAGCCTCCCCGCCCTCCGCCCCCCTAGGGTGCAGCTGCTAGCTCTAATAAAATTTTGAAACACATGACAAACTTGGTGAAAGAAAAATATATATCCCTGATACTTTGTGTGGGTTGTGCTCTGAACAGGAAAACGTTGCACATTTTATTATTCAGCTCTAAAGTTTCCTGGATAATCCAGGATGAACTATCAGATATGCTTCAAAGATGAGTGGGCGAAAAGAAATGTAGTACACGGTTGCTTGGTTGTGGATTATTAACAACAAATAGAATGCTGTGATAAATATGCTACCTGCTGCTGTTATAGGAAAACTTGGAAACTCAGGAATGACTTTCCAGTTGAACGGTGCTTGTGGTCTGGTTTGCAGGTCGTCTGGCGTCGTCTCTCTTGGCCGGTGAAAAGACGGCGCCCGCTATGCCCATCTGAGGACTTGCGCTCCCTGGACCGCTCACTGGCTGATTGAGCTGGACAAGAAAGTAAGGGAAGCCCCAACACTAAGCCGGTGAAGATGAGAAGGACCTCGATGAAGTGGCCAAGAACTCTGATCGCCATGGCCAGATCACCGCGGTGCGTTGAAGAGTGGGAGGAGCTGTTAAAGCTTTTTCTTTCGGCAGTTGGCCTATTTTTGCTCTGGAGGTGTCTTGCATTTTTCCTTCTCGCGATGCTGCGCTAGATGTATCCTGGGACCATATGTTGAACACTCTCTGGTGTTTCATTTCCCAGTGAAAGATGGAACAGGGCTGTGGGCATTTTGATCTATTTTTTTTTAGCTGAAGAGCACCAAGATCCTCTTCATGCACCAAACGACTGACAAGCAGTTCGGTGCCTACCTTTGAGCCAGTCAACTCAGTGCATGTGTCGACCATGACCGGGTGACGCTGCGACACCCACATCATCATCATCGACACGTTGCAGCAAGTAGATGTGCTTCGTCCATGACATCGCAGCTACCAAGATCTACTTCGCCCATGAGGACTGCCATGGCCACATGGGCGGCAAGAATTGTTTACGTGTTTTGCAGCTTGTTTTGGAGTGTTCCACCAGCTTGCTTTGAAGTGTTGAGTGTACTTGGTTGTACTTGAGTTTATGTGAATCTCAGTTGGTAATGTATTTGATCTAATTTGTTAGTAGATGTTTCATCAGGGAATCAGCAGAGACCGTAAAGATCTCTAGGAGTAGGTGTGTGCACTGTCTAAGAAGGCCAAGCAGCGGGAGGCTGACAACCAGAACCTACGGCATGAGTCAGAGCAGTCCAATGCCCTTACTAAGCAGTTAAGCTATGAATTGCACAAGACAAGCAGACAGGCAGCAAACACGAGGATTCTAAGGCTGAGACAGCTGCCAAGGAGTTGGTGACCGGAGTTGATTCCGACCATGGTTGAAAATCAAAAGCGAGGCAATGAGAAGGATAAGAAAGTCAATCATTATGGTAGCTAGTTTGCAGAGGCCGGGGATCACCCCTTTTCGAAAAAAAATTATGGTAACTAGTAGACTGCCCGTGCGTTGCAATGGGCTTTTGAAAATTTGTATTTGTTGCATGTCAAACGAAAGATAATAATTGGCAACAAATGCCGACACCGGTAGATCAACGAAACAAAGATGACAGGTAACCGCTGCACCGTCCGGTGAAGTACCACCGCGCTCCTAGCACCCGAAGCATCGCATACAGAGCAACACCTTCAAGAAGGAATGCGACGACGACGCCACTGCTGCCCGGACAAGTCCTAGGGTTTTCCTCGGTACGCCTAGGACAGTGGGGAAGGCGTATACCCGAGGACCTTTAGGGAGGTCCGGCGGCGCCTGCAGGCGGCACCACGTCGATGCCGGACGAGCCGCCAGGGATTTCACGAACCCAAACACAACCACCACCACCCCCGACGATCTGAAGTGTACCAACCAACCTGCCGCCCACCAGCCTTTGCCACCACGTTCAGTGAACCAACTTCGTCGTCTCCTGAGGCCACCGACACGAGATCTGGAGGAGGGAAGAGGAGCCAAGGGGCTCGGGGGCATCCACAACTCAGCCGACGAGAGGGGACAACCTTCGCCGCTGCCGCGAAGCCGACCAGACGTGACGGCAGGGGCCTACCAGGCCCCTACTGGACCGACCGGGCCCAAATGGGTTAGGGCAGCCCCTATTGCCACACTGCAGCACGTCGGCCGACAAAGCCGCCACCACCCGCACCCCCCGATGCCTCGCCACCACCACCGGGAGCCACACCGCCGCACATCGAACCGCCGGCCCGCCCCAACCTAGATGGGGCCCAAATGGCCTAGATCTGGGCGGAGTGGACGCCACCAGCCAGCCGCACCACCACACGCCTTGCAGCCAATGGCCGCGCCGCCGCATCAGGGGCACCCACGGCCCGCAACGCGCAAGCGGGGAAAGAACGGACCGCCTTCGCCCGAGGAGCACCACCGCCATCAGCCCCCCCACCCCACCCCCAACGCGTGAGCGGGGAAAGAACGGCCCGCCTCTGCCAGCACCGCGTGGGAATGACCTGGCGGACCACGCCGGCGGTGGCACGGGGGAAAGACGGGGAGGGGTTGGAGGAGAGGGGGGGTCGGGGATTCGCATGTCGCCCGCGAGGGGGGAGGGGCGAGCGAGCGAACAGATCAAATCAGTGTAGGACGTTTTTCTTAGGTGCTTGAAACCATACAATTTACCATTTAGAAACACTACAGAAAAACAGATCTTCTAGAACATACTACTCCTACCTCTCTTGTGATAGGTAGATATATCAATCATTGATAACATTTATTGTTAGAATTTTATTTCTATTTATTTTTATTTTTATCATAAGAGAGGTAGAATGGCCGTGCGTTGCCACAGACTTTTGGAATAATTTGTTAAAGTTATATATAAACATAATGCATGTTAAATTTCACATGTATAGAAAAGATAGCACGAGTGCAATTGAGTAATAATGAAAATCCACTTCACTTGCAATGTAAGATGGTAAAAAAGGTAATTTGACGATGTATACATAGAGAGCAATGATTCAACTAATAACCTATTACAAATTAAGATTAGCTTGATGCGCTTATGATATTCACGCACAATATCAGGAATGTGGTCGTCAGCTTTTTGCAGGAGTGGCGCCTCTTCTTCGCTCCATGTCGTCTCCCGACCTCTCCTATCCCTTCCACGATGTCAGCCGCCCCCTCCTCCTTCCTCCACAACTTCGATGGTCCTCCTCTTCATGCCACTGTCGAAGCCCATCCGCTTTTGTCATTGCCGCACATCATCCTCTTCCTTCCATGGCGTCGTTCGACACCTCCTCTCCACGCCAGCTGTCATGTCTCCTTTCCCTCTAATCCCTCGATGGTGTCACGTACATCATCCTCTCTCCGCCACATCGTTGCTGACCTCCTCCTCTGCCCGACAACCTCTCACGCCACTCACATCCTCCTCTCCCCGCCAAGCCGCCCCGAGCATAGTCTAGCTTCCCCTCAAGCTTCTCCTCCTATCCCCAATCCATCATTGTCTCATGTGAAAACTGCTAGTACTGTTTTTCTCTAAAACTACAAACTCCTAGGAGTTTAACATTGCTGTGGATCTGTCGTATAAATAATGTCATGCTTGCTTGTTATTTTATGCTAATTTAAACTGAACTCACTATCTAGATCCTGCTTTGTTACATGTTGGGTGCTGGATGTAGTGCCAGGCTCCACGTGTACTGTGTACTGTGGTCTAAGAAAGAACCAAGTTGCTAATCACGTAAACATGTAAAACAAAAGAGACAAACCAAATTAGTTTTTCCACCTATCCTGACTTATCCTCACGGCAGCCACCCTCTCACTCTCTCACCCCATGGCACCCCTCTGCAAGACCACACTCTCTCACCCCTCTTACTCGTTCTCTCCGCTACACCGTCGCCGCCGCCAACCCTCTCCGCCACGCCGTCCCAGCCGCCACAACTCCCCATCTTGGCGCGTCCCTGCCTCCTCCCATCCCCTCCACTCCTCGGTCCCCGCCACAGTTATCTGTTTCGGCCGGGTCCAGTGAGCAGTGGTGAGACCAGGTGTCGCGGTGAGCAGCCGGATCTGGCCGTCGGCGAGCCGCGCCGTGGATCTAGCCATCCCAGGGCGATTTCCGGAGCCGAGGGCGACTTGAAGATTTCTACCTCAAGCTGAGCCACGCCGTCGATCTGGCTAACCCAGGCTGAGTTGCTGGCTTGCTGCCTGTTGGCCTGCTACACAGCCTACTGATAGTATGCTCGGTATTTGACAGGGAAATCACACAGCGAAGGTACAATTTTTTTGAGTTTAGTTACAGTCCAGTTGTACCAAACATTATATTTCTACGAACTGAAAATCAATTGTAAACATATGTATCCTAAACATTCTATTTGAATCACCTATTGTACTTTGATTACCCCGTAGTCTTTTCTTCTCAGTCTCACTCTCAAATCCAGCTTCATGCACTTCCGTCACATTTTCTTATCTAGAATCTGTTGAGGCTGTTACCTATCTCTGAAAAATGCTATATATCTTGGGCTTTGGAGGAATAAAAAAGCTCTCCACTTGAATCAAATAAATTATGGCGTTAGCAGTAGCACAGTAAGGGTTCTCACCTGCATAAGTTCTTTTGAGTGACCAAGTCAGATGTGATTATTTTGTTATCTCACAACTCATGATTGTTGATTTCCAAACTCCGTTTGACGTAACCGTTAGGTTCTTGTGCGTTGTGATGTAGTAAATGTTGTTGTGATCTTCAAAACGAGAAGGCAGATTAGTCTAATCTCCATTCTGTCTTCTTCTACAACTGAAAGATTCAGAGGTGTCACACTTGGAGCAGAGGAAGAAATTTCTTTTGTTCTTACCTTCTTTACAAAGATGTGCATATAGTAACTCTGTTTAGTCATTTCCACCATGTTTCTATGGTTTTCTATTCTGTTGTCTTTTCATATATCCCTTTGAAGCAATGGGCGTTAATATATTAATTGTAACAAGGTTGGAGACTGATGCGGATGCGCGCAAGGGCAACGTTGGATGACACCTAGAAGAGCAAGCACAGTGCAGCGAAGGAAGTACCGAGCTTCGGCAGCACTACACCATCGTCCTCTGCCTCACCGAGCACATCAATTTCATGAGATGGTGAGAGCATTTCAACAGATTGTGTACTTTTCAATTTTAGACCTTTGTGCTCTAGATGCCATTGCTGGATGTCGACTTGGTGGTGAGATTTCTCAAATGCTCCAATGCTCCAAGTTGAGTCTTAACTTCAAAATAAAAAACGTAGCATCTGCAAGTTCTCGACCATCCTTGATTTGATTAACCATCATGCAGCTGTTATATTTTTTGCAGCTGTAATCTTTAATATGAACATATTTTCATAATAGTGGTAAAAAATGTTTCTAAAGAAGAACATGGAAGTTGTTTCTAAAAAAAATGGTGCTAACTCTTTCTCTAAAAAAAAATTGTGTAACTCGTTTTCTGAATAATCTGAAAGATTGTAAAAACAAGGTTAATAAAAAATTGTGACAACTATGTTTATGAAGTTTTTTGTGTACTTCATTTTTTATGATTAGGCTACGTTTATGACCAGACCGGACAGTCGTCGTTTTTTTATAGACTGTACAAAAATTTGTAGGCATGTACCACAAGAAAGTACGCAAGATCTGAAAACTTGACATTGGTAGGGTGCTTAATAAATGTATTTGGAAATGTGGTGCTTCATAAATATTGAAACAATGGACCTATGAGTACAGGGCTGAGCACGGTTTGAAAAGTTTAACCTGGCTAGCTACCAAAAAAGGCATCCTCGAGGATTTGTTTCGTTGATTTGGTTTAATCCTTATTCCAGAACCATCAATAATTACACAGACAGTACTTTCTATTGTCTCAGGTTAACTCTTGATTGGAACCTGACTGAACAATGAACAAGTCCAAGTATCTTTACAAAATTTCAGTAGTAACCAAATTTCAAATAAGCACCTTTTATGCCAAGAAATTAACCATCAAGCATAATTTGCAATATATTATCAATCTGACAAAAGAATCACTACAAATTCTATTAAATCCTTTTTTAAATAGGGGTTTTCATCAGGTTTAGAAATCAGACTGTAAACAACAATTTTCAGTGCATGTTCAAGGTGTGTTACAGGCCTACATCTATATCAGAATCTCAAATTACACATTTTCAAAGTATACTGTGTGACACATATATTGTACTACATAGTTCTTGTTTATTTCTTGTCACCTATTTGTTATATCTAACAATAGGATATTCTAGATCAACTCCCCGCATAGACCCGCTTCAAGGGAGGAGGATGCAGAGGCCAGCAACAAGGAGCGGGTGTGGGTGCTCATCCTCGCCGCTGACCACAAGTGCTGCGACAAACTTTGGGCAGAATTCGATCCCTCCACGGGTATGAGCAAATCAAATACTGCTTACTTCTTTCTGTCTGTTGTCTGCTGAAGTAGCTAATAGACCGCTTTAGAATGTTGTGAGCTTGGTTATTTTACATTGTTTGCTAATATCAAGCAAAGAATGAATGCTGGAGTGTGTTACTGTGCTTCATTACAATCCCTAGAAAACTTTAGAAAGGGTGTTTCTGTCCACCCACATAAATCAAAAGATAAATCTATGATTGCGCGGCAGGCCTGATAATCCACACCAGACCAATCAGAAAAGAGGACAATCTGTGACTTGTTGATTAATTAACAAACCCGGTGTTGTTGTCCACTACCAGCCGGCTGGAGGCCCCAACTCATTTGGCTCCGTCTAAGCGGTGCCAGGAGATTAGCACATGGATGCATCCGCCGGCAGTACCAACTGCACATCAAAGAAAAACGGATTAGTACGTTGACAGGGATAGAAAGAAAAATATGAAACTCGGACACACGGAATTTGCAGTTATCAACAAACACTAATTTGAATACCTTCTAAATCTCACATAGTGCAGGGCTGCTCTGAATATCATTGTGTTCCGTAAATAATGTTCCTTTCCTAGTCTACTACCGGGTGCACAATCCATCGACCACCATGATCCTCTGTCACATTAAAGCTGTCCTACATCATCAGATTAGAGTCTTTGCTCTTGTTGATAAATTGCGTAACACTCTGAAACATAACAATATTTTTTTACTCGTCAGATTCAGATTGGAGTCTGTTTTTTTACTCTGAAACACAAAAAGAACATTGTCCCATTGTCAACGGAGTAAAGAAAGAATAGATTATCTTCATGCCCCCGTATTTATGAAAAATATTTATTCAACAAAAACATGTCTACCTGCCCACTTCATTGCAAACCAACTCACGTGTGCAGCAACATTATTTATTAATTAATGTAAAATATGTGTGCCACTCAACAAAGTTTAGAACCAAATGGACAACTATGAAGAAGCATAAATATTTTGTAATCCTTTTTAGCTTCCCTTACATGTTGTAGGCAGCATACGATACTTATCTGAAATACCTGAAGGCACAAGAAAAGCTAGTGTAGAATGAAGAAACTTTAATCTAACCTCGCTCAATCTGGTGTATTTCCTTGAGCACCCGTGCGAGTGTCTTAGCTCTTCTTCGTACGCATGGGGCACGAACATGTTCTCCAGGGAGGACAGTAGCTCTCACCCACGACCTCCTCGATGTCGTTGGCGAAGTAGCAGAGGGTGACAGCGTGGAATTGCTTGGTCGCTTGTGTGGGTGACCTCAAGGCGTTGCTGGTGGGAGGTCACAGACAAGCGCGTGCTGTCGGTGAAGATGGATCTAGAGAACAAGAATTCAACCTACAATTAAAAACTGCACATACATACTATGTATGCCCTCCATATGTCTCAATTCAGATTACACATATCTTACCTGCATCTCAATACTCCACATAATGTTGGTCACTCAGATTGTCCTCCTCGTCTTCTACAATTTTGCTGTTCGTGTACGCTACCCTATCCCCTGGTCAAAAAGCAATTACCGATTAGTGCAAAGGGATAACATAGAGAGGGCAGAAAAATGACCGGTGCAACTCCCAGCCACATCTCTCACAAATTCATCTCCATTGCCGACCAAATACGAGTGCAAAATCGCCTGCTCCCTAGCCTCTCAACCATGTCAGGTGTAAATAGAACAGCCGCCAGTCGTCGCCTCCGCCCATCGACCACACATCATGCAGAGAACAAGACGTACAATGCTGAGAGAACAACACGTACAATATTGAGAGAACTATGGCATGATTCGGAGAAAAACCGTCACGTTCCTCGTGCACCGTCAGCACACACCAAGCATGATTCAAAAGTGGTGGATCCAAAATTTGCAAACTTACTGGGAGAAGTGCTAATGAAAGGTACCATGCAGGTTGGCTAGGGCGAGTCTTCTGGAGGGGATACGTCCCATTCAGGCTGACCCCCCTTTGCTTTGGTCTACTGTTGTTAATTCTCTGCTGAATAAATACCAACGTCGGCAATGGATGTACAAATTTTGTGGAGTCACCATGGCGATGCAAGATCTGAAGAAAATATAGTGGGGCCTGACCTTGCTGCTGCTGACTAACGTAGATTGAGAAGGCAATGGCTGCGGGCTTCGAGTACGACGTCAGGGAGGATGATGCCTAGGTCGTTGAATGTATCCCCAACCATGGATCTCCTCTTCCTCCTTTTGATCGCCTCCCGATCTCACAAGCACCCTTGCCCGGGATACACGGACGCCGTACACGCGGGAAGATGGATAGAGCCACACACCCCTACCTTGACCAATCACTGATGTGGAGGGGGTCAACGATGGCCGGATCTGGAACGTCGGCGGGTGGGGAGGCCACGGAGAAGGATCAGCAAGGCTCCTGAAGGGGATCGTCTTCGGATCCTCGACATGATGGGCAGCAGGTCCTCAACAGGATCGACGGCGTCTCCTGAAGTGGATCGTGGGCGGCGGCTTCGATGTGCGAGGGCGGCGGCGAAGGGATGGAGCGGCGGCGGCTTTGACGTGCGAGGTCGGCGGCGAAGGGATGGAGCGGCGGCGGCGAAGGGATGGAGCGGCGGTGGCGAAGGATGGAGGGCGGCGGCGCACGATTTGCTGAGCGAGTCGTGCGTGCGAGTGGTTCTCGCTCGAGGGCGAGCGGCCTCGCTCGTACTATGACTCAATTTTGTACTAACTTTAGTATAAAGTTGAGTCATCTATTTTGGAACGGAGGGAGTACGTGCGTGCGATTGTTTTGGGTTTTTTTCGCTGGTTAATTTTCGCCGGTTTGTGCTCGGTGGTTTATTTTCGATCGTCTCAGTTAATTACGACGGGAGGTTGGGTGTGTGTGGGACTCGATCGCGGGGTTTTCCTTGGTTTTTCACGGCTGAGAGGGAGGTGGGAGGAAGTACCAAAAAAGACCGAGTGAGATGGGACGAAAATAAAACCCGGAACGCGACCTACCAACTGAGACATTAGGAGTAGAGATAAAGATAAGGAGAAAGGTGCGAAACCATCTCTAGGACATGGACTATCTGCTCCTAAGCTCAAATGCCCCCGATGAACAGTAAAATCTAAAAATATAGTAAAAAAATTTAAAAAATAATTTTTTTTGTGATAAACTTCGACAAATGTTTTTTATGCTCGCAAAATTTCAGCGCGAAATGACATTCGTGGAAGTCGTGAAATCGAAAACAAAATCTATACTCCAAAAATGCTAGTTTTGAAAACCTTTTGGAGTACTGTTTTTTTTTCAAGACTTCAAGGAATGTCATTTCGCGCTGAAATTTGTTGAGCATACAAATAATTTTAAAATTTTTGCTACAAAACAAATTCAGATTCTTTTTACTATTTTTATTTTTACTGTTCATCAGGATGCATTTTAGCTCGGAAGCAGGATAGGACTTTCGCTATCTCTAACTCTGCTATCTACAAAGAACTTAAGGTTCCCTTTCCTATCAAATGGACCACGTGTTGCCTAACCTTTCGTCCAACCTTTGTCCCCAAACTCCCCATCAATTTTTTCCACGTGTGGCTCTTCCTCCAGTTTTCGGTATGTGGACCACCTCCTCAGCTTATGAAAAACCAGACGAACAATGCCCATCCTCGCTTCTCGGGCTTGTGCCCGACCCTGATCCTGATCGAGGAGGTGTTCGCCGCCGCCAGGGGCGACCTACCTCACACGCGCGGCCACCATGCCCCACACCGGCCGCCGCCAGTCCTACCCGTTGCCGGCGACCTGACTGACTGCTGCCACGCCTTCCCAGCTTTCCTTTCTTCCTCTCCCTAGCCACCGCAGTCTGCATCGAGTAGTGCTTGACTTCGCCAGTCTGGCCACTCGTCGTCGCCCACCGAAGCTTCACGGCCGGCCTGGTCAATCGACATCACCCACCGAAGCGTCACCGCCGGCCTCCATCGCTCCCTCCCTCTGCTCGACGCCGGTCGCTCAAGCCCTGCACAGCCACCTCGCTGCCCGCCTCCTTTCTGATGACCCTAAGCACTTCTCCATGACCGCGAGCGCCGCTATTATCCACTCAACTACTGATGCTGCCGCCAGCCGCTATGATTTCGACCGACGCCGACGTCTCCATGCCTCTATCCGTCGGCACAACCACACCGTGGTCTCCATCACCGATTCCCCATCATCTCATCACCATCTACCCCTGCTCGAAGTGATCACGTGCCCCCGTCCCTAACCCTAGCCGACGGCTGGGGCTTGCCAGCGTGGCCACATCATGCTATATTGAAGCACTATTGCTCAACAGCGAGAGAGGGTATGTGATGACGATGATTGCATGTACGCTGCACACTTCCGCTGCTCATCCTTGTCTCCGATACCATCTCCATCAGGTCAGCACAAACCCAGTCGTTCAGCCATTCCTCTTCTGTCTAGTTCATGTCGCGGCTCAGCCACGTACAGATTTGTTTGTATGTCTTGTCCTGTCCGTACAAATGCCGCAATTGTACGCACTGCCAGTGCAAGACTGTTCGAGGTTTGTTGTGGGTCCGATTGCGCACAGGTCAGTTCGAAACCAACACTCATAGGCTGAAAATCTGTGATTTTGGAAGCACAAACATTCTGGTATAAACCTCGACCATCCTTGATGTTGTTGTATTTGAGCCTTCTCTGAATTGTTGTTTTGAGCTTAGGATACTAGAAGTGCACATCTCAAATCAGTTTCTTTATTTCCTACAATTTTTGATGGATCAAGATTACAACGATGTCATGTTCTACCGCAGACAGGTGCGTTTTGATTACATTTTTCTAAAAGTGTTTTTATTGCATGCAACTTCATCGATCCACCAAATCAAATGTATCCGGTACCGACATGTAGCTATTTGGGAGGTTATAGATGATTTAATCTTTAGTAACTCTATTCAAAGCTACCGAAGTTTACTTTATCTGTCTGAAATACAAAGCCCTTGCAAGAATTCAGCTAGGCGAAAAAACAAACCAAATAAATCATACATCAAATATATAGGATATTGGAGCATATTATTAGTGTTACTTAGTTCACGTCAAAAATTGACATTTTATCACTTCTCACTATTAAACCATAACAATATTTGTTATATGAAAAATTATATGAGTTGATACATCTGTAATGCATTTATTTTTTTGGCACATTGGCACGGTGAAAGTAATTTGTTAATTGTTTATATCTTTATTTTACAATACAGTTGGTCATGCATCTATTTATCGGCACAATATTATTAGATGTGCATAAGGATCGTAAATGTTTATATTTTTGACACAATTATTGTTGAACCAGTGAAATATTTATGCCCCAGTTCAAACGGGCATTTAACTACTTGAATAAAAAGTTGAATGAGGTTATAAGTGGATGTCATTTTATCTATTAATTTCTGTTTTGATACATGGTTGTTCCTTTTATCTGGACCAAGCAATAATGGTTATGTGTAGTTAATTTACATGTTCTTTGTTAGTGGTGGTGCTGTTGTCCTGACGACCCTTTAGATAAGTATTTGTCCAAATGTTGTTTTCAGCCTGCAAAAAATTGTTAAAATAATTGATATTTGTACAAAACTTGTATACTTCTTGTGATATTTTTTATAGAAATACAAACTTGAATAATATATTTTCCATTTATCTCAAGAACAATATTGATAAATATCTATTAAAATCTTTTCAATATATAATCTTAATGTCTATCCATCAAAATGAATACACACAGAATACCTCAAATTCAAATAATATCTTATAGCAAAATTATTTTCTTTTTCGAGATGATGACCCTTAAAAGAATACTATGAATCCTTAGAGAAAAGTAAAACAAATAGAATCACAATCCTTCCTACGCCCGTTTATGCCACTTGAGTGACTTATAGTATATATGTGCATGTTTGTCCATATGTCAATATTCTTAAATATCTCAGCAGAAATATGTAAATCGTATGATTCAAAAATATCATGGTTTCTATGATGACAATGTGTGTGACAATCTCCATGGACACATCCTCTGCAGCAACATACTCTACCACGCTAGTTAGAGCACCTAACTTGTTGCTTTGCACTCAACCAAGTGTTCACTTCCCTTTTGTACATACAGGGTTAAATGTTGAGCAAAGATGTGGCTGCATTGACTATGCACCAGGAATGCATTTTTAGATTTGCATATATCTTGTACGCTTTTATGTAGAAGATACTCATGAATTAACTTATGCCAACATGAATGTAATAGTAAAGTGAAAGGAATATACAACATTCGCTTCATTTTGAGTAAGTTAATTCCCGCGGACATAGCTCAATGTTGAGCTTAGGGTTTGGTTTCATTAATTGTGTATTGAAAATCCTTTTTTTAGATTTGCATACCCCTTGCACATTTTCATGAAGAACACCCAGGTTCTCTTTATGCACCAAACAACCGACGAGGGGTCAACGCCTACCTCGGTAGCCTCGTCAGCGTCAGTCTCACCGGGAAGCCCCTGCGTATGCCCGCCCGAACACGACGACGTTCCAGCTCCATAGGACACACGTTACCAAGCAGTCCACCGTCCACAGGTGCGTGATCGAGCCGGAATGGGCCACATTGTGATGTTCCAGTCCATGTACGAGAAGCTGTAGCTGGCCGTGGCGTAGCATATGGAGGCGCGAGAGGTGTCACACCATACAGAGGAGTCGAATAATGCTTGCAGGATGTTTACCTTTGTGTAGATCTGAGACCTCGGGATGTTAAATAAGGCCATTATTTGAGGCAATACCAACAGTTTTTGTTAACATTTTGTGCCTGCACATGTTGGTCAACCAAAGAGACCTAGATTGTGAGGCCCAACTTTTCTAAACTTTGCTAGCACTCATTTTTTATGTCACTGTTTGCCTAGATGTCTCGCCTAATACTTGTGTAAACTCTTTCCACTAGGAGAATAATTTTTTGATAAGTTCTCTCATGAGTGGAGTGTATTTCTTATCTCCGAGTTAAAACTTAATTAAATAATAGGATTCTTGTTGGTGTCACTGTTTATCTTTCATTTTGTTAACATGCGTTTGTTGTGGTGTTGGCTTTTCTTGTCTTTTTGTTAACATGGAACTAAAGTTGTTTTGCATTTTGTTTTGTTGTGGTATTGGTCATTTTTGTCTTTTCGTTAACATGATTTTAAAATTGTTTCACATTTTCTTCTTGGAAGAGAGAATTGTAGATTGTTCCATCATCGGTGGGTGACATTAGCATATTTTTATGTCCTCCCTATTATGATTTTAAAATTGTTTCACATTTTCTTCTTGTTTAACCACTCAATTTTTCCCGGGAAGATGTGTAAGATTCCAATAGCACCTGATATGGCACGGGGTGTCAATGGAATGGGTGGAAAAAGGATCCACATACCCATTGTTAAATGTTTTGTACAACCTTATAACACAGTGGGAAGATTCCTAGCGTCCTATCAGACTACTCTTTTTTTTTGAGGGGTACCTATCAGACTACTCTGGTGTCGCTGGATTAAGTTTCCTGGAGCGTGGAGATTGGCTGGTAAAACATGGGCCTGTGCGGTTAGTAGGATGTGGGGCCTACACATAACAATGTCCCTAATTTGGCGCTATGACAATCGTCATGTCCCTAAAATCACGTCAGATTTTTTTTGCAGGGTAAAATCACGTCAGATTTAATTAGGGCTATATGATTCTTGCTGCTTCCTTCCTGTCGCTCGATGCTTCATATTATGTGAACGTGGACGCATAGATACAAGCGATATCACTTGAAAGTGGATGCATACGTATGTACAAACACCTGTGTGGTGCTGACCTAGTAAGGAAGCACCTATTGTGATAGGTGGAAATATGGTTCACTAAATTTGGAAGCATATATCACCTTTTTTTTAAACACTTATGTAGTGCTCAGTACCCGGCAGGAATTGAACAATTCATTTTGTTTCCGTCCGCTAGAGAATTCGCTGCCATGTCACTCATACATTGTTTCAATTTGATGAAATTATATGTATAGTGCATAAGTATTTTTTTCTTTTGCCACTCAATGAAGATGTATTTCAGAGGACCAGATAATTGTTTCTAATGTAACATTAAATTGCTTCCAATGAAACAAATACTTGTTCGCAACCAAAATTATTTACCATTGAAACTATACGGGTATAAAACAAAATGTGGAATCTAAGCGTTGTCCAGGCACCACCGGGTGCCATGCTTCCTTTCGATTTTGGCCATGCTTCGTACTAACGCTGGGCATGCTTGCAGACTAAGGCATAGCCTAGTGGTGGGGCTGATGCCTTCCCACCCACCCAGGTTCAAGGCATGGTACTTGCAATTTGGGTTTGTTGCACCAATTATACTGTAGGGGGTTCCCTTACAGTCTTTCTGTCAAAAAAACGCTGGGCATGCTTCCTTGAAATGGTAGTTGTGCTTCCTTATGATGGTGGGTGTGCTTCCTTCCATTGCCACATGATGAGGGGCGTCAACAAGGAGTGGCACAGATGGAGCGAAGCTGATGCATCCTAGTTGAGAATGAAGTAGGTCAGCTTAGGATGTGATCCCTGATTTTGTGTAGAACCACATTAGATTAAAATCCACCTACAAAAAAAAACATATTGAAATCCACTAAAAGAAGCAACACATGTAATGGTTGAAGCACACACGTAGCACTGTTGAAGCGAAAATATCTGTACATGTACGGAAGCATTGTTGAAAGAGCAGTGCTACACAGACGATCGATCCATGCACGATTTCTGCCCGATGGACAAAAGCATCCATTAGATCGCATTGTTTTACATATCAACACCTTTGAAATATGGCATCGTTCACAAATCGTACATACTGTGTCGTGTGTAGAGTAGTTTCTTTGCTGAGAATGATCGAAACCTATGGCAGGTGAAGATGCTATGGAGGCGATTCATGATTCCGCTGTCTTGGATCCAGAAAGGCTAAACTATCCGGAGAAAAAACATCAGTTGCAATTGCAATTCCTGAAAGAACCAGGATAGGCGTGGTACTTCGGCCGCTGGGTAATCATTCGGGCAGCCCGGCGAGGCAAGACAAACACTTGTGATGGCAAGTGAGGCCGCATCAAGGAGTAGGACGGTGCATGGATCCAATCTGGTGGCACCGTCAGAGAGAATAGCGGCAAGCAGATGGGTGGTGAGCTCGCCGGTGAGGTGGATCAGAAGCAGGGCGCAGAAAGGGTTGCAATCTCGATGGCGCTTGCGAAGATATCAGGCGAGACGCGATGGACGGTGAGCTCGCCGGCGATGAGGTGGAAGGAGGGGAGAGGAACGAGATGGCTATTAAGTGCGGATAGAAGGTACAAGACGAGATTATGGGAAGGTGGTGCATGGTAACCGGGAGGTTAGAATAAGGTTTTTCGGCGAGCTGTGGACCATGGGATGGTACATGAATGAACGGCGAGAGATCACTCTGGTGATTCCTTAGTACTAGACGGATGATAGAAGTGTTCCCCTAACATAATCAAGTGATGTGAAGTAAGGTACATATATTTTTGTTCTTCTAAACTAATTTAGCATATGGTTATGTGGCTAATTAATTAAATTTTTTTTTTCCTGTTGCACTACTTGATGATACATAATTGTTGATTTATTATGTGATAGTCTTACGACAGTTAATTACTGTTGCACTTCTTGATGACACATAATTGTTGATTTATTATGTGATAGTCTTACGACAGACTACGTCTACATTCACTTGTGGAAAGTTCCGACCGAATGAGAAATGAGGGGGAGTGCCTCCCGCACCCAGTGAGAGAGAGAGAGAAAAACAAAGGCGTACACACCCGGCCTTAAACTGGGGCCCTTACAGGTAGCAAAGTAGCAAAGGTAGCGAAGCAAAGAAATAAAGGTGTTACAACATGATCATATGTGACCAGACTGAGCAACTCAACGCTAACAAACTATAATGAAATGCCTTAGAGGAAAATGGATGATAGACAATACACAGAGGTGCCTGGCGTGTTGGACAAGTCTCGCTGCCTGCAACACTAGAGAATGGGTGGCTCCTCTAGCCCGTATTGTCCCATCTTGAAGCAGCCCGTAGCACTTGACTTCTTGCGCGTGGAGGTTGTCTATGAGCATATCAAGCCTCACTGGTCCAGTTGTCTCCTAATGGTCTCCAAAGTTTTAAAAGGACAATTAGTTTACAAGGTCAGCCAAATGCTCAAAGGCTAGGCCTTCAATTAGTGGTTCATTGCACTCATTTCAAAGTGACCATGCAAGCGCAACAAAATCCAACCGTGCTATTTTTTCATCCATCAATGTGTGTTTCCTGGATCAATTGAGACTACCTATAGTGGGAGTAACATAGATGGTAACATCACACTTATCTAGGCAAAATAGATGATGTGGCATTGTAATTAATGGAGAAAGAGAGGCATGTGGTAACATAACTAGTTACTGTAACATCACACATATCAAGAAAAGATAACTCTACAACCTAATAAATGAAGTGATGCATGACACAACACATATGTTACTCTCCACTATAGAGGTAGTAACATATGCATGTTACTACTCCAAGTTACTCCCCACTGTGACTAGTCTGATGGAAGCCGACAGATCTCGCTCGACTCCAAGAACACCCCATGGCATCCCGCATAAAACTCCAAATGAATTTGGTCACAATGCATCGGAAGCGAATGTGATCACAATTCTCGTCTTGGCCACACCACATATACGACCCATCTCTTGGGCCGTGTCTTTGAGCACCTGGTCCTGTTTGGAATTTTGTTCCTAGCCACTTCTTTTTTTTTCGGGGTCAAAGGGAGTTTTTATAGCATTGTCACAGTGTTACAATCGAGAGGCCACAAATCCTCAATACAAGGTGGAACGCAATAAACCCACACAGCAGTGGTTCGCTCGGTGCGGCTATAATTTGCCAATCGATCTGCTACACTATTTTGACTGCGGTGAATTTTCTGAGGTAAAAATTCCCTCACCTTCATTAATTCCTTTATCTCCAGGATCAGTGGCCCATATGCTGATCTTGTAAGGCCGTCACTAGACAACACTGAAAGAGATACTGCCGAGTCCGACTGCACGCCCATCGGAAGCTCTGTGTGCTGAATGGCCAAAGCCATGCCCTGCATGATAGTGTGAATCTCCGCCTCCAGTGCGTCGTTACACTTAAAAATGTAGCGATAAGCCGCCATCAGGACAGTACCCGAACCATCTCTCAATACAATGCCGTCCCCTGCCGAGCCGTCCACATCCCGGAAGGAGCCGTCAATGGACAATGCGACAGTCCCAGGCGTAGGAGCAGGCCACAGTCGCGCAGGTTGTTTGCACTAAGTATCGCCCTCTCATATCTGATACGAGACTGGCATTTTTCCTTTAAGTATCTCCTCTGTGGTAAACCGACCAGCGAGCCGAATGGACTTGTAGTAGATGTCGAGATACTCCACTGTTGCCTCCACCGGTGGTACTTCCTTGCCATGTGAGCTATCATTCCGCAGCTGCCATATTCGCCATAGCAACATGATCACCATGTCACGGACCTGATCCGAACATTGAGTAAGTAGATTCAGCAGCCACTCCTTGCCCGTATTGATCAACACACTATCTAATGGAAAGGACCATCTGGTGCGCATGCTCACCCAAATGAGACACGCGTGTTCACATGTGATTAAAGCATGAAACTCGTTCTCTTCCTCAATTCCACAGAGCGGGCAAGTAGATCACTTAGATATGTGTGTATTTTTTGCACGCCGCAGTCGGCAAGGGACAAGGCTCCTCTGACGTACTGCAGGAAGCAGTTGGGCAACTGACATTGAAGGAAATATGCCCTAGAGGCAATAATAAAGTTATTATTTATTTCCTTATTTCATGATAAATGTCTATTATTCATGCTAGAATTGTATTAACCGGAAACATAATACATGTGTGAATATATAGACAAACAGAGTGTCACTAGTATGCCTCTACTTGACTAGCTTGTTAATCAAAGATGGTTATGTTTCCTAACCATGAACAAAGAGTTGTTATTTGATTAACGGGATCACATCATTAGTTGAATGATCTGATTGACATGACCCATTCCGTTAGCTGAGCACACGATCGTTTAGTATGTTGCTATTGCTTCCTTCATGACTTATACATGTTCCTATGACTATGAGATTATGCAACTCCCGTTTACCGGAGGAACACTTTGTGTGCTACCAAACGTCACAACGTAACTGGGTGATTATAAAGGTGCTCTACAGGTGTCTCCGAAGGTACTTGTTGAGTTGGCGTATTTCGAGATTAGGATTTGTCACTCCGAATGTCGGAGAGGTATCTCTGGGCCCTCTCGGTAATACACATCACTTAAGCCTTGCAAGTATTTCAACTAATGAGTTAGTTGTGAGATGATGTATTACGGAACGAGTAAAGAGACTTGCCGGTAACGAGATTGAACTAGGTATTGGATACCGACGATCGAATCTCGGGCAAGTAACATACCGATGACAAAGGGAACAACGTATGTTGTTATGCGGCCTGACCGATAAAGATCTTCGTAGAATATGTAGGAACCAATATGGGCATCCAGGTCCCACTATTGGTTATTGATCGGAGACATGTCTCGGTCATGTCTATATTGTTCTCGAACCGTAGGGTCCGCACGCTTAAGGTTTCGATGACAGTTATATTATGAGTTTATGTATTTTGATGTACTGAAGGTTGTTCGGAGTCCCGGATATGATCACGGACATGACGAGGAGTCTCAAAATGGTCGAGACATAAAGATTGATATATTGGACGGATATATTTGGACACGGAAAGGTTTCGGAGAAGTTTGGAGCTCCGGAGGTTACCGAACCCCCACAAGTATATGGGCCTTATTGGGCCCATGTAGGAGGAAGAGAGAAGGAGCAAGGAGGGGCGCCCCAAGCCCAATCCGACTGGGGAGGGGCCCGGCCCCCTTTCCTTTCTCCTCCCCTCTCTTCCTTCCTACTACTAGTACTACTTCCTAATACTAGTACTCCTTCCTTCCCCTCCAAATGAGATAAGGAAAGAGAGGAAACCTACTTGGAGTAGGTTTCCCCCTCCCTATGGCGCCCCCTTGAGGCCGGCCACCTCCTCCCTCCCTCCTTTATATACGGGGTAAGGGGCACCCTAGGACACACAAGTTGATCATTGATCGTTCCTTAGCCGTGTGCGGTGCCCCCCACGATATTACACCTCGATCATATTGTAGCGGTGCTTAGGCGAAGCCTGCGACAGAGAACATCAAGATCGTCACCACGCCGTCGTGTTGACGGAACTCCCCTCGAGCCTCTCTGGATTGGAGATCGAGGTGCGTCATCGAGCTATCTGCGTGTCAAGAACTTCGGAGGTGCGGAGTAACGGTGCTTGGATCGGTTGGACCGGGAGGACGTCGACTACTTCCTCTATGTTGCGTCAGCGCTTCGCTTGGTCTCACGAGGGCGTAGACAACACTCTCCCCTCTCGTTGCTATGCATCACCATGATCTTGCGTGTGTGTAGGAAATTTTTTGAAATTACTACGTTCCCCAACAGTGGCATCCGAGGCTAGGTTTTTATGGTTTGATGTTATATGCACGAGTAGAACACAAGTGAGTTGTGGGCGATATAAGTCATACTGCTTACCAGCATGTCATACTTTGGTTCGGCGGTATTGTTGGATGAAGCGGCCGGACCGACATTACGCGTCGCTTACGCGAGACTGGTTTTACCGCCGTGCTTTGCACACGGTGACTAGCGGTGTCGGTTTCTCCAACTTTAGTTGAACCGAGTGTGGCTACGCCCGGTCCTTGCGAAGGTTAAAACAGCATCAACTTGACAAACTATCGTTGTGGTTTTGATGCGTAGGTGAGATTGGTTCTTGCTTAAGCCCGTAGCGAACCGTAAAATTTGCAACAACAAAGTAGAGGGCGTCTAACTTGTTTTTGCAGGGCATGTTGTGATGTGATATGGTCAAGGCGTGATAAGATATAAGTTGTTGTATGAGATGATCATGTTTTGTTGAAGTTATCGACAATCGCGAAGCCCTATGGATGTCTCTTTGTTTCATAAGATGCAAGTGCCAAATAATTGCTTTACTTTATCGCTATACAATAGCAATAGTTGCAAGAGCAATAGTTGGTGAGACAACCATGTGATGACACATTGATATAGATCAAGATGATGAAGATCATGGTGTCGTGCCGGTGACGATAGAGATCATGACAGTACTTTGGAGATGGAGATCAAAGGCGCAAGATGATCATGGCCATATCATGTCACATATTTTGATTGCATATGATGTTTATGTATTATACATCTTATTCTTGCTTTGATTGACGGTAGCATTTTCAGATGATCTCTCACTAAAATTATCAAGAAGTGTTCTCCCTGAGTATGCACCGTTGCCAAAGTTCGTCGTGCCCGCACACCACGTGATGATCGGGTGTGATAAGCTCTCGTCCATCTACAACGGGTGCAAGCCAGTTTTGCACACGCGAATACTTAGGTTAAACTTGACGAGCCTAGCATATGCGAGATATGGCCTCGAGCACGGAGACCGAAAGGTCGGCGTGAATCATATAGTAGATATGATCAACATAAGATGTTCACCATTGAAAACTACTCCATCTCACGTGATGATCGGTTATGGTTTAGTTGATTTGGGTCACGTGATCACTTAGATGACTAGAGATGTCTGTCTAAGTGGGAGTTCTTAAGTAATATGATTAACTGAACTTAAATTTATCATGAACTTAGTCCTGGTAGTATTTTGCAAATTATGTTGTAAGATCAATAGCTTGCGTTGTTGCTTTCATATGTTTACTTTGATATGTTCCTAGAGAAATTGTGTTGAAAAATGTTAGTAGCAATGATGCGGATTCGATCCGTGATCGAGGTTTATCCTCATTGCTGCACGTAAGAATTATGTCCTTAATGCACCGCTAGGTGACAGACCTATTGCAGGAGCGGATGCGGGCGTTATGAGCGTTTGGCTAGCTCAATATGATGACTACTTGATAGTTTTGTGCACCATGCTTTATGGCTTAGAATCGGGACTTCAAAGACGTTTTGAACGTCATGGACCATATGAGATGTTCCAAGAGTTGAAGTTAATATTTCAAGCAAATACCCGAGTTGAGAGATATGAAGTCTCCAACAAGTTCTATAGCTAAAAGATGGAGGAGAATCGCTCAACTAGTGAGCATGTGCTCAGATTGTCTGGGTACTACAGTCGCTTGAATCAAGTGGGAGTTAATCTTCCAGATAGGATAGTGATTGACAGAATTCTCTAGTCACCATCACCAAGTTAGTAGAACTTCGTGATGAACTATAGTATGCAAGGGATGATGAAAATGATTCCCTAGTTTTTCATGATGATGAAATCGATGAAGGTAGAAATCAAGAAAGAACATCAAGTGTTGATGGTTAACAAGACCACTAGTTTCAAGAAAATTGCAAAGGGATAGAAGGGAACTTCAAGAAGAACGGCAAGCAAGTTGCTGCTCAAGTGAAGAAGCTTAAGTCTCCACCTAAGCCTGAGACTAAGTGCTTCTACTCCAAAGGGACTGGTTACTGGAAGTAGAACTACCCCAAGTATTTGGCAGATAAGAAGGATGGCAAAATAAACAAAGGTATATTTGATATACATGTTATTGATGTGTACTTTACTAGTGTTTATAGCAACCCCTCGGTATTTGGTACTGGTTCAGTTGCTAAGAGTAGTAACTTCGAAGCGGAGTTGCGAATAAACGAAACTAGTTAAGGGTGAAGTGACGATGTGTGTTGAAAGTAGTTTCAAGATTGATATGATCATCATCGCACACTCCCTATACTTTCGGGATTAGTGTTGAACCTAAATAAGTGTTATTTGGTGTTTGCGTTGAGCATGAATATGATTTGATCGTGTTTATTGCAAAACGGTTATTCATTTAAGTAAGAGAATAAACTGTTGTTCTGTTTACATGAATAAAACCTTATATGGTTACACATCCAATGAAAATGGTTCATTGGATCTCGATCGTAGTGATACACATATTCATAATATTGAAACCAAAAGATGCAAAGTTAATAATGATAATGCAACTTATTTGTGGCACTGCCGTTTAGGTCATATTGGTGTAAAACGCATGAAGAAACCCCATGCTGATGGGATTTTGGAATCACTTGATTATGAATCGCTTGATGCTTGCGAACCATGCCTCATGGGCAAGATGACTAAGACTCCGTTCTTCGGAACAATGGAACGAGCTACTGACTTGTTGGAAATAATACATACTGATGTATGCAGACCAATAAGTATGAAGGCTCGTGGCAAGTATCATTATTTTCTGACCTTCACAAGATGATTTGAGCAGATATGGGTATATCTACTTGATGAAACATAAGTCTGAAATAGTTGAAAGGTTCAAAGAATTTCGGAGTGAAGTGGAAAAGTCATCGTAACAAGAAAAATAAAGTTTCTACGATCTGATCACGGAGACAAATATTTGAGTTACGAGTTTGGTCTTCAATTAAAAAAATGTGGAATAGTTTCACAAATTCATGCCACCTGGAACACCACATCATAATGGTGTGTCCGAACGTCATAACCGTACTTTATTGGATATAGTACAATCTATGATGTTTCTTACCGATTTACCAATATCATTTTGGGATCATGCATTAGAGATAGCTGCATTCACGTTAAATAGGGCACCATCTAAATCCGTTGAGACGACACTATATGAACCGTGGTTTAGCAAGAAACCAAAGTTGTCGTTTCTTAAAGTTTGGGGCTGCGATGCTTATGTGAAAAAAGTTTCATCTGATAAGCTCAAACCCAAATCGAGATGCGTCTTCATAGAATACCCAAAGGAAATTGTTGGGTACACCTTCTATCACAGATCCGAAGGCAAAACATTCGTTGCTTATAAATGGATCCTTTCTAGAGAAGGAGTTTCTCTCGAAAGAAGTGAGTGGGAGGAAAGTAGAACTTGATAAGGTAATTGTACCTTCTCCTTATTGGAAAGTAGTTCATCACGAAATCTGTTCATGTGACTACTACACCAATTAGTGAGGAAGCTAATGATGATGATCATGTAACTTCAGATCAAGTTACTACCGAATCTCGTAGGTAAACCAGAGTGAGATCCGCACTGAGTGGTGCGGTAATCCTGTTCGGAAGTCATGTTACTAGACCATGATGAACCTACGAACTATGAGGAAGCGATGATGAGCCCAGATTCCGCAAAATGGCTTGAGGCCATGAAATCTGAGATGATACCCATGTATGAGAACAAAGTGTGGACTTTGGTGGAGTTGCCCGATGATCTGCAAGCCATATTGTATAAATGGATCTTCAAGAGGAAGACGGATGTTGATAGTAGTGTTACTATCTACAAAGCTCGACTTGTCACAAAAAGGTTTTTGACAAGTTCAAGGTGTTGACTACAATGAGATTTTCTCAACTGTAGCGATGCTTAAGTCTGTCTGAATCATGTTAGCAATTGCCACAATTTATGAAATTTGGCAAATGGATGTAAAACTGCATTCTGAATGGGTTTTGGAGGAAGAGTTGTATATGATGCAACGGAAGGTTTTATCGATCCAAAGGAGCTAACAAAGTGTGCAAGCTCCAGCGATCCATTTATGGACTGGTGCAAGCATCTCGGAGTTGGAATATATGCTTTGATAAGTTGATCAAAGCATATAGTTTATCTGAACTTGCAAATGAAGCTTGTATTTACAAGAAAGTGAGTGGGAGCAATACAACATTTCGATAAGTATATGTGAATGACATATTGTCGATCGAAATAATGTAGAATTATTCGTAAAGCATAAAGGAGTGTTTAAAAGGAGTTTTCAAAGAAAGACCTCGGTGAACTTGCTTACATATTGAGCATCAAGATCTATAGAGATAGTTCAAGGCGCTTGATAAGTTTTTCAATGAGTACATACCTTGACAAGATTTTGAAGTAGTTCAAAATGGAGCAGTCAAAGAAAGAGTTCTTGCACGTGTTACAAGGTGTGAAATTGAGTAAGACTCAAAACCCGACCACAGCAGAAGATAGAAAGAGAATGAAAGTCGTTCCTATGCCTTGGCCATAGGTTCTATAAAGTATGCCATGCTGTGTACCAGATCTGTTGTATACCCTACACTGAGTTTGGCAAGGAGTACAATAGTGATCTAGGAGTAGATCACTAGACAGCGGTCAAAATTATCCTTAGTGGAATAAGGATATGATTCTCGATTATGGAAGTGACAAAAGGTTAGTAAAGAAGGGTTACGTCGATGCAAGTTTTGACACCGATCTGGATGACTCTAAGTCTTGATCTAGATACATATTGAAAGTGGGAGCAATTAGCTAGAGTAGCTCCGTGCGAGCATTGTAGACATAGAATATTTGCAAAATACATACGGCTCTGAATGTGACAGACCCGTTGACTAAACTTCTCTCACGAGCAAAACGTGATCATACCTTTGTACTCTTTGGGTGTTAATCACATAGCGATGTGAACTAGATTATTGACTCTAGTAAACCCTTTGGGTGTTGGTCACATGACGATGTGAACTATGGGTGTTAATCATATCTGAGATATGATTATTGGTGTTCAATGACATGGCGATGTGAACTAGATTATTGACTCTAGTGCAAGTGGGAGACTGAAGGAAATATGCCCTAGAGGCAATAATAAAGTTATTATTTATTTCCTTATTTCATGATAAATGTCTATTATTCATGCTAGAATTGTATTAACCGGAAACATAATACATGTGTGAATATATAGACAAGCAGTGTCACTAGTATGCCTCTACTTGACTAGCTTGTTAATCAAAGATGGTTATGTTTCCTAACCATGAACAAAGAGTTGTTATTTGATTAACGGGATCACATCATTAGTTGAATGATCGATTGACATGACCCATTCCGTTAGCTGAGCACACGATCGTTTAGTATGTTGCTATTGCTTCCTTCATGACTTATACATGTTCCTATGACTATGAGATTATGCAACTCCGTTTACGGAGGAACACTTTGTGTGCTACCAAACGTCTGGCGTAATCGGGTGATTATAAAGGTGCTCTCTGGTGTCTCCGAAGGTACTTGTTGAGTTGGCGTATTTGAGATTAGGATTTGTCACTCCGAATGTCGGAGAGGTATCTCTGGGCCCTCTCGGTAATACACATCACTTAAGCCTTGCAAGCATTTCAACTAATGAGTTAGTTGTGAGATGATGTATTACGGAGCGAGTAAAGGACTTGCGGTAACAAGATTGAACTAGGTATTGGATACCGACGATCGAATCTCGGGCAAGTAACATACCGATGACAAAGGAACAACGTATGTTGTTATGCGGTCGACCGATAAAGATCTTCGTAGAATATGTAGGAACCAATATGGGCATCCAGGTCCCGCTATTGGTTATTGACCAGAGACATGTCTCGGTCATGTCTACATTGTTCTCGAACCGTAGGGTCCGCACGCTTAAGGTTTCGATGGCAGTTATATTATGAGTTTATGTATTTTGATGAACCGAAGGTTGTTTGGAGTCCCGGATATGATCACGGACATGACGAGGAGTCTCGAAATGGTCGAGACATAAAGATTGATATATTGGACGGATATATTTGGACACCGGAAAGGTTCGGAGAAGTTTGGAGCTCCGGAGGTTACCGAACCCCGGGAAGTATATGGGCCTTATTGGGCCCATGTAGGAGGAAGAGAGAAGGAGCAAGGGAGGCGCGCCCCAAGCCCAATCCGACTGGGGAGGGGCGGCCCCTTCCTTTCTCCTTCCCCTCTCTTCCTTCCTACTACTAGTACTACTTCCTAATACTAGTACTCCTTCCTTCCCCCTCCAAATGAGATAAGGAAAAGAGAGGGAAACCTACTTGGAGTAGGTTTCCCCCTCCCTATGGCGCGCCCCCCTTGAGGCCGGCCACCTCCTCCCTCCCTCCTTTATATACGGGGGTAAGGGGGCACCCTAGGACACACAAGTTGATCATTGATCGTTCCTTAGCCGTGTGCGGTGCCCCCCTCCACGATATTACACCTCGATCATATTGTAGCGGTGCTTAGGCGAAGCCCTGCGACAGGAGAACATCAAGATCATCACCACGCCGTCGTGCTGACGGAACTCCCCCTCGGAGCCTCTACTGGATTGGAGATCGAGGGCGCATCATCGAGCTATACGCGTGTCAAGAACTCGGAGGTGCTGGACTAACGATGCTTGGATCGCTTGGACCGGGAGGACGTACGACTACTTCCTCTACGTTGCGTCAACGCTTCCGCTTCGGTCTACGAGGTTACGTAGACAACACTCTCCCCTCTCGTTGCTATGCATCACCATGATCTTGCGTGTGCGTAGGAAATTTTTTGAAATTACTACGTTCCCCAACAGACATGTGGGCCCAGAAGCAGGTTGGCCCATCTGCCAGTGAGCCAACTACACCCTGCAGTACGTCATAGGAGCTGAGTCCGTAGGCAAGGCACCTGACACCACCTTCCAAGCCACTATCCTCATCTTCTGTGGCACCGAGGCTTTCCAAACACAATTCCAAATTGATCTTTTACCATTTGGTGCTCCTGAAGATGATCCTCTGGCAAAGGCTGCCTCATGAGCGCTTATAGCCAATTTATAGTCACTTTTTACTGAGAACAGCCCATTCTTCTCCGGGAACCAAGAGATAAAGTCACAGCGCTGCCTTGGGGATGTCCTAATTTTCAGAATGTAATCAATGTCCATCTGCCAAAAGTGCCGTGTCAACCTATCCATCCGCCATGCACCATTCTCATCCAAGAAATCAGAGACGCGATTTAGGCGGGATGTACGCTTTGGTGTTATAGGCCGGAATGATGACGCCCTCGGAATCCATGGATCCCGAGTAAATTGCACAAAACCACCACTTTGAGGGCTAGGTGTTCAGATATACTAGGTTACAGTTTCTTGACAAATTACACCATGTCTCTCGTAAACATTTTGCAAAAACCACTGATCTGCAGATAAGCCTCGTTTGATCACGCTTATGACAGGTGGGGCCCTTCTTTGCCTACGTGGCGTAACATTTTGTGCCAGATCAATTTTAGTATGAATTTACAAACTAGTCCTTAAATTTTACACAGACACCCCTGAATCAAAAAGAAAAATGCAATTAGCCCCCACTCCCTTCGATCCCTTCTCTCCCTTCGATCCCCATTTCTCCCTTCGCCGCCAGATCCTTCGCTCGGCGCCGATGCACAGGAGGCCGGGCAGCCACTCCCTCGCGTGAGATGCCGCGACCTCCTCTCCCCTTCTCCGTCCTTTGTGGCCGCGGAGTGCAGACTCCTATCTCCACCCTGCGTGGAGCTCGACGGCACCGAGCGAGCAAAGACGCGATGGCGCCGGCGGAGCAGAGCGGCGGTCGCGCGGCGGGTCGGCCATTGCGCTGCCGCCGTCCTTGCTCGAGCAGCACGGCTGCACTGGCGGAGGAAGGTGAGGACGGCCTAGCGGCTGGTCGTCCGACGCGACAGCGGTGGTGGCACTGGACAGCATCCGGCAGCAGCAACTGGAGGAGCCGGTGGCGCCGGCGCGGCCGGCGTACTGCCGAAGCGCGAGCTTCGGCAGCGTCATGGCGGACCAATGGAGCGAGTCGCTCCCGTTCCGGCCCAACGACGCCGACCACGTGCTTGTCTATGGCGCCCTCCACGACGCCTTCTCCTGCGGCTGGCTCCCAAACGGCTCCTTCGCGGCCGTCAAGCCCGAGCCCCTGCCCTCCCCTGACTCCTACGACGGCTCCTGCCTCAGCAGCTTCCTCGTGTCGCTTTTACTCTCGGCCACGACGGAGGATGTGTCCTTCTCGAGCACCACAGCACGGCTGCACCGGCAGTTGTAGGAGGACGGCGATGGTGTGCGGGAGAGACAGATCCCGATCTGAATCGGGGAGGGTGTTTTCGCTTTTTGGCAAAAGTGTTGAGGGTGTTTTCGCTTTTTTACCCATCTAATTCCGTCTTTCGTAAAATGCTATGCCACATTAGCAAAATAGGGGCCTCATCGGTCATAAACGCACTTAACCGAGCTAGATCTGCCAATCAGTGGTTTTTGCAAACAAAAATTACACAAGACATGGTGCAATTTGTAAGAAACTGTAACCTAGTATTTTCTGAAAACCTAGCCCTGAAAGTGGTGGTTTTCTGCAATTTACTCCATGGTCCCTCCAGGCTCTTATCTTAGAACCATTTCAAACTCGCCATAAAATACCTTTTTTGTAACAACTCGAGGCCATGGAAAATTCCTTTCCAGACTACCGAGCCATGGTTGGGGAAGACCGTATCCAGCAGGTTCTTCAATTCCTAGCTTTCTGATCCTATTCCTCAATTCCTAGCCACTTCTTAAAGGAAGATCCTGTTCTTGGCCAGGATCCTCGCTTTCCAAACAAAAATGCTAGACATACGGGTTTGTTTTACAAGAATTAACAGACCAACTCTTCTCCCCTCACTAATCTCCCCGATTTTCAGGGTGGGGCCTGCCTCATCTGATTACCAATTGAAACAGCCCACCTCAGCTTTGCCTGTAAACATCCCGTTGAGCTTCCGTATGTCTAGCATTGCTGCTTTCCAAATATCCCTCATCTCACATCGAGGGGCTGCTTTAAAGATTTATTTGTATATAAACGAGCCTGTGGAGACCTCGTCTGATTTATTTGTATCCTCCACCATGGAAAGTGAAGTATTCGCAAGTGCCGGGCATCTGATGCTAATCCTGGACGTTGCACGTACCCAAATTCCGCTGAAAATTGGGAGTCCATCGTAGGTCCACCAAAAGATCTATCGTATCAAACTTCTCAAGAAGCCCATTCTACTGTAAGTAAACTCATTGCATTCATTGTGGTATTTGATACACATGCATTTATCAGCACCAGCCTGCCCCGTCGAGTCAATGCCCTGACAAGGCTCGACTCTAGCAGGCATTTTCCCCTGCTATGGGCTCAATTTCCCTAGTCCGGAAACATGTCCTCACTCCTCTCCAGTTCATTGGGCCTACCTCATTTTTTCAGTTCTCCTGATTTGCTACTCCTATTTTCATTTCTCTCCATCACTCTTTCACATTCTGAGGTGCATTAAATTGATGCATGCCGGAACAAAAAAAAAAGGCCAAAGCATATAACCATTTGTACTACTAAGTTAGTGGCCATGCATATTAAATTGATGCATGCAGAAAAAAAAAGAAATCAGCCAATGCATATAACCATTCCTACTCAATTAGTGGCTATGCATGCATGCACTGTAGTTAACATAAATTAATGCTTAAGTAATTTTATGAAGTACGAGATACATCCGTCTACTCACCGTCTACTCTTGATGAGATTTCAGATCTAAGCCATTCTCTGTAAGTAAACTCATTGCATTCATTGTGGTATTTGATACACATGCATTTATCAGCACCAGCCTGCCCGTCGAGTCAATGCCCCGACAAGGCTCGACTCTAGGTGAGCATTTTCCCTACTATGGGCTCAATTTCCCTAGTCCGGAAACATGTCCTCACTCCTCTCCAGTTCATTGGGCCTACCTCATTTTTTCAGTTCTCTGATTTGTTACTCCTATTTTCATTTCTCTCCATCACTCTTTCACATTAAAGAGGCGCATTAAATTGATGCATGCGGAACAAAAAAAACGGCCAAAGCATATAACCATTTGTACTACTAAGTTAGTGGCCATGCATATTAAATTGATGCATGCAGAAAAAAAAAGAAATCAGCCAATGCATATAACCATTCCTACTTAATTAGTGGCTATGCATGCATGCACTGTAGTTAACATAAATTAATGCTTAAGTAATTTTATGAACACGAGATACATCCGTCTACTCACCGTCTACTCTTGATGAGATTTCAGATCTAAGCCATTCTACTGTAAGTAAACTCATTGCATTCATTGTGGTATTTGATACACATGCATTTATCAGCACCAGCCTGCCCGTCGAGTCAATGCCACGACAAGGCTCGACTCTAGCGAGCATTTTCCCTATATGGGCTCAATTTCCCTAGTCCGGAAACATGTCCTCACTCCTCTCCAGTTCATTGGGCCTACCTCATTTTTTCAGTTCTCCTGATTTGTTACTCCTATTTTCATTTCTCTCCATCACTCTTTCACATTCTGAGGCGCATTAAATTGATGCATGCCGGAACAAAAAAAAACGGCCAAAGCATATAACCATTTGTACTACTAAGTTAGTGGCCATGCATATTAAATTGATGCATGCAGAAAAAAAAGAAATCAGCCAATGCATATAACCATTCCTACTCAATTAGTGGCTATGCATGCATGCACTGTAGTTAACATAAATTAATGCTTAAGTAATTTTATGAAGTACGAGATACATCCGTCTACTCACCGTCTACTCTTGATGAGATTTCAGATCTAAGCCATTCTACTGTAAGTAAACTCATTGCATTCATTGTGGTATTTGATACACATGCATTTATCAGCACCAGCCTGCCCCGTCGAGTCAATGCCCTGACAAGGCTCGACTCTAGCAGGCATTTTCCCCTGCTATGTGCTCAATTTCCCTAGTCCGGAAACATGTCCTCACTCCTCTCCAGTTCATTGGGACTACCTCATTTTTTCAGTTCTCCTGATTTGTTACTCCTATTTTCATTTCTCTCCATCACTCTCTCACATTCTGAGGCGGATTAAATTGATGCATGCCGGAACAAAAAAAAACGACCAAAGCATATAACCATTTGTACTACTAAGTTAGTGGCCATGCATATTAAATTGATGCATGCGGAAAAAAAAAGAAATCAGCCAATGCATATAACCATTCCTACTCAATTAGTGGCTATGCATGCATGCACTGTAGTTAACATAAATTAATGCTTAAGTAATTTTATGAAGTACGAGATACATCCGTCTACTCACCGTCTACTCTTGATGAGATTTCAGATCTAAGCCATTCTACTGTAAGTAAACTCATTGCATTCATTGTGGTATTTGATACACATGCATTTATCAGCACCAGCCTGCCCCGTCGAGTCAATGCCCTGACAAGGCTCGACTCTAGCAGGCATTTCCCCCTGCTATGGGCTCAATTTCCCTAGTCCGGAAACATGTCCTCACTCCTCTCCAGTTCATTGGGCCTACCTCATTTTTTCAGTTCTCCTGATTTGTTACTCCTATTTTCATTTCTCTCCATCACTCTTTCACATTAAAGGCGCATTAAATTGATGCATGCGGAACAAAAAACGCCAAAGCATATAACCATTTGTACTACTAAGTTAGTGGCCATGCATATTAAATTGATGCATGCAGAAAAAAAAAAATCAGCCAATGCATATAACCATTCCTACTCAATTAGTGGCTATGCATGCATGCACTTTAGTTAACATAAATTAATGCTTAAGTAATTTTATGAAGTACGAGATACATCCGTCTACTCACCGTCTACTCTTGATGAGATTTCAGATCTAAGCCATTCTCTCGTAAGTAAACTCATTGCATTCATTGTGGTATTTGGTACACATGCATTTATCAGCACCAGCCTGCCCGTCGAGTCAATGCCACGACAAGGCTCGACTCTAGCGAGCATTCCCCTACTATGGGCTCAATTTCCCTAGTCCAAAACATGTCCTCACTCCTCTCCAGTTCATTGGGCCTACCTCATTTTTTCAGTTCTCTGATTTGTTACTCCTATTTTCATTTCTCTCCATTCACTCTTTCACATTCGAGGCGCATTAAATTGATGCATGCGGAACAAAAAAACGCCAAAGCATATAACCATTTGTACTACTAAGTTAGTGGCCATGCATATTAAATTGATGCATGCAGAAAAAAAAAATCAGCCAATGCATATAACCATTCCTACTCAATTAGTGGCTATGCATGCATGCACTCAGTAGTTAACATAAATTAATGCTTAAGTAATTTTATGAAGTCTGAGATACATCCGTCTACTCACCGTCTACTCTTGATGAGATTTCAGATCTAAGCCATTCTACTGTAAGTAAACTCATTGCATTCATTGTGGTATTTGATACACATGCATTTATCAGCACCAGCCTGCCCCGTCGAGTCAATGCCCTGACAAGGCTCGACTCTAGCAGGCATTTTCCCCTGCTATGTGCTCAATTTCCCTAGTCCGGAAACATGTCCTCACTCCTCTCCAGTTCATTGGGCATACCTCATTTTTTCAGTTCTCCTGATTTGTTACTCCTATTTTCATTTCTCTCCATCACTCTTTCACATTCTGAGGCGGATTAAATTGATGCATGCCGGAACAAAAAAAACGACCAAAGCATATAACCATTTGTACTACTAAGTTAGTGGCCATGCATATTAAATTGATGCATGCGGAAAAAAAAAAGAAATCAGCCAATGCATATAACCATTCCTACTCAATTAGTGGCTATGCATGCATGCACTGTAGTTAACATAAATTAATGCTTAAGTAATTTTATGAAGTACGAGATACATCCGTCTACTCACCGTCTACTCTTGATGAGATTTCAGATCTAAGCCATTCTACTGTAAGTAAACTCATTGCATTCATTGTGGTATTTGATACACATGCATTTATCAGCACCAGCCTGCCCCGTCGAGTCAATGCCCTGACAAGGCTCGACTCTAGCAGGCATTTCCCCCTGCTATGGGCTCAATTTCCCTAGTCCGGAAACATGTCCTCACTCCTCTCCAGTTCATTGGGCCTACCTCATTTTTTCAGTTCTCCTGATTTGTTACTCCTATTTTCATTTCTCTCCATCACTCTTTCACATTCTGAGGCGCATTAAATTGATGCATGCCGGAACAAAAAAAGCCAAAGCATATAACCATTTGTACTACTAAGTTAGTGGCCATGCATATTAAATTGATGCATGCAGAAAAAAAAAAATCAGCCAATGCATATAACCATTCCTACTCAATTAGTGGCTATGCATGCATGCAATGTAGTTAACATAAATTAATGCTTAAGTAATTTTATGAAGTACGAGATACATCCGTCTACTCACCGTCTACTCTTGATGAGATTTCAGATCTAAGCCATTCTCTGTAAGTAAACTCATTGCATTCATTGTGGTATTTGGTACACATGCATTTATCAAGACTACCAGCCTGCCCGTCGAGTCAATGCCCGACAAGGCTCGACTCTAGCAGCATTCCCCCTACTATGGGCTCAATTTCCCTAGTCCGAAAACATGTCCTCACTCCTCTCCAGTTCATTGGGCCTACCTCATTTTTCAGTTCTCCTGATTTGTTACTCCTATTTTCATTTCTCTCCATTCACTCTTTCACATTAAAGGCGCATTAAATTGATGCATGCGGAACAAAAAACGCCAAAGCATATAACCATTTGTACTACTAAGTTAGTGGCCATGCATATTAAATTGATGCATGCAGAAAAAAAAAAATCAGCCAATGCATATAACCATTCCTACTCAATTAGTGGCTATGCATGCATGCAATCAGAGTTAACATAAATTAATGCTTAAGTAATTTTATGAAGTACGAGATACATCCGTCTACTCACCGTCTACTCTTGATGAGATTTCAGATCTAAGCCATTCTCTCGTAAGTAAACTCATTGCATTCATTGTGGTATTTGATACACATGCATTTATCGGCACCACCTGCCCGTCGAGTCAATGCCACGACAAGGCTCGACTCTAGCAGGCATTTTCCCCTGCTATGGGCTCAATTTCCCTAGTCCGGAAACATGTCCTCACTCCTCTCCAGTTCATTGGGCCTACTGAAGGAAATATGCCCTAGAGGCAATAATAAAGTTATTATTTATTTCCTTATTTCATGATAAATGTTTATTATTCATGCTAGAATTGTATTAACTGGAAACATAATACATGTGTGAATACATAGACAAATAGAGTGTCACTAGTATGCCTCTACTAGACTAGCTTGTTAATCAAAGATGGTTATGTTTCCTAACCATGAACAAAGGATTGTTATTTGATTAACAAGGTCACATCATTAGTTGAATGATCTGATTGACATGACCCATTCCATTAGCTTAGCACACGATCGTTTAGTATGTTGCTACTGCTTTTATCCATGACTTATACATGTTCCTATAACTATGAGATTATGCAACTCCCGTTTGCCGGAGGAACACTTTGGGTGCTACCAAGCGTCACAACGAATCGGGTGATTATAAAGGAGTACTACAGTGTCTCCAAAGGCGATGTTGGGTTGGCGTATTTCGAGATTAGGTTTTGTCACTCCGATTGTCGGAGAGGTATCTCTGGGCCCTCTCGGTAATACACATCACTTAAGCCTTGCAAGCATTACAACTAATGAGTTAGCTGTGAGATGATGTATTACGGAACGAGTAAAGAGACTTGCCGGTAACGAGATTGAACTAGGTATTGGATACCGACGATCGAATCTCGGGCAAGTAACATACCGATGACAAAAGGAACAACGTATGTTGTTATGCGGTCTGACCGATAAAGATCTTCGTAGAATATGTAGGAGCCAATATGGGCATCCAGGTCCCGCTATTGGTTATTGACCGGAGACGTGTCTCGGTCATGTCTACATTGTTCTCGAACCGTAGGGTCCACACGCTTAAGGTTTCGATGACGGTTATATTATGAGTTTGTGTATTTTGATGTACCGAAGAAGTTGAGTCCGGATGTGATCACGGACATGACGAGGAGTCTCAAACGGTCGAGACATAAAGATTGATATATTGACGGCTATATTCGGACACGGAAAGGTTCGGAAGTTTTGGAGAAAACGGAGTGCCGGAGGGTTACGGAACCCCGGGAAGTTATGGGCCTTAGTGGGCCAAGAGGGAGAGAGAGGGTCGCACCGGAGGTGGCGCGCCACCCCAGTGGAGTCCGAATAGGAAAGGAGGGGCGGCCCCTTCCCTCTCCCTCTCCTCTCCTTCCTTTCCCTTCCTCCTTCCTAGTTGGACTAGGAAAGGGAGTCCTACTCCCACTAGGAGGAGGACTCCCCCTCCTTGAGCGCCTTCTAGGGCGGCCGGCCCTCCCCTTGCTCCTTTATATCACGGGGCAGGGGGCACCCTAGAACACACAAGTTGATCCTTGAGATCGTTCCTTAGCCGTGTCAGGTGCCCCCTCCACCATGTCATATCGTGGCGGTGCTTAGGCGAAGCCTGCGTCGATAGAACATCAAGATCGTCACCATGCCGTCGTCTTGTGAACTCTCTCTCCCAGCTCTCTTGGATTGGAGCCCGTGGGCGTCACCGAGCTGTCTGCGTGTCAAGAACTTCGGGCGTCGAGTGCTGGCGCTGGGATCGGTTGGATCGCGAGGAGAACGTCGACTACTTCCTCTACGTTGTGAACACTTCCGCTTCGGTCTACGAGGGTACGTAGACAACACTCTCCCCTCTCGTTGCTATACATCACCGTGATCTTGCGTGTACGTAGGAAATTTTTTGAAATTACTACGTTCCCCAACAGTGGTATCAGAGCCTAGGTTTTTATGGTTTGATGTTTTTGCACGAGTAGAACACAAGTGAGTTGTGGGCGATACAAGTCATACTACCTACCAGCATGTCATATTTTGGTTCAGCGGTATTGTGAGATGAAGCGGCCGGACCGACATTACGCGTGCGCTTCTGCGAGACTGGTTTCACCGTTCTGAGCACTCGTGCTTAAAGGTGATGGCGGGTGTCTGTCTCTCTCACTTTAGTTGAACCGAGTATGGCTACGCCCGGTCCTTGAGAAGGTTAAAACGGAGTCTATTTGACGAAGTATCGTTGTGGTTTTGATGCGTAGGTGAGATTGGTTCTTGCTTAAGCCCGTAGCAGCCACGTAAAATTTGCAACAACAAAGTAGAGGACGTCTAACTTGTTTTTGCAGGGTATGTTGTGATGTGATATGGTCAAGACGTGATGCTATATTTTATTGTATGAGATGATCATGTTTTGTAACCGAAGTTATCGGCAACTGGCTGGAGCCATATGGTTGTCGCTTTATTGTATGAAATGCAAACGCCCTGTAATTGCTTTACTTTATCACTAAGCGGTAGCGATAGTCGTAGAAGCAATAGATGGCGTAACGACAACGATGCTACGATGGAGATCAAGGTGTCGCGCCGGTGACGATGGTGATCACGACGGTGCTTCGGAGATGGAGATCACAAGCACAAGATGATGATGGCCATATCATATCACTTATATTGATTGCATGTGATGTTTATCCTTTATGCATCTTATCTTTCTTTGATTGACGGTAGCATTTTAAGATGATCTCTCACTAAAATTATCAAGTAGTGTTCTCCTGAGTATGCACCGTTGCCAAAGTTAAATCGTGCCGAGACACCACGTGATGATCGGGTGTGACAAGCTCTCGTCCATCTACAACGGGTGCAAGCCAGTTTTGCACACGCAGAATACTCGAGTTATATTTGACGAGCCTAGCATATGCGGATATGGCCTCGAACACGGAGACCGAAAGGTCGGCGTGAATCATATAGTAGATATGATCAACATAAGATGTTCACCATTGAAAACTACTCCATCTCACGTGATGCTCGGTTATGGTTTAGTTGATTTGGATCACGTGATCACTTAGATGACTAGAGAGATGTCATGTCGAGTGGGAGTTCTTAAGTAATATGATTAATTGAACTTAAATTTATCATGAACTTAGTACTGATAGTATCTTGCTTGTCTATGTTTGTTTGTAGATAGATGGCTCGTCTTTGTTGTTCCGTTGAATTTTAATGCGTTCCTTGAGAAAGCAAAGTTGAAAGATGATGGTAGCAATTACGGACTGGGTCCGTAACTCGAGGATTATCCTCATTGCTGCCTGAAAGAGTTACGTCTGGATGCACCGCTAGGTGCCAGACCTCTTCTTGATGCTGGCGACGGCGTTAAGAACGTCTGGCGAGCAAAGCTGATGACTACTCTATAGTTCGATGTGCCATGCTTTACGGCTTAGAACCGGGTCTTCAACAACGTTTTGAGCGTCATGGAGCATATGAGATGTTCCAGAGTTGAAGTTGATATTCAACAGAATGCCCGGATTGAGAGATATGAAGTCTCCAATAAGTTCTATAGCTGCAAGATGGAGGAGAATAGTTACGTCGGTGAGCACATACTCGTAATGTCCGGGTATTACAATCACTTGACTCAACTGGGAGTTAATCTTCCGGATGATTGTGTCATTGACAGAATTCTTCAATCACGCCACCAAGCTACAAAGGCTTCGTGATGAACTATAATATGCAAGGGTTAGTAAAGACTATGCCTAAGCTCTTCGCAATGCTAAAGGCTGCGAGGTAGAAATCAGAAGGAGCATCAAGTGTTGATGGTCAATAAGACCACTAGTTTCAAGAAGAAAGGCAAAGGGAAGAAGAAGGGAACTTCAAGAAGAACAGCAAGCAAGTTGCTGCTCAGAGAAGAAACCCAAGTCTGGAGCTAAACCTGAAACCGAGTGCTTCTCCGCAAGCGATCGTCCTTTGAAGCGGAACTGCCCCAAGTATTTGGCGGATAAGAAGGATGGCAAGGTGAACAAAGGTATATGTGATATACATGTTATTGATGTGTACCTTACTAGAGCTCGCAGAGCACTGGTATTTGATACTGGTTACATTGCTAACATTTGCAACTCGAAGCAGGGACTACGGATTGCGAACAACGGCAAGGGCGAGGTGACGATCGCGTGGGAAATGGTTCCAAAGTCGATGTGATCGCGGTCGACACGCTACCTCTACATCTACCTTGAGGATTAGTTTTAGACCTAAATAATTGTTATTTGGTGCTGCGTTGAGCATGAACATTATATCTGGATCTTGTTTGATGCGAGACGGTTATTCATTTAAATCAGAGAATAATGGTTGTTCTATTTATATGAGTAATATCTTTTATGGTCATGCACCCTTGAAGAGTGGTCTATTTTGATGAATCTCGATAGTAGTGATACACATATTCATAATGTTGAAGCCAAAAGATGCAGAGTTGATAATGATAGTGCAACTTATTTGTGCACTTGCCGTTTAGGTCATATCGGTATAAAGCGCATGAAGAAACTCCATCTTGATGGACTTTTGGAGTCACTTGATTATGAATCACTTGGCACTTGTAACCATGCCTCATGGGCAAGATGACTAAAACCCGTTCTCGGTACTATGGAGAGAGCAACAGATTTGTTGGAAATCATACATACAGATGTATGTGGTCCGATGAATGTTGAGGCTCGTGGCGGATATCGTTATTTTCTCACCTTCACAGATGATTTAAGCAGATATGGGTATATCTACTTAATGAAACATAAGTCTGAAACATTTGAAAAGTTCAAAGAATTTCAGAGTGAAGTTGAAAATCATCGTAATAAGAAAATTAAATTTCTATGTTCTGATCGTGCGGTGAATATTTGAGTTCGAGTTTGGTCTACATTTGAAACAATGTGGAATAGTTTAGCAACTCACGCCACCGAACACCACAACGTAATGGTGTGTCGAGCGTCGTGTCGCACTTTACTAGATATGGTGCGATCTATGATGTCTCTTACAGATTTACCGCTATCGTTTTGGGGTTATGCTCTTGAGACGGCCGCATTCACACTGAATAGAACACCGTCAAAATCCGTTGAGACGACACCTTATGAACTATGGTTTAGCAAGAAACTAAAGTTGTCGTTTCTCAAAGTTTGGGGATGCGATGCTTATGTGAAAAAGCTTCAACCTGATAAGCTCGAACCCAAATCGGAGAAATGTGTCTTCATAGGATACCCAAAGGAGACAGTTGGGTACACCTTCTATCACAGATCCGAAGGCAAGACATTTGTTGCCAAGAATGGATCCTTTCTAGAGAAGGAGTTTCTCTCGAAAGAAGTGAGTGGGAGGAAAGTAGAACTTGATGAGGTAATTGTACCTTCTCCTTATTTGAAAATAGTTTGTCACGAAACCGGTTTCGAGACATCTACACCAAATAGTGAGGAAGTTGATGATGTTGATCATGAAACTTCAGATCAAGTTACTCTGAACCTCGTAGATCAACCAGAGTAAGATCCGCACTGAGTGGTACGGTAATCCTGTTCGGAAGTCATGCTACTAGATCATGATGAACCTCGAACTATGAAGAAGCGATGGTGAGCCCAGATTCCATAAAATGGCTTGAGGCCATGAAATCTGAGATGGGATCCATGTATGAAAACAAAGTATGGACTTTGGTTGACTTGCCCGAGGGTCGACAAGCAATAGAAAAAAGTGGATCTTCAAGAAGAAGACCGACGCGACGGTAATATAACTGTCTACAAAGCTCGACTTGTCGCAAAGGGTTTCCGACAAGTTCAAGGGATTGACTACGATGAGACCTTCTCACCCGTGGCGATGCTTAAGTCTGTCGAATCATGTTAGCAATTGCGCATTTTATGATTATGAAATTTGGCAAATGGATGTAAAGACTGCATTCTGAATGGATTTACGGAAGAAGAGTTGTATATGATGCAACCGAAGGTTTTATCGATCCAAAGGGAGCTAACAAAGTGTGCAAGCTCCAGCGATCCATTTCTGGACTGGTGCAAGCATCTCGGAGTTGGAATAAACGTTTTGATAGTGTGATCAAAGCATTTGGGTTCATACAGAGTTTTGGAGAAGCCTGTATTTACAAGAAAGTGAGTGGGAGCTCTGTAGCATTTCTAATATTATATGTAGATGACATATTACTAATCGGAAATGATATAGAATTTCTGGATAGCATAAAGGGATACTTGAATAAGAGTTTTTCAATGAAAGACCTCGGTGAAGCTGCATACATATTGGGCATCAAAATCTATAGAGATAGATCAAGACGCTTAATTGGACTTTCAAAAAGCACATACCTTGACAAAATTTTGAAGAAGTTCAAAATGGATCAAGCAAAGAAAGGGTTCTTGCCTGTGTTGCAAGTTGTGAAGTTGAGTAAGACTCAATGCCCGACCACTTCAGAAGATAGAGAGAAAATGAAAGATGTTCCCTATGCTTCAGCCATAGGCTCTATCATGTATGCAATGCTGTGTACCAGACCTGATGTGTGCCTTGCTATAAGCTTAGCGAGGAGGTACCAAAGTAATCCAGAGTGGATCATCGACAGCGATCAAGAACATCCTGAAATACCTGAAAAGGACTAAGGATATGTTTCTCGTATATGGAGGTGACAAAGAGCTCATCGTAAACGGTTACGTTGACGCAAGCTTTGACACTGATCCGGACGATTCTAAATCACAAACTGGATACGTATTTACACTAAACGGAGGAGCTGTCAGTTGGTGCAGTTCTAAACAAAGCGTCGTAGCGGGATCTACATGTGAAGCGGAGTACATAGCAGCTTCGGAAGTAGCTAATGAAGGAGTCTGGATGAAGGAGTTCATATCCGATCTAGGTGTAATACCTAGTGCATCGGGTCCAATGAAAATCTTCTGTGACAATACTGGAGCAATTGCCTTAGCGAAGGAATCCAGATTTCACAAGAGGACCAAGCACATCAAGAGACGCTTCAATTCCATCCGGATTTAGTCCGTGGGAGACATAGAGATTTGCAAGATACATACGGATCTGAATGTAGCGAACCGTTGACTAAGCCTCTTCCACGAGCAAAACATGATCAACACCAAGACTCCATGGGTGTTAGAATCATTACTATGTAATCTAGATTATTGACTCTAGTGCAAGTGGGAGATCAAGGAAATATGCCCTAGAGGCAATAATAAAGTTATTATTTATTTCCTTATTTCATGATAAATGTTTATTATTCATGCTAGAATTGTATTAACCGGAAACATAATACATGTGTGAATACATAGACAAATAGAGTGTCACTAGTATGCCTCTACTAGACTAGCTTGTTAATCAAAGATGGTTATGTTTCCTAACCATGAACAAAGGGTTGTTATTTGATTAACAAGGTCACATCATTAGTTGAATGATCTGATTGACATGACCCATTCCATTAGCTTAGCACACGATCGTTTAGTATGTTGCTACTGCTTTTATCCATGACTTATACATGTTCCTATAACTATGAGATTATGCAACTCCCGTTTGCCGGAGGAACACTTTGGGTGCTACCAAACGTCACAACATAACTGGGTGATTATGAAGGAGTACTACAGGTGTCTCCAAAGGCAGATGTTGGGTTGGCGTATTTCGAGATTAGGTTTTGTCACTCCGATTGTCGGAGAGGTATCTCTGGGCCCTCTCGGTAATACACATCACTTAGGCCTTGCAAGCATTACAACTAATGAGTTAGCTGTGAGATGATGTATTACGGAACGAGTAAAGAGACTTGCCGGTAACGAGATTGAACTAGGTATTGGATACCGACGATCGAATCTCGGGCAAGTAACATACCGATGACAAAAGGAACAACGATGTTGTTATGCGGTCCGACCGATAAAGATCTTCGTAGAATATGTAGGAGCCAATATGGGCATCCAGGTCCCGCTATTGGTTATTGACCGGAGACGTGTCTCGGTCATGTCTACATTGTTCTCGAACCGTAGGGTCCACACGCTTAAGGTTTCGATGACGGTTATATTATGAGTTTGTGTATTTTGATGTACCGAAGAAGTTGAGTCCGGATGTGATCACGGACATGACGAGGAGTCTCAAACGGTCGAGACATAAAGATTGATATATTGACGGCTATATTCGGACACCGGAAAGGTTCGGAAGTTTTGGAGAAAACCGAGTGCCGGAGGGTTACGGAACCCCGGGAAGTTATGGGCCTTAGTGAGCCAAGAGGGAGAGAGGGCTGCACCGGGAGGTGGCGCGCCACCCCTGTGGGAGTCCGAATAGGACAAGGAGGGGGCGCCCCCTTTCCCTCTCCCTCTCCCCCTCCTTCCTTTCCCCTTCCTCCATCCTAGTTGGACTAGGAAAGGGGAGTCCTACTCCCACTAGGAGGAGGACTCCCCCCTCCCTTGGAGCACCTTCTAGGGCCGGCCGGCCCTCCCCTTGCTCCTTTATATCACGGGGCAGGGGCACCCTAGAACACACAAGTTGATCCTTGAGATCGTTCCTTAGCCGTGTCGGTGCCCCCTCCACCATAATCCACCTCGGTCATATCGTGGCGGTGCTTAGGCGAAGCCTGCGTCGATAGAACATCAAGATCGTCACCATGCCGTCGTCTTGTGGAACTCTCTCTCCCGAGCTCTCTTGGATTGGAGCCGAGGAGCGTCACCGAGTCTGTACGCGTGTCAAGAGCTCGGGCGCCGGAGTAACGGCGCTGGGATCGGTTGGATCGCGAGGAGAACGTACGACTACTTCCTCTACGTTGTGAACGCTTCCGCTTCGGTCTCACGAGTGCGTAGACAACACTCTCCCCTCTCGTTGCTATACATCACCATGATCTTGCGTGTACGTAGGAAATTTTTTGAAATTACTACGTTCCCCAACACCTACCTCATTTTTTCAGTTCTCCTGATTTGTTACTCCTATTTTCATTTCTCTCCATCACTCTTTCACATTAAAGGCGCATTAAATTGATGCATGCGGAACAAAAAAACGGCCAAAGCATATAACCATTTGTACTACTAAGTTAGTGGCCATGCATATTAAATTGATGCATGCAGAAAAAAAAAATCAGCCAATGCATATAACCATTCCTACTCAATTAGTGGCTATGCATGCATGCACTGTAGTTAACATAAATTAATGCTTAAGTAATTTTATGAAGTACGAGATACATCCGTCTACTCACCGTCTACTCTTGATGAGATTTCAGATCTAAGCCATTCTACTGGAAGTAAACTCATTGCATTCATTGTGGTATTTGATACACATGCATATATCAGCACCAGCCTGCCCCGTCGAGTCAATGCCCTGACAAGGCTCGACTCTAGCAGGCATTTTCCCCTGCTATGGGCTCAATTTCCCTAGTCCGGAAACATGTCCTCACTCCTCTCCAGTTCATTGGGCCTACCTCATTTTTTCAGTTCTCCTGATTTGTTACTCCTATCATTTCTCTCCATCACTCTTTCACATTCTGAGGCGCATTAAATTGATGCATGCCGGAACAAAAAACGCCAAAGCATATAACCATTTGTACTACTAAGTTAGTGGCCATGCATATTAAATTGATGCATGCAGAAAAAAAAAATCAGCCAATGCATATAACCATTCCTACTCAATTAGTGGCTATGCATGCATGCACTGTAGTTAACATAAATTAATGCTTAAGTAATTTTATGAAGTACGAGATACATCCGTCTACTCACCGTCTACTCTTGATCAGATTTCAGATCTAAGCCATTCTACTGTAAGTAAACTCATTGCATTCATTGTGGTATTTGATACACATGCATTTATCAGCACCAGCCTGCCCTGTCGAGTCAATGCCCTGACAAGGCTCGACTCTAGCAGGCATTTCCCCCTGCTATGGGCTCAATTTCCCTAGTCCGAAACATGTCCTCACTCCTCTCCAGTTCATTGGGCCTACCTCATTTTTTCAGTTCTCCTGATTTGTTACTCCTATTTTCATTTCTCTCCATCACTCTTTCACATTCTCGAGGCGCATTAAATTGATGCATGCGGAACAAAAAAACGCCAAAGCATATAACCATTTGTACTACTAAGTTAGTGGCCATGCATATTAAATTGATGCATGCAGAAAAAAAAGAAATCAGCCAATGCATATAACCATTCCTACTCAATTAGTGGCTATGCATGCATGCACTGTAGTTAACATAAATTAATGCTTAAGTAATTTTATGAAGTACGAGATACATCCGTCTACTCACCGTCTACTCTTTGAGATTTCAGATCTAAGCCATTCTACTGGAAGTATACTCATTGCATTCATTGTGGTATTTGATACACATGCATATATCAGCACCAGCCTGCCCCGTCGAGTCAATGCCCTGACAAGGCTCGACTCTAGCAGGCATTTTCCCCTGCTATGGGCTCAATTTCCCTAGTCCGGAAACATGTCCTCACTCCTCTCCAGTTCATTGGGCCTACCTCATTTTTTCAGTTCTCCTAATTTGTTACTCCTATCATTTCTCTCCATCACTCTTTCATATTCTGAGGCGCATTAAATTGATGCATGCCGGAACAAAAAAAACGGCCATAGCATATAACCATTTGTACTACTAAGTTAGTGGCCATGCATATTAAATTGATGCATGCAGAAAAAAAAGAAATCAACAATGCATATAACAATTCCTACTCAATTAGTGGCTATGCATGCATGCACTGTAGTTAACATAAATTAATGCTTAAGTAATTTTATGAAGTACGAGATACATCCGTCTACTCACCGTCTACTCTTGATGAGATTTCAGATCTAAGCCATTCTACTGTAAGTAAACTCATTGCATTCATTGTGGTATTTGATACACATGCATTTATCAGCACCAGCCTGCCCTGTCGAGTCAATGCCCTGACAAGGCTCGACTCTAGCAGGCATTTCCCCCTGCTATGGGCTCAATTTCCCTAGTCCGGAAACATGTCCTCACTCCTCTCCAGTTCATTGGGCCTACCTCATTTTTTCAGTTCTCCTGATTTGTTACTCCTATTTTCATTTCTCTCCATCACTCTTTCACATTCTGAGGCGCATTAAATTGATGCATGCCGGAACAAAAAAACGGCCAAAGCATATAACCATTTGTACTACTAAGTTAGTGGCCATGCATATTAAATTGATGCATGCAGAAAAAAAAAGAAATCAGCCAATGCATATAACCATTCCTACTCAATTAGTGGCTATGCATGCATGCACTGTAGTTAACATAAATTAATGCTTAAGTAATTTTATGAAGTACGAGATACATCCGTCTACTCACCGTCTACTCTTGATGAGATTTCAGATCTAAGCCATTCTACTGTAAGTAAACTCATTGCATTCATTGTGGTATTTGATACACATGCATTTATCAAGACCAGCCTGCCCGTCGAGTCAATGCCCTGACAAGGCTCGACTCTAGCAGGCATTTTCCCCTGCTATGGGCTCAATTTCCCTAGTCCGGAAACATGTCTTCACTCCTCTCCAGTTCATTGGGCCTACCTCATTTTTTCGGTTCTCCTGATTTGTTACTCCTATTTTCATTTCTCTCCATCACTCTTTCACATTAAAGGCGCATTAAATTGATGCATGCCGGAACAAAAAAAAACGGCCAAAGCATATAACCATTTGTACTACTAAGTTAGTGGCCATGCATATTAAATTGATGCATGCAGAAAAAAAAAATCAGCCAATGCATATAACCATTCCTACTCAATTAGTGGCTATGCATGCATGCACTGTAGTTAACATAAATTAATGCTTAAGTAATTTTATGAAGTACGAGATACATCCGTCTACTCACCGTCTACTCTTGATGAGATTTCAGATCTAAGCCATTCTACTGTAAGTAAACTCATTGCATTCATTGTGGTATTTGATACACATGCATTTATCAGCACCAGCCTGCCCCGTCGAGTCAATGCCCTGACAAGGCTCGACTCTAGCAGGCATTTTCCCCTGCTATGGGCTCAATTTCCGTAGTCCGGAAACATGTCCTCACTCCTCTCCAGTTCATTGGGCCTACCTCATTTTTTCAGTTCTCCTGATTTGTTACTCCTATTTTCATTTCTCTCCATCACTCTTTCACATTCTGAGGCGCATTAAATTGATGCATGCCGGAACAAAAAAAACGGCCAAAGCATATAACCATTTGTACTACTAAGTTAGTGGCCATGCATATTAAATTGATGCATGCAGAAAAAAAAAGAAATCAGCCAATGCATATAACCATTCCTACTCAATTAGTGGCTATGCATGCATGCACTGTAGTTAACATAAATTAATGCTTAAGTAATTTTATGAAGTACGAGATACATCCATCTACTCACCGTCTACTCTTGATGAGATTTCATATCTAAGACATTCTACTGTAAGTAAACTCATTGCATTCATTGTGGTATTTGATACACATGCATTTAGCAGCACCAGCCTGCCCCGTCGAGTCAATGCCCTGACAAGGCTCGACTCTAGCAGGCATTTTCCCCTGCTATGGGCTCAATTTCCCTAGTCCGGAAACATGTCCTCACTCCACTCCAGTTCATTGGGCCTACCTCATTTTTTCAGTTCTCCTGATTTGTTACTCCTATTTTCATTTCTCTCCATCACTCTTTCATATTCTGAGGCGCATTAAATTGATGCATGCCGGAACAAAAAAACCGGCCAAAGCATATAACCATTTGTACTACTAAGTTAGTGGCCATGCATATTAAATTGATGCATGCAGAAAAAAAAGAAATCAGCCAATGCATATAACCATTCCTACTCAATTAGTGGCTATGCATGCATGCACTGTAGTTAACATAAATTAATGCTTAAGTAATTTTATGAAGTACGAGATACATCCGTCTACTCACCGTCTACTCTTGATGAGATTTCAGATCTAAGCCATTCTACTGTAAGTAACTCATTGCATTCATTGTGGTATTTGATACACATGCATTTATCAGCACCAGCCTGCCCCGTCGAGTCAATGCCCTGACAAGGCTCGACTCTAGCAGGCATTTGCCCCTGCTATGGGCTCAATTTCCCTAGTCCGGAAACATGTCCTCACTCCTTTCCAGTTCATTGGGCCTACCTCATTTTTTCAGTTATCCTGATTTGTTACTCCTATTTTCATTTCTCTTCATCACTCTTTCACATTCCGAGGCGCATTAAACTGATGCATGCCGGAACAAAAAAACGGCCAAAGCATATAACCATTTGTACTACTAAGTTAGTGGCCATGCATATTAAATTGATGCATGCATAAAAAAAAAGAAATCAGCCAATGCATATAACCATTCCTACTCAATTAGTGGCTATGCATGAATGCACTGTAGTTAACATAAATTAATGCTTAAGTAATTTTATGAAGTACGAGATACATCCGTCTACTCACCGTCTACTCTTGATGAGATTTCATATCTAAGCCATTCTACTGTAAGTAAACTCATTGCATTCATTGTGGTATTTGATACACATGCATTTATCAGCACCAGCCTGCCCCGTCGAGTCAATGCCCTGACAAGGCTCGACTCTAGCAGGCATTTTCCCCTGCTATGGGCTCAATTTCCCTAGTCCGGAAACATGTCCTCACTCCTCTCCAGTTCATTGGGCCTACCTCATTTTTTTCAGTTCTCCTGATTTGTTACTCCTATTTTCATTTCTCTCCATCACTCTTTCACATTCTGGGGCGCATTAAATTGATGCATGCCGGAACAAAAAAAAACGGCCAAAGCATATAACCATTTGTACTACTAAGTTAGTGGCCATGCATATTAAATTGATGCATGCAAAAAAAAAAAAAAATCAGCCAATGCATATAACCATTCCTACTCAATTAGTGGCTATGCATGCATGCACTATAGTTAACATAAATTAATGCTTAAGTAATTTTATGAAGTACGAGATACATCCGTCTACTCACCGTCTACTCTTGATGAGATTTCATATCTAAGCCGTTTAAACCGGACGTGGGCATATTATCTTGAGGCCTCACATCCACCGGCGAAGAGTATCATACATAAAGATCCCATAAAAGGAGTATAGTGCATATGTCGATGTAACAATGCTTGGAGAGTGTACTAGCTGCGCGAAGATATAATGAGAGAAAAAAAAAACTCAGTTCGGAGACAACGCGTACTGCGTACACTGACCGAGCGAGATTCAAAATTTCATCAACATAGGACAAAATAAAAAAGAAGCGTGGTCGGCAGGATTCGAACCTGCGCGGGCAAAGCCCACATGATTTCTAGTCATGCCCGATAACCACTCCGGCACGACCACTTTGATGCTTTATTTCATTACCATCGGTACTCACACAGTGTTTAACTGGAATAACACACTTCTCCACGACCTTTCCCATAATGATCGTTCTTCACAATTGACTTGCACACAGGTCCCATAGTATTTGCAACCTTCTAATTTTCAAACTATTTTTAGCGAAACTATAATTGGATCAAAATGAGTTAAAATCAAGTGGATTTCGATAGGTTGGAATTTTTAGGCGAGGACCGAAATCATCTCATCGCCCAAGTTTTATGCCTTGCATGCACGTGCAGCGCTAGTTCTTTGCAATGTGGTGCAGCGGCACAGATTTGTTTGGCAGAATGATCCACTCTCAAGCATGTCATCTCATCTCATACTTCATACACACATGGAGTTTTCTTCCTACGTACTCCGTATTTATTTGTTGATGAAGCACCGTCGAAATCAGTTCATACTGACATAGATAGAGGGCGCAAATAGCATATGCAGCGGTACTGCGGACGGCTCCGTGATCTCATCTCACTCTAGCTTGTGCAGCTGCGCGGCCGCGGGCCTCCGACCAGCCGCCGCGGCCGGGTACTCGATCAGCGGGCGGACAGGCGGAGCCGGCAGCGCCGCGGCCGGCGCGCCCACAGGGGCAACGACGAGCGCACGGCGCCCGGTGCCGGCGACAGTGGGCGGAGCGGGCGCGGTCGACAGCAGCAGGCGGAACGTCCAGCCGAGCACGTCGGGCGCGAAGGCGCGGAAGACGTGGAACACGTCGTACCAGCCGGGCCGCCGCACCCGGGCGTCCCCGCGGCACGCGCCGTCCACCACCGCCCGCGCGTACGCCTCCACCGCCTGCCCTCCCGGCGCCGGCAGCGGCGGCGTCGTGTCCGCCTTGGTCCACTGCTGCGCCTGCGCCTGCGTCTGCGTCTGGTCCGCCGCCCCCGGGCCTTCCTCGAGCGAGAACCTGCTGGTGCCGATGCCGGTGCCGGCGCTGGGCTCGCCGCCGACCCAGCCGTGCGTGGCCACCGTGATCCCCACCTCGTCCTTCACCTCGTACCGCAGCGTCTCGTAGAAGTCGATCACCGCCGCCTTCGCCGCCTGCGAAGCACACGATGTATGATTGATTAACCAGCGAGATCACTAGTGGTAAGTTCATCGGTCCGGGGAGTGGCGGGCTTACGGAGTAGAGGCTCATCCGGGGCATGGGCAGCCAGGTGTCGACGGAGGCGTTGACGACGACGCGGCCGTGGCTCTGGCGCAGGTACGGCAGCGCGGCGTACGTCGGGTACACGTTCCCCCAGAAGTTGATGTCCATGAGGTGGGGGAACGCCGCCGTGTCGCCGGCCTCCTCGAAGAGGAAGTCGTGGCCCAGGCTCACCGTGTTCACCAGATGATCCACTGCAGTCAGATATACTCAGTCAGATTTACCACTTTGAAACAGAGCATGGAAGAGATTGATTTCCGTGTGCAAAAAACGCTGCCATGGCAGGGTCGGGGAAGGAACAGGGGAGGGAAATTCAAAATGGAAAAACAGGGGAGGCAGGCAGTGCGAGCTCTGCAAAATTTCGTGTGAATAATTGTATGTACTCACGCTGGCCGAAGTAGCTGATGGTGTCGGCGACGAGGCGGCTGCAGTCTTCCTCCCGGACGACGTCGGCGGCGATGACGAGCACCTGGCCGGCGCCCAGGGCGCGCGCGTTCTCCCGGACCGCGAACAGCCGGTGCTCCCTCCGCGCCACCAGCACCAGGTTCGCGCCCCGCCGCGCGTACTCGTACGCCACTTGCTGCGCCGCACACGCCATGAGCAATCCTCGTCAATCGTTCGCCGGAGCTAGCTAGGCAGCATGACCATGCAGTGCACGTACGTACCTCGCCGATGGCGGAGGAGGCGCCGGTGACGAGGACGACCTTGCCGCGCATGTCCTCCTTGGTGAGCGCCTTCATGGCCCACTCGAGGGCGCGCAGGAAGGAGAGCGTGGGCCACGCGAAGGCCAGCATCACCATGCTAGCCGGCGGCACCACCAGGTCCATCAGCGCGGTCAGCACCCGCTCCATCGTTTCCGATCCCTCCTCGAACGCCGGCCGGCGTACGTTTGTCCTCACCTCGGCGGCCGAGCCGACGCCGGGCAGAGCAGAGCAGAGCAGAGCGGCAAGAGAAACTAGTGTAGCAAGGAAGAGGCAGAGAGACAGGGAGTGACGACGGGCGTGTCTGGTGAGGTCTAATGCGGCGGGCGGATAAGGAGGGCCGTGCGGTGCGTGCATGGGTGGCAGCTGCCGCCATGCACACGAGCTTGGCGCCACGAGGGGAGGGGAGGAGGCAAGCTTTGGCAGCATCCTTCCCCTCACCGCCACGAGGGCAGGGCAGGGCAGGCACCGTGTTGTGAACCTGTGGCCACAGCAAACTAGCTCAGCAGTAAATCCATATCAGAGTTAGGTGCACACCACTCTTCCAAAAACTCTTCAGGCCGATAGATTCCGGTCGCACAATTCCAGAAACTGAAAACCAAGCCGTAGAATTTCATATATTTTCAAAAGAAGTACATTCAATTTCGTGCACAGCCTTATAGTCCGGCAAACTTGCACAAGTTCTTGCACACCGGAGCAAACCAAACGCACATCGACGACATTTTTGTGCTTGCCAGTGAATGCTTCTCGTTTTATTAGATCCCTTCGTATTTTGAGCTAAAGTGGTATCATGAATTTACTTAATATAAAATACAAGTTATATGTCGTGAAAAATGTTATCATCGACAACTTCATTCGAATACGAGTCCAATGCAATTTCTATAACATACCAATTTCTATAACATACCATATGTATTTTGCAAATCAACTCTATAGTCAAAGTTTGACCCAAAATGAAAGGAGGCCTAATAAACTCGTATAAGGAAATCTCCAATACCGACCCTTAAATCGCCCGCAACCGTTCGGACGCGTTTTGCCATCGAACGCGGTCCTGCATCGGTCCGCTGGCCAGTCCAGACATGTTTTCCCCGCAAACCAGAAACAAAGTGGCCGTCGCCGCTTGGGTCCCTGGAAGGCCACCGCCAACGCGTCGCCGCCGTGCACATCCGGTGTTTTGCCTGCCGAACAAAATGTAAATATTTTCTTCCGATTTGAACGAAAATCATTCGGTTTGCATGTAATTCCTCCGGTTATTTTAGAATGTTTGAATTATATGCTGGGTCCCGCAACCGTGTTTGCGGGTCAGCGTTGGAGGTGCCATAATATATCAAGTACAAAGCATGCACATGCTGCCAACTTATTATCAAACCCAACTTGCAAGATAATTGCACATGATTTAATTTCTATTCTGGACTTTTGTATTAACATGATTAACTAATGGTACATTAGAAACTGCAGTTAAGATATTTATTAGACCATAGGCTTTAGATATGTCATGTCAACCATTATATTTAGTGAAATTAACATATACACATACACACAACTTTATATTTATATACTATATAGTTTATTTATAAAAAGATAATTCAAAGCGATTTTTATTAGAATGCACCATCTAATTTAGAAAGCATTATTTCTTGGTGATTTATGTTATTACTTTGATAACAAATAGCATTATAATTAAAATTTAGCAGCATTATTAACTACACTAACTATATAATATAAAGTTATCTAAAAAGTAATAAAAAGTAATATTTGTTAAGTATGTAGTGTGATAAAAATAAGTTTAAGAAATATCAAAGTTTAGTATAAAATTATGTTACGTCCCTCTTGCTCGATCTACTCAATTCATGGTATTACAGGAGGATTTGGTAGCTAGGGTTCTTGAGAGGAGAAGGGGATCAGGAGGAGGAGGATACACGAGGAGGAGAACGGAGGGGTGAGGTGAGACTGGTTCACTCGTTACAACGCCCTGCCTTGGCCTACCCGGTTTACGCCTACTTAACGATTACCGACCCAGCTCCCAGGTGGCCAGATCGAACAGCCTGTTGGGCTTCTTGGCTCTCTTGGGCCGGGCCTCCATGTTGTCAGTCGGAGTAGTAGTAGGATAAGCTGCGACGGAGACCTGCACATACGGCTGCAGCTTCACATACACCCAGTCCCCCATAGCAAAAACTCGCTCCGATCGATGCTTATCCGCCTGATCTTTCATCCGTTGCCTGGACCGTTCCAACTGCTGCTTCAACATGGCTGAAACCACAGTCCTCTCCTCATGCCAGGTGACCAAATCCACCGGAACTGACGCGGACACGTCCACAATCCCGAAGTGGCGAGGAGGGTGCCCATACAGAACCTCAAACGGCGACGCCAGCAGCGCAGAATGAGAAGACGTGTTGTACCAGAACTCGGCTAGATGCAACCACTGGAACCATCGGTGTGGGCAGGAATGAATAAAACAGCGGAGGTAGGTATCCATGCACTGATTCACCCTTTCGGTGGTCCCGTCAGTCTGAGGATGGTACGCGGAAGACATCCGGAGCTCGGTTCCCGCCTGTTTAAACATTTCCTTCCACAAGAGACTGGTGAAAACCTTGTCACGGTCCGAGACCAAGGCATGAGGGAGCCCATGGAGCTTGTAGACATGAGTCATGAATGCGGTGGCGACTTGCAGGGCTGAGAAAGGATGAGCAAGCGGAATGAAGTGAGCATACCTGGTCAGCTTGTCCACTACAACCATAATACACGAGTAACCCCGAGACACTGGTAGTCCCTCCACGAAATCCAGAGTAACTGTGTGCCAAGCATGAGGGGGAATAGGTAGTGGCTCGAGCAGTCCAGGAGGACGGATCCGTTCACTTTTGGCTTGCTTGCAAATGCTACAGTCTGTCACAAAGTTCACCACATCTTGTTTCATCCCAGGCCAGGCGAACAGACGTCGCAGTCTGTCATAGGTGGCATGAATGCCAGAGTGACCCCCTGTGGCACTAGCATGAATGGCATGCAAATTTCCGTTGCATGGCTGGGTTCGCACCTATCCGCACCCTGCCTTTGTACAGGATCACTCCATCGCGAACAGAATAGTCTGAGGTTGTGTCTCCCAGCTCGTTGCCTCGACGCAAGATCTCCTTCGCGTTTGCATCAGACTGGTAACCCTGAACTACTTCATCAAGCCAAACTGGCAACGCCACTGAAATGGCCGATACTTCTGCATCTCGTCGCGATAAAGCATCGGCAGCTTTATTCTCAGCCCCTTTTTTGTACAACACTTTGTACTGCATCCCCATGAGTTTAGTGTAGGCGCGTCTCTGCCAGGGAGTCACTAACCGTTGGTCGTTCAGATGGGACAAAGCACTCTGGTCTGTGCGGATGATGAACTAACTCCCTTGCAAATATGAGCGCCAACGATCAACAGCCATCAAGATTGCCATGTATTCTTTCTCGTAGGTAGACAGACCACGATTCCTCGGTCCCAACGCCTTGCTGAGAAAAGCTAGCGGGTGCCCATCTTGGATTAACACAGCCCCCACGCCAAACTCGGACGCATCAGTCTCGATTTCGAATGGCCTGTCAAAACGAGGAAGAGCCAACACCAGAGCTGAAATTAATGCCTTTTTGAGATGGTTGAACGCCTCGTCCGCCTCGGCTGACCACACGAACACAGAGTGTTTCTTCAGCAGATTCGTCAACGGGCGACTGATCAGCCCAAAATCGCGTACAAAACGCCGATAGTAGCCTGCCAGACCAAGAAACCCTCGGATTTGCTTAACTCCCGTGGGGTTGGCCAATCTCTGACAGCTGCGATATTCTTCTCATCGGTAGCAACACCATCCTTACTGATAACATGTCCCAGGTAGGTGAGTTGTTGCTGGGCAAACTTGCACTTGGACAGCTTCACTTTGAGTTGATGCTTTGCCAACAGTTCGAACACTTGTCGGAGAAGTTTGATGTGCTCTTCCAAAGTCTCGTTATGGACCATGATGTCGTCAATGAACACGAGGGCTCCATGCCGCAGCAAAGGTCCCAACACAAAATGCATGCCCCCCTGAAAAGTTCCCGGAGCGCAGCACAGTCCACCGTTGGGGAACAAGCGCGAGGACTAGTGTAGCGATCTCAGCCACAGATCGACCATTGATCCAGTTGTCACTCCAGAACTTGTAGGTGCGCCCGTCGCTAAGAACCCAGGTAGTGGACCCGTGGAAGATGGCATTGACAGCCAGGTCCTAGGGGATATGCAGGTGGCTCCATGGCCGCAAGGGGTCTGTGTGCTTAAGTCATAGCCAACGTGTCCTCAGCGCAATGCCGGCATGTTGCAGATCGCGAACACTGAGGTCGCCAAGGGATAGCAGGCAGCACACTCTTTGCCAGTTGACCAGGCATTGACCACCGTTAGCGTCTTTACTTCCAGCCTGGAGGAAAGCACAGATGATCGCGTTCGCCTTTTTAAGAATGGATTGGTTGAAGGCGATGGCCTTAAGAAAGATATCACAGATGAGGATCAGCTCCTTGCATCAATAGATGACTCATGAACTGATGCAAAGATTATTATTTGTGCTACGTGGCCATTTCAACAAAAATAAGGCAGGAGGAGTAGGGGGAGGAGGAGGAGGAGATTACATATGTCGTGCAAGTGTCCCTGGAACCGTATTCATTTTAATGTTGTCCCTTATCTTTCCAATAAGCCTAAGACTGCGGAAACAATATCAGAATTCAGGATCTATGTCCAGGAGGTATAGAACGACAAAAGAAATCGGCGGTCACATGGTTATAGATGGCTGGATGAATGAGTTTATCAACTCACTTGCTGCGATGCAGCAGGTCTGGGTTTCTGGGTAAGGACTACATTGCAGAAAACGCTGACATTGAAGGCTAGGGTTGCAGGAAACACGAGTAAGGCTCGTTAACGTGCTATAAGTAGGTTCATTATCCACCCCAAACTACCCACCATCAAATATGCATACAGCTTGATGATGCTTGCCATATCAAAATCAAGGACACTCAGCAAAACATAAGAGAAATCAGCCTTCTTAATAAATGTATCAGGCGCACCGGTTGCCATCTCTAGCTGAAGGAAGAACAAATATGATCTATTCTTTCCCAACCACTGTACATGCCATCTAAAAGCGAACTGCTGTTGTACTGTACAACAGATCTTCCTTGTCATTTTAAGTTTATACGTGATCAATTGATCACTCTATCTACACCGACGGCCATGCAAATCACTGGAAAATTATCTTGCCAGAGAAGCAGGTGCCGTCTGTGACCCGCCTGACCACCATGTCTTGCTCCTCCTTGTTCCTTGGAAACGCAGGCCGAGCCGACACACTTGGCGGCACATCGAGGGCCATTGCATCACATTCGCTGCATCTCTCGCCATCTTTGTTCAGAATGAATGTCTGCAGATTGGGAGCTCGCTCCAGGACTGCTTTGATAAATGTCAGCTGCTGCTCTAGCGGCCTAAAGTAGGCGATGTGCTCATGTGCACCTCTCTGAGTAGCAAGTTTTTGGAGCCGCGGAAGACCAGCTCCCACTGAGGATTAGTTCTTTCAGCAAAGTTCCCAGTCCCGCTCTCAATATCACCAAACTCACATGCATGTTCACAAACCTATATTTGTGTAAACAACACTTAAGATTTAGTTAGTTTTTTCAGAATGAACAACACTTCCCTTATCTGGATGTAGAGAATGAAAAGGAAACATAATTGTTCATAAACTATGGTATAAGTTGCATAAGGCACAAAAGTTCAAGGCAAACAATATTTTATAATGTAAAGATGCACAAAAAACGGTGGTAAAGATGTGTTTATAAATTTCAGCATCACTTAACATAACTGTTCCTAATTACGTTATAAATGACACATGAGACGAAATGTTTAGAAAAGCATCGAATTGACATGGAAAAAATATACAAAGAGTGGTGATGATCAGTTTATGAATTGTATAAGCAAAAAAGGCTTACAAAACATTAATTTGAAATGGAATAAACCTACTCGAACTGACAAATAACTACAAAACGGAAACAGTTCTCACCGCAATATGCAACATTTCAATAGAGGGAGCAGCCTCAAGAAAGGTTGTAGTCCATAGAAGGTCAAATTCAACAAATATACCTAGTATGACCAGCTTCCTTAGCTTTCTGAATGCGTAGGCGAGTTGTTTGATTTCAGGTGTTACCCAAATCTGATCGCAAGATAAATAAATAATCACTTTAGTACGAGTACACTCATATTGCGCGAACAACATACGTTTGCGAATATTTCAGATATCCACATGCAGAATGACGCAATGTATCACTGAACTCTCGTCTAGAAAAAGTGGGACATCACAGAACGAGATGAAACTATTAATAAGAGAATTACACCTCACAGCAAAAAAGGAACGAAACAATTTTAGCCAAACCTCCTCCTAGGACACGGACTGAATCACACTAGCATATCACTGAATACAATGGGGCTTACTTAAAGCCTAGTTTTATGGCCCTGCCAACCTGTGCAATTTTGTGAAAACTACTACTCTCTCCGTCCCAAAATTCTAAGACAAGAATTTTGGGACGGAGAGAGTACTCCGTATTAGTTTTAAGATAATTGTAGTACAACATTGCAATGAAATTTACAGCTCTTAGTTCTCTAATCATACAGAAGCATACCGGCCCATGATATAACTGGGATAACTTTCATATATAACATGCATACAGAAAACAATATCGAATCAGTACTTACTGCGTTTCCTTTGAAATCCAATGTGAGAGTGCGTATGCACGCTCCTCCATGTAGAAGCTCACTTAATTTAAGTAAATGATGATCATAGAGCAACAAATTCGATAGGCCCAATTCCTCAAGGGATGGGACAAAACCAAAGGAAAAGGGGGCACAGTTAGATACCCAACCATGCCAACTGACCTCCTCCAGTTTAGGAAGAGATATCAACCCAATTCTCTCAAAGCAACACCGGTCCACCTCTAGAACACAGAGTTTTGAGTTTGGTGCATCTATCTTCCATGGAGCGCGGTAATGACCAACATCACAAAAGGAGAGCGCTAAATGCTTCAGCTGCATGCAGCAGTCAAAAAGGACATGGTGAATGTCCAATCCATCAAAAACCAAACTGTGCAGAGAGAGCTTTGTGAGGCAACGGAAGACACTGGGGTAGGCACGGAAAAATCCATCAATATCCTGGGTACGCTTTATTTCATCGGGCTGAGAACGTTCCCAAGGTGCCTCCTCGTCGAGAATGGCAAGGCATAAATGTTTCAGCAGACCACGGTCAATTGCATCACAAAGCAGTGGGCCAATATCGCATAAGAAAGTGTCGATCAAGTAGAGCTCAAGTTGCAGCTCTACAACAGCGTATTCTCTCTGAGGTTTAGCAAATAAACTCCTTGACGCTTGGGTTAGAGTGAGCATCGCATCTTGGATGACCTTAGCTTTAATACTTTTTTCCTTTGGGTGCGGTAAAGATAAGAAATCATCGGCGTCAATGATGAGCTCAGGCAGCAACCAAGGCAGCCGCCTCCACCGTGTTGACAACACACATGTCCTCACGGCGGTTCTTAGATCGTCAACTCTCCCCAAGATAGACAGCAAAACATCATCAGGAAGCGCGCTGATCCAATCTTCCCCCTCTGGTTGCTACATGAAGAAAAGCATAGATCCATCTATTTACTTTTACTTACTAAATAACTGAATTCAGAAATTTGTAATGGATAAACAGAAAAGGATTTGCATAGTACTGCAACGATGACAAGAATTATACTCTAGTACTCTGGAAAAAAACAGAATTTATAAATCCGTTTATTTAATTTTATTTGCCGAATAAGTAAGTTAAGAAAGTCGTGATGGACAAACAGAAAATAGTTGCATAATACTGCAATGATGAAAAGAACCCTAATCTACCCTAAAAGGAAAGAATATACTCCATCTAGCTAGCGTTCTTTGACCAACTATTACGTGTGTTGAGGAAAGAGGGAGACGGCTATTTGTACACTGACGAAAAATAGTAGTAGGAGAGTTGAAGAACAAAACCGAGAAGAGCGACGAAAATCCCACACCCATGGAGATGGAGATCACAAAGGGGGATGCGGTTCCGTTGGGACTCGGCGACTAACACGGGAACCAATGCTCCCGATACTAGGAAGTTGAATCAAGTGGCAGAAAAATAATTCAACTACACGTACCTCCGACCCCGGAGGAGGAGAGGACTCTGATGTGACTCGAGAGCTAGAAGTTTGGGATTACTAAGCGATCGAACCAAGCACTGGATGAAAATCAGACTTACGATTTTCAATCTACAACGGCGACGAGGCGCCACCATTTTTTTTTATGTTTAACTTTGGACATGCATAAAACGTACGTGCCCTTTTCGATTGTTGCTGGATAGCACTCACAAGTATTTGAAATTTTAAGGACTATACACAAAAAGCCATCGTTTTCTTTCTTAGGAAAGGCGATCTAGCCGCCGCCACCACCAGGGCTACTCGTTTTCCGGCGGCTCCCCTCCGTTGACAACCTCTTGGTCGCCGGTGGTGAGGGGGTCACCGTATCCCATGCGTACGGACGTGTGTAGCTTAGCTTTAGGGCCCTATTAGTTTTAGGTTTTTGGTCGTTCGATGTCTTGGCTTTTGCGACGACAATGGCGGAGCAACATAAGGAAGTTTCAGATCTTTCTTCAATGAGGTGTCTTGCTGTCGTTGACGGATTTTGGAATTAGTCTGTTCAAGCTGGGATGTCGTGGTGACGGCGACATCTTTGTGGTGGACTTGTGCCATCGGGCTTCGTTGTGCCATCATGAAGCTTGGGAGGTAGTCCAGGAGCAGATGCCGATTGTAAACTGTGTGCGGGGTTCGTTGTTTGCGGTTGGTAAGTATGGTTTCTTCTTTTGACGTTTTAGTCAAGTGGAGGTGTCAAATCTAGAGTTTGATGGAGTTTCCGGGGTGCTGCCCTGGTTAAATTCTTTCAACGGCTATGACTTCGTCTCTTGTAAGCCACTTTAGTGGTCCGAAAAGTAGCATATCAGCAATGGAACCATGTCAAGCTCGGGCGAAGAGGTGATCCATCATATTTTCATATTTTTCTTTGTTGGCTTTTTGACTGATGGTACTCTGTGCAAAGATTAATGTTCTATTGTCTTTTGAATTTTGTCATGTCAGTGTAGACGTTGCCTGCATCCGCAAGGCCGCAACTTAATAAAGCGTGGGTACCAGCACACCCTATATGCAAAAAAATAATTAGTAATTCAAGAAAGTTTCAAAAATTCTGAATCTTTTTTTTATATCAAACATGATCAAGTATTGTAGTCGTATAAAAAGTTCCACCGGAGAATGACTTTCATTGCATCCTGGGTCGAGGATTCGGAAAAGAATGCTATATACAAGTACTATAAGCGCTATATTGTCGTCATAAACTTGTCTTTTTTGCCCTCAAGTCAATAGGAATCATTTCTTGTCCAAACTTTTCATACAGGTAGAATAACTGATCATCTTTGATTCCAAAGAAGATTTAGAATTTTTCGCACTTTTTTTGAATTACTAATTTTTTTGGCGCATATAGGGTGCGCGGGTACCCGATAGCACCAAGTTCCTGTCTGAATGTTGCACTGCAAAAAGGCCATTTAATGATAGAAACAGCTACATCTTTTCTGTTTTGTTGCATTTCTAGTTTTCTACTCTGTTTAGACATTAGACATGATAACTACTCTATCTAAACCTACGGCTTGCCAATCACATAAAAATTATCCGTCCTGAGAAGGACGTGCCATCCATGACTAGCCTGACCACCGTGTCTCGCTCATCCTTGTTCTTGGGAAACACAGGCCATGGCAACGCACCGGGCTGCGCACTGAGGGCGAGGGCATTACAATCCTCACAATGCTCGACATCCTTCAGAACCACCGTCCGCAGATTGGGGGCTCGCTCCAGCATCGCTCTTATAAAAGTCAGCTGCTGCTCTAGCTGTCTAAACCCAACAATTTGGAGCTCTTTCAGTAGCAAGTTCATCGAGCCGCCGAAGTCCATCTCCCACTGAGGATTAGTTGTTTCAGGAAAACTCTCAGGTCCGCTCTGAACACCGAATTCGCATACATGTTCATGTACCTACAATTGCATAAGCAGCCGTCAGTTGGTTCAGATTGAACAGCAATTCCTTTACCTGAATGCATGGAGAGACTGAAAAAAAGGAAACAGATGCTATAAGTTGCCTAAGAATTTGACAACTAACATTAATTTGAAATGGAAAAATGCACAAGAAAGAAAGGCGTTACAGCCTCACATGATACTAATTTGAAATGTAAAAACATACTCAAGCTGACAAGTAGCAATGAGACACAAAGAGTACTTACCCCAATATGCAGTATTTCAACAGAAGGAGCCGCCTCAAGAAATGCTGTAATCCATAGAAGGTCAAATTCAAAAAAGACCTCTAGTATGAATAGCTTCCTTAGCTTGCTGAATGTGGAGGACAGTTCTTTTATTTCAGGTTGCAGCCAGATCTAGTCACAAGATAAATGATAACAATAAGTTTCATACAACTAGGTACGAACAAGATATTTTTGTGTGGAAGATTTTAAAGATAAGCATATAGATTGACGGCACAATATGTCCATGTATACACGACAATGTTTTAAATAGCGGGCTATGCCATTTAGCGGCGGCTCGACCAGAAGCCATGAAAAGCTATAGCGAAGCTAAGCCCCATTTAGCGTTTTCCTTAAATCATGACAAATTGAAAAGATAAGTATAGGCATCATATATGATATATTGCATAAACTTAACATATTCACATGTTCGCACATCAAAACCCGGGCACCAATCAGGAGTCCCAGTTCAATAACCAAGCTTCGCATCAATGCATCGTATATTATCATAAACAAGAACAAAAAATAATGCAGTAGGACGGTTTTGTATAGCGGCTTAGCGGGCTAAATAACTCCAAATTTAGTGCTATAGCGGGAAATAGCGGGCTATTAGCGTCATTTTCAGTTTAGCATTAAAAGTGCATAGCTTTAGCGGGAGAGCTCTCAGAGGCTATAGCGGAGCAATGGCCGGCTATTTAAAACATTATACATGGTACAGGAAAAAGTCAGAATAGGGAAAATACACTTAAATTGCAAAAGGAAAAAATTAAGAAAATCCATTCTTGATGCAGGTTGACATCATACTTGCTTGCCATTAAACACAACGGGCTTTGATTCGAACTTATTTTTATGGCCCTAATTAACATTCTCTGTGTGGTTTTCCGTAAACTTCTATGAATGAGTAGTTTCACAACAGTTTGTTGAAAACATTAATGAATTTATGTATGTCATACGAAGGCACATCCAAGATATAACTAGGATAAATTTGACAGCATAATGAATACAGAAAAAAATGAGTTAGAGAGCTTACGTTTTCTCCTCGGAAATCCAATGTGAGAGTATGAATGCCTCCAGCTCCATGTAGAAGCTGGCTTAATTTAAGTTCATGCTGTTTAATCTTGAAGGCATTTGAGAGGTGTAATTCCATGAGGGACGGAGCAAAACCAAAAGACAAGGGGGCATATTCAGATATCCAAGTATCCCAATGGAGCTTCTCCAGCTTGGGAAGGCAGACAACCTCAATTCTCTCAAAACAACACATGTTGTCTAGCTCCAAGACTTCCAGGTTTGAGTTGGGTGCGTCTATCTTCAACAGGGACCAACAACCAGCATCACAGTTAGACATGGTTAGATGCTTGAGTTGTTTGCAGCAGTCAAAGAGGATATGGTGCATGTCCAATTGGTCAAAGCACATGTTGCATAGAGAGAGTCTTGTGAGGCAATGGGGCACACTAGGGTAGGCACCGAAAAACTCATGCATGCGTTTGGCAAGGCTTCGCATATACGGATAACATTGGTAATCTGTCTCATCAAGAACGGTAAGGTCCAGATCTTTGAGTAGACCGGCGTCAATAGCGTCAGATAGTAGTGGGCCGATGGCGCTCGAGAAACAGTCGATCAAGTAGAGCCTAAGTTGCAGCTTCATGACGGTGCATCCCCTCAGAGGTCTAGTAAACAAACTCCTCACTGCTTGGGTCAGAGACGCCATCGCTCTGAGCATGTCGTCTTCCTCAACTGGGTCTGCGTGTGGAGCAGGTAGGAAATCCTTGACATCAATGCTGAGCTCAGGCAGCAACCAAGGCAGCTGTCTCCATCGGGTCGACAGCGCGCTCGTCCTTGCCGCCGTACTTAGGTTGACTCTCCCCAAGATATTGAGCAAAACATCGTCGGTCAGCGCGGTGAGCCTATCTTCGTCCTTGGACTGCTGAAACCGATCCATGACTGCGATCTACAACCTGGCAATGGACAAACAGAGAAGAGTTGCACACTCTTATGTCTCTTGGTATATCTATCTATATACTAGTAGTATGTGTTCAGGACTCTAGTAGTATGTGTTGAGGAGAGAAGGAAAGCTCTAGTGGTAGGAAGGAGATCGAGTTGAAGAAAAATTCCAACAGCGACAAGGCATAAACTTACTTGGCGGCGCGTGTTGTCAGTATTATTGAACTCAGTATAAACAATATATGGAATCCAATGGGGATTTCGAGCCTCGGGTTGCTGACACCCTGAACCCTAATAGGGGGAGTTCTAGGGGCCCCTGACTCTGATCCGACTCCAACTGGGTCTGGGAGGGGATTCCGGAATTGATTCATAAGCTGGAACCAAACCGAATTGAGGAGCTTGAATCTATACTTGGAAGGGATAACGGGGGGAGGAAGCGGAGAGGAGCCTTGGCCGGCGCCGGCAAAGGCGGTTCCCTCCTCCTTCCACAAGAGACGACCAAAATCGCCCTCCATGGGCCGGCCCTGTAGCGAGGTTCCTTCGCTCGCTGCGAGCTGTAGGTTCCTGATCCTGTTTTACTCGGTTAGAGCAACTCTAGCAGACCACGCAAAAATACGACCCGCAAAACGCGTTTGCGGGTTCATGAAAATTGTTTTTGCGGGTCAAAACATACACGGCCGAGCAGAACCGGTATCTAAACCTGCATAATTTGAAAAAATTGTTTCGCGGGAGAAATTGCACGAACAGAGTTCATCACATACTACATTGTTCATGGCATACTACATAGTTCATCATAAACTACAAGCATAGTTATACTACATACTACGTTAAACTAATACTAGGGGGTCGGATCTGACGGCAGCAAGGTCGCGGCAACTGGACGACGCCGGAGAGAAGCCGGACGCTCAATCCTCCTCGCCGGAGCTGCAGAGATCGACGTACTTCTCCGACTGCTCCTTGCGGATGCGGCGCCACTCGTCCGCCTTCTCGTTGGCAGCGACGTTGTCGGCGACCGCCTGCCGCCAATCGAGGGCTTCGAGCTCCTCGGCGTGGCACCGGCGATCCTCCTCCTCGCGCACGCTCCGCTCGGCGATGGCGGCGACGACAGCGTCGAACTCCGTGACGTAGTCCTCGGGCCCGATGATTTCGCGGCAGCCGAGCGGAGCGGGCTCCTCCTTCACCGGGACGAAGGCGAACGGCGCCGGCGGCACCAGTTCCTCCTTCTCGTCCGACCACTCCCGCTTCACGGGGAGGAAGCCCGCGACGGAGGAGGAGGAGGATCCGGCATAGGAAGAACGCGCGGAGGAGAACGACGCGCGCCGGCGGTCGTACTCCACCGTCTCGCGGTGGTCGAAGCTCGCCGTCGGAGAAAGCCCGCGGTTGGTCCACTTCTGCGCGCCGCGCTTCCTCGCGCCGTCGGACCGGACGCGCCGCTCGCGCTCCGGGTCCCTCTCGCGGCCGGATCTGCTGCCGGAGCCGCGTCCGGAGCTCCACATTCGCCCGCACATGGCGGCTGGAGGCGGGGTGGAGGGTCGCCGGCGGCGAGAAATTGGGAAAGGAGAAAGGGGAATCGGCTGGCTCGCGGCGGGGGGATAGGGTTTGGACCCGCAAAGGGTCGTGAACCGCACTTATAGCGCTTCGGGGCGGTTTGCGGGCTGCGGCAAAAGTTTTTGCGGACCGGGCGAGTATGCAGGGTCTGTTCTGGCTGCAAAATTGGCCCGAGCCCGCATGCTCGCCGGAATTTTTGTGGGCCAGGCGTTTTGCGGGTCTGCTAGAGTTGGTCTTATAGGTGCCTCGCAGCTCTAGCCGCCGCCATGAGCCAGGCGACAAGGGAGGCGATCTTCTTCCATCGATTAAATAGTGTAGGAGTTAGATGAGGCTTTGCTAATTCTCATCTAGATAAGAATTAGCAAACCAGATATTTTTATAAATACGTATGTAAAGCATGGTACCCCGCGGTGAAATCCTAGTGCGTAAGAATGTCTAAGCTCTGTGGTCAAAAAATGAAGAGAATGCGTAAGTTCTCGAGTCAAAGGAAGAAAATCACACGTACGTACGTGCATGTCGGTTGCTGCCTTACTGCGATCTCAATAAGGTTTCTCTTCCTGTCGATGCTCGTCCGTGTCAATTACGTTTAGGTCATCTAGTCCGATGCGGACACCTCCTAGCTAAGTAGCTTGACTTCGTTTATTAATAAACGAGAAACTAAAGGTCAAAGAGCAGCAAAGATCAGCAGAGATCCATGGCCGACGGTGACAACAACATCGGGGGGTTACTCCCAACGGACGTCCTCATCGAGGTCTTGCTGCGCCTCCCGACGAGCTCCCGACGGCGGTTCCGTCTAGCCTGTCGGCTCTGGCGTGACATCATCGACACACACACCACCGAGATGCAGAGCCGCCCCAAGATGCTCGTCGCCACCGTCAATACAGTACACCTTGTCGAGGAGGGCCTACCATCATCGCGATGGACCGGCGCCGGCTACGATGGCATGAGCCTTGTCGGCACCTGCAACGGCCTCATCTGCATGTACGACAGCCAAAACCCTGACGGGCCCATCATCATTGCAAATCCGGTCACCGGCGAGATGCTGGCCATAACGCCGCCACCCCCAATGAGGCACACGAAGGCCACTTCCGACTCACGTCTGACGTTCACCTTCGCGTACCACCCCACAACGGGGCGGTATAAAGTCATGCACGTCCCGTACAGCTTCGACAGGGTCTGGGTGTTCACGCTCGGGGAGGCGCTCTGGCGAGACGTCGCCACGGGCAGCCCAACGGAGATATACGACGTCGGCAAGGGCATGATCAGCATCGATGGCACGGTATACTGGGCGGTGAAAGGCTGGGAGGCTAAGGTCGTGTCATTTGACCTCAACAGCGAGCACGTCGCATCCGTCAGGCCGTTGCCAAAAGTGCTGTCTAGACACGGTAGCGGGACCGCGGCGCTGAGGTTGCTGTTATACAAAATGCAAAAGGCAAAAAAAGATTGGTGGTTTTGCCGGGGATGAGGCGCAAGGACCAAGCCGATTCCACCCATCGGGAAGCAGGTGTCGTTGCTGCTTCGGGCATGCCGGCAAGCTTGTGACACCCGCCGCTTCAGGAGTGCGTGCAGGGGCCTACCGAGTCTGGCGCGTGAGCACCGGCGAAGGGCGCTACCCACCACACATGTCGCACGTCATGGAACACGGCCTCTACAAGACGCCGCAAGCCCCGGTTATCCCTCCACCTTTGATGCCCCCGCTAGGGTCACAGGCCTCCGCTACTTGGCCCGGCGATGAGAAGATGTGCTGCTCCTCTATTTCAACCGGGCCTTCCATAAATAACCAAGCAGTGTGGGACTAAAATCAATCGTAATGCAGACGCGCGCACCGCGTATATGGCATCAATCAGCGCCGCCTTCCTTTCGCGGCTCAATCGATCGGGCGGTATCTATCTACCGAGCTGAGATATATAGGATGACGATCGGATCACCATGATCCCCGGATTCGGACGAAACAACCCTTGACATCCTTGGCCATGGCGGCGCCGCCTTCCTGGCCGCTCCTGAACGACAGTGCTGGCTACTACGAAGAGACGGACTGGACGACGGTTGAGTGCGCGAGCAGGGCGGCCTACGGGTGATGGAGGGCTTGGTGGAGGCGGTGCTGCCGAGGAGGGTTCGATGGTCGCCGTTCCTGAGGGAGCAGGACGCCGGCGTCCTCTACTTCCTCTGCCGCTCGCTGATGAGGAGTCCGGAAGAGGATGCCACCTCATCAGCATCGACGTGGGCAACAGCAGCAGCGAGCCGCGAGTCCTGCAACCCCGACACTTGCCCGTAGCGAACGTGCCTCCGTCCTTCAACCATCTCGCGCTCTTGGTTCCCGGCCAGCAGGGGACGCAAAGCAGGAAGAAACTGCTGTCTAGCTAGACCGATCAGAGTCATAGCAACGCTGGTTGGTTCCCAAGAAGATATATGACATTGTCACTGGAATCAGTACTGAATATCGTCCTATGTATTGTCAGTTAATGCAAAATCAAGTTATGACTGATCCATCATACTTCCTCCGTAAACTCTAAACGCTCTTATATTTCTGTAAACTATGAACGCTCTTATATTTCTTTAATCATTCTGCATGCAACAGTTCCATGATTTAATGAATTAATTTATTTTGCTCGTGATGCAACGTTACAAACCTGAACCACAAAAACGATTGAATCCATGCTTCTCTAGCATGGAAGAGGTGACACACTACTAAGCCCCATGGAGTTAATTAATTGCATGTCACTACCACATTTGGGGCTAGGGCAACGAATCAGTACCAGTATACAATTTACCATGTTTGGGGCAAGCCGCAACAAAACGGTGTAAACCGCGTATAAATGTGTATTGGCGGTGTATCTGCCCGGCGGGGCCCTCCTGTCAGGTGCCAGCATGGCCAATTAGAGCGTGCTGGCCCGCTGGCTCGGTCACTCTAGTCGGCTGGGTTGAACCAAATTGCACCGCTCAAACCCTAGTTCTCTTCTCTCCTCTCGCTCTCGTTCCGCGCGGCTCTCAGACGAGGGCGGCGACGACTTCGGTGGCGGTGCCGGTGGGTGTAGCAGCGGCTGCAGCCTCGGCGGCTGCGGTGACCTTCCCGGCTTTGGGAGCATTGCGGCCGGAGGAATCGACGGCGGCTACTCCAATTCATCCTACTCGAGCGAGGACGATGAGTTCTTGCAGCCGTCGCTGTCCATGGAGTAGTGGGTGCGGCTGGCTAAGATTTGGGTCGCCAACCCTACCACGACCCATCACTGGACCCATGGAGTTGGAGGCTTGTTGTAAGTTTCTCTTCCCTTTCTTCTGTGTTAATTTTTCTACCATGCTTGGGGTTAGGGTTAGGGTTTAGTGAATTGTGCAAATTGTCTTTGATTTGTAGTTTGTATGATGATGTTTGGGACATTAGGATGCACATTGATGCTCAGGAAAATTTGGAGAGGAAGTTATGCAGTTCAGATGTTACACTTCCGAATCTTTATGCACTATTGGAAACACAAAGCTATAGATTCTCTGATGCTCTGTACCACATGGAGATTCCAGGAATAGGAGAGCAAAGAGAGCAAGGCCTATAATTGACAGACCCGGTAGATATCGGCGAGGACGGTCTGGAAGGCCTTGTCGACGTTGGTGGCGTCGAGCGCGGAGGTCTCGACGAAGGACAGGGCTTCCCACTCGGCGAAGCCTGCGGCCTTGTCGGTGGCGACGGAGCGGAGGTGCCTGAGGTCGGTCTTGTTGCCGATGAGCATGATGACGATGTTGGAGTCGGCGTGGTCGCGCAGCTCCTTGAGCCACAGCTTGACGTTGTCGTAGGTGGCGGCCTTGGTGACGTCGTAGACCAGCAGCGCCCCCACGTCGTAGACCAGTAGCCACGCCCTTGCCTTGCCTTGCCTTGGTCACGGGCGACTCACTTTCTGGATCGGCGAGTTTGACTACTTCCTTTCCTTGGCGACCGACCATACCAATTGAGGTGAGGAGAGGTGGGGTGGAAGCGAAGCGGCAGGCCAAGCAACCCCGTCCCTGCACGTACCGCTAACTCCACCCGTCACGCTCAAACAACAACAAGGAATTGGGCGAATCAACCTGTGGTTGAGTTGGTTAGGTGGACAGTGGTATCCCCAACCCACCAGGGTTCAAATCCTGGTGCTCGCATTATTCCTGGATTTATTTCAGGATTTCCGGCGATGCGCTTTCAGTGGGAGGAGACGTTCCCGTCGACGACGAGGCGCCTACGGTGACTTCGTAAATCTCAAGATGATATGCCGGCTCAGTCTCTCGGAGGTGCTCATAGGGGTAGGGTGTGCGTGTGTGCGTTCATAGGGATGAGTGTATGCGCGTGTATATGAGCGCTTGTGTCTGTACTGATGCTCAAAAAAAAAACAACAAGGAATTGGTTGGCAAACGACACGCAGGTACGTACGCGCATGCCATGCATGTTGACTGCACGCATTCCCCTTTCGTTTCGATCGTTTTCCTTTTTCCTTTTCGATCGCTCTTTTCTTCCATTTATTATTTTATTTATTTATAGCATCTATCTACTGGGCATCCCGTCATTCACATCCATGCATGTATCTCATATCTATATCCACACTAAAGCACGCAACATGAATTAATAAAACTACATAGACCATCAAAAGGACATAGAAATGCACATTCAGATCGCAAAACCGACCTTCATAAGATCACCAAAGTTCACCTAATCCACATAAGCGATCCTAAGTTGCCAACCACCACCACCACCACCACCCTGTCCACCCCGACCGCTCCAACGCAATGCGGAGGCCCAGCTTGGCCTAGTCGTCGGGGCAGCTGCCGGAGCTCAACATGGTCGCCAAATATGGGATTCGATCAAATCGGATAAAAGGAAGGAGAAGACACGAATCACAGCGAAGCAGAGTGTAGGGTTTGCTCGGATTGGAGTTTTTATGGGGATGGACTGGGGTCGGCGTTGGGCCCGACTGACGTGGCGGACGCGCCCGGGCACCCCATATCCGCCCTACGTTTGAGGCCGGCTTGAGGCACATGGGTGGGTTGGGTTTTTTCACTCGCCAGTGACCTGTCCGCCCCACCCAGACGTTTGAGGCCGGTTTCAAGCGCCCGGTTGGATTAGGTCTTTTTGTTTTTACCAACCAGTGACCGGTCCGCTCCCCCGAAAGTTTGATAGGTTTGAGGTGCCCGGGTGTATATGCTCTTAGTTCATGACGTACCCACCAACATCCTACACACACACACACACACACACACACACACACACACACACTTTCAATTCCATGCACGACCTCCAAAGCAGACCCTTAAAACAGGGAATCCGATAACTCCCGAACGTTCGGATTTTGAGCATTTCGTCCCGAATGTTTTACATGGCAACTTTAGTTCATAGGGGATGGCAACTTCGTCCTTTTTTGTTTTTGTCAAGAAATTGCCATGTTTCCCTAATCTCACGCAAAAACTTGCCATCTAAACCCGTTCGGGTTGCCATGCTTAACTCCCGAACGTTCGCCACACCTCGCCAACCTTGGAGAGCTCCCCCTCGAGGCAGCACAACAGGCACGCCACGGTGGTCCCTAACTGGTCACAGGCCCAGGCCTCCGCAAGGTTATGGTCCAAGCGTTTATCATGAGATACTTAATATAGTTTATCATTTTTCTTAACAATGACAATGTCAAGAGTCAACTTGTAGTAAATATCATCCATGCATTTCTCTACTCCTATAAAAGACTCAGTTGGTGACGATGGTGTGTCTGTCATCCGTCATTTCTCTGCTATTGGCCCCGACTAGTGAAGGACCAAAGAAATAAAGAGCCCATGGTGACAATTACAGGTTTGACTGAATTTCCCTTACTTGGGCAAAGATGTTCTAAATACATTATCTCAACTACTCCAAACAGAATTCTCAATTTACAAGACTCATCATGTGGGTACCTGCACTTACGCCGAAGATTATGTTACATGAGATACAAATTGTCATTCTCAGAATGGTCAAGACCGACGACTAAAAACTAATTGATCTCGTGCTTTACTATTTTATGTGCAATCATATCATAGTATTGTGACCCATGTCGCAACTAGTTAAGATGCTTTCTCAACGGATAGAACTTTTATACGTGCATACATTCAAGATTCTTTCTTATAATGGAAACCTTGCAAGTTTATCAACTATGAGAATTGAAAATTTCAACCACATGTAGTCTTTGTGTTTTTCCAAGATAGGTGACACGAGCAATGGTGATGAGGAGCACCAGCTCCGCTAGGCACCAAACTTCCCCTCGAGCACCGCCACTCAGGGGCATCTCCTTCATGCTTGTTGGCAGAACCAACAATTCCCGGGAATAAGAACGTTCCCCACCAGAGGTTGGGAACAATCATGAGCGTTAAGGTCGTGGTTACGTGTCCTTAATATCTATAGAGATATTTTCTAGTTTTATAATTCATAAGAAATCTACTAGTATATGGGTGAGAGAAAAAAAAATCATTGGTTGGTTTTCGATTTTACAATTCATTACGAAAACTACTCCCTTTGTCCGAAAAAGCTTGTCCCTCAAACAGAGGGAGTGCTAATTAACCCATTGATTTGTATAACTCAAAAAAGGAAATCATTGTCGAGTTTTTTTGGTGTCAAGTTTTATTTGTTTTTTGTTCTAATAAATATGAAGAAAAAAGCTTTAGGATGTGGGCAGAAAAATCTTTTGGGTTTCTTTATTTATTAGGTGAGGGGACGTGATCTACGGGTCGTCGGATCTAGATGGACGGCTCAGACGATTGATCCGTGGGATAAGGAGGTTGACCGATCAACAACCAGCGGCATAGGTGCTCTGTTTGGATATTCTAACTCAGTTAGAGGTTAGAGTTAGATTCTAACCCTGAACCAACCCTAAACTAACTCTAACCAAAAATCTGTTTGGATGGTAAGGTTAGATTGACAATAAATATTCTTTCTCAATCATTTGACTACTTTAGACCATGTTTGGATGGGAGGGTAACTTTTTTTTACTAATTTTTTTAGTGGACCCAAGAGAACTAACACAAATAATCTCCTCTAGTGTGGGCTAGTTTTTTGGGTGGGTTAGATCCAACTAACCCAAACTAACTCATCATGTTTGGATGCTTTTTGGGTTATTTGAGCCCAAACTAACCAAAACTAACTCTAACTTAGGGATCCAAACAGGGCCGATATATGGGCCAAGACAAAACAAGTAGCAAAGATGAAGACAGCCAAAACGTCCCATGGGTCCCACCTCGTGCTTCTCCCGTTTGTGGGATCGATCCGCGTGATAGGGTGGCTGACCAATCAGCAATCAGCAGCATACATGGATCGATCCACGGGTGCCCTGGCTAAAGAAGTGAAACGTCCCACGGGATCCTGTCTCGGGTTTCTCGTTCGTTTCATCCCACCCTCCATTTTCAAGATTGCTGGGATCGATCCGCGAGAAGGGGTCACTGACCAATCAGCAGCGATGAGCAACCTACATTTATTTTTTTGAGAGACACACTACATGGATATAAAACTGTGAGTGGACCAAAGGAAACATCCCAATCTCACAGCCGCCGCTCCTCCTCTTGCTTCTCCCTCCCCACGCCGCCGCCAACCACCCGATCTCCGGCCACCAGGGCCTCTCCCGTCCTCTCCTCCAGCTGGTGGACGCCCCCCGTTCAACCTCCCCGTCGACCGAGCTCGCCGTTGCGGATCCTCTCCGGCCCCGTACGTCACCGCCAGCGATGGCGACGTCCTCACGCGGATTCGCCTCCCCCTCCTCGAAGCGGCCGTCTCCGGCGAGCCCTCCTAGCGGCCGGCCAGGCCAGAGGAGGTGGAGGAGCACTTCGCCCCTGCCTCCTCCCACCCTAGCGCGTGGGCCGGCCGGCGGCTTCTTCCTCCTCCCCACCTAGCGAACGTGGTGAGCTACCCCTACACATCTCTCCCTTCTCTACCCCCCATATCTGAGTGAGTTTGTTCAGTTTTGTATGTACGTGCAATGCACAGATTTGATTGTCCACACACAAAATCCATTCAACCTGTCTTGTCTTGCTCTGCCTGCTATGAATATCCCTTCGGGTCGGGATGACTAAAACCGGAGCTTTTCGATGATTGATGAAATTGGGGCGAAGCAAACTCTGTTTGTGTGTACATATCATGTTTTGATTGAACTTTGAGTAAAGCTGGAGCACCCATGGATTTCAATGTTCAAGCACCAAATAGTTAAATTTCTCACGTGTCTATGTTCCATCCACTGAATACTTTTACAAGGGCTTGGTACTAGTACTGGTGGGTTTTGCTATGCATTTAAAAGACCAGATTTGGGCCGGTATAATTTTTTGGCGCTGATTGTGCTAGCTGCTGCACACAGTTGAATGGGCTTAGTTTGATAGGCAGATTCGGGTTAGTCTGCTCTGCAGTAGAACAACTAGGGACACTGATTTGATTAGACACCGACAACATGTCTGCAGTCCTAGAGGTGGTTGTATCCTGTACGTGTGCAGGTTAGCTAACCTGCACTTATATTTTTCAAGATATGTGTGTATATATCTACAGTATAAGGGGGAAGAGTTTGTTCTGTTTTGTATGTACATGTGTAATACACAGATTTGTTTGTCAACACGCAAAAATCCATTCAACCTGTCTTGCTCTGCTATGAATATCCCTTTGGAGTGACTAAAATTGGAGCTTTTGGATGACTGAAACTGGGGCATGTCTGTGTGTGTACTGTATCCATTGTACTTATCACGTTTTGGTTAAACATTGACTAAAATTGGAGCATCTATGGATTCCAATTTTCAAGCACCAATAACTCAATTCTCAGGTGACTATTTTCCATCCACTGAATAATTTTACACGAGCTTGGTCTGTTTACTACTTGTAGGTTGTGCTATGCATTAAAAATAATCAAATCTGGACAGGCATAATTTTTTGGGGCTGATTGTGCAAGCTGCTGGATAGATCTGAATGGGCTTAGTTTGAGAGGCAAATTATGCGGTTAGTCTGCTCTGCAGTAGAACAATTAGGAACACTGATCTGATTTGACATTGACAACAATGTCTGCAGTCCGAGAGGTGGCTGTATCATGTATGTGTGCAGATTAGCTAAGCTAGCATCATAAACTGGGATATGTTTAATTACTCCCTCCGTTCCTAAATATAGGTCTTTTTAAAGATTCCACAATGGACTACATACGGAGCAAAATGAGTGAACCTACACTCTAAAATATGTCTATATACATCCGTATGTAGTTTGTAGTGGAATCCCTAAAAAGACTTACATTTAGGAACGGAGGGAGTAGAATGCATGCATGCATCATCCGTTGGGTGTTCTTTGATGGAAAGAAAGAACAGTTTGATCTTTTAAATTCTGACGTATATATTTTTCCATCCACTGAATACATGATCATGTTTACTGTATTTTTAGAAAGGCTTTGTCTGTTTACTACTCGTGGGTTGTGCTATGCATTTGAATGACCAGATCTGGATGGGCTTAATTTTTTAGGGATAATAGATGAAAGTTGCTGCACATGGTTGAATGAGCTTGGTTTGCGTGGCAGATTATGGTTGTTTGCCCTGCAGTACAATAGTTAGGAGCTTTGATTTGATTAGACATCTACAACATGTCTACAGTCCAAGAGATGGTTGTACCCTGTATTTTGCATGTTAGCTAAGCTAGCATCATAAACTGCGAAATATGTTTAATTACAATTCATGCATGCACATGTCGTTGGGTATTTGTTGGTGGAAACAAAGATCAGTTTGAGAACCAAATGAACACTTTGCAACTTCCTTCCTTCCTTCCTTCCTTGCAATATGATTATCAACCTACAATAAAGCTGGCTTGAGACTGCTTGCTATGAAAAGAAAAACTAAACATGTTCTTCAGGTTCACACAGAACTGCACTGTGCTTAGGCTCACTTAATCATGTGTGCTGTTTGATGTTGGTGCTCGGCTGGTTCTTGGAGTGACATGAGAACAGAGAAGCAAGCAGGGTTCAGAGTAGACTACTCTCCTTTGTCGGTTTTCCTTGAGCAAAGTCACTCGGTCCTGCACTTGCGATTGTACGTATAGATATATGAATAGACATCACGTTTTGGTTCAACATGTGTGCGTGTATGTACAAATATAAAACAAGGAGAAAAATTGCTCTCTAGTACACACACACTGCTGTTAGTTAGTTTCTCACCACCACACTTGTCATCTCACTACTTGTGTGGTACAATACAACTACACATTTTATTACATGATAAGCACCAATATTAGTTTGTATGAAACATTTGTTTTTTTACAGAACCATTCGCTGCGGAGGACGAGCTGCAGCGAGCAGCAGAGGAGGCATGTGGCATGGATTGATCCAGGACCGGCCGCTGAGGAAGGATTCGCCGCCTCATCAAGGCTGGTCATGTTCCTGCATGTGGCGGGGCTCGGCCATCTTCTTCGCCTAGCACCAGCACCATCGGAGGCAGTGAAGATCAGCAGTTGTAGATATCGTATGACCATGGCCCGGTGCAGGCAGCCATCTCCGGCGAGCTCACACCTCTACACCACCAGAAGCATCACATCGGTCACTGCAACATCGAGCTCGGCGGCTGTGGTAAGACAACCACCCTTCCTCCCTTCCTTGTAGCACTATGATTTCCCCTAGCTAGCTCGTTTGTTTTGTGTTGGGGGTTCTTCAATCCGGGGATTTAATTTCATAGTAGAATTGCTTACTAAATACATGATCATGTTTACTATACTTATACATGGGTTTGGTCTGTTTACTGCTTGTGGGTTGTGCTATGCATTTGAAAGACCCAGTCTGGATGGGCTTAATTTCTTAGTGAATGGGCTTAGTTCGAGAGGCAGATTAGGTTAGTCTGCTCCGCAGTACAACAATTAGGAGCACTGATTTGATTAGACATTTACAACATGTCTGCAGTCCGAGAGGTGGTTGTATCCTGTACGTGTGAAGGTTAGCTAATTTAGCATCGTAGACCGGGATATGTTTAATTAGAATGCATGCATGCATGCATGAGCTGTTGGGTGTTTGTTGTTCGACACAAAGAACAGTTTGGTTTGCAACTCTTATAGTCGTACTGCACTTCTATTTTATCTATAGTGAAAGGAGGAAGAGGTTGAGAACCAAATGAACAAAACATTGTGGTTCGCACCTTCCTTCCGGCTTTGTAATTATTATTATCAAACTACATCAAATCTGGCTTGAGGCTGCTTGCTACTATGAAAAAACTGCACATGTTCTTCAGGTCCACACAGAACTGCAAGGTGGAGTAGCAGAGGTACTAGATAGGTAGCTTAGGCTCACTCAGTCATGTGTGTTGTTTGATATTGGTGCTCGGCTGGTTCTTGGGGTTGACACGAGAGCAGAGAAGCTAGCAGGGTTCAAAGTACTGTATGTGCATGCTTAAACTTTTACTAAAAATGGTTTGATGTTCATTTCCTTCTATGAATGAATATGTAGCAGCATTTTCTGGTTCAAGCAAATGGATATTTCTCCCTTTGTGTATTATGTACACTTAATTTTATCTCTTTCCTATAATGATGTATGCGCCTGTTATATGCTTGCACTGGGTTGTGTTGTCTTTAGAAGAGGATTCTGAAGCTTGAATGTCTAGCATTGGTGGAAAACTATTCATGCATCTCTATATATGTGCTGCTCTCTCTTTCTAGTTGCCATTGTGGTCCTTGTGTTTCCAGATAACAACATGGAGACAAAAATGTTTTCTAGTACACACACACACACTAATGTTAGTTAGTTCGTTACCACCACACCTCTCATATCACTACTTGGGTAGTACAATACAGTTACAATTTTTATTTCATGATAAGCGCCAAAATTAGCTTATACTAACTGTTTTTGTTTTTGTCCAGAACCGTTTGCTGCGGAGGATGAGCTGTGCCGAGCAGCAGAGGTGCGCCTCACGGATGGATCTAGGACCGGCCGCTGAGGAAGGATCTGCTGCCTCGCCAAGGACGGTCTCGTGCCTACATGTGGTGGGGCTCAACCATCTTCTTCGCTCAGCACCAGCGCCAGCACCGTCGAAGGCAGTGCAGACCAGCAGCTGAAGATGTACTACGACCACGACCGGGTGCACGCTGCCATTTCTGGAGAACCCATGCCCCTGCACCACCAGAAGCACCACGTCGGCAACTACAACATCGAGTACAATAACTGCGGTAAGACAACCGCCCTTCCATCCTTGCAACGCTTTGATTTTCCCCCTAGCTAGCTAGTTTGGTTTGTGTTGTGGGTTCTCAAAGCCGGGGATTTAACTCCATAGTAGAATTGCTTGTGGCACTCAGTTCATTCTGGTCTTTGTTGTGTGAATCTGTTTCCGTATAATTAGGGATACTTGCGTAGTTCTGCGGGTTTGTTCGTAGCACAGTTCTGTTTCTTCATTGTGCTATTTTTTGGGGTGAAGTTATCTGGTTCCTATTGTTGAGTTTCATTCTGCTTCTTTCTTTGTGGCAAAGCTTGCTCTCTTCTGTTTTCTTCTGAAATTTTGAACCTAATCAATTTACATGGGGACTTTGTGGAGAATATACATGTTATGCCACATTACAGATGTCTGCTCATCTCATTTAAGTTAGCGCCAAGGCTTTGTTTTTCCTTAACTAAAGTACACCTAATATCCTAGTCCATTTCGGATGTGCTCTTCTTACTGCCTGGAGCAATTTCCTTTGTGGTTCTAAATATGGATGGTCGTCAAATCCGACACTTGTAGGCTTTAGCTACTGTAAAAATGTGTACACACTTCTGGACTTCCGACCATTTTGCTTAATATGCTTCATATTCATTTTGATATGTTCCTATAGCAATTTCCCCCACCCTAATGTATTTGATCACGGATGCAAATTTTTGACCCTCAGGTACCCTCTAATCCTCATCAGTTGAACCAAATGGGCTAAAATTTCAGAAGTGATGTGACTTTGAGAATTTAGTTCATTTGGTTGAACCAAAAAGGGTTGGAAGTTTGATGCCAGTCTCCGTTTCCAGTATTTGCACAAAATATTTGTATATAATTTACTTTATTGTATGAAGCTGCTTGGAGAGTTTGGTTGAAAGGTTATGCAATAGTTATGAAAGATGATGTGTTTAACCTATATTTCTTTGTTAATGAAATATGCAGGAAAAGAGTATGATTCGAAAGTGCTCTTGTGAGCTCGAGCTCAAATGCACCCTTTGCTTACAGTAAACTCCAAAAAACTGAAACTTTTTTGGCAACAACATTGATCTATGTTTCACATGCATGTAAATCTTTGCGATGGAATGACATTCATGCAGGTCTTGCCAAAAAAGACAAAATCAATCCTCCAAAATGCTTAAAAAATAGTCCTTTTGGAGCATCCATTTTGTTTCTTTGGCCCAGACCTCCACGAATGTCATTCCATGGCGAAGATTTGCATGAATGTGAAACACGCATCTATGTTTGTTTCCAAAAAGTTTCAGATTTTTTGAGTATCTTTAGTATTTTTCGGATTTTACTTACGATGGAAGCTAAGCTTGCTATTTTCGCCCACAAACAAGTAGGGGAAATTACTCACTATCCAATTTTGCACCGGACCAGTCCTTTTTATGTCTAGTGCAAAATTGTTTTGTGCTTATCGTCAAGTAGATGGGTAAATACTTGGGGACTTGTTCCCCTTCCCCTTCGGCTGGAACTTGAGCTTATCCTTGCTTTTCTGGAATGGAATAGTATTTGTCCTATCGCTGGAACTTTATTTTCTCAAGAGAAATGCCAATGCCTACTTGGCATTGACAGTGGCTTTAATCGTCAGCATTATGGAAAATCTTAGACTAGTTGGATTTCACGTGAAAGTTTCTTTATTAATCACGTGGGCTTTTCTTGATATGGAGCTAGTGTTGTAGGGTTTTCTTTTGTTGGCTAAAAGGTGTTGGCTTTAGATGATTGTCACCTTGCCGGTTTGATCATTTCTTTGGTGATCACTCTGTTGGCTAAAAGGTGCTGGCTTTAGATGATTGTCACCTTGCCGGTGGGTTTGATTAGAAGCTCTGACCCATGCTTTCTGGGCATTGTTGTACACTCTTGGTGTTGATCTAGTGATGTACTGTTGCATTGGTAGTTCCTGTGGCTTGATCTTTTATCGTTTGTTTGGTCATTTTGCTACTGCTACCTACCACTGTATTGTTTGTATGTTTTGCGTTGATGTGGACTGCGGGCAGCCGGGCACTGGAGTTCAATAAACTATTAATAGAACCAACTTTTATCATATTTCTATTGTCCATTGAGTACTTCTTTTATCAATGGCCATGTAAGACTTGGTCCTTGATTGATACTATCATGTCTATTTTGCCTGTTCTAATCTGCAGAGTAGCTAATGATCAGCTGGGCATTTTTTTCTTTTCAACAGATAATGCATTTCTAGTACTACAAATGGATAATATGGTTATTGTCTTTCTTTAGATTAGAAACTGGAATTGGATCGTTGCTCCTGTGATTTATGTGCTGCTTGGCATGTAAGTTACTGGTCTGTTTAAATGTATAATTCTGGGCGCATTCTTTTTTGTATTTCAATCATGCCTGTTGTGGCCTTTGTGCAGTAGGAACTTGTGTTGTTGGTTTCCTTTGGTTGGGATAAATTTTGTCAACTTTGTTTTGCTAAATGGATGCAACTTGTGTTTGTCATGTCGGAAATATTTCTTGTAAATACAAGTCGGGCTTTTGGATTTGTTTTGCTGATGGATGTAGGATTACAGATTCAGGCTTTATTGTTCATACGGTCCCAAACCAAAAGCCCGTCATCTTCTCCCTCACTCTTGACTTACATACTTATTTCATTTCACCTATTTGAGCTCCATCAGATGGTTTAATGTTGGAGATGCATCTAATTAGTAGAGAAATTATGGACTAAGCTTTCCAGTATGAGAATCACAAATTTAACATGCCATCTACTCATAGCATGGCCATTAATCTGACTCCTTTTTTAAGGACCCAAAGGGACAACATTTGTGCTAGCAACTTGCAACAGGAGAACAAATAGTGTTCTGCATTTCCTATCCTCTTAGGCTTATTATTGTATAGTGGCAACATTTTTTTAACACTCTGTTTGCAAGGTAGATGCTCGTGTGGCAAGTGTTTGAAACCATTAATGAGTGTTTGTGCACCTATTTATGTCTTGTTGTTTAATCTGATCCTCCAGCACTCATCTTACCCGTGCTCTTCTCTATGTGCAGCTTACTTGACCTAGTAGTTAGAGCTGCGAGGCAGCCTCCTTGACCTGGCAGCGTGACTTCCCAACCCCCTCCTCGAGCTGGCGATGCTGCTTCTGAGCTAGGAGAGGTACTGCTCTCTCCCCTTCTCCTCCGAAATGTTCACTCTTATCGCGTCATGCATTGTACATTTTTGCTTCTACTAGAACTGAATTGTATTTATGACTAAAAGGAAAAATTGTACTCCTAGATAATGCACTTGTAGTGCTACAAATGGATAATATGGCTATTGTCTTTCTTTAGATTAAAAACTAGAATCAGATGGTTGCTTGTTTGATTTATGTGCTGCTTGGCCCGTAAGTTCCCAGTATGTAATGATGCATTATTCCTAGGGGCATTCTTGTTTTACATTTCAACTATGCCCTGTTGTGGCCTGGTGCGGGAAGGAATATTGTGTTGTCGGTGTCCTTTGGTTGGCATAAATCTTGTCGAGTTTGTTTTGCTAAATGAATGCAACTTGTATGTCATGTCAGAAATATTACTCGCGAATAGGATTTTGCATTTGGTAATATTCTGGTTCAGGTTCGATTTTCATATCTCTGCAAAGTATTTCCTCTAAATCTGAGAAGAGGAGATACTACCATGGTCGTATCCTTTATTTTTCTGAATAATGGAACAATATCTTGTCCCGCTGGAGTATTTGAGGGCCTAATTAGTTCCTAAGGAAAAATGTCTATGATGACTTGGCATTTGACAAGTGGCTTTGAGAATTAGCATTACTTTTGAGTTTATAGGTTAGCTGGATTTAATATGAAGGCTATCCTCTTGACGAAACTATGGAATTTTCTTCTAAGGAGCTAGTGATGTAGGGTTTCTAAGTGGCTAAAGATTATGGCTTTGAGAAGATTGTTTCCTTGCTGGTTTCATGGCTGCTGTAACTGGTTGGTTATAGGATCTCTGACCATGCTTGTCTTATGTTCGTGGTGTTGATCTGATGAGCTAGTGTTGCATTGGTTAGATCTTACCTTGTACTGTTCATATGATCATTTCTTGTTGCTTTGGAAACCCACTTCATCTTGGAAATTTTGACTAGATCCTGTGTTTATAGCGCTTGCTGCTGTAGAAACTCGAAAGAGCAAGCCGAATGCTGCTTCGCATAGTGTCCCTTTTGGCATAATTGGCAGGATTAGAGATTCAGGCTTTATATTGTTCTTACTGTCCCAAACCAACTGACCATCATATTCTCCCTCACTCCCCGCTTACATACTTATTTAGCTCCACCTATTGAGCTCCATCAGGTGCTCGCCCGGCGCTTCTTTGAGGAAGCCATTCCTCGCCGCCGCTTCTGCACCGCAGTGGACGGTGAATGCTAGGGTTAGAGGCTTTTTCTTTAGAAAGCTAGGGTTAGAGGCTTAGGAGGCCTGTTGATGGTCCAGGCCTGGCTGGGCCTATCATGTATTGGGCTTGGGTTGTTTATATTTTTTATTAAAATTTGACGAGGTGATAATTCAAAAAAACTTCCAGCAAAAACAAATGACATGCTTGAGCGTCAAAAATAATAATCTAACTAGCGGAGTAGCATGCACATTTGCTCGGCTAGAATTTTACCCTTTTATAATTCTTTTACTGATCACCTGGGCATTTTTATTTTCAAAAAAAAATTGTACTCCTAGATAATGCATTTGTCGTACTGCAAATGGATAATACGGTTATTGTCTTTCTGTAAATTAAAAACTGGAATCAGATCCTTGCTCGTGTGATTTATGTGCTGCTCGGCAATTGAGTTACCGGTCTATGTAAATGTATCATTCCTAGATGCATTCTTGTTTTCTATTTCAATCATGCCCTGTTGTGGCCTTGGTGCAGGCAGGAACATGTGCTATTGGTGTCCTTTGGTTGGGATAAATCTTGTCGAGTTTCTTTTGCTGAAGTGTCTGTCATGTTTTGAGTTCAACGTTCTAACTTCATTATAGTTTTTTGACCTTTCGTTTGTCTAATAACCAGTGGTAGAGCAAGTCAAGCCTCCTGGCCATGGCTCTTGGATGTCCTTGCCAGTTTGGTTGGGCCCACGGTCGGTTTGCCGCATGGCTGATGGCCGCACGCGCATGTGGCATCCAACCATGCAGATTTGGCATGGACTCCTTGTCTTCGTCCGGCTCTCATGGAGACGGCATGGGTCGGCCTCGACCTCTGCGATGGCAGGAGTTCACCCATTGTGACTCTCTCTCCTACAACTGTGTTTCAGTAACTGTTTGGTCTCCTCACTATGTTATGTTAACTTCCTTGCTCAAATATGCTAGCATGTTTAGCTTGTCAAAAAAAATGATACTCGTGTAGTAGTTACATGCCTTGTCAATAGCTATTGTGTTTATAGCTCTTGCTGCTGTAGAAACTCGAAAGAGCGAGCCGAATGCTGCTTGGATTAGAGATTCAAGCTTTATATTGTTCTTACTGTCCCAAACCAAATGACCATCGTATTCTCCCTCACTCCCCGTTTACATACTTATTTAGTTCCACCTATTGAGCTCCATCAGATGGTTTTTATGTTGGACGTAAATCTTACTAACAGATAAATTATGGACATTGATTTTACATTCTGATAATCACAAATTTAACATGCCAGCTACTCATAGGTCATAGCATGGCCATTAATCTGACTCCTTTTTCAAGGACCCAAAGGGGCATTTGTTCTGGTAGCAAGTTGTAGCACGAGAACAAATAAAGTTCAGCATTTCCTATCCTCCGTTACTATACAATGGCAACAATTTTTTGAACACTCTGTTTGCAAGAAACATGCTTCGTGTGGCAGGTGTTTTAAGCCAATAATGAGACACTTTACCTTGGTCTCCTCCATATGTTTTGAATTTGGATTAGTAGCATGTACTTTTTTCTGAAACCGCATGTGCATTGCCAATGATCCTATGCCCAGCATTTCGAGGTGCAGATGCCTCCAGAATCCTGTTTACAGGATGAACCTACTTGGAGGCACTGTATCCACATGACATCCATGGGCAAGTCTGAGGTTCTTGATGCTCACATGAAAATTTGCTTCTCTTTCTAGTAAATTTCTGGTGACATTAAGCAGCCGTTGCCGAGTTTCTCGCAAGTACCTCTTATCTGCGGAATAAGCTGGAAAACTCAAGAGAATTGCATGTTTGTTTTTTGCGAATTGAGAGAAATGCATGTTGTTGAACTTCAAAGGGTTGCGAGTGTGATTTGGTTTGGTGCAAATGCATGTCCCAGATAGATCTCGGCATGTTCATGTGATATGTTCAAGGCCTCTCTATGCTGAACCATCTTGAGCTACATGCAGAATCTGCTACATGCAGAATCTGTTAGTCTGTTGTGTCTTGTTACCTTGATGTAGTAGTAGTGTCTACTTAGTCTGCTGTGATGTCTTGCAGTTTTATTGTTGTCAACAATTATAACTTGTGTTAGATAGTGGTCGTGATGAAATAATTTTAGTGTGTCTTATTTGACAACTCTAGTTATTGATGTTGTTGTTAGATCAGTAGCTACTGGCGGAACTTGTGGTGCTCATTTCTAAATTATAGGAAAACTGAAACTCGACTATTATTATTAGTTTTTTCCATGTGGTCTGGATATTCCAAATAAAGCACCACGTATCTTGAAGATAATATGCTTCCTTGTTGATGATTGATGGAAACTCATGTCTCCTTGTATGATGTGTTCCCTTCTCTTATTGCTTTTATTCTGTGACTGCGCTTGTAGAATTCCATGAGTAAGTTTGGAATAGATGTTATGAATTCTGACAAACACAAGTAGAGACCTATAGGAGTTGTCTTTTTATTCGTTTGGCTACTTTCGTGCAAACTGACCTCTTAACATGGGTTGTGTTTTTTTTTCTTTTAGAAGGAGGGCATTCGAGTCGTGAAGGAAAGAGAAGAAGATGGTCTCCACTGAGTTTATGCTGACATTAAGTGGCCGTGTCCGCATGGGAAGAGGAAGCTGGTTTAAGGCTGAGGCATTGCCAGGGGCAACAAAGTTGTCCACGACAAGAGACATGGGCTATGTATCTATGCGCGGCAATGGAGGTTGCAGAAGCAAAGCGCTCCCTAGGACGATGTTGGCGGATACAAATTTGCAGCGGGGATAGAGACTATATAGAGAGACAATTTAGCTTGTGTCAGGTGAAGCATGTTGCTTAGATGTACTGTTGTTGTACAGCCTCCTTAGGAGGCAAGCTGATGGCAGAGCCATTGTAATGACATGTAGTGTTCTCCTTTCTTGTGCAATGCAAAATGGCTGCCAACGCGTTATGCTGCCGAAATTTCTAGCATGGATTACCACGACTTGTCAAAATTTTGGCCTTACTTGTAACAAAATCTAAAATCCAGGGTGTTCATTGCAAAATATTTGGCCTTGCTTGTAACAAAACAAAACATTCAAGGTGTTGACTGCAAAACAAGCTGGGATATCCAAGATCATATTCTTTCCAAAATCACGCTCCTGAAGGTTTCATTCCGTTTGGACTCCGTTTGATATACCTTTTCTTCGAAATACTGAAATAGGCAATAAAACAGCAATATGGGCTGGGCCTCCGATTAATAGATTAGTCCCAAAAGTAATATAAAAGTGTATAATAAAGCCCGTAATCATTCAAAACAGATAATAAAATAGTATGAATGCTTCATAAATTATAGATACATTGGAGACGTATCATGATCCAACCTTATGCAAACTCGATTCATTTTTCTACTATGAAGATTGGGACATCGACTTTGGCAGTCATCTACTTCATGCCCTCTCTTCATCCCTCTCTGACCATTGCCCTCTCCTTCTCACAAATGTCCAAGGTCCTCCTAAGTCAAAGTGTTTCCGCTTTGAGAATTTCTGGACAAAATGTTGGGGAACGTAGTAATTTCAAAAAAATTCCTACGCACACGCAAGATCATGGTGATGCATAGCAACGAGAGGGGAGAGTGTTGTCTACGTACCCTCGTAGACCGAAGCGGAAGCGTTGATGCAACGTAGAGGAAGTAGTCGTACGTCCTCCCGGTCCAACCGATCCAAGCACCGTTACTCCGGCACCTCCGAGTTCTTGACACGCGTACAGCTCGATGACGCACCCTCGATCTCAATCCAGGCGAGGCTCGAGGGGAGTTCCGTCAACCTGACGGCGTGGTGGCGATTTTGATGTTCTCTGTCCTCAGGCTTCGCCTAAGCACCGCTACAATATGATCGAGGTGTAATATCGTGGAGGGGCACCGCACACACGCTAAGAACGATCTCAATGATCAACTTGTGTGTCCATGGGGTGCCCCTACCCCGTATATAAAGGAGTGGAGGAGGGAGGGCCGGCCCTCTACTATGGCGGCATACAGGGAGTCCTACTCCCACCGGAGTAGGATTCCCCCTTTCCTAGTCCAACTAGGAGACCTTCCATGTATTAGGAGTAGGAGACTAGGAAGGAGAAGAGAGAAGGGAAGGAAGGAAGGGGTGCGGCCCCTCCCCTTAGCCCAATTCGGACTAGGGCAAGGGGGGGCGCGCGGCCTACCCTATGCAGCCCCTCTCTCTTTCCCGCAGGGCCCAATAAGGCCCAATACTTCTCCCCGGCGAATTCCCGTAACTCTCCGGTACTCCGATAAATACCCGAATGACTCGGAACCTTTCCGAACTCCGAATATAGTCATCCAATATATCGATCTTTACGTCTCGACCATTTCGAGACTCCTCGCCATGTCCCCGATCTCATCCGGGACTCCGAACTCCTTCGGTACATCAAAACTCATAAACTCATAATATAAGCATCGCCGAAACCTTAAGCGTGCGGACCCTACGGTTCGAGAACAATGTAGACATGACCGAGACACGTCTCGGTCAATAACCAATAGCGGGACCTGGATGCCCATATTGGTTCCTACATATTCTACTAAGATCTTTATCGGTCGAGACCGCACAACAACATCGTTGTTCCCTATGTCATCGGTATGTTACTTGCCGAGATTCGATCGTCGGTATCCAATACCTAGTTCAATCTCGTTACCGGCAAGTCTCTTTACTCGTTCCGTAATACATCATCTCGCAACTAACTCATTAGTTGCAATGCTTGCAAGGCTTAAGTGATGTGCATTACCGAGAGGGCCCAGAGATACCTCTCCGACATTCGGAGTGACAAATCCTAATCTCGAAATACGCCAACTCAACAAGTACCTTCGGAGACACCTGTAGAGCACCTTTATAATCACCCGGTTACGTTGTGACGTTTGGTAGCACACAAAGTGTTCCTCCGGTAAACGGGAGTTGCATAATCTCATAGTCATAGGAACATGTATAAGTCATGAAGAAAGCAATAGCAACATACTAAATGATCGGGTGCTAAGCTAACGGAATGGGTCATGTCAATCAGATCATTCAACCAATGATGTGATCCCGTTAATCAAATAACAACTCTTTGTCCATGGTTAGGAAACATAACCATCTTTGATTAACAAGCTAGTCAAGTAGAGGCATACTAGTGACACTCTGTTTGTCTATATATTCACACATGTATTATGTTTCCGGTTAATACAATTCTAGCATGAATAATAAACATTTATCATGATATAAGGAAATAAATAATAACTTTATTATTGCCTCTAGGGCATATTTCCTTCAGAACCACTCGACCCTATCGATCCTATTTCACAAGCTCAAGAAAACCAGCCAAGCTCTAAGGAAATGGAGCAAGACGATTTTTGCACACTCAAAGGTGCAGCTGCACATGGCTCTGGAGGTCATCCTCCGCCTAGATGTGGCACAAGAGCTCAGGCCTCTCAGTGTGGAGGAGCGTGATATTCGTAAGAGGCTCAAAAGAAAGATTATTACCCTGACTGTGATGGCGCATTCCTGAAAAAGACAGAATTCAAGAATCACTAACCTCAAAGTGGGTGATGCCAACACTCGTTTCTTTCACCTTCGGGTCAATCACAGAAGAAGAAAGAACTTCATTCACCGTCTAAAACACAACAACGGCTGGGTAGTTGACCATGATCACAAAAAGTTCATCATCCAAAACCATTTTGCCGAGGTCTCCAGGTGTGGACCGCCACGCCACAAAGACATCAACTGGGACAACGTTCCGGTGCCTGCAAGTGACCTTTCAGATCTTGGGGCGGCCTTTATTGAGGAGGAGGTTAGGAAGGCGGTTTTTGACCTCCCCCATGACAAAGCGCCAGGGCCTGATGGCTTCTCTGGAGCTTTTTTCAAAGAGTGTTGGGAGATCATCAAGGATGACATTATGATTGTTGTGAACCACTTCTCAAGCTTGCACACATCCAATCTTCATTGGATCAACTCGGCCAACATTGCTCTCACACCAAAGAAAGATGGAGCTGAATGCATCTCGGACTTTTACCCCATTAGCCTCATTCACGCCATTGCAAAGATCCTAACAAAGGTGTTGGCTATGCGCCTAGCCCCCCATATGCATAACCTTGTCTCCAACACTCAAAGCGCCTTCATAAAGAAGAGAAGCATTCATGATAATTTCATGTATGTCAGAAACTTGGCCAGGAAACTTCACAGAAATCATACACCACCCTACTGTTCAAGCTAGACATTAAGAAGGCTTTCGACTCAGTTAGATGGGATTTCCTTATGGACCTCTTGAGGCACCTGGGGTTCCCGTCCAGATTTCACGATTGGGTTTCGGCACTCCTCTCCACTGCCACCTCGAGGGTTCTTATCAATGGGGTGTTGGGTGATCCGATGAAGCACGTTTGTGGCCTCCGGCAGAGAGATTCATTATCCCCGCTGCTCTTTGTCCTGGCAATTGACCCTCTGCACCACCTCCTCAACAAGGCCACTACACAAGGACATCTTCAACCCATCTGCGGAAGTGCACCGACCATCAGGACGTCCTTGTACGCAGACGATACTGCCATCTTTTTCAAACCCACCAGGGGTGACGTCCAATTTATTGCTTCCTCCTTGGCTGCTTTTGGAGAGGTGACCGGCCTGCATACTAACTATACCAAAAGTTTGGTGGCTCCTATTCGCTGCGAAAACATAAATTTGGATGACATTCTCGAGGCCTTCCTGGCGGGGCGCATGGTGTTCCCGATGCGGTACCTTGGCCTTCCACTATCGGTCAAGCGCCTCAAGAGCATTCATTTTCAACAGCTTGTGGACAAGGTCGCATGCAAGCTCCCACCATGGCAGGGAAGACACGTCGCCTCTGCCGGGCGTGTGGTACTTGTAAAGGCGGTCCTCATGGCCATTGCAATTTATCATCTCACGCCTCTCGACATCCCCGTGGAGATCCTTAATGCAATTGACCGACTTCGGCGTCCTTACCTTTGGGCGGGTACTGACAAAGTCTCGTGAGGGTCATGCAAGATCAATTGGGACCTCGTCTGCAAGCCTAAACAGTTTGGTGGCTTGGGTGTGCTTAATATGAACAAGTTCGCCAAGGCCCTCCGACTACGATGGCTTTGGTTCGAGTGGGTGGACAAAAGCAAGCCTTAGGTTGGCATGGGGTCTCCTTGCATCGAGGACGACCGCAAATTTTTTGCGGCTGCTACAATGGTTACAGTGGGAAATGGGTGCACAGCCAGATTCTGGCACTCCCCTTGGCTGAATGGTCTCTGCCCCCGTGACTTATTTTGCCATCTCCCGTAAGAAGACTTCCTCTGTCCAGCAAGCCCTCACCAACAACATCTGGCTCTCTCTCATTGACACCTCCAATGGTCTATCGTTTGCACACGTCCGGCAGTTTGCCGACCTCTGGGAGAAGATATTCATGACCTCTCTGAATGATGACATAGAAGATTCCATCACCTGGAAGTTCACCAAGGATGGGGTGTACTCTGCTTCCTATGCTTACAAGGCACAGTCTGAGGGACTCACATCGTCCGATCTCGTTCACTCTGTATGGGGGGTTTGGGCCACCCCTCGGTGCAAGTTCTTTGCTTGGCTGGCCAAACTGTGGCATTTGCCCACTTTGTAAGCAATGCCAGGAGTCGGCGGCCCATCTTCTCTTCCAATGTCATTTCACCATCCGCATTTGGAACCATATTCTTGAGTGGCTTGGCATGCATCACATTTCTACGGCGATATGGCAGACGAGGACTTTGGTGAAAGACTGGTGGAACGGCAACCTTCAGATTTGCCTTGGCTCCCCTAAGACGCTAGCCTCCTTGATGATGCTTATCTCATGGGAGATATGGCAAGCGCGTAATGCTAGGGTCTTTCGAAACATGGTCGTCCCTTCCATGGTCCTAATCTGTAAGATCAAAGAGGAGGTGTTTCTTTGGGCAGTGGCGGGTGCGAAGCACATGAGTGCTGTAATGCCGCGAGAGTACACCTTTTATTTTGCCGCCTTGTGGCCCTTGTTCGATAACTCCTTTCTTAATCAATGAAATGGGAAATCTTTTGCCTTGTTTCAAAAAAAAAATAAAGACTTACATGCCTAATATTAGTCTCCTCGGTTTGGATGACTGGATACTGTATTTTTTGTCGGGTAAAATATTGCATTTGATAAGCCGCTTCATATTCTATATTTTATTGCTGCGTAGCAACGCATGGGCATTTACCTAGTTAAAATAAATTTATAAAAAGATTGATGGTTTGGCTAGGGGTGAGGCCCACGGACCAAGCCAAGCACTTTTAGTCATACACTCAGCTTCTAGGTTATGCTGTCACAGAGCCGTCAACCACCTCCATGACGGACACGTGGAAGGAAACTTTACCAAGCTTGTTCTTTAAGTCGAGATCCTCCAGTGATATATGACAAACTTCATATACATGGCAATCTACCATCGCATTTTGTGTCTGTCGGCGACAATCTCATATATTGTATGCAGATCTAGCTAAAGTAGAAATTGAGGTTCATTTTGTCCGAGCAAGATACATCATACATGTTGCTGATGTTCATGTGGTGCGTATTCCCACTAAAAGAAAGAAGAAACGGGAAAAAGGAAAATGCAAAAAAGATTGGTGGTTTTGCCGGGGATGAGGCGCAAGGACCAAGCCGATTCCACCCATCGGGAAGCAGGTGTCGTTGCTGCTTCGGGCATGCCGGCAAGCTTGTGACACCCGCCGCTTCAGGAGTGCGTGCAGGGGCCTACCGAGTCTGGCGCGTGAGCACCGGCGAAGGGCGCTACCCACCACACATGTCGCACGTCATGGAACACGGCCTCTACAAGACGCCGCAAGCCCGGTTATCCCTCCACCTTGATGCCCCCGCTAGGGTTACAGGCCTCCGCTACTTGGCCCGGCGATGAGCTGACGGGGTGCTCCTCTATTTCAACCGGGCCTTCCATAAATAACCAAGCAGTGTGGGACTAAAATCAATCGTAATGCAGACGTGCGCACCGCCTTCCTTTCGCGGCTCAATCGATCAGGCGGTATCTATCTACCGAGCAGAGATATATAGGATGAGGATCGGATCACCATGATCCCCGGATTCGGACGAAACAACCCTTGACACCCGACCCGATCGATCTGCCCACCCTTGGCCATGGCGGCGCCGCCTTCCTGGCCGCTCCTGAACGACAGTGCTGGCTACTACGAAGGGACGGACTGGACGATGGTTGAGTGGGCGAGCATGGCGGTGGGAGCGGCACCGGGAGCTGACAGCTGAGCGCCTGAGCCTCCTGAGCATCTGGGCGATGCAGGGCTTCGTGGAGGCGGGGCTGCCGAGGAGGGTTCCATGGTCGCCGTTCCTGAGGGAGCAGGACGCCGGCGTCCTCTACTTCCTGCTGCCGCTCGCCGATGAGGAGTCCGAAAGAGGATGCCACCTCATCGGCATCGACGTGGGCAGCAGCAGCAGCAGCGAGCCGCGACTCCTGCAACCCGGACGCTTCCCCGTCGCTCCGTGCCTCCGTCCTTCAACCATCTCGCGCTCTTGGTCCTGGCCAGCAGGGGACGCAAAGCAGGAAGAAACGGATGCAGATTTTTAGAGCGCCTGCACCGGGGCCGCGTTATCGTAGCGGTCGGCTCGCTGCGCTGTACATCGAGATGCCCGTCGAGGAATCCAGGTTAAGTGCGCCCATTACCGTGGCAGACAGCTGTTACGGTCGTTGTATCGTAGGGGTACTACTCCAGAGTAGGCTCTGCAGATTTTTGTCTTCCACCGCCCCATGCATACCCACGTGACTACGGCACAGCCGCACAGGACTCATCCGTGACTACGCCTCATGGCTCTCTCTACACACCACCGTGCTTGTTGAGCTTCATGTAATTATGCACAAACAGGGCCATGGTTAACATACAACTCTACTAAAACGAGCCATGCCTGTCCTTAAATTCACATGGTGGCACATCTCATGGAATAAAAAAGATGGCTATAGATCGATTTGTGTACTCTCCAACTTATCAGTTCGTCCGTGCTATCCATACAGAACTACAAATATTCGTCCATACAGCGAATGGCAGCATGAACATCCACATCCCCAACCCCAAAACCAACAAGAAAAAAAAAATCTACTATAGAAGACATATGCAATGCCGTCCACAATTTCCGACACAGGCTCCTTTACAAAAAATCTAATTTGGCCTGCAGTATAAATGAACGCCCGGCTAATCACCCTTCTGTGTTTTGAATGCGTAAACAACTCCCATTCTGGGCATACAAGCCCCCCAATAAACTACATATGCGACAACAGAAGGGCCTATGTCTTGACCAAACCATCACAAATTAATCTGAGCTGTATTGGGACAATGGCCCGAGGCGAGGGATGTCACGAGCGGCTGGGGAAAGCTGCAAGGGGGGCCGAAGATGGACCGGGGGCAGGGGTCACGGGCCGCATGCCGGTGGAGTCCTGTCGATTTGTCCTTGTTTCTTTGTGCTGTACCCTAAAGTATGTGCGAGATAACCGAACCAGGAGCTTATTACGGAACCAACTGGCACACATCCATATGCCCATGGACGTTCGGGATAAGCGGGCCGGGGTGCAGGTGCTCTATTAAATATTTTCGAGGAAGAAACTGCTGTCTATCTAGACCGATCAGAGTCATACAACGTTGGCTCCCAAGAGATATATGACATTTCACTGGAATCAGTACTGAATATCGTCCTATATATTGGCAGTCAATGCAAAATCAAGTTATGATGGGTGATCCATCAGAGTATTTATGCAATCATTCTGCATACTACAGTTTCATGATTTAACTTCATTTTATTTTATTTTTGTTCGTGATGCAACATTACAAACCTGAACCACAAAAAACGACTGAATCCATGAACGCTATAGCTTCTCTAGCATGGAAGAGGCGACCCACCACTAAGCCCCATGGAGTTAATTGCATTTTAGTACCACATTTGGGGCTAGGGTAATGAATCAGTACCACTATTCAATTTACCATGTTTGGGGCAAGCCGCAGAAAAATGGTCTAAACCACGTATAAACGCGTATTGGTGGTGTATCTGACCGGCAGGGCCCTCCTCAGGTGCCAGCCTGTCCAATCAGCGTGTGCCGGCCCGCTGACTTGGACGAGTCCGGCTCGGTCGCTCTAGTTGGCTAGGTCGCTCCAGCCTTCCCAGCTTTTGGAGTGTTGTGGCCGGAGGAATCGACAGCGGCCACTCTAGTTCGTCCTACTCGAGGTCCTACTCAAGCGAGGACGACGAGTTCCTGGAGTCGACGCTGTCCATGGAGCAGTGGGTGCGGATGGCTAAGATTTGAGTCACCAACCCTACCACGAGCCATCACTGGACCCATGGAGTTGGAGGCTTGTTGTAAGTTTCTCTTCCCTTCCTTCTATGTTAATCTTTCTACCATACTTGGGGTTTAGAGTTAGGGTTTACTGAATTGTGCAAATTTGCTCTGAGTTTGTAGTTTGTATGATGATGTTCGGAACGTTAGGATGCACTTTGATGCTCATGAAAATTTGGAGAGGAAGTTATGCAGTTCAGATGTTACATTTCTTGATCTTTATGCACTATTGGAAACACAAGGCTATAGATTCTCTAATGCTCTGTATACCACACGGAGAATCCAGAAGTAGGAGAGAAGAGAGAGCAAGGCCTAGAATTGATAAACAGTAATGTGAAATTGCAGCAAATTAAGAAGCAGTATGAGGAGAGTAGAATTCTGGATTTTTTAGTGAGGGCAACAACACCTTTCATTAGTGTATCTCACAGACGAGAATTAGCCCCAATTGTTTATCGACCACCAGTTGTGTATGATCTCAGTGAGCCTCTTGTGCTTGTTGTTGATGATGAAGGAATTGTTTTTGAAAGTGAGTGCAGCAGCTCTAGTGCAATTCAACTTCCTGCTATTTGCACACAAGAGAGCGGAAACGTTAGGAAGGACAAGCTCAAAGTTGTGGTGGAAGATGAAGAAGAAGAAGAAGAAGAAGAAGAAGAAGAAGAAGAAGAAGAAGAAGAAGAAGAAGGAGGAGGAGGAGAAGAAGAAGGAGAATTCACACAATTAGAGGCCCTCCTGCCTTTGATCAATCTGGATGGTGAGAGCAAGGACATTTGGAAGTGGCCTCCAAAGTCTGGAGTCTTTATGGCAAAGATATACTATGACTCTTGCTTCTCACACCTAGTTGTTGATCCCATATTCAAGTGGATTTGGAAGTGTGCATGCACGCTAAAGCTAAAAGTTTTTGGTTGGCTTCTATTAATGGATCGTTTGAACACCAGGGATATGATGCAACGTCGACAGTGGATCATCCAGGATGACACTTGTGTGCTATGCAACCTTGCACAACATGAGGATCGGGCTCATCTTTTCTTTGCTTGCAATTTTAGCCAAAGGGTTTGGAACTATCTTGGGATTTCTTGGACTGTTCAACCGTACCAAACCACATATGATATGGCTCAAGCAATTAGGAAGGATTTTGGTCACCCTTTTTTCTCTGAGGTTGTCTTCACTGCTACTTGGAATATTTGGATACAAAGGAATGGGAAGATCTTCAGAAATGAGAAACCCTCATTTAGAGCTTGGAGAAGAAACTTTATCCATGACATCTCTCTCTGTCTCACAGGATTAGATGTAAATATAAAGATAGTTTTCTATCTTGGATAGCTAACCTTTCTTAGTCACTTTTCTTGTAAGTATCTTTTCTTTTCTCTGTACATTTGTAAAGTTGTATTACTATTTTATTTATTAATAAAGGACTATGAGGCTATTGCCTTGCAGTACATAGTCAAAAAAGAAGAAGAGGGATATAAGAGTACTGATACAAATCTCTCCCATTTTTTAGGGAGATCTAGGCTCTAGAGAGGTATGCGCGGCGGCGCCTGACGCTCGCGTTCCGGCCTTCCGATTCCTCACCGGCGTCGTCCTCCAAACCGGGGTGCTCGAGCGGATCTCGCTTCTCATGCCCCGGATCGGCGTCCAGTTCGCCCGATGAGGAGGATAACACGCCGGCCATCGGGATCAGGATGGCGTTGGACGTGCTTGACGACGGTGCAACAAACAAAGAGTGGACTCCGGTAATTCGCCGGAGAAAGAAGGCAAAGGCCGAGATCGTGCAGGATTTCTGGACGGATGCTGGTTTTCCTACACCAGCGTCGCGTTTCTGGGAGAGGAGATCAAGTACGTCGCCGGTGTTCTCCTCTGAACATGCAGGTACGGAGGTGTTGTCTTGCAGGGTGCAGGTAGATGCCATGGACGAGGGGAGGAACGGTCAACCTGGGAATCCGCCAGCAGTGGAATCCGGGACGTCCGTGCCGCCACGCCGGAGTTCTCCTTCGCCACCGACCGAGTTGAGGATGTCCCGTCCTCCACGTATGGGCGCATGGAGAGGGCCGCTGCCGCCGAGACGAATAACACCATCGCCTGTGTTGGGCCAGTTCATGACTGCGGCCAAGCATGTGCCCGCAGGGGGCTGTGGTGGTTCCTCGACGCCGGGATCGTCGCCGTGATCAATGGAACTTTCCGATCCACGATCAACGGCGATTCAAAACGTTGCTATTTCGGATGCTGGGCCCACGTCACATGAGTTTTCATGGGCCTGCCTACGTCCGCGTATGAAGGGCATATGGCTGGGATACCCTAACTCTTCATCGACTACGCTTCACAACTCTACGCCAGCGTCGTCGACCTCGGTTTCGTCTGCTTCCCATGAGCCGCCACTGGCTGTGATCGCATCTTCACCTCCCGCTCGACCATCGACACTAGCTTCTGCCACCAGCAGCATCCGCTCCATTGCGGCTGTTGCGGCGCTCCCCGCCCTACCGCGCTCGATGGCGGCCCCTGCACAGCGTGACAATTCGGCCGTGGGTGGTCCACAAGCTCACGCTCCGAAGTACGTGGGGGACGCTGCTGGTTCTGCTCGGCCTCCAACCGCGGCGTTCGTCGCCGGCACTCTGGTTCTTCAGCAACATCATCTACGGGGGTCGGCACCCTCGTATACGTATGGAGGACCCCAGTTCTCGGTACAAGGTCAGGGCGCACACGAGCTTTCAAACCGCGGGGTTGCTTCCAGCGTTGGACCGGCACCTCCGTACGGGCAGTATATTGCCGGAGCAACTCCCCTTCCCCAGTTTCAGTCGGGAGGGGTTCCGGCTCCACAGCAGCAGGTGGCCTTCGCTATGGGTCAACAAGGTATTACTCAGAAACGGAAGAAGAAGAAGAAGAAGAAGCCGCACTCACAACAACCACAAGTCGTAGGAAATTTGCAGCAGGGATACCATTATCAGCAGCAGCACCAGGTGAATGTTCAGCAGCAGTTTCCGAACCAGTTTGTTATGCCACAACAGTTGCAACCACAACAAGGGCCATATCAGCAATTCGGGACGCAGCAACAGATAATGCAAGTTTCACAGCAGCCGCTAGCGCCGCATGGGCACGGCCAAGTTGCTCCCGGTGATAAATCGACGACCATGGTTGCTAATGAGCAGGGGGGTCCTTCCATAACCAAGCGCAAAGCAAAGAAAGGGGTTCGTTGTTGGAAGTGTGCAGTAGATACACATGCTGCAAAAGAATGCAAGGTTCAACATTACTGTTACATTTGCGACAAGATTGCTCATCCAACGTTGCAGTGCCATATTCTGAAACTCCCTAAACCCAATGCTTTTGTTTCGGGGTTAGGAGCTGAAGAGACATATTTTGCTCAATTGCCTGATTGTGTTGTGAAGGATCATTTGGCACCGGCTCACTCTCCCATTGCTTCTGTCCCGTGTTAGCGATATGGTACCGCTTACATTGTTGAGAGCCAGATTGCAAGGAGGTGTCCGACACAGACACAATGGAAGTGGGAGGCTATACCACATGGGGATAATGCATATCTTGTTAGCTTCCCCTCTTTTGAGGATTTGGACAGGGTTGATGGTATTCAAATGAATGTGCCATCGGTTAATGCTTAGATTTCTATTTCTGCATGGAAGTCTCAGGAGATCATGCACAAATTGGAACTCAAGCAACTTTGGCTCCATGTAGAGGGTGTTCTGCACACTGTTCGTCACTTTTGGGGCCTGTGGGCAGTAGGCTCTCTAATGGGCAAAACTGTTGACGTTGATCTCATCAGTTTGCGACGACGTGGGGTGGTACGCATTTTAGTGGCCATGACAAATACTCAGATTCTGTCGAAGGAGAAAGATGATGGTGGGCCTTTTATTTCCACAGATGAGGTTGTTAAACTCAAAGGTTATGCAATCACTTTCAGAAGGGAACCATCGGACTATGTTCCGGATCCGGACTTTGTTCCATTTATTTGGAAACGTAAGAGAGATGATGCTGACGATGACAATACTGGAAAGGAGAAGGACGATGAGATGGATACATTAGAGCAGACCCGTTTTTCCTCCAACCTCGCACCATCCAGTTGTGCCCCTACTAATGATGTTCACATGACACAAGTTCGTGGACATGGTCTGGTTGGTGCTCCTTCCTCAGCGGCGCCTGGTACTGAACATGCAATGATAGCGGTTACCCCGTTTAACCCAAACCCACAGACTCCTCGAGGCATTCAGCTAGTGGCGGAACTGAGAGCTAATTCATCTTTACATGGCTGTCTTGAACGATCGCCGGAAATGCCGCAATACAGGGCCCCGTCGAAGTCCGTCCATACGCCAGTGCAGATGAATGATTGGGTACTTGTGCAAAGTAATGACAAAATATTGATGCAATCAGATGAGTCACACATGCATGCACTAGTCCGGGATACACAACAGTCCAAACAAATCCAACATGCACCCGCCCATCACATGCATGCACCATACGGAGTGTCAAACCAGCCTGCCGTGCTCCTGAGCAACACTCAGGAAGGCCCTGGCCAGCTGACACTAGCACAGGTGGTCGACGTGTCATGTGGCCACATTGGACCGGACCTCGAAGGCTGCACCCCCAATCTGACCGCTCCTGTTTACGAGCAGGCGGAACCGGTTGGGGCAGTTTCTCCGACGACGACGGATGGTGCTACTTCACGGGCTACGACGACATCATCCATCAAGTCTCCGGCGCTTGCTGGTGGGGAGGGGGTTTCTACACCACCGCCAACTCCTCTGTCGGCTGCGCTGGCTGCTCACGGGCTTGAACCAGTTGGACGGCCTTTAGATGTGCAGCCGCGTGCTGCTTCGTCGATGGCCTCGTCGCTCGAGCCGGCGTTACACACTGTCGGGGAGGGGGTTGCTACTACACCATCATCCCCTCCTCCGGCAGCAGAGCCGCCGCCATGGCCTCCACTGGCAGTGACACCTACACGCCGAAGCATTCGCCATATGGTTGCTGACGACGGTTCTATGGACACAGATGATGACTCTCTGGCCAAGGCTATGCGGTGCAAAGCAGCGCAGAACCTTGACAGCCAAGGTATTACGTCATCACCCAAATCCTTTTTAGCTTTTTCCAATGTTGCCATTGCATCTAAGTTGAATAATGTGGGTGTTAGTCTAGGAAAGAATGAGAAGGATATTTCTATTTCGACTAAAGCTTTAAAACATTTCGAATATGACCGATTAAAAGTCACTCCACGTGTTTCTAGCAAGTCTTATGTCTCCCATACTGATGAGGAGGAGTTGCATGCCACATCAGATGGATCTCGGGTAGGGGGTCCCGAACTGTGCGTCTAGGCGGATGGTAACAGGAGACAAGGGACACGATGTTTTTACCCAGGTTCGGGCCCTCTCGGTGGAGGTAAAACCCTAGTCCTGCTTGATTAATATTGATGATATGGGTAGTAAAAGAGTAGATCTACCACGAGATCAAAGAGGCTAAACCCTAGAAGCTAGCCTATGGTATGATTGTTATTCGTCCTACGGACTAAAACCCTCCAGTTTATATAGACACCGGAGAGGGCTAGGGTTACACAGAGTCGGTTACCATGGTAGGAGATCTACATATCCGTATCGCCAAGCTTGCCTTCTACGCCAAGGAAAGTCCCATCCGGACACGGGACAGAGTCTTCAATCTTGTATCTTCATAGTCTAGGAGTCCGGCCAAAGATGATAGTTCGGCTATCCGGACACCCCCTAGTCCGGGACTCCCTCAGTATCCCCTGAACCAGGCTTCAATGACGACGAGTCCGGCGCGCATATTGTCTTCGGCATTGCAAGGCGTGTTCCTCCTCCAAATACTTCATAGAAGATTTTGAACACCGGGATAGTGTCCGGCTCTGCAAAATAAGTTCCACATACCACCGTAGAGAGAATAACATTTACACAAGTTCAATCTGCTGACGTATTCCGTGGCGTGACATCACACCACGGCCAAGCCTTTATTTGAATCGTTTTTACTGTTCCACCTCAGCGCGTTTAGCGAAGCGGTTTCCTTGGCACGTCTTGTCAAAGCAGAGATCGTGTCCCCTTATTCCGGGATTCTCATCAATACGGGCGTGGGTAACCCAACCGCGCCATTGATTACGGCGCTTGGGAGATAAGCAAGTTTTACTAGGCTGGTGGGGACGCATAGTTTCGTCCGTCCATATAAGGGGATAAGGATCCACCTTGTTACCTACGCCTTCTTCCTCCTTTGCTTATCCATTTCCGCGTACTCGAGCTCGAGCGCCCAAGTCCGCACATCTTGCCTCAACCTTCCCCAGCCATGTCCGGAGCGGGAGGCAAGTGGATGGTCTCCTCCGTCACAGAGGGGCACATCAAAAGGTTGAGGAAAGCCGGATACCTGCACAACGACATTGCGCACCGGCTTCCAGACGAGGGGCAGCTCGTCCCCACCCCCAGGCCCCATGAGAGGGTGGTGTTCCTTCCCCATTTCCTCCGCGGACTGGGCTTCCCACTCCACCCATTTGTCCGGAGGCTCATGTTCTACCACGGCCTGGATTTCCACGATCTGGCCCAGAATTTCATCCTCAACATCTAAGCGTTTATCGTTGTGTGCAAGGCCTTCCTCCGCATCACACCCCACTTCGGCTTATGGCTGAAGACCTTCAATGTCAAGCCTAAGGTAGTGGGCGGCCAGCAGGCGGAGTGCGGAGGCGCCTTGGTGGGCAAGATGCCCAACGTCACATGGCTCGAGGGCGCCTTCGTGGAAACCATCAAAGGGTGGCAATCGGAGTGGTTCTACATCACCGAGCCGCGTGACCCTGAATGGGCAGCGGCCCCCGAATTCAGATCTGGCATCCCCACATGGCTCACCTCCTGGAAAGAGAAGGGCCTGACATGGGGTGATTTGTAAGAGCTGACCGGACTCCAAACCTGCGTCCAAAACCTTGTGAACAAGAAGATCAAGCTCATCAACGCAGTCCAGGTCATGGTCGTCGGCCGGATCCTCCCGTACCAACAACGGGCTTTCAACTTGTGGGAGTTTGATCCGGCACAGCACCAGACCTTGAGTAGGATCTTCGACACTACGTACGAAGACGCCTGGAGGGTGCTGTTCAAGGGCGCCGAGGCTCCCGCATCCGCTACCGAAGATCGCGGATTCAGCTCGCAGCGTCAAGCCGGCGAGGTAAGCTATTTTACCCTTTACGGGACACTTGTTTTTCATAGTTTGACTCTATGCGGGATCTAAACTCCCTTACCTTTGACAGGCCTGGCAGAAGAAGTCCGGGCAGGTTAACTGTCCGGCTCCCTTACCAGAAGACCCAGCGGACACCCGATTGATGGGGCTGCTGGTTCCGGCGCCTTACGTGGTGCCGGAGAAGAAGGCCAAGAAGAAGGCCACGGGAACCCGAAAGAGTTCCCGGCATCAGGTGTTATCGGACTCATCGTCCGATGACTCCGAGGCGGACTCCTCCCATGAAGACAAGGAGGAGAAAAAGGAGGCTTCTCCCCCAGCGGGGGGAGAGAAGAAAAGGAAGGCCTCCCCAACTGGGGAGGCCGGAGGGTCCAAGAAGGGAAGGACCCTTCCTCCGGACTATTCCACCAACGCCGACGACGGCGAAGAGGAGTGGCCCTCGAGGGCCAAGCCCCTGGCGAGATCGCAAGTGTTCGGATTCCAGAATAACTCATGATTTTTCTTTTGTCGCGTGGTGTCTTCTAACGCCGAATACAACCATGTAGCCCGCCCAAGGACGAGCTCCCCGCTTCGTCGAGCAGCTCCCTGGATTCTTCGGATGTGAATAGCACTTCACTTCCGACCGCCTCCTCCCCCCGTGACGCAGACGACGCCGCGGTGGAGTCCCAAAAGGGGCCCGGCCAGGAGGAGGAGGAGGCCCCGGAGGTGCCGCAAGGCAACCTCCCAAACTTTGGGAATGAGGGGGATCAACCCCCAAAGGGTTCTGAGTTCAGCCCTGGGTCGGACTCCGTACCGGAACCTTTAGTGGCTCCGGAGTCCGGCGGGCGGCCCCTTCGTAGGAACGGCGAGACTGCGACACCGGTGACCTTCGTCCAGCCGGAGGCACCGGATAATTTGCTGGAGGCGCTCAATGGTGCCTCCATCGACGAGGAGCACCGCACTGTTATGAGTGCGGTGATCCAGAAAGTTCAGTCCGCCAAGAGCGGGCTGACTGAAGCCTGTACCAGCCTTCTAACAGGTTTTGAGGTATGTAATTAAGATATGTAAAAATAGTACCGCATAAACAGTAGCCCCTAATGCTCGGTTTGGTGTTCAGAAAGAAAAGCCGAACTGAGGATCTAAAAAGATATACGAAGGAGTCTAACATAAGCATGTCAATATGGGAATGCAGGCTGCGCCGCTGACCTCAACCGACCGATCATGGAGGTCAATGTATTGAAGCAGAGCCTCGAGCGGTCCGAGAACGAGCTCGGCTGTGCCAAGAAGCAGCTCGAGGACAAGGAAGGTAAGTAATACCTTATTAAAGTAATACCTTATAGAAAGGATTTGGTTGCAAAAAATGACAGGAATAACGTGAGTATTGCAGGGGCCACGAACGAGGTGGCAACCCTGAAGGAGGCGGTGTCCAAGGCCGAAAAAGGTGCGGCCGCAGAGCGCACCGAGCGAGAGAAGCAGGAGGCGCGGGTGGCGGAGGTGCGGCAAGAGCTCCAGGCTCTCGTTGAAAACACGAGAGTTTGGAGCGTGACTCGAAGACTCGAGAGTCCGAGCTCGCCTTGGCTCTTGAGAGTGCCAAAGCCGCTAAGGCCGAAGCCCAGAAGGCCCTCCAGGAGATTGAGGCGATAAGAAAGATAGCGGCGGGTAAGGCATTCTTTATGCAAAGCAAGCATGTAAAAGTGAATTATCTGTTACTTACCCGAATTCGGAGCTCTCCAGGAGCATTCGCAGATCTGCCCCGTAGTGTGTCCAATGATGCCGCGTTCTACCGAGCCGAGGAGGGGAGCTCGACGGAAAAGGTGTTCTGGTCTCAATATGCTGAGGCCGGACACCCAGTGCCCCTGAGCGACCAGCTGAAGCAGCTGGTCGAGCTCCACAAGGTGGTCGAACAGGCCATGAAGGGCCTCATAGTTCGGCTCTGGCCTAAAGAGGTGCTCAATCGAGCTCAACCGGGGCACAATCGCAGTGGTTCTCCCAGCGCTACCTTACCCGATATAATGGAACGTAAGGTACCAAAACATGGGAGCCGGGCAAACCCAACTATTGACCCAAGACATGATTCGGAGCCGATGCATATAATGCTGTAAGTTCGGGGTGCCGCACTTGTTAAAGTGTTCGGACTTATCACACCATATTTTGGGGTACTTAAGCCCCTGGTGTATTTAGTCGTACCAAAGTGTACAGATGCAACATGTCATAAGTGAACATATGTAGATAGAAAAAGGAATGCAATAATAGGCAAAAAAGCGATGCATTGTTTATTCAAAAAATACTGCAATGAAAGCAGAACGATGCAAATAGTGCGATAAGCAAGGGATGGGGCTATTTAACATGTCCCCCTCCAGGGGTAGGCTGCGGGATGGTATGTAAAACAAGTATACTACTCGTAATAGAGACCACCTGGACACTCGACGTAGCTTTTCTGCTTCCCTGGCTGTTGCATCGTGAGTTCGGCAATTCTACTGTCGGACAGGGCTTCTGGAAAACGGAGTCCTGCGAATAAGATAAAAAAAAAGAATGACACAATTGGGAGACCCTGGTGCGGTTGAGCCGCTCTCCGGGCATGCCGTGGTTGTGCCCCTACCCCTATGCCCATGGTATCTCCAGAGCGTAATTATGTACGCGTGGTACTGGTCTCGCGATTTCGCGAGGGCTGGGGTTGGGGCCGCATTGCTACGCGTGCTCGGAACGTGCTAGGTGGTCTTGTTGTAGGTTACTCCGGGCGCACTTGACGGTGTCTGGCCGCTTAACAGCTGGACTCGAGAATTGCCTTAAGAGGCTACTTTGTACTTCCGCCGCGAGAGCCGCTGTATGCTCCTCCGTTCGGAGAGAGCGTTCGGTGTTTCCGTTCACCGTAATGACTCCTCGAGGGCCTGTCATCTTGAGCTTGAGGTATGCGTAGTGCGGCACCGCATTGAACTTTGCGAATGCGGTTCGTCCGAGCGGTGCATGATAGCCGGTGCGGAACGGGACTATGTCGAAGATTAACTCCTCGCTTCGGAAGTTATCCGGAGATCTGAAGACCACTTCAAGTGTAACTGAGCCTGTACAGTTGGCCTCCACACCTGGTATGACGCCTTTGAAGGTCGTCTTTGTGGGTTTAATCCTTGAGGGGTCTATGCCCATTTTGCGCACTGTATCTTGATAAAGCAGGTTCAGGCTACTGCCGCCGTCCATCAGGACTCTAGTGAGGTGAAATCCGTCGACGATTGGGTCTAGAACCAATGCGGCGAATCCGCCATGGCGGATGCTAGTGGGGTGGTCCCTTCGATCAAAAGTGATCGGGCAGGAGGACCACGGATTGAACTTTGGGGCAACTGGCTCCATCGCATATACGTCCCTGAGTGCACGCTTCAGCTCCCTTTTGGGTATGTGGGTTGCGTATATCATGTTCACCGTCCGCACTTGTGGGGGGAAACCCTTCTGTCCTCTATTGTCCGGCGGCTGGGTCTCCTCCTCGTCACTCTATGCAGCCCCTTGTCATTGTTTTCGGCAGTTAACTTGCCGGCCTGCTTGAACACCCAACAATCCCTGTTGGTGTGATTGGCTGGCTTTTCGGGTCTGCCGTGTATCTGGCACTAGCGATCGAGTATTCGGTCCAAATTGGACGGGCCCGGAGTATTTCTTTTGAATGGCTTTTTCCGCTGACCGGGTTTAGAGCCTCTGAATCCGGCATTGACTGTCGTATCCTCAGTAGTGTCGCCATTAATGCGGCGCTTGTGCTTGTTGCGACGCGACCTGCCATTGCTGTCCTTGGTATCCGAACTACCAGGGTTTTTGGTCAGGTTGTTACTGCGAGCTAGCCAGCTGTCCTCTCCCGCGCAGAAGCGGGTCATGAGTGATGTGAGGGCTGCCATGGATTTCAGCTTTTCCTTTCCTAGGTGCCGGGCAAGCCACTCGTCGCGGATGTTATGTTTGAAGGCTGCAAGGGCCTCTGCATCCGGACAGTGAACGATTTGATTTTTCTTGGTTAAGAACCGTGTCTAGAATTGTCTGGCCGATTCATTTGGCTGCTGAATTATGTGGCTTAGGTCATCAGCATCTGGTGGTCGCACATATGTGCCCCGGAAGTTATCAAGGAATGCGGCTTCCAAGTCTTCCCAACAACCAATTGATTCTGCTGGCAAGCTGTTGAGCCAATGCCGATCTGGTCCTTTAAGCTTGAGTGGGAGGTATTTGATGGCGTGTAGATCATCATCGTGGGCCATGTGGATGTGAAGGAGATAGTCCTCGATCCAAACCGCAGGATCTGTTGTGCCGTCGTATGATTCAATGTTTACAGGTTTGAAACACTCGAGGATTTGATGATCCATTACTTCGTCTGTGAAGCATAGTGGGTGTGCGGCGCCTCTGTATTGGGCTATATCACGACCCAGCTCAAACGATCTTTGTCTACTGTGTTCGGCCCGGCTGGAATTACTGTATCCGGCGTGACGGTTGTCATCACGTATCGTGGGGCGCCCACGCGATCCGTAGATCGATCTTGTTTGTCTTGCCTTGTCCTCCAATATGTCTCGCAAGTCTGGCGCATTCCCCCGTGGCTTTGTACTTTTCGAGCGGCGCCGGGGTTCGGCTTTAGTGGAGGGCCTAGAGGCCTCTCTGTCGTGGCCACGAGGTGGCCGGTCGGCCGTATTGTGCGCTGATGATGTAGGTTTGGGTGCTTCCTCCTCTAATTGGGGTAGCAGCCTCCGTTTTGGGTAGCTCTTGGAGGGGCGTTCGAGTTCATACTCTTCGGCCGCAAGGACTTCAGTCCATCTGTCGGCTAGCAAGTCTTGGTCAGCTCTAAGCTGTTGCTGCTTTTTCTTGAGGCTGCTTGCCATGGCCATAAGCCTGCGTTTGAAACGCTCTTGTTCGACGGGATCCTCAGGCACGACAAATTCGTCGTCGTCGAGGCTTGCCTTGTCTTCGGAGGGAGGCATATAATTATCGTCCTCTACCTCTCTGTTTGCCGCTCTCTTACAAGGGTTGGCTTCTCCATCCTCCTGCGCTAAATCCTGCTGGAGGGGGTTGTCTTCGGCACTGTCCGGGGTGTTATTGTCTCCGGTGCCGGAATCTCCATTTTTGCTGTGGCGGGATTTAGAGCGGCGCCGCTGACGCCGGCGCTTAGGTTGTTTCTTGGAGGGGTCATCCTCTGTTGTTCCATCGCCATTCCCATCCTTTGGGATGTCCACCATGTATATGTCGTATGACGAGGTGGCCTTCCAGTGCCCTGTAGGCGCTGGTTGTTAGTTGTCTCCTGCATCGTGGTCCATATCGTCGATGTCTTCGGACGAAGTCCAGCATGTCGGTTAAATCATCGACAGTGGCTACAAAGTGGGTGGTGGGTGGGCATTGAATTTCTTCGTCGTCCGCATCCCAACCTACCTGACCATAGTCCGGCCAGGGCTCTCCTGATAAAGAGAGAGACTTTAGTGAATTCAGGATGTCGCCAAAGGGCGAGTGCTGAAAGATGTCCGCAGCAGTGAACTCCATGATCGGCGCCCAATCGGATCCGATTGGCACGGGCGCGGAAGGTACGGAGTCCGGAGAGGAGTCCGGCACCTTGGAGTCACGAGCTTCACGAAGGACAGGGTTGGTATTCGGCTCTATCACCATAGAGGTAGCAGCCCCCGAGGCGGCGTCCAACCACCCGTCCTCGATCGGCGCAGTCGGCTCCGAGCTAAGGGTCAGAGCGGACACTTGTGCGACCTCCAAGGCATTGTCCGGCAGCAGAGCTAGATCATGCCCATCGTGACAGTGCGGCGTGCTTGGCTGTGGCTCGAACCCGTCGAAGATCAAGTCTCCGCGGACGTCAGCTGTATAGTTCAAACTTCCAAATCTGACCTGATGGCCAGGGGCGTAGCTTTCAATCTGCTCCAGATGGCCACGCGAGTTGGCCCGCAGCGCGAAGCCGCCGAATACGAAGATCTGTCCGGGGAGAAAAGTCTCACCCTGGACCGCGTCGTTGTTGATGATCGAAGGAGCCATCGGGCCTAAAGGTGACGACACAGAGGAACTCTCAATGAAAGCACCAATGTCGGTGTCAAAACCGGCGGATCTCGGGTAGGGGGTCCCGAACTGTGCGTCTAGGCGGGTGGTAACAGGAGACAAGGGACACGATGTTTTCACTACAGAAAACAGATAATTTGCCGTCTGTGGGTCTCTTTGCCGTTTGCTTTTCGTCGGGGCAGACGGCAAAGAAAATATTTTCCGTCATCTGCAGACGGCAAAGAAAAACAGACGACAAAATAAACTTTGCCGTCTGCGAAAAAATATCACAGACGGCAAAGTGCTCACTTTGCCGTCTGCCAAGGAAAACACAGATGGCAAAAAATCTTTGCCGTCTGTGTTAGTTTTCATAGACGGTAAAGAATCTTTGCCGCCTGTGTTATTTTGGCAGACGGCAAAGTGAGCTCTTTGCCGTCTGTATTGTTTTCCGCAGACGGCAAAGAGAAAGCACACCACGCTGATCAATCACGTGGATCGATGACGTGGCACAAATCCAACGGCGCCCCCGCCAGCCTCTCTCCCTCTCATCCCACGATGCACACACCCCCACCCACCTACTGGCCCACAACCACCAACTCCCCTGCCTTATCGCTCCACCTCCGGTTCACTCCTATCTCTTTCTCTTCGCTCGACGCCAGCCCACCGCTCAATGTCACCCTCGCCTCACTAGCAGTCGCCGCTGCGTGTGCCCTCCTCCGTGCGCCGCCCGCCTCCCGCCGCCTCCTCCATGGCCGCCCGCCTCCTGCTTCGCTCGGCCCGTGCCACCCAGATCCAGCGCGCGCCCGCCTCCGCCCGGCGCCGCCCGCCTCCGCCAGCTCCGCCCTCCTCCGCGGGCCGCCCGCCTCCGCCGGCCTCTGCGCTCCCTCCGCCGCCCCGCCTCCACTCGGCTCCTTGGCGCCGTCCCCGCCTCCGCTTCGCTCCGCCAGCGCCGTCCCCCGCCTGCGCTCGGCTCGGCCCGCGCCGTCCCCCGCCTCCTCTCGGCTTTGCCCGCGTCATCGGCCCGCCTCAGCCAGGCCCCGACAAGACCTCGCACCACCTCACGGCTGGCGCCCTGGAGTGCAGCGAGGCAATGGCGCCCGGCTGCTTCGGCCATCTCTCCGGACTGCAGCGAGGCAACGGCAACCGAGGACGGCAAGGCTCAACCGTGCAGGAGCTTTCAAGGACTCGATTACTTTTTTCTTTCTCTGTTTAGGATCCTCCCTGCATTACTCAAGTAATGCTTTGTAATTTCTTGGTTACTTTCGGCCCCGTAGTAACATGCATTGTACCGACATGTTCTAATATGCACTGTACCGCCATATTATTCTTAATAATGCAGTTCTCGGGTCTTCCAGGTCCTTGTTCCAAAAAGCCATGGAAAGTAGCAAGAAACGGCGAAGCCATATCTTTTTTTTATTAAAATAATTCTTTTTTTTGTGTGTGGAACAAAAATCCTTTGCCGTTTGTGTGTGTTTGAGGCAGACGGCAAAGATGGATTTTGGCAGACGGCAAAGGTACTGTTCTTTGCTGTCAATTTTTATGCAGGTTGACAACAAAGACGGTTATGGCTGACGGCAAAGACTTTGCCGTCTGCCCAATAAAAAGCTGACGGCAAAGCAGCCTTTGCCGGCATCCTCTTTGCCGTCACTCTTTGCCATCAGTCGGCTGACAGCAAACTCTTTGCCGTCTGTATTTTGCTCTTTGCCGTCTGTACTCCCCAGACAGCAAACTAGCTGATTCCTGTAGTGTTTTACCCAGGTTCGGGCCCTCTCGGTGGAGGTAAAACCCTACTCCTGCTTGAATAATATTGATGATATGTGTAGTACAAGAGTAGATCTACCACGAGATCAAAGAGGCTAAACCCTAGAAGCTATCCTATGGTATGATTGTTATTCGTCCTACGGACTAAAACCCTCCGGTTTATATAGACACCGGAGAGGGCTAGGGTTACACAGAGTCGGTTACAATGGTAGGAGATCTACATATCCGTATCGCCAAGCTTGCCTTCTACGCCAAGGAAAGTCCCATCTGGACACGGGACAGAGTCTTCAATCTTGTATCTTCATAGTCTAGGAGTCCGGCCAAAGATGATAGTTCGGCTATCCGGACACCCCCTAGTCCGGGACTCCCTCAGTGAGTTTCTCATTAAACTCCATATTCGCAACAAGGCCGACAACTTCACATGGACCCTCGTTGTCGTGTATGGGGCAGCCCAAGATGAGTTCAAGGCTGATTTTCTCTGTGAATTGATTAATCTGGCAAAAGATAATCCCTACCACATTCTTATAGGTGGGGATTTTAATTTGCTTCGATTCCCAAATGAGAAAAGCCGCGGTAGGTTTGATAATCATTGGCCTTTCCTTTTCAACACTGTCATCGACATTCTAGATCTGCGAGAGGTTTCCATGATTGGAAGACAATTCACTTGGGCGAACAGTCTTCCGGAACCGACATATGAGAAACTAGATCGTGTTTTAATGGATACCGACTGGGAATCTAAATTTCCCATGGTGTCTGTTTGTGCTCTACCTCGTATTGAGGCTATATCAGACCACGCACCCATTCTCCCTCAAGTGGATGACCTAAGGTTTATCAATCCGTGGGAGGCGTAGGATGAAGATGGTCTCTCTCAAACAACCCTGCAACCAAATAACAAAAAGTCTCTTGTGTCCCCAACACACCCAATACAATGGTAAATTGTATAGGTGCACTAGTTCGGCGAAGAGATGGTGATACAAGTGCAATATGGATAGTAGATATAGGTTTTGTAATCTGAAAATATAAAAACAGCAAGGTGACAAGTGGTAAAAGTGACCGTAAACGGTATTGCAATGATAGGAAACAAGGCATATGGTTCATACTTTCACTCGTGCAAGTTCTCTCAACAATAATAACATAGATAGATCATATAACAATCCCTCAACATGCAGCAAAGAGTCACTCCAAAGCCACACTAATAGCGGAGAACAAACGAAGAGATTATGGTAGGGTACAAAACCACCTCAAAGTTATTCTTTCGGATCAATCTATTCAAGAGTTCGTACTAGAATAACACCTTAAGACACAAATAAACCAAAACCCTAATGTCACCTAGATACTCCATTGTCACCTCAAGTATCCGTGGGCATGATTATACAATATGCATCACACAATCTCAGATTCATCTATTCAACCAACACGAAGTACTTCAAAGAGTGCCCCAAAATTTCTACCAGAGAGTCAAGACGAAAACGTGTGCCAACCCCTATGCATAGGTTCATGGGCGGAACCCGCGAGTTGATCACCAAAACATACATCAAGTGACACGTGATATCCCATTGTCACCACAGATAAACACGGCAAGACATACATCAAGTGTTCTCAAATCATTAAATACTCAATCCTATAAGATAACTTCAAGAGGAAAACTCAATTCATCACAAGAGAGTAGAGGGGGGAAAAGCATCATAAGATCCAACTATAATAGCAAAGCTCGCGATACATCAAGATCGTGCCATAGAGAGAACACGAGAGAGAGAGAGAGATCAAACATATAGCTACTGGTACATACCCTCAGCCCCGAGGGTGAACTACTCCCTCCTCGTCATGGAGAGTGCTGGGATGATGAAGACGGCCACCAGTGAGGGATCCCCCCTTCGGCAGGGTGCCGGAACGGGCTCCCGAGAGTTTTTTGGTGGCTACAGAGGCTTGCTGCGGCGGAACTCCCGATCTATCTTCTGTTTTGATGTTTTTAGGGTACGTGGACTTATATAGGCGAAAGAAGTCGGTCGGGGAGCCTCGAGGGGCCCAGGAGACAGGGGCGCGCCCAGGGGGTGGGCGCGCCCTCCTATCTACTGGCTTCCTCGAGCCTTACCTGGCTTGAAATCCAAGTCTCCCGGATCATATTCTTTCCAAAATCACGCTCCTGAAGGTTTCATTCCGTTTGGACTCCGTTTGATATACCTTTTCTTCGAAATACTGAAATAGGCAATAAAACAGCAATATGGGCTGGGCCTCCGATTAATAGATTAGTCCCAAAAGTAATATAAAAGTGTATAATAAAGCCCGTAATCATTCAAAACAGATAATAAAATAGTATGAATGCTTCATAAATTATAGATACATTGGAGACGTATCATGATCCAACCTTATGCAAACTCGATTCATTTTTCTACTATGAAGATTGGGACATCGACTTTGGCAGTCATCTACTTCATGCCCTCTCTTCATCCCTCTCTGACCATTGCCCTCTCCTTCTCACAAATGTCCAAGGTCCTCCTAAGTCAAAGTGTTTCCGCTTTGAGAATTTCTGGACAAAATGTTGGGGAACGTAGTAATTTCAAAAAAATTCCTACGCACACGCAAGATCATGGTGATGCATAGCAACGAGAGGGGAGAGTGTTGTCTCGTACGCACGTGAGACCAAGCGAAGCGTTGATGCAACGTAGAGGAAGTAGTCGACGTCCTCCCGGTCCAACCGATCCAAGCACCGCATCCGGCACCTCCGAGTTCTTGACACGCGACAGCTCGATGACGCACCCTCGATCTCCAATCCAGAGAGGCTCCGAGGGGAGTTCCACAAGACGATGGCGCGTGGTGACGATTTTGATGTTCTCTGTCGCGCAGGCTTCGCCTAAGCACCGCTACAATATGATCGAGGTGTAATATCGTGGAGGGGCACCGCACACGCTAAGGAACGATCTCAATGATCAACTTGTGTGTCCATGGGGTGCCCCTACCCCGTATATAAAGGAGTGGAGGAGGGGAGGGCCGGCCCTCTACTATGGCGCGCCCTGGGGAGTCCTACTCCCACCGGGAGTAGGATTCCCCCTTTCCTAGTCCAACTAGGAGACCTTCCATGTATTAGGAGTAGGAGACTAGGAAGGAGAAGAGAGAAGGGAAGGAAGGAAGGGGTGCGGCCCCTCCCCTTAGCCCAATTCGGACTAGGGCAAGGGGGGGCGCGCGGCCTACCCTATGCAGCCCCTCTCTCTTTCCCGCAGGGCCCAATAAGGCCCAATACTTCTCCCCGGCGAATTCCCGTAACTCTCCGGACTCGATAAATACCAATGACTCGAACCTTTCCGAACTCCGAATATAGTCATCCAATATATCGATCTTTACGCCTCGACCATTTCGAGACTCTCGCCATGTCCCCGATCTCATCCGGGACTCAACTCCTTCGGTACATCAAAACTCATAAACTCATAATATAACTCGCATCGAAACCTTAAGCGCATGGACCCTACGGTTCGAGAACAATGTAGACATGACCGAGACACGTCTCCGGTCAATAACCAATAGCGGGACCTGGATGCCCATATTGGTTCCTACATATTCTACGAAGATCTTTATCGGTCAGACCGCACAACAACATACGTTGTTCCCTATGTCATCGGTATGTTACTTGCCCGAGATTCGATCGTCGGTATCCAATACCTAGTTCAATCTCGTTACCGGCATGTCTCTTTACTCGTTCCGTAATACATCATCTCGCAACTAACTCATTAGTTGCAATGCTTGCAAGGCTTAAGTGATGTGCATTACCGAGAGGGCCCAGAGATACCTCTCCGACATTCGGAGTGACAAATCCTAATCTCGAAATACGCCAACTCAACAAGTACCTTCGGAGACACCTGTAGAGCACCTTTATAATCACCCGATTACGCTAGACGCTTTGGTAGCACACAAAGTGTTCCTCCGGTAAACGGGAGTTGCATAATCTCATAGTCATAGGAAATGTATAAGTCATGAAGAAAGCAATAGCAACATACTAAACGATCGGGTGCTAAGCAAACGGAATGGGTCATGTCAATCAGATCATTCAACCAATGATGTGATCCCGTTAATCAAATAACAACTCTTTGTCCATGGTTAGGAAACATAACCATCTTTGATTAACAAGCTAGTCAAGTAGAGGCATACTAGTGACACTCTGTTTGTCTATATATTCACGCATGTATTATGTTTCCGGTTAATACAATTCTAGCATGAATAATAAACATTTATCATGATATAAGGAAATAAATAATAACTTTATTATTGCCTCTAGGGCATATTTCCTTCAGTCTCCCACTTGCACTAGAGTCAATAATCTAGATCACATCACCATGTGATTCACATCGATAGTTCACATCATCATGTGATTAACACACATAGTTCACATCGCCATGTGACCAACATCCAAAGGGTTTACTAGATTCAGTAATCTAGTTCACATCGCTATGTGATTAACACCCAAAGAGTACTTAGGTGTGATTATGTTTTGCTTGTGAGAGAATCTTAGTCAACGGGTCTTTCACATTCAGATCCGTTATGTATTTTGCAATTTTTTATGTCTGCAATGCTCTGCACGGAGCTACTCTAGCTAATTGCTCCCACTTTCAATATGTATCTAGATCGAGACTTAGAGTCATCTAGGTCGGTGTCAAAACTTGCATCGACGTAACCCTTTACGACGAACCTTTTGTCACTTCCGTAATCGAGAAACATATCCTTATTCCACTAAGGATAATTTTGACCACTGTCCAGTGATCTACTCCTAGATCACTATTGTACTCCCTTGCCAAACTCAGTGCAGGGTATACAATAGATCTGGTACACAGCATGGCATACTTTATAGAACCTATGGCCAGCGCATAGGGAATGACTTTCGTTCTCTTTCTATCTTCTGCCGTGGTCGGGTTTTGAGTCTTACTCAATTTCACACCTTGTAACACAGGCAAGAATTCTTTCTTTGACTGTTCCATTTTGAACTACTTCAATTTTTTTGTCAAGGTATGTACTCATTGAAAAAAACTTATCAAGCGTCTTGATCTATCTCTATAGATCTTTAATGCTCAATATGTAAGCAGCTTCACCGAGGTCTTTCTTTGAAAAACTCCTTTCAAACACTCCTTTATGCTTTGCAGAATAATTCTACATTATTTCCGATCTACAATATGTCATTCACATATACTTATCAGAAATGTTGTAGTGCTCCCACTCACTTTCTAGTAAATACAGGCTTCACTGCAAGTCTGTATAAACTATATGCTTTGATCAACCTATCAAAGCGTATATTCCAACTCCGAGATGCTTGCACCAGTCCATAGATGCACATTTTGTTAACACCTTTAGGATCGACAAAACCTCTTGGTTGCATCACATACAACTCTTCTTTAATAACTCCATTAAGGAATGCAGTTTTGTTTATCCATTTGCCAGATTTCATAAAATGCGGCAATTGCTAACATGATTTGGACAGACTTTTAAGCATCAATACGAGTGAGAAAATCTCATTGTATTCAACATCTTGAACTTTGTCAAAAACCTTTTTCGACAAGTCTAGCTTTGTAGATAGTAACACTACTATCCGCGTCCGTCTTCCTCTTGAAGATCCATTTATTTTCTATGGCTTGCCGATCATCGGGCAACTCCACCAAAGTCCACACTTTGTTCTCATACATGGATCTCATCTCAGATTTCATGGCCTCAAGCCATTTCGCGGAATCTGGGCTCATCATCGCTTCCTCATAGTTCGTAGGTTCATCATGGTCTAGTTACATGACTTCCAGAACAGGATTACCGTACCACTCTGGTGCGGATCTCACTCTGGTTTACCTACGAGATTCGGTAGTAACTTGATGTGAAGTTAGATGATCATCATCATTAGCTTCCTCACTAATTGGTGTAGTAGTCACAGGAACAGATTTCTGTGATGAACTACTTTCCAATAAGGGAGAAGGTACAATTACCTCATCAAGTTCTACTTTCCTCCCACTCACTTCTTTCGAGAGAAACTCCTTCTCTAGAAAGGATCCATTTATTAGCAACGAATATCTTGCCTTCGGATCTGTGATAGAAGGTGTACCCAACAATTTCTTTTGGGTATTCTATGAAGACGCACTTCTCTGATTTGGGTTTGAGCTTATCAGGATGAAACTTTTTCACATAAGCATCACAGCCCCAAACTTTAAGAAACGACAACTTGGGTTTCTTGCTAAACCACAGTTCATATAGTGTCGTCTCAACGGATTTAGATGGTGCCCTATTTAACGTGAATGTAGCTATCTCTAATGCATGATCCCAAAACGATATTGGTAAATCGGTAAGAAACATCATAGGTTGTACTATATCCAATAAAGTACGGTTATGACGTTCGGACACACCATTATGATGTGGTGTTCCAGGTGGCATGAATTTGTGAAACTATTCCACATTGTTTTAATTGAAGACCAAACTCGTAACTCAAATATTTGTCTCCGCGATCAGATCGTAGAAACCTTATTTTCTTGCCACGATGATTTTTCCACTTCACTCTGAAATTCTTTGAACTATTCAACTATTTCAGACTTATGTTTCATCAAGTAGATATACCCATATCTGCTCAAATCATCTTGTGAAGGTCAGAAAATAATGATACCCGCCGCGAGCCTTAACACTCATTGGATCGCATACATCAGTATGTATTATTTCCAATAAGTCAGTTGCTCGCTCCACTGTTCCGGAGAACGGAGTCTTAGTCATCTTGCCCATGAGGCATGGTTCGCAAGCATCAAGTGATTCATAATCAAGTGGTTCCAAAATCCCATCAGCATGGAGTTTCTTCATGCGCTTTATACCAATATGACCTAAACGGCAGTGCCACAAATAAGTTGCACTATCATTATTAACTTTGCATCTTTTGGTTTCAATATTATGAATATGTGTATCACTACGATCGAGATCCAATGAACCATTTTCATTGGGTGTGTAACCATATAAGGTTTTATTCATGTAAACAGAACAACAGTTTATTCTCTTAATTAAATGAATAACCGTATTGCAATAAACACGATCAAATCATATTCATGCTCAACGCAAACACTAAATAACATTTATTTAGGTTCAACACTAATCCCGAAAGTATAGGGAGTGTGCGATGATGATCATATCAATCTTGAAACTACTTTCAACACACATCGTCACTTCACCCTTAACTAGTTTCTGTTTATTCTGCAACTCCGTTTGAGTTACTACTCTTAGCAACCTAACCAGTACCAAATACCGAGGGGTTGCTATAAACACTAGTAAAGTACACATCAATAACATGTATATCAAATATACCTTTGTTCACTTTGCCATCCTTCTTATCCGCCAAATACTTGGGGTAATTCTGCTTCCAGTGACCAGTCCCTTTGCAGTAGAAGCACTTAGTCTCGTGCTTAGGTCCAGACTTGGGCTTCTTCACTTGAGCAGCAACTTGCTTGCCGCTCTTCTTGAAGTTCCTTCTATCCTTTTGCCCTTTTCTTGAAACTAGTGGTCTTGTTAACCATCAACACTTGATGTTCTTTCTTGATTTCTACCTTCATCGATTTCATCATCATGAAAAACTCGAATCATTTTCATCATCCCTTGCATACTATAGTTCATCACGAAGTTCTACTAACTTGGTGATGGTGACTAGAGAATTCTGTCAATCACTATCTTATCTCGAAGATTAACTCCCACTTGATTCAAGTGATTGTAGTACCTGCACAATCTGAGCATATGCTCACTAGTTGAGCGATTCTCCTCCATCTTTTAGCTATAGAACTTGTTGGAGACTTCATATCTCTCAACTCGGTATTTGCTTGAAATATTAACTTCAACTCCTGGAACATCTCATATGGTCCATGATGTTCAAAACATCTTTGAAGTACCGATTCTAAGCCATAAAGCATGGTGCACAAAACTATCAAGTAGTCATCATATTGAGCTAGCCAAACGTTCATAACGTCCGCATCTGCTCCTGCAATAGGTCTGCCACCTAGCAGTGCATTAAGGACATAATTCTTCTGTGCAGCAATGAGGATAAACCTCAGATCGCGGATCCAATCCGCATCATTGCTACTAACATTTTTCAACACAATTTTCTCTAGGAACATATAAAAAAAACATATGAAAGCAACAACGCAAGCTATTGATCTTACAACATAATTTGCAAAATACTACCAGGACTAAGTTCATGATAAATTTAAGTTCAATTAATCATATTACTTAAGAACTCCCACTTAGACAGATATCTCTCTAGTTATCTAAGTGATCACGTGATCCAAATCAACTAAACCATAACCGATCATCACGTGAGATGGAGTAGTTTTCAATGGTGAACATCTTATGTTGATCATATCTACTATATGATTCACGCTCGACCTTTCGGTCTCCGTGTTCCGAGGCCATATCTGCATATGCTAGGCTCGTCAAGTTTAACTCGAGTATTCGCGTGTGCAAAACTGGCTTGCACCCGTTGTAGATGGACGTAGAGCTTATCACACCCGATCATCACGTGGTGTCTGGGCACGACGAACTTTGGCAACGGTGCATACTCAGGGAGAACACTTCTTGATAATTTTAGTGAGAGATCATCTTAAAATGCTACCGTCAATCAAAGCAAGAATAAGATGTATAATAGATAAACATCATATGCAATCAAAATATGTGACATGATATGGCCATGATCATCTTGCGCCTTTGATCTCCATCTCCAAAGTACTGTCATGATCTCTATCGTCACCGGCACGACACCATGATCTTCATCATCTTGATCTATATCAATGTGTCATCACATGGTTGTCTTCACCAACTATTGCTCTTGCAACTATTGCTATCGTATAGCGATAAAGTAAAGCAATTATTTGGTACTTGCATCTTATGCAACAAAGAGACATCCATAGGGCTTCTGCCAGTTGCCGATAACTTCAACAAAACATGATCATCTCATACAACAACTTATATCTCATCACGTCTTGACCATATCACATCACAACATGCCCTGCAAAAACAAGTTAGACGTCCTCTACTTTGTTGTTGCAAGTTTTACGTGGCTGCTACGGGCTTAAGCAAGAACCAATCTCACCTACGCATCAAAACCACAACGATAGTTTGTCAAGTTGATGTTGTTTTAACCTTCGCAAGGACCGGGCGTAGCCACACTCGGTTCAACTAAAGTTGGAGAAACCGACACCGCTAGTCACCGTGTGCAAAGCACGGCGGTAAAACCAGTCTCGCGTAAGCGTACGCGTAATGTCGGTCCGGGCCGCTTCATCCAACAATACCGCCGAACCAAAGTATGACATGCTGGTAAGCAGTATGACTTATATCGCCCACAACTCACTTGTGTTCTACTCGTTCATATAACATCAAACCATAAAAACCTGGCTCGGATACCACTGTTGGGGAACGTAGTAATTTCAAAAAATTTCCTACGCACATGCAAGATCATGGTGATGCATAGCAACGAGAGGGGAGAGTGTTGTCTACGTACCCTCGTAGACCGAAGCGGAAGCGTTGATGCAACGTAGAGGAAGTAGTCGTACGTCCTCCCGGTCCAACCGATCCAAGCACCGTTACTCCGGCACCTCCGAGTTCTTGACACGCGTACAGCTCGATGACGCACCCTCGATCTCCAATCCAGTAGAGGCTCCGAGGGGGAGTTCCGTCAGCACGACGGCGTGGTGACGATCTTGATGTTCTCCTGTCGCAGGGCTTCGCCTAAGCACCGCTACAATATGATCGAGGTGTAATATCGTGGAGGGGCACCGCAGACGGCTAAGGAACGATCTCAATGATCAACTTGTGTGTCCATGGGGTGCCCCCTACCCCCGTATATAAAGGAGTGGAGGAGGGGAGGGCCGGCCCTCTACTATGGCGCGCCCTGGGGAGTCCTACTCCCACCGGGAGTAGGATTCCCCCTTTCCTAGTCCAACTAGGAGACCTTCCATGTATTAGGAGTAGGAGACTAGGAAGGGGAAGAGAGAAGGGAAGGAAGGAAGGGGTGCGGCCCCTCCCCTTAGCCCAATTCGGACTAGGGCAAGGGGGGGCGCGCGGCCTACCCTATGCAGCCCCTCTCTCTTTCCCGCAGGGCCCTATAAGGCCCAATACTTCTCCCCGGCGAATTCCCGTAACTCTCCGGTACTCCGATAAATACCCGAATGACTCGGAACCTTTCCGAACTCCGAATATAGTCGTCCAATATATCGATCTTTACGTCTCGACCATTTCGAGACTCCTCGTCATGTCCCCGATCTCATCCGGGACTCCGAACTCCTTCGGTACATCAAAACTCATAAACTCATAATATAACCATCGCCGAAACCTTAAGCGTGCGGACCCTACGGTTCGAGAACAATGTAGACATGACCGAGACACGTCTCCGGTCAATAACCAATAGCGGGACCTGGATGCCCATATTGGTTCCTACATATTCTACTAAGATCTTTATCGGTCAGACCGCACAACAACATACGTTGTTCCCTTTGTCATCGGTATGTTACTTGCCCGAGATTCGATCGTCGGTATCCAATACCTAGTTCAATCTCGTTACCGGCAAGTCTCTTTACTCGTTTCGTAATACATCATCTCGCAACTAACTCATTAGTTGCAATGCTTGCAAGGCTTAAGTGATGTGCATTATCGAGAGGGCCCAGAGATACCTCTCCGACATTCGGAGTGACAAATCCTAATCTCGAAATACGCCAACTCAACAAGTACCTTCGGAGACACCTGTAGAGCACCTTTATAATCACCCAGTTACGTTGTGACGTTTGGTAGCACACAAAGTGTTCCTCCGGTAAACGGGAGTTGCATAATCTCATAGTCATAGGAACATGTATAAGTCATGAAGAAAGCAATAGCAACATACTAAATGATCGGGTGCTAAGCTAACGGAATGGGTCATGTCAATCAGATCATTCAACCAATGATGTGATCCCGTTAATCAAATAACAACTCTTTGTCCATGGTTAGGAAACATAACCATCTTTGATTAACAAGCTAGTCAAGTAGAGGCATACTAGTGACACTCTGTTTGTCTATATATTCACACATGTATTATGTTTCCGGTTAATACAATTCTAGCATGAATAATAAACATTTATCATGATATAAGGAAATAAATAATAACTTTATTATTGCCTCTAGGGCATATTTCCTTCATAAAATGCCCAGATTCAAGGAGATCATTCAAGGCGCTTGGAACTAAAGGGTGAACCACTCTGACCCCTATCAGATCCTATTCACAAGCTCAAGAAAACCAGCCAAGCTCTAAGGAAATGGAGCAAGACGATTTTTGCACACTCAAAGGTGCAGCTGCACATGGCTCTGGAGGTCATCCTCCGCCTAGATGTGGCACAAGAGCTCAGGCCTCTCAGTGTGGAGGAGCGTGATATTCGTAAGAGGCTCAAAAGAAAGATTATTACCCTGACTGTGATGGCGCATTCCTGAAAAAGACAGAATTCAAGAATCACTAACCTCAAAGTGGGTTGTGCACCTATTTATGTCTTGTTGTTTAATCCGATCCTCCAAGACTCATCTTACCCAGTGTTTTCTCTATGTGCAGCTTACTGACCTTAGTAGTTAGAGCCACAGCCACCTCCTTGACCGGGCAGCGTGACTTCCCAACCCTCCTCGAGCTGGCGATGCTGCTTCCGAGCTAGAGAGGTACTGCCTTCCCCTTCTCCTCCAAATGTTCACTCTTATCGCCATGCATTGTACATTTTTGCTTCTACTAGAACTGAATTGTATTTATGACTAAAAGGAAAATTGTACTCTAGATAATGCACTTTGTAGTGCTACAAATGGATAATATGGCTATTGTCTTTTTTTTAGATTAAAAACTAGAATCGATGGTTGCTTGTTTGATTTATGTGCTGCTTGTCCAAGTTCCCAAGATGTAATGATGCATTATTCCTAGGGGCATTCTTGTTTTACATTTCAACTATGCCCTCATGGCTGGAAAAGGGAAGGAATATTGTGTTGTTTGTCCTTTGGTTGGCATAAATCTTGTCGAGTTTGTCTTGCTGAATGGATGTAACTTGTATGTCATGTCGTAAATATTATCATGTAATAGGATTTTGCATTTGGTAATATTCTGGTTCAGATTTATTATATCTCTAAAGTATTTCCTCTAAATCGAGAAGAGGAGATACTACCATGGTCGATCCTTTATTTTTCTGAATAATGGAACAATATCTTGTCCCGCGGAGTATTTGAGGGCCTAATTAGTTCCTAAGGAAAATGTCTATGATGACTTGGCATTTGACAAGTGGCTTTGAGAATTAGCATTACTTTGAGTTTATAGGTTAGCTGATTTAATATGAAGGCTATCCTCTTGATTAAACTATGGAATTTTCTTCTAAGGAGCTAGTGATGTAGGGTTTCTAAGTACAAAGATTATGGCTTTGAGAAGATTGTTTCTTGCTGGTTTCATGGCTGTCAGAATCTGGTTGGTTATAGGATCTCCCACCATGCTTGTCTTATGTTCGTGGTGTTGATCCGATGAGCTAGTGTTGCATTGGTTAGATCTTACCTTGTACTGCTTATATGATCATTTCTTGTTGCTTTGGAAACCCACTTCATCTTGGAAATTTTGACTAGATCCTGTGTTTATAGCGCTTGTCGCTGTAGAAACTCGAAGAGCGTTTAATGTTGCTTCAAGATAGTGTCCCTTGGCATAATTGGTGATTAGAGATTCAGCTTTATATTGTTCACTGTCTCCAAACCAACTGACCATCATATTCTCCTCACTCCCGCCATATACTTATTTAGCTCCACCTATTGAGCTCCATCGTGCTCGCTCGGGCGCTTTTGAGGAAGCCATTCCGCTTCGCACTGCAGGACGGTGAATGCTAGGTTAGAGGCTTTTTTTAGAAAGCTAGGTTAGAGGCTTAGAGGCCTCGTTGATGGTCCAGACTGCCAATATTGGGCTTGGGTTGTTTATATTTTTTAAAATTTGACGAGGTGATAATTCAAAAAACTTCCAAAGAAAACAAATGACATGCTTGAGCCAAAAATAATAATCTAACTAGCGGAGTAGCATGCACATTTGCTCGGCTAGAATTTTACCTTTTATAATTCTTTTACTGATCACCTGGCATTTTTTTTCAAAAAATTGTACTCTAGATAATGCATTTGTCGTGACGCAAATGGATAATACGTTATTGTCTTTCAGAATTAAAAACTGGAATCAGATCCTTGCTCGTGGTGATTTATGCTGCTCTCGGCAATTGAGTTACGGTCTATGTAAATGTATCATTCCTAGATGCATTCTTTTTTTATTTCAATCATGCCCTGTTGTGGCCTTTGTGCAGCAGAACATGTGCTATTGGTGTCCTTTGGTTGGGATAAATCTTGTCGGTTTCTTTTGCTGAAGTGTCCACATGTTTTGAGTTCAACGCTCTAACTTCATTATAGTTTTTGACCTTTCGCTTGTCTAATAACCAGTGGTAGAGCAAGTCGCTTCCTGGCCATGGCTCTTGGATGTCCTTGCCAGCTTGGTTGGGCCCACGTCGGTTTGTTGCGATGTGGCTGATGGTCAAGACGCGATGTGGCATCCAACCATGCAGATTTGGCATGGACTTTGTCTCGTCTCGCCTCATGGAGACGGCAGATCGGCCTCACTGCTGATGGCAGTGAGTTCACCCCTCACAGATTCTCTCTCCACAACTGTGTTTCTGTAACTGCTTGGTCTCACTCACTATGTTATGTTAACTTCCTTGCTCAAATATGCTAGCATGTTTAGCTTGTCAAAAAATGATACCGGTAGTAGTTACATGCCTTGTCAATAGCTATTGTGTTTATAGCTCTTGTCAGTAGAAACTCGAAGAGCGTTTAATGCTGCTTGGATTAGAGATTCAAGCTTTATATTGTTCTTACTGTCCCAAACCAAATGACCATCGATTCTCCTCACTCCCCGCTTACATACTTATTTAGTTCCACCTATTGAGCTCCATCGATGGTTTTTATGTTGGACGAAATCACTACTAATGATAAATTATGGACATTGATTTTACATTCTCGATAATCACAATTTAACATGCCAGCTACTCATAGGTCATAGCATGGCCATTAATTCACTCCTTTTCAAGGACTCCAAAGGCATTTGTTCCGTAGCAAGTTGTAGCACGAGAACAAATAAAGTTCAGCATTTCCTATCCTCCGCTATATACAATGGCAACAATTTTTGAACACTCTGCTTGGTAAGAAACATGCTCAGGTGGCAGGTGTTTTAAGCCAATAATGAGACACTTTACCTTGGTCTCCTCCATATGTTTTGAATTTGGATTAGTAGCATGTACTTTTTCTGAAACCGCATGCATTGCCAATGATCCTATGCCCAGCATTTCGAGGTGCATGCCTTAATCCTTGCATGTGATGAACCTACTTGAGGCAATCGTATCCACATGACATCCATGGGCAAGTCCGAGGTTCTTGATGCTCACATGAAAATTTGCTTTTCTAGTAAATTTCGGTGACATTACAGCAGCTGTTTAGTTTCTCGCAAGTACTCTTATCTCATGGGAATGCTCGAAAACTCAAGAGAATTGCATGTTTGTTTTTTGTAATTGAGAGAAATGCATGTTGTTGAACTTCAAAGGGTTGCGAGTGTGATTTGGTTTGCGTAAATGCATGTCCTGATAGATCTCGCATGTTCATGTGATATGTTCAAAGGCCTCTATGGAACCATCTTGAGTTACATGCAGAATCACATGCAGAATCAAGAGTCTGTGTGTCTTGTTACCTTGATGTAGTAGTAGTGTCTACTTAGTCTCGTGTGATGTCTTGCAGTTTTATTGTTGTCAACAATTATAACTTGTGTTAGATAGTGGTCGGATGAAATAATTTTAGTGTGTCTTATTTGACAACCTCTAGTTGATGTTGTTGTTAGATCAGTAGCTACCGCGGAACTTGTGGTGCTCATTTCAAATTATAGGAAAACTGAAACTCACTATTATTATTAGTTTTTTCCATGTGGTCTGGATATTCCAAATAAAGCACCACGATCTTGAAGATAATATGCTTCCTTGTTGATGATTGATGGAAACTCATGTCTCCTTGTATGATGTGTTCTCTTATTGCTTTTATTCTGGATCGCTTTGTAGAATTCCATGAGTAAGTTTGAATAGATGTTATGAATTCGACAAACACAAGTAGAGACCTATAGGAGTTGTTTTTATTCGTCATTACTGCAAACTGACCTCTTAACATGGGTTGTGTTTTTTTTTTTAGAAGGAGGCATTCTGAGTCGTGAAGGAAAGAGAAGAAGATGGTCTCCACTGAGTTTATGCGACATTAAGTGGTCCGCATGGGAAGAGGAAGCTGGTTTAAGGCTGAGGCATCGCTTGGGCAACAAAGTTGTCCACGACAAGAGACATGGGCTATGTATATGCAATGGAGGTTGGTACAAAGCGCCCCTAGGACGTATGTGGCGGATACAAATTTGCAGCGGGATAGAGACTATATAGAGAGACAATTTAGCTTGTGTCAGTGAAGCATGTTGCTTAGATGTATTGTTGTTGCCTTAGGAGGCAAGCTGATGGCAGAGCCATTGTAATGACATGTAGTGTTCTCCTTTCTTGTAATGCAAAATGGCTAACGTTATGCTGCCGTAAATTTCTAGCATGGATTACTACCACTTGTCAAAATTTTGGCCTTACTTGTAATAAAAATCTAAAAATCCAGGTGTTCATTGCAAAATATTTGGCCTTGCTTGTAACAAAACAAAACATTCAAGGTGTTGACTGCAAACAAGCTGGGATATCCAAGATCATATTCTTTCCAAAATCACGCCTCAAGGTTTCATTCCGTTGACCTGCTTGATATACCTTTTCTTCAAATACTGAAATAGGCAATAAACAGCAATATGGGCTGGCCTCATTAATAGATTAGTCCCAAAAGTAATATAAAAGTGTATAATAAAGCCCGTAATCATTCAAAACAGATAATAAAATAGTATGAATGTTTCATAAATTATAGATACATTGAGACGATCATGATCCAACCTTATGCAAACTCGATTCATTTTTCTACTATGAAGATTGGGACATCGACTTTGGCAGTCATCTACTTCATGCCCTCTCTCATCCTCTCTCTCATTACGCCCTCCTTCACAAATGTCCAAGGTCCTCCTAAGTCAAAGTGCGCATTGAGAATCTCGACAATGTTGGGGAACGAGTAATTTAAAAAATTCTACGCACACGTTAAGATCATGGTGATGCATAGCAACGAGGGGAGAGTGTTGTTACGACCGAGATCGCGAAGTTGATGCAACGAGGAAGTAGTCGACGCCCTCCCGTCCAACCGATCCAAGCACCGCGCATTCGCACCTCCGAAGTTCTTGACACGCCAGACAGCTGATGACGCACCTCGATCTCCAATCCAGAGGCCCGGGAGTTCCACAGACGACTGCGCAGGACGATTTTGATGTTCTCTGTGAGGCTTCGCCTAAGCACCGCCACATATGATCGAGGTGTAACATCGTGAGGCACCGACATGCCAAGGAACGATCTCAATGATCAACTTGTGTGTCCAGTGCCCTCACTGTGATATAAAGGAGTGGAGGAGGAGGCCGCCTCTACTATGGCATGCCACTGGGAGTCCTACTCCCACCGGGAGTAGATTCCCTTCCTAGTCCAACTAGGAGACCTTCCATGTATTAGGAGTAGGAGACTAGGAAGGAGAAGAGAAGGGAAGGAAGAAGGTGCGCCCCTCCCCTTAGCCCAATTCGACTAGGGCAGCGCGCCCACCCTATGCAGCCTCTCTTTCTGCAGGGCCCAATAAGGCCTACTTCCCCGCGAATTCCCCAACTCTCCCATCTGATAATACCAATGACACGAACCTTCCGAACTCCAAATATAGTCATCCAATATATCGATCTTTACGCCTCACCATTTCAGATTTCGCCATGTCCCCGATCTCATCCGGACTAACCCTTCGGTACATCAAAACTCATAAACTCATAATATAATCACATCGAAACCTTTGCGGGTTTTTCACTGCCAGGACCTGTCCGCCCCACCCAGACGCTTGAGGCCGGTTTCAAGCGCCTGTTGATTAGGTCTTTTGTTTTACCAACCAGTGACCGTCCGCCTCCCAAAGTTTGATAGGTTTGAGGTGCCCGTGTATATGCTCTTAGTTCATGACGTACCCACCAACATCCTACACACACACACACACACACACACACACACACACACACACACACACACACTTTCAATTCCATGCACGACCTCCAAAGCAGACCCTTAAAACAGGGAATCCGATAACTCCCTAACGCTCGATTTTGAGCATTTCGTCCCAATGTTTTACATGGCAACTTTAGTTCATAGGGGATGGCAACTTCGTCCTTTTTTGTTTTTGTCAAGAAATTGCCATGTTTCCCTAATCTCACGCAAAAACTTGCCATCTAAACCCGTTCGGGTTGCCATGCTTAACTCCCGAACGTTCGCCACACCTCGCCAACCTTGGAGAGCTCCCCCTCGAGGCAGCACAACAGGCACGCCACGGTGGTCCCTAACTGGTCACAGGCCCAGGCCTCCGCAAGGTTATGGTCCAAGCGTTTATCATGAGATACTTAATATAGTTTATCATTTTTCTTAACAATGACAATGTCAAGAGTCAACTTGTAGTAAATATCATCCATGCATTTCTCTACTCCTATAAAAGACTCAGTTGGTGACGATGGTGTGTCTGTCATCCGTCATTTCTCTGCTATTGGCCCCGACTAGTGAAGGACCAAAGAAATAAAGAGCCCATGGTGACAATTACAGGTTTGACTGAATTTCCTTACTTGGGCAAAGATGTTCTAAATACATTATCTCAACTACTCCAAACAGAATTCTCAATTTACAAGACTCATCATGTGGGTACCTGCACTTACGCCAAGATTATGTTACATGAGATACAAATTGTCATTCTCAGAATGGTCAAGACCGACGACTAAAAACTAATTGATCTCGTGCTTTACTATTTTATGTGCAATCATATCATAGTATTGTGACCCATGTCGCAACTAGTTAAGATGCTTTCTCAACGGATAGAACTTTTATACGTGCATACATTCAAGATTCTTTCTTATAATGGAAACCTTGCAAGTTTATCAACTATGAGAATTGAAAATTTCAACCACATGTAGTCTTTGTGTTTTTCCAAGATAGGTGACACGAGCAATGGTGATGAGGAGCACCAGCTCCGCTAGGCACCAAACTTCCCCTCGAGCACCGCCACTCAGGGCATCTCTTCATGCTTGTTGGCAGAACCAACAATTCCTGAATAAGAACGTTCCCCACCAGAGGTTGGGAACAATCATGAGCGCTAAGGTCGTGGTTACGTGTCCTTAATATCTATAGAGATATTTTCTAGTTTTATAATTCATAAGAAATCTACTAGTATATGGGTGAGAGAAAAAATCATTGGTTGGTTTTCGATTTTACAATTCATTACTAAAACTACTCCCTTTGTCCGAAAAGCTTGTCCTCAAACAGAGGGAGTGCTAATTAACCCATTGATTTGTATAACTCAAAAAGGAAATCATTGTCGAGTTTTTTGGTGTCAAGTTTTATTTGTTTTTGTTCTAATAAATATGAAGAAAAAGCTTTAGGATGTGGGCAGAAAAATCTTTTGGGTTTCTTTATTTATTAGGTGAGGGGACGTGATCTACGGGTCGTCGGATCTAGATGGACGGCTCAGACGATTGATCCGTGGGATAAGGAGGTTGACCGATCAACAACCAGCGGCATAGGTGCTCTGTTTGGATATTCTAACTCAGTTAGAGGTTAGAGTTAGATTCTAACCCTGAACCAACCCTAAACTAACTCTAACCAAAAATCTGTTTGGATGGTAAGGTTAGATTGACAATAAATATTCTTTCTCAATCATTTGACTACTTTAGACCATGTTTGGATGGGAGGGTAACTTTTTTTTACTAATTTTTTTAGTGGACCCAAGAGAACTAACACAAATAATCTCCTCTAGTGTGGGCTAGTTTTTTGGGTGGGTTAGATCCAACTAACCCAAACTAACTCATCATGTTTGGATGCTTTTTGGGTTATTTGAGCCCAAACTAACCAAAACTAACTCTAACTTAGGGATCCAAACAGGGCCGATATATGGGCCAAGACAAAACAAGTAGCAAAGATGAAGACAGCCAAAACGTCCCATGGGTCCCACCTCGTGCTTCTCCCGTTTGTGGGATCGATCCGCGTGATAGGGTGGCTGACCAATCAGCAATCAGCAGCATACATGGATCGATCCACGGGTGCCCTGGCTAAAGAAGTGAAACGTCCCACGGATCCTGTCTCGGTTTCTCGCTCGCTTCATCCCACCTCCATTTTCAAGATTGCTGGATCGATCCATGAGAAGGGTCACCACCAATCAGCAGCGATGAGCAACCTACATTTATTTTTTGAGAGACACACTACATGGATATAAAACTGTGAGTGGACCAAAGGAAACATCCCAATCTCACAGCCGCCTCCTCCTCTTGCTTCTCCCTCCCCACGCCGCCAACCACCCGATCTCCGCCACCAGGGCCTCTCCTGCCCTCTCCTCCAGCTGGTGGACGCCTGCTCAACCTCCCCGCCGACCGAGCTCGCTGCAGGATCCTCTCCGCCCAGACGTCACCGCCAGCGATGGCGACGCCCTCACGCTGGATTCGCCTCCCCTCCTCGGCGGCCGCCTCCGCGAGCCTCCTAGCGGCCGGCCAGGCCAGAGGAGGTGGAGGAGCACTTCGCCCCTGCCTCCTCCCACCCTAGCGCGTGGGCCGGCCGGCGGCTTCTTCCTCCTCCCCACCTAGCGAACGTGGTGAGCTACCCCTACACATCTCTCCCTTCTCTACCCCCCATATCTGAGTGAGTTTGTTCAGTTTTGTATGTACGTGCAATGCACAGATTTGATTGTCCACACACAAAATCCATTCAACCTGTCTTGTCTTGCTCTGCCTGCTATGAATATCCTTCGGTCGGGATGACTAAAACCGAGCTTTTCGATGATTGATGAAATTGGGGCGAAGCAAACTCTGTTTGTGTGTACATATCATGTTTTGATTGAACTTTGAGTAAAGCTGGAGCACCCATGGATTTCAATGTTCAAGCACCAAATAGTTAAATTTCTCACGTGTCTATGTTCCATCCACTGAATACTTTTACAAGGGCTTGGTACTAGTACTGGTGGGTTTTGCTATGCATTTAAAAGACCAGATTTGGGCCGGTATAATTTTTTGGCGCTGATTGTGCTAGCTGCTGCACACAGTTGAATGGGCTTAGTTTGATAGGCAGATTCGGGTTAGTCTGCTCTGCAGTAGAACAACTAGGGACACTGATTTGATTAGACACCGACAACATGTCTGCAGTCCTAGAGGTGGTTGTATCCTGTACGTGTGCAGGTTAGCTAACCTGCACTTATATTTTTCAAGATATGTGTGTATATATCTACAGTATAAGGGGGAAGAGTTTGTTCTGTTTTGTATGTACATGTGTAATACACAGATTTGTTTGTCAACACGCAAAAATCCATTCAACCTGTCTTGCTCTGCTATGAATATCCCTTTGGAGTGACTAAAATTGGAGCTTTTGGATGACTGAAACTGGGGCATGTCTGTGTGTGTACTGTATCCATTGTACTTATCACGTTTTGTTAAACATTGACTAAAATTGGAGCATCTATGGATTCCAATTTTCAAGCACCAATAACTCAATTCTCAGGTGACTATTTTCCATCCACTGAATAATTTTACACGAGCTTGGTCTGTTTACTACTTGTAGGTTGTGCTATGCATTAAAAATAATCAAATCTGGACAGGCATAATTTTTTGGGGCTGATTGTGCAAGCTGCTGGATAGATCTGAATGGGCTTAGTTTGAGAGGCAAATTATGCGTTAGTCTGCTCTGCAGTAGAACAATTAGGAACACTGATCTGATTTGACATTGACAACAATGTCTGCAGTCCGAGAGGTGGCTGTATCATGTATGTGTGCAGATTAGCTAAGCTAGCATCATAAACTGGGATATGTTTATTATTCTCCGTTCTTAATATAGGTCTTTTTAAAGATTCCACAATGGACTACATACGGAGCAAAATGAGTGAACCTACACTCTAAAATATGTCTATATACATCCGTATGTAGTTTGTAGTGGAATCCCTAAAAAGACTTACATTTAGGAACGGAGGGAGTAGAATGCATGCATGCATCATCCGTTGGGTGTTCTTTGATGGAAAGAAAGAACAGTTTGATCTTTTAAATTCTGACGTATATATTTTTCCATCCACTGAATACATGATCATGTTTACTGTATTTTTAGAAAGGCTTTGTCTGTTTACTACTCGTGGGTTGTGCTATGCATTTGAATGACCAGATCTGGATGGGCTTAATTTTTTAGGGATAATAGATGAAAGTTGCTGCACATGGTTGAATGAGCTTGGTTTATGTGGCAGATTATGGTTGTTTGCCCTGCAGTACAATAGTTAGGAGCTTTGATTTGATTAGACATCTACAACATGTCTACAGTCCAAGAGATGGTTGTACCCTGTATTTTGCATGTTAGCTAAGCTAGCATCATAAACTGCGAAATATGTTTAATTACAATTCATGCATGCACATGTCGTTGGGTATTTGTTGGTGGAAACAAAGATCAGTTTGAGAACCAAATGAACACTTTGCAACTTCCTTCCTTCCTTCCTTCCTTGCAATATGATTATCAACCTACAATAAAGCTGGCTTGAGACTGCTTGCTATGAAAAGAAAAACTAAACATGTTCTTCAGGTTCACACAGAACTGCACTGTGCTTAGGCTCACTTAATCATGTGTGCTGTTTGATGTTGGTGCTCGGCTGGTTCTTGGAGTGACATGAGAACAGAGAAGCAAGCAGGGTTCAGAGTAGACTACTCTCCTTTGTCGGTTTTCCTTGAGCAAAGTCACTCGGTCCTGCACTTGCGATTGTACGTATAGATATATGAATAGACATCACGTTTTGGTTCAACATGTGTGCGTGTATGTACAAATATAAAACAAGGAGAAAAATTGCTCTCTAGTACACACACACTGCTGTTAGTTAGTTTCTCACCACCACACTTGTCATCTCACTACTTGTGTGGTACAATACAACTACACATTTTATTACATGATAAGCACCAATATTAGTTTGTATGAAACATTTGTTTTTTTACAGAACCATTCGCTATGGAGGACGAGCTGCAGCGAGCAGCAGAGGAGGCATGTGGCATGGATTGATCCAGGACCGCCGCTGAGGAAGGATTCGCCGCCTCATCAAGGCTGGTCATGTTCCTGCATGTGGCGGGCTCGCCATCTTCTTCGCCTAGCACCAGCACCATCGGAGGCAGTGAAGATCAGCAGTTGTAGATATCGATGACCATGGCCCGTGCAGGCAGCCATCTCCGCGAGCTCACACCTCTACACCACCAGAAGCATCACATCGGTCACTGCAACATCGAGCTCGGCGGCTGTGGTAAGACAACCACCCTTCCTCCCTTCCTTGTAGCACTATGATTTCCCCTAGCTAGCTCGTTTGTTTTGTGTTGGGGGTTCTTCAATCCGGGGATTTAATTTCATAGTAGAATTGCTTACTAAATACATGATCATGTTTACTATACTTATACATGGGTTTGGTCTGTTTACTGCTTGTGGGTTGTGCTATGCATTTGAAAGACCCAGTCTGGATGGGCTTAATTTCTTAGTGAATGGGCTTAGTTCGAGAGGCAGATTAGGTTAGTCTGCTCCGCAGTACAACAATTAGGAGCACTGATTTGATTAGACATTTACAACATGTCTGCAGTCCGAGAGGTGGTTGTATCCTGTACGTGTGAAGGTTAGCTAATTTAGCATCGTAGACCGGGATATGTTTAATTAGAATGCATGCATGCATGCATGAGCTGTTGGGTGTTTGTTGTTCGACACAAAGAACAGTTTGGTTTGCAACTCTTATAGTCGTACTGCACTTCTATTTTATCTATAGTGAAAGGAGGAAGAGGTTGAGAACCAAATGAACAAAACATTGTGGTTCGCACCTTCCTTCCGGCTTTGTAATTATTATTATCAAACTACATCAAATCTGGCTTGAGGCTGCTTGCTACTATGAAAAAACTGCACATGTTCTTCAGGTCCACACAGAACTGCAAGGTGGAGTAGCAGAGGTACTAGATAGGTAGCTTAGGCTCACTCAGTCATGTGTGTTGTTTGATATTGGTGCTCGGCTGGTTCTTGGGGTTGACACGAGAGCAGAGAAGCTAGCAGGGTTCAAAGTACTGTATGTGCATGCTTAAACTTTTACTAAAAATGGTTTGATGTTCATTTCCTTCTATGAATGAATATGTAGCAGCATTTTCTGGTTCAAGCAAATGGATATTTCTCCCTTTGTGTATTATGTACACTTAATTTTATCTCTTTCCTATAATGATGTATGCGCCTGTTATATGCTTGCACTGGGTTGTGTTGTCTTTAGAAGAGGATTCTGAAGCTTGAATGTCTAGCATTGGTGGAAAACTATTCATGCATCTCTATATATGTGCTGCTCTCTCTTTCTAGTTGCCATTGTGGTCCTTGTGTTTCCAGATAACAACATGGAGACAAAAATGTTTTCTAGTACACACACACACACTAATGTTAGTTAGTTCGTTACCACCACACCTCTCATATCACTACTTGGGTAGTACAATATAGTTACAATTTTTATTTCATGATAAGCGCCAAAATTAGCTTATACTAACTGTTTTTGTTTTTGTCCAGAACCGTTTGCTGCGGAGGATGAGCTGTGCCGAGCAGCAGAGGTGCGCCTCACGGATGGATCTAGGACCGGCCGCTGAGGAAGGATCTGCTGCCTCGCCAAGGACGGTCTCGTGCCTACATGTGGTGGGGCTCAACCATCTTCTTCGCCAGCACCAGCGCCAGCACCGTCAAGGCAGTGCAGACCAGCAGCTGAAGATGTACTACGACCACGACCGGGTGCACGCTGCCATTTCTGGAGAACCCATGCCCTCGCACCACCGTAAGCACCACGCCGGCAACTACAACATCGAGTACAATAACGGTAAGACAACCGCCTTCCATCCTTGCAACGCTTTGATTTTCCCCTAGCTAGCTAGTTTGGTTTGTGTTGTGGGTTCTCAAAGCCGGGGATTTAACTCCATAGTAGAATTGCTTGTGGCACTCAGTTCATTCTGGTCTTTGTTGTGTGAATCTGTTTCAGATAATTAGGGATACTTGCGTAGTTCTGCGGGTTTGTTCGTAGCACAGTTCTGTTTCTTCATTGTGCTATTTTTTAGGGTGAAGTTATCTGGTTCCTATTGTTGAGTTTCATTCTGCTTCTTTCTTTGTGGCAAAGCTTGCTCTCTTCTGTTTTCTTCTGAAATTTTGAACCTAATCAATTTACATGGGGACTTTGTGGAGAATATACATGTTATGCCACATTACAGATGTCTGCTCATCTCATTTAAGTTAGCGCCAAGGCTTTGTTTTTCCTTAACTAAAGTACACCTAATATCCTAGTCCATTTCGGATGTGCTCTTCTTACTGCCTGGAGCAATTTCCTTTGTGGTTCTAAATATGGATGGTCGCCAACCGACACTTGTAGGCTTTAGCTACTGTAAAATGTGTACACACTTCTGGACTTCCACCATTTTGCTTAATATGCTTCATATTCATTTTGATATGTTCCTATAGCAATTTCCCCCACCCTAATGTATTTGATCACGGATGCAAATTTTTGACCCTCAGGTACCCTCTAATCCTCATCAGTTGAACCAAATGGGCTAAAATTTCAGAAGTGATGTGACTTTGAGAATTTAGTTCATTTGGTTGAACCAAAAGGGTTGGAAGTTTGATGCCAGTCTCCGCTTCCAGATTTGCACAAAATATTTGTATATAATTTACTTTATTGTATGAAGCTGCTTGGAGAGTTTGGTTGAAAGGTTATGCAATAGTTATGAAAGATGATGTGTTTAACCTATATTTCTTTGTTAATGAAATATGCAGGAAAAGAGTATGATTCGAAGTGCTCTTGTGAGCTCGAGCTCAAATGCACCCTTTGCTTACAAGAACTCCAGAAAAACTGAAACTTTTTGGCAACAACATTGATCTATGTTTCACATGCATGTAAATCTTTGATGGAATGACATTCATGCAGGTCTTGCCAAAAAGACAAAATCAATCCTCCAAAATGCTTAAAAATAGTCCTTTGGAGCATCCATTTTGTTTCTTTGGCCCAGACCTCCACGAATGTCATTCCATGGCTAAGATTTGCATGAATGTGAAACACGATCTATGTTTGTTTCCAAAAAGTTTCAGATTTTTTGAGTATCTTTAGTATTTTTCGGATTTTACTTACGATGGAAGCTAAGCTTGCTATTTTCGCCCACAAACAAGTAGGGGAAATTACTCACTATCCAATTTTGCACCGGACCAGTCCTTTTTATGTCTAGTGCAAAATTGTTTTGTGCTTATCGTCAAGTAGATGGGTAAATACTTGGGGACTTGTTCCCCTTCCCCTTCGGCTGGAACTTGAGCTTATCCTTGCTTTTCTGGAATGGAATAGTATTTGTCCTATCGCTGGAACTTTATTTTCTCAAGAGAAATGCCAATGCCTACTTGGCATTGACAGTGGCTTTAATCGTCAGCATTATGGAAAATCTTAGACTAGTTGGATTTCACGTGAAAGTTTCTTTATTAATCACGTGGGCTTTTCTTGATATGGAGCTAGTGTTGTAGGGTTTTCTTTTGTTGGCTAAAAGGTGTTGGCTTTAGATGATTGTCACCTTGCCGGTTTGATCATTTGCTGGTGATCACTACTGTTGGCTAAAAGGTGCTGGCTTTAGATGATTGTCACCTTGCCGGTGGGTTTGATTAGAAGCTCTGACCCATGCTTTCTGGGCATTGTTGTACACTCTTGGTGTTGATCTAGTGATGTACTGTTGCATTGGTAGTTCCTGTGGCTTGATCTTTTATCGTTTGTTTGGTCATTTTGCTACTGCTACCTACCACTGTATTGTTTGTATGTTTTGCGTTGATGTGGACTGCGGGCAGCCGGGCACTGGAGTTCAATAAACTATTAATAGAACCAACTTTTATCATATTTCTATTGTCCATTGAGTACTTCTTTTATCAATGGCCATGTAAGACTTGGTCCTTGATTGATACTATCATGTCTATTTTGCCTGTTCTAATCTGCAGAGTAGCTAATGATCAGCTGGGCATTTTTTTCTTTTCAACAGATAATGCATTTCTAGTACTACAAATGGATAATATGGTTATTGTCTTTCTTTAGATTAGAAACTGGAATTGGATCGTTGCTCCTGTGATTTATGTGCTGCTTGGCATGTAAGTTACTGGTCTGTTTAAATGTATAATTCCTGGACGCATTCTTTTTTTGTATTTCAATCATGCCCTGTTGTGGCCTTTGTGCAGGTAGGAACTTGTGTTGTTGGTTTCCTTTGGTTGGGATAAATTTTGTCAACTTTGTTTTGCTAAATGGATGCAACTTGTGTTTGTCATGTCGGAAATATTTCTTGTAAATACAAGTCGGGCTTTTGGATTTGTTTTGCTGATGGATGTAGGATTACAGATTCAGGCTTTATTGTTCATACGGTCCCAAACCAAAAGCCCGTCATCTTCTCCCTCACTCTTGACTTACATACTTATTTCATTTCACCTATTTGAGCTCCATCAGATGGTTTAATGTTGGAGATGCATCTAATTAGTAGAGAAATTATGGACTAAGCTTTCCAGTATGAGAATCACAAATTTAACATGCCATCTACTCATAGCATGGCCATTAATCTGACTCCTTTTTTAAGGACCCAAAGGGACAACATTTGTGCTAGCAACTTGCAACAGGAGAACAAATAGTGTTCTGCATTTCCTATCCTCTTAGGCTTATTATTGTATAGTGGCAACATTTTTTTAACACTCTGTTTGCAAGGTAGATGCTCGTGTGGCAAGTGTTTGAAACCATTAATGAGTGTTTGTGCACCTATTTATGTCTTGTTGTTTAATCTGATCCTCCAGCACTCATCTTACCCGTGCTCTTCTCTATGTGCAGCTTACTTGACCTAGTAGTTAGAGCTGCGAGGCAGCCTCCTTGACCTGGCAGCGTGACTTCCCAACCCCCTCCTCGAGCTGGCGATGCTGCTTCTGAGCTAGGAGAGGTACTGCTCTCTCCCCTTCTCCTCCGAAATGTTCACTCTTATCGCGTCATGCATTGTACATTTTTGCTTCTACTAGAACTGAATTGTATTTATGACTAAAAGGAAAAATTGTACTCCTAGATAATGCACTTGTAGTGCTACAAATGGATAATATGGCTATTGTCTTTCTTTAGATTAAAAACTAGAATCAGATGGTTGCTTGTTTGATTTATGTGCTGCTTGGCCCGTAAGTTCCCAGTATGTAATGATGCATTATTCCTAGGGGCATTCTTGTTTTACATTTCAACTATGCCCTGTTGTGGCCTCAAAAGGGAAGGAATATTGTGTTGTCGGTGTCCTTTGGTTGGCATAAATCTTGTCGAGTTTGTCTTGCTGAATGGATGTAACTTGTATGTCATGTCGTAAATATTACTCATGAATAGGATTTTGCATTTGGTAATATTCTGGTTCAGGTTCGATTTTCATATCTCTGCAAAGTATTTCCTCTAAATCTGAGAAGAACAGATAGTAACATGATCTTATCCTTTATTTTTTTTCTGAATAATGGAACAATATCTTGTCCCGCTGGAGTATTTGAGGGCCTAATTAATTCCTAAGGAAAAATGTCAATGATCACTTGGCATTTGACAAGTGGCTTTGAGAATTAGCATTACTATTAAGTTTATAGGTTAGCTGGATTTAATCTAAAGGCTAACCTCCTTACTAAATTATGGGATTTTCTTCTAAGGAGTAGTGCTACAGGGTTTCTAAGTGGCTAAAGATTATGGCTTTGAGAAGATTGTTTCCTTGCTGGTTTCATGGCTGCTGTAACTGGTTGGTTATAGGATCTCTGACCATGCTTGTCTTATGTTCGTGGTGTTGATCTGATGAGCTAGTGTTGCATTGGTTAGATCTTACCTTGTACTGTTCATATGATCATTTCTTGTTGCTTTGGAAACCCACTTCATCTTGGAAATTTTGACTAGATCCTGTGTTTATAGCGCTTGCTGCTGTAGAAACTCGAAAGAGCAAGCTGAATGCTGCTTCGCATAGTGTCCCTTTTGGCATAATTGGCAGGATTAGAGATTCAGGCTTTATATTGTTCTTACTGTCCCAAACCAACTGACCATCATATTCTCCCTCACTCCCCGCTTACATACTTATTTAGCTCCACCTATTGAGCTCCATCAGGTGCTCGCCCGGCGCTTCTTTGAGGAAGCCATTCCTCGCCGCCGCTTCTGCACCGCAGTGGACGGTGAATGCTAGGGTTAGAGGCTTTTTCTTTAGAAAGCTAGGGTTAGAGGCTTAGGAGGCCTGTTGATGGTCCAGGCCTGGCTGGGCCTATCATGTATTGGGCTTGGGTTGTTTATATTTTTTATTAAAATTTGACGAGGTGATAATTCAAAAAAACTTCCAGCAAAAACAAATGACATGCTTGAGCGTCAAAAATAATAATCTAACTAGCGGAGTAGCATGCACATTTGCTCGGCTAGAATTTTACCCTTTTATAATTCTTTTACTGATCACCTGGGCATTTTTATTTTCAAAAAAAAATTGTACTCCTAGATAATGCATTTGTCGTACTGCAAATGGATAATACGGTTATTGTCTTTCTGTAAATTAAAAACTGGAATCAGATCCTTGCTCGTGTGATTTATGTGCTGCTCGGCAATTGAGTTACCGGTCTATGTAAATGTATCATTCCTAGATGCATTCTTGTTTTCTATTTCAATCATGCCCTGTTGTGGCCTTGGTGCAGGCAGGAACATGTGCTATTGGTGTCCTTTGGTTGGGATAAATCTTGTCGAGTTTCTTTTGCTGAAGTGTCTGTCATGTTTTGAGTTCAACGTTCTAACTTCATTATAGTTTTTTGACCTTTCGTTTGTCTAATAACCAGTGGTAGAGCAAGTCAAGCCTCCTGGCCATGGCTCTTGGATGTCCTTGCCAGTTTGGTTGGGCCCACGGTCGGTTTGCCGCATGGCTGATGGCCGCATGCGCATGTGGCATCCAACCATGCAGATTTGGCATGGACTCCTTGTCTTCGTCCGGCTCTCATGGAGACGGCATGGGTCGGCCTCGACCTCTGCGATGGCAGGAGTTCACCCCGCTGTGACTCTCTCTCCTACAACTGTGTTTCAGGTAACTGTTTGGTCTCCTCACTATGTTATGTTAACTTCCTTGCTCAAATATGCTAGCATGTTTAGCTTGTCAAAAAAAATGATACTCGTGTAGTAGTTACATGCCTTGTCAATAGCTATTGTGTTTATAGCTCTTGCTGCTGTAGAAACTCGAAAGAGCGAGCCGAATGCTGCTTGGATTAGAGATTCAAGCTTTATATTGTTCTTACTGTCCCAAACCAAATGACCATCGTATTCTCCCTCACTCCCCGTTTACATACTTATTTAGTTCCACCTATTGAGCTCCATCAGATGGTTTTTATGTTGGACGTAAATCTTACTAACAGATAAATTATGGACATTGATTTTACATTCTGATAATCACAAATTTAACATGCCAGCTACTCATAGGTCATAGCATGGCCATTAATCTGACTCCTTTTTCAAGGACCCAAAGGGGCATTTGTTCTGGTAGCAAGTTGTAGCACGAGAACAAATAAAGTTCAGCATTTCCTATCCTCCGTTACTATACAATGGCAACAATTTTTTGAACACTCTGTTTGCAAGAAACATGCTTCGTGTGGCAGGTGTTTTAAGCCAATAATGAGACACTTTACCTTGGTCTCTCCATATGTTTTGAATTTGGATTAGTAGCATGTACTTTTTCTCAAACCGCATGTGCATTGCCAATGATCCTATGCCCAGATTTCGAGGTGCAGATGCCTCCGTAATCCTGCTTACAGGATGAACCTACTTGGAGGCATCAGATCCACATGACATCCATGGGCAAGTCTGAGGTTCTTGATGCTCACATGAAAATTTGCTTCTTTTCTAGTAAATTTCTGGTGACATTAAGCAGCCGCTGCCGAAGTTTCTCGCAAGTACCTCTTATCTCATGGAATAAGCTGGAAAACTCAAGAGAATTGCATGTTTGTTTTTTGCGAATTGAGAGAAATGCATGTTGTTGAACTTCAAAGGGTTGCGAGTGTGATTTGGTTTGGTGCAAATGCATGTCCCAGATAGATCTCGCATGTTCATGTGATATGTTCAAGGCCTCTATGCTGAACCATCTTGAGCTACATGCGAATCTGCTACATGCGTAATCTGTTAGTCTGTTGTGTCTTGTTACCTTGATGTAGTAGTAGTGTCTACTTAGTCTGCTGTGATGTCTTGCAGTTTTATTGTTGTCAACAATTATAACTTGTGTTAGATAGTGGTCGTGATGAAATAATTTTAGTGTGTCTTATTTGACAACTCTAGTTATTGATGTTGTTGTTAGATCAGTAGCTACTGGAACTTGTGGTGCTCATTTCTAAATTATAGGAAAACTGAAACTCGACTATTATTATTAGTTTTTTCCATGTGGTCTGGATATTCCAAATAAAGCACCACGTATCTTGAAGATAATATGCTTCCTTGTTGATGATTGATGGAAACTCATGTCTCCTTGTATGATGTGTTCCCTTCTCTTATTGCTTTTATTCTGTGACTGCGCTTGTAGAATTCCATGAGTAAGTTTGGAATAGATGTTATGAATTCTGACAAACACAAGTAGAGACCTATAGGAGTTGTCTTTTTATTCGTTTGGCTACTTTCGTGCAAACTGACCTCTTAACATGGGTTGTGTTTTTTTTTCTTTTAGAAGGAGGGCATTCGAGTCGTGAAGGAAAGAGAAGAAGATGGTCTCCACTGAGTTTATGCTGACATTAAGTGGCCGTGTCCGCATGGGAAGAGGAAGCTGGTTTAAGGCTGAGGCATTGCCAGGGGCAACAAAGTTGTCCACGACAAGAGACATGGGCTATGTATCTATGCGCGGCAATGGAGGTTGCAGAAGCAAAGCGCTCCCTAGGACGATGTTGGCGGATACAAATTTGCAGCGGGGATAGAGACTATATAGAGAGACAATTTAGCTTGTGTCAGGTGAAGCATGTTGCTTAGATGTACTGTTGTTGTACAGCCTCCTTAGGAGGCAAGCTGATGGCAGAGCCATTGTAATGACATGTAGTGTTCTCCTTTCTTGTGCAATGCAAAATGGCTGCCAACGCGTTATGCTGCCGAAATTTCTAGCATGGATTACCACGACTTGTCAAAATTTTGGCCTTACTTGTAACAAAATCTAAAATCCAGGGTGTTCATTGCAAAATATTTGGCCTTGCTTGTAACAAAACAAAACATTCAAGGTGTTGACTGCAAAACAAGCTGGGATATCCAAGATCATATTCTTTCCAAAATCACGCTCCTGAAGGTTTCATTCCGTTTGGACTCCGTTTGATATACCTTTTCTTCGAAATACTGAAATAGGCAATAAAACAGCAATATGGGCTGGGCCTCCAATTAATAGATTAGTCCCAAAAGTAATATAAAAGTGTATAATAAAGCCCGTAATCATTCAAAACAGATAATAAAATAGTATGAATGCTTCATAAATTATAGATACATTGGAGACGTATCATGATCCAACCTTATGCAAACTCGATTCATTTTTCTACTATGAAGATTGGGACATCGACTTTGGCAGTCATCTACTTCATGCCCTCTCTTCATCCCTCTCTGACCATTGCCCTCTCCTTCTCACAAATGTCCAAGGTCCTCCTAAGTCAAAGTGTTTCCGCTTTGAGAATTTCTGGACAAAATGTTGGGGAACGTAGTAATTTCAAAAAAATTCCTACGCACACGCAAGATCATGGTGATGCATAGCAACGAGAGGGGAGAGTGTTGTCTACGCACTCGTGAGACCAAGCGAAGCGTTGATGCAACGAGAGGAAGTAGTCGACGTCCTCCCGTCCAACCGATCCAAGCACCGCATTCGCACCTCCGAAGTTCTTGACACGCCAGACAGCTCGATGACGCACCTCGATCTCCAATCCAGAGAGGCTCCGAGGGGAGTTCCACAAGACGACGGCGCAGGACGATTTTGATGTTCTCTCGCCGCAGGCTTCGCCTAAGCACCGCTACAATATGATCGAGGTGTAATATCGTGGAGGGGCACCGCACACGGCTAAGGAACGATCTCAATGATCAACTTGTGTGTCCATGGGGTGCCCCTACCCCGTGATATAAAGGAGTGGAGGAGGGAGGCCGCCCTCTACTATGGCGCCTGGGAGTCCTACTCCCACCGAGTAGGATTCCCTTCCTAGTCCAACTAGGAGACCTTCCATGTATTAGGAGTAGGAGACTAGGAAGGAGAAGAGAGAAGGAAGGAAGGAAGGGTGCGCCCTCCCTTAGCCCAATTCGGACTAGGGCAGGGGGCGCGCCCCTACCCTATGCAGCCCTCTCTCTTCTGCAGGGCCCAATAAGGCCCAATACTTCTCCCGGCGAATTCCTGTAACTCTCCCAGATCTCGATAAATACCAATGACACGGAACCTTCCGAACTCCGAATATAGTCATCCAATATATCGATCTTTACGCCTCGACCATTTCGAGACTCTCGCCATGTCCCCGATCTCATCCGGACTCAACTCCTTCGTACATCAAAACTCATAAACTCATAATATAACTCACATCGAAACCTTAAGCGCATGGATCTCTACGGTTCGAGAACAATGTAGACATGACCGAGACACGCCTCCGTCAATAACCAATAGCGGACCTGGATGCCCATATTGGTTCCTACATATTCTACGAAGATCTTTATCGGTCAGACCGCACAACAACATACGTTGTTCCCTATGTCATCGGTATGTTACTTGCCCGAGATTCGATCGTCGGTATCCAATACCTAGTTCAATCTCGCTATCGCAAGTCTCTTTACTCGCTCCGAATACATCATCTCGCAACTAACTCATTAGTTGCAATGCTTGCAAGGCTTAAGTGATGTGCATTACCGAGAGGGCCCAGAGATACCTCTCCGACATTCGGAGTGACAAATCCTAATCTCAAATACGCCAACTCAACAAGTACCTTCGAGACACCTGAGAGCACCTTTATAATCACCCAGCTTACGCCAGACGCTTTGGTAGCACACAAAGTGTTCCTCCGGTAAACGGGAGTTGCATAATCTCATAGTCATAGGAAATGTATAAGTCATGAAGAAAGCAATAGCAACATACTAAACGATCGGGTGCTAAGCAAACGGAATGGGTCATGTCAATCAGATCATTCAACCAATGATGTGATCCCGTTAATCAAATAACAACTCTTTGTCCATGGTTAGGAAACATAACCATCTTTGATTAACAAGCTAGTCAAGTAGAGGCATACTAGTGACACTCTGTTTGTCTATATATTCACGCATGTATTATGTTTCCGTTAATACAATTCTAGCATGAATAATAAACATTTATCATGATATAAGGAAATAAATAATAACTTTATTATTGCCTCTAGGGCATATTTCCTTCAGTCTCCCACTTGCACTAGAGTCAATAATCTAGATCACATCACCATGTGATTCACATCGATAGTTCACATCATCATGTGATTAACACATAGTTCACATCGCCATGTGACCAACATCCAAAGGGTTTACTAGATTCAGTAATCTAGTTCACATCGCTATGTGATTAACACCCAAAGAGTACTTAGGTGTGATTATGTTTTGCTTGTGAGAGAATCTTAGTCAACGGGTCTTTCACATTCAGATCCGTTATGTATTTTGCAATTTTTTATGTCTGCAATGCTCTGCACGGAGCTACTCTAGCTAATTGCTCCCACTTTCAATATGTATCTAGATCGAGACTTAGAGTCATCTAGGTCGGTGTCAAAACTTGCATCGACGTAACCCTTTACGATTTAACCTTTGTCACTTCCGTAATCGAGAAACATATCCTTATTCCACTAAGGATAATTTTGACCACCGTCCAAAGGATCTACTCCTAGATCACTATTGTACTCCTTGCCAAACTCAAAGCAGGGTATACAATAGATCTGGTACACAGCATGGCATACTTTATAGAACCTATGGCCAACGATAGGGAATGACTTTCGTTCTCTTTCTATCTTCTCGCCGTGGTCGGGTTTTGAGTCTTACTCAATTTCACACCTTGTAACACAGTGCAAGAATTCTTTCTTTGACTGTTCCATTTTGAACTACTTCAATTTTTTGTCAAGGTATGTACTCATTGAAAAAACTTATCAAGCCGCCTTGATCTATCTCTATAGATCTTTAATGCTCAATATGTAAGCAGCTTCACCGAGGTCTTTCTTTGAAAAACTCCTTTCAAACACTCCTTTATGCTTTGCGAATAATTCTACATTATTTCCGATCTACAATATGTCATTCACATATACTTATCGAAATGTTGTAGTGCTCCCACTCACTTTCTAGTAAATACAGCTTCATCGCAAGTCTCAGATAAACTATATGCTTTGATCAACCTATCAAAGCGTATATTCCAACTCCGAGATGCTTGCACCAGTCCATAGATGCACATTTTGTTAACACCTTTAGGATCGACAAAACCTCTTGGTTGCATCACATACAACTCTTCTTTAATAACTCCATTAAGGAATGCAGTTTTGTTTATCCATTTGCCGATTTCATAAAATGCGCAATTGCTAACATGATTTGGACAGACTTTTAAGCATCAATACGAGTGAGAAAATCTCATTGTATTCAACATCTTGAACTTTGTCAAAACCTTTTTCGACAAGTCTAGCTTTGTAGATAGTAACACTACTATCCGCGTCCGCCTTCCTCTTGAAGATCCATTTATTTTCTATGGCTTGCCGATCATCGGGCAACTCCACCAAAGTCCACACTTTGTTCTCATACATGGATCTCATCTCAGATTTCATGGCCTCAAGCCATTTCATGAATCTGGGCTCATCATCGCTTCCTCATAGTTCGTGAGGTTCATCATGGTCTAGTTACATGACTTCCGAACAGGATTACCGCATTCACTCGTGCGGATCTCACTGGTTTACCTACGAGATTCGGTAGTAACTTGATGTGAAGTTAGATGATCATCATCATTAGCTTCCTCACTAATTGGTGTAGTAGTCACAGGAACAGATTTCTGTGATGAACTACTTTCCAATAAGGGAGAAGGTACAATTACCTCATCAAGTTCTACTTTCCTCCCACTCACTTCTTTCGAGAGAAACTCCTTCTCTAGAAAGGATCCATTTATTAGCAACGAATATCTTGCCTTCGGATCTGTGATAGAAGGTGTACCCAACAATTTCTTTTGGGTATTCTATGAAGACGCACTTCTCTGATTTGGGTTTGAGCTTATCAGGATGAAACTTTTTCACATAAGCATCACAGCCCCAAACTTTAAGAAACGACAACTTGGGTTTCTTGCTAAACCACAGTTCATATAGTGTCGTCTCAACGGATTTAGATGGTGCCCTATTTAACGTGAATGTAGCTATCTCTAATGCATGATCCCAAAACGATATTGGTAAATCGGTAAGAAACATCATAGGTTGTACTATATCCAATAAAGTACGGTTATGACGCTCGACACACCATTATGATGTGGTGTTCTGTGGCATGAATTTGTGAAACTATTCCACATTGTTTTAATTGAAGACCAAACTCAGAACTCAAATATTTGTCTCCGCGATCAGATCAGAGAAACCTTATTTTCTTGCCACGATGATTTTTCCACTTCACTCTGAAATTCTTTGAACTATTCAACTATTTCAGACTTATGTTTCATCAAGTAGATATACCCATATCTGCTCAAATCATCTTGTGAAGGTCAGAAAATAATGATACCCGCCGCGAGCCTTAACACTCATTGGATCGCATACATCAGTATGTATTATTTCCAATAAGTCAGTTGCTCGCTCCATCGCTCCGAGAACGGAGTCTTAGTCATCTTGCCCATGAGGCATGGTTCGCAAGCATCAAGTGATTCATAATCAAGTGGTTCCAAAATCCCATCAGCATGGAGTTTCTTCATGCGCTTTATACCAATATGACCTAAACGGCAGTGCCACAAATAAGTTGCACTATCATTATTAACTTTGCATCTTTTGGTTTCAATATTATGAATATGTGTATCACTACGATCGAGATCCAATGAACCATTTTCATTGGGTGTGTAACCATATAAGGTTTTATTCATGTAAATGTAACAACAGTTTATTCTCTTAATTAAATGAATAACCGATTGCAATAAACACGATCAAATCATATTCATGCTCAACGCAAACACTAAATAACATTTATTTAGGTTCAACACTAATCCCGAAAGTATAGGGAGTGTGCGATGATGATCATATCAATCTTGAAACTACTTTCAACACACATCGTCACTTCACCCTTAACTAGTTTCGGTTATTCTGCAACTCCCTGTTTCGAGTTACTACTCTTAGCAACTGAACCAGTACCAAATACCGAGGGGTTGCTATAAACACTAGTAAAGTACACATCAATAACATGTATATCAAATATACCTTTGTTCACTTTGCCATCCTTCTTATCCGCCAAATACTTGGGGTAATTCTGCTTCCAGTGACCAGTCCCTTTGCAGTAGAAGCACTTAGTCTCAGGCTTAGGTCCAGACTTGGGCTTCTTCACTTGAGCAGCAACTTGCTTGCCGTTCTTCTTGAAGTTCCCTTCTATCCTTTTGCCCTTTTCTTGAAACTAGTGGTCTTGTTAACCATCAACACTTGATGTTCTTTCTTGATTTCTACCTTCATCGATTTCATCATCATGAAAAACTCGGGAATCATTTTCATCATCCCTTGCATACTATAGTTCATCACGAAGTTCTACTAACTTGGTGATGGTGACTAGAGAATTCTGTCAATCACTATCTTATCTGGAAGATTAACTCCCACTTGATTCAAGTGATTGTAGTACCCAGACAATCTGAGCATATGCTCACTAGTTGAGCGATTCTCCTCCATCTTTTAGCTATAGAACTTGTTGGAGACTTCATATCTCTCAACTCGGGTATTTGCTTGAAATATTAACTTCAACTCCTGGAACATCTCATATGGTCCATGATGTTCAAAACATCTTTGAAGTACCGATTCTAAGCCATAAAGCATGGTGCACAAAACTATCAAGTAGTCATCATATTGAGCTAGCCAAACGTTCATAACGTCCGCATCTGCTCCTGCAATAGGTCTGCCACCTAGCAGTGCATTAAGGACATAA